>CAWUFW010000391.1:0-600000 GCA_963921515.1 Calotriton arnoldi
CAGGAAGGATTAAGAGTGTGCCCAGAAAGTCTAGATCTCCTTCTCAGGAGTCTAACCACTCTGGCACCTCTATAGGGAGCTCTGTCTCCTCTCACAGGAGGGAATCCTCTCATGAGAGGAGAGCCAGACTGGTCCAGTATGAGGAAACTCAGCTGGAAATCAGAAAAAGCAATTGGCTTTAGATAGGGAATCCCTAGATCTCCTTAGAGAGAGAAGAAAGTTGGGACTAGAGTCCCATGGTGGCAGCAATATCCCTAGAGATAGGGAAAGGTCTTATGACCATAGAAACCTAAACAAGATTGTCCCTCCCTACCAGAGTGGGGATGACATCCACAAATGGATAACTGCACTGGAGAGGGCCTGTAAAGTTCAGAAGGTCCCCCAGAGGCAGTGGGCAGCAATCTTGTGGCTCTCCTTTGCAGACAAAGGTAGAGACAAGCTCCTCACTGTAAGAGAAGAGGATGCTGACAATTACACAGTCTTGAAGAGTGCTCTGATAGATGGGTTTGGCCTAACCACTGAACAGTATAGGTTGAAGTTCAGAGACACCCAAAAAGCTCAGACTCAAGACTGGGTTGATTTTGTAGATTGTGCTACAAAGGCTCTGGAAGGTTGGATACATGGCAACAAAGTGCATGACTTTTTAGGATTGTACAATTTGATTATGAGGGAGCAGATCCTTAATAATTGTCAAAACCAGCTTTTGCACCAGTATCTGGTGGACTCTGATCTGACCTCTCCCCAAGAATTGGGAAAGAAGGCAGACAAATGGGTCAGAACCAGAGTAAAAACTAGAAATCAGGGTGGTGACCAGAAGAAAGATTCTACTAAGTCCCAAGAGAAAGGTGGGGATAAATCTAAGGATAAGTCCCCTACAGGGCCCCAAAATTCCTCCTCTTCTGGGGGTGGGTCCCAAACTCCTTCCTCTCCTGAAAAGAAACCCTATTGCCATGTCTGTAAAAGCCTGGGCACTGGAAAACTGATCCCAGTTGCCCCAGGATTGGCAATAAAGAAAATGTTCCTCCCACAACTACTACCACCCCTCCTGGTACTACCAGTAGTAATCCTCCAGTTGGGAGTAGTGCACCCAAAAAGTTAGGTGCCTTTGCAAGAGGAACAGAGGTGGGCCCTAGTTTAGACAGGGACCCCTCAACAGACTCCTCTGACTCTGATGGTGGTATAGGATTTGCCACCTTTACCATGGGTCCCATAGCATTGGGCAGGTACAGCCTGGAGCCAATGATTAATGGTCAGAAAGCTGTGGCATTTAGGGACACAGGGGCTAGTGTCACCATGGTGGCAGGGAAACTAGTCCCCCTCACCAGCTTTTACCTGAGTTTAAATACCAGGTGACCAACATTGATGGTGTCAGAACAGATCACCCCATGGCCATAGTCAATCTCAGCTGGGAGGGGGTCACAGGCCCAAAGAGAGTGGCAGTGTCCCCCACCTTACCTGTAGATTGCCTGATGGGCAATGATCTGGAAATTTCAGCCTGGGCTGAAGTTGAACACCAAACCCACCTTAGGATGTTGGGCGTCCCTGTAAAGGTTAGTGGGGCTGTAATGGCCACAGCCCCAGCCAAAGATTTTGGAGAGATGGAGCCTGGAAGAATGGCCCACTCTCCCCCAAAGAGAGCACAAGGGTTGAAGAGAAGTCTTCTTCCCCCAGACAGTAGGTAAGGGTCATCCTCCTCAGGGAACTGACCCTACCCCTAGTGAAGGAACTGCCACAGAGGTAGTCAGGCCTGGCCTGGCCACACCCCTGATGGCAGAGGACCCTTCCAAGGTGGTACCCAGTCTGGAGCAGGTAACCTGCCCCTCTCTACCCTGCCTCAGTCAGCCCAGGGCTGCAGAGGTCAGGGAGGTCAGTGGACCCCCCAGGGCCCCCTGTCCAGAGGAAGCCCCCATCAGCAGATTAGGGGCACCCAGTCTAGTAGCCCTAGCCAGGTGAAAATTCCTCTACACACTGAGGGATCCCCCATACCTTTATGTAGGGACCTCCCCCAGAAGGACTCTGGTAGGCAAGGGCAAACCGGGGACCAGAAGGTTCCAAACCTGCAATGTCCCTCCAGTAGTCCATCCACTGGGACCCAACCCCCAGCTGTAGGCAGCCAAAGGTTGACCCTTAGAGCAAAGTGCAACTCAGTCATGGAAAGACAGGCATACATGGTGACCAGTGATCTGAGGAAGCTGAGGCCAACATTCCTAGGGCCTCACTTCCCTACTCAGACACCTCACCAGCCTTGTACTTTACCTAAGCACACCACAGGTAGTGATTCCCCATGGTGGAGACCCTCTCATACCCTTAGGGTGAGGGATTGCTTAGTGGACCATAAGACAGGGGGCAACCATGCTAGTGCAGGTGCTTCCTTATATGACCACTTAGTCAATGAAGGCTCAACTGGCCAAGGTTAGCCTTATCTCCTTTCGTTTGGGGGGGTTATGTAGGAAGGTGGAATCTGACTATATGGTTGCCCCCACTTTTTTTATGGTGTTTTGCTGGTTTATGACTTAGTTGGACTGGGATCCTGCTATTCAGGGCCCCAGTCTATCTGCTTTCTCTGTAAAAAGGTTTCCATGTGCCTTAGGCACATCACTGATTGGAATCTGGAGTGCCCTTATAAGTCCCTAGTATATGGTATACTATGTACCAAGGGCATAGGTACCTCAGAGGCCTGCCAGGGGCTGCAGCATGTATTATGCCACCCCTGGAAGGCCATCCAAACTGACACCACAGGTCTGCTACTGCAGCCTGGGTAAGGTGGTGCATGCACCCCTTACTGTGATATAGGTTACCTATATCACTAAATACATACACACATATAAACCTATAAGTCACTCCTAAGGCAGGCCTTATCAATCCTAAAGGCAGAGTGCATGGTTCCTATGTGAGAGGGTGCCCCTGCAATGAGCAGGGCCCCTCTGCAGCGTTCGGAGACCATCTCTGATGCTGTTTGTAGTGCAGCCTGACCATATACTCTTAAGCGCATTATATCCTCGCGGTAAAATGCTAATTTTGGAATGGCTGCACCTAAACATGTCGTGTTTGGTGTCAAACATCTTGGAATACTACCCCCCCGCCAATCCTGGCGGCAGGGGTAGCATTCCACCCTTCTAGAGGGAAAGACATGTTAACTCTGGCTTACCCGGTAACTTCTTTCTGAAGCCCTGGCATCACAAAATGGATGCTGCTGCCACAGACACAAGTCTGGCCTCCTGCTGCTGGATGAAACTCCGGCAGGGGAGGCCTGGACAATAGGTTTCCTGTTGCAGGGAGGTGTGACCACCTCCCCAGACAGGATAATGTGTATTGGGGCTGGGTGGGTGCACTCTTAGAGTGCTTTGAAGTCCTGCACTGGGGGAGCAAAAGGCTCCTCTGTGCATATGCCAGTTCAAACCAGCTCAGGGGCTACCTGCCCCTGCTCTGGCGCGAAACTGGACAAAGGGAAGGGGTGTAGCCACCCCCTCCCTTGACCCTCCCATAGGTGGGGTCATAGAGTTAGTCCCTCCCTGTTTTACTGGTTAAAATGGGGAACCCTTGCCACAGCAAGATTAGATTATCCCTGGACGAAACTCTGAAACTGAATCCTGGACCTTCGACGCTCTACGACAAGATTAGAGGACTGAAGAATCTCCCTTGGGGTCAAGGAGTGACTCCCCTGCTTGGCAGGCACCAAAGAAGCATCTGTCCGGTTCGCATTCTGAAGCTCCCGTCGGACGCCGAAGTCATCGCATCACCAGAGGTGGATTTTCAGACTTCCCCGAGGCTACCCTGAGTTCCCAGCAAAGCTGAGGCCCGTGGCTATCGTGGGTGACTTGAGACCGTGACCCCTGGACACCGAGCACATTTGCAAGTGCATCATCTTCTGGGTCTCCCAAGAAGTCGTGCTTTGGGCTCCGAGTAGCCCTAGCCTCCAGCATCACCTGCACCGAAGATCACTGTCCCCCACTCCACGAGTGTCCTGTAAGCCAGATCCACGTGCGGCGTCACGAGGCTCCTTCGCGGTCGCTAGCCCATTGGCTAGTAGCCCTTAACGAAGGCCAATCCTTTTCTTACTTGGCATCCTGGTTGCTCCAGGCCTGCCCTCACTTACCCTCACTGGGTGAGTTCCACAGACCTTGCTGGTCTGCACCATCGACGATCTACATCTTCACCGAGACTTGCCGTTGCCAAGGCTTGTTGGGTCCAATCCGGTCGCCGACACCTCAGCACTCGACAGACATCGTGTACCAGCCCGAATCCTGCTCCTGGTTGCCGACAACGCCTCCTGGACCTCGTGGCTGAAGAGTCAAGACGACCGTCAACGCACCTGAAGCACTCGACATCGGTGGGCATCTGTCCATCGCCTTCCTGGTCACTGGCTAGTGACCCAGACTCTGTCCCCTCTGCTTTCAGGTTCTTCAGAACTCCGATCCACTCTTGGATCCACCCGGACACTTTTCTCTTGGCCGCCAGCAGCACTTTGCAGCAGATCGCCATTCGAATCGACGACGAAACCCGACCCCGAAAGGCACCTATGCACCCGGCTTCCCTGGGTGAGGTAACACGAGTACTCCGGTGCTCCCGTGGGTAGAGACTCTTCAAAGTCCTAGATCTCAAAGGGTTTTGTCCTAGTCCTCTTTTAAGTGTCCCTTTCCTCTATTTTCCCGATCCCGACTTTCTCCATAGAAGTTAACGGCGTATCGCAGTTGTGTATTTACACTGCACGTGTCTCCCGTGGGTCCCCTGTGTCACTACCTTGGGTGGTTCCTTGTGGTCCAAGCACTTCTAGAGGCTCTAGGCCTAGTGTCTAGTTCAGTCGTGGTTCGCATACCACTTTATTGGTATATGGTTTGGTACGCCCCTAGGGCCCAAACGTGTATTTGTGCTATTACTGTGATTTAATAACTTATAACTTATGTACTTCGAACTCTAGCCTCATAAAGAGACTAGGGGGGTGTGTTTAGCAATAAATACATATATTTTGAATATATACCTGGTGTGGTGCTCTTTCATTTGATCACTCAAGAGATTATAGACTGGTAAAACAAGCTGCTTTACATTCCTTCAAGACTTAGCCTGAAGGCTGCTCTCCATAGCTACCACTAGGATAGCTTTCAATAAAGGTTGTCTTTAACCTATCTCCAATAAGGGGTTGTTTGGACTGGTGCAAGGTGCCCACTATAATTAGTGGACAGCATATACCAGGCCAACTTCTCACAACTGCATCTTGTCAAGGACGCTTTGCTTTCTAATGTCTAATTTCTTCAATTGTGCCAGTGCCAACATTTAGTCATGGCTCCTCCTAGGCCAAGAATTTCCTCCAGTAAGCCAGCACCAGCATTTTTCCACTATTTACAACCAGCGTGTCAACCTCAGCATTTTGCATGGGCAACCCATATGCAAATATTGCCTTCAGTGCGAAAGTCCCAACATTTTTCCAATGGGTGCCTCTATAAGCCAAGATTTACCTTGAGTATGTCAGGTCCAATAGCAGACTTACAAATATTACAACGCTTTCTCACTCATGCTTACTTACATTTCTTTTACTTACACTCCTTTTCATTCATTCACATTCACTCACTCATTCTCACTAACTAGCATTCATTAATATTCACGTATTCTCTTGCACTCAATTTTAGTTTTACTTCCACACTTATTCGCATTCACACTGACTCTTGCTCAGTTACACTCACCTGCTATCACTCACTCACATTCTCACTTACTCTCTCTTAAAGCACCCTCACACTCATTCTTATTCGTTCTCACTCACATCCACTGTATCTCTATCTCACTCATTCTCACTTGCTCTGACTCCTCATCTCATTTACTGACACTCAAAGCCCTTTTAAGGCATGGGCAAAGTGGGCCTTGGCCCAGGGCCCCAGCCTTTTAGGGGGCCCCCTGATAGAACCAGCTCTGGTCTGTAGAGAGTCATTCCCTGATGAACTTGAATAACTCCTAAACAGATTGTTTTAAATACCAATTTCCTTTCATTTATTTTTACATTTGTGACATATGGGAATCTATTACTGACATTTTGCAGAGAAATGTTTGTTTTTCAAATCCATGCAACATCCATAAAAAAACTTGTTTTAGATCAAAACAGTACCTCACATACCAGCAATGGGAGGGGATCCCAAAGATTATTTGCAAATATTTTATGAGTGCTTGCTGTATGGGTGCCTGTATGTAGAGTTGATATATGAGCAGAGGTTGACAAAGGGAATTATTTCCGACTGAAAACCCCCAAATAATATCCATTCACATTTGCAGCACTTCTAACACTGGCCTCAGACCAATGTTGTACTCCACTACTGACTTATATATCTGCTCCCTTTGCCCCTTTCTCCCATCTCTCATCTCACTTCCTCACATCATTAATATCATATTAAGGGCAAATACCTCTCTTACCCCTACACTCCTCACACCTTCCTTACACCTTCCTTACCCTTATTCCTTTTTGCCTACCACTTGGCTTCACTATGCTCCATCTTCCAACCTAATCACTAAACACCAGTTCTGGCCTCTGTGATATAATGTGCACAAGGCGCACAGCTGATATAATTTTATACAGTTGTAGAATAAGGGGATAGAATGTGGTCTAACGGCTAGGGCCGTCGACCTCGGAGCTGGGAAACCGGGTTCGAGTCTCAGCACCGACGCTCAACATTCTGTGATTCTGGGCAAATCACTTAATCTCCTCATCCCTAACAAAAATGAATGTGTGCGTCTGTAACGAAACTGGTGCTCATTTAAAGTGCTCTGATACCTCCGGGTCTAGTTCGCGCTATATAAAACTCCACCCAAAAAATAATTACATTTTGCCGAGATCCATTCAAATTGGTATCATGCCTCTAAATGAATGAGAATCTTTCTGTTATCCCGAAAGCACTGATGGAGATCCTGCGTTGGTGCAATCTAATAGGGGGAGATACCTCTTTTGCACGTGACCTCTGGGTCTTGAGAAAGTAAGACCAGACTATTGAACACCACAAGGCTCACCAGAGTGAAACTGCATCATGGACCTGGTTCCTACATAGTACTACCAATACTACTACTAACAATATTGACAACAAAACAACAACAGCAATAATAATAACCACAACAATAATAATAATAATAAATTAATAAATAAATCTACAACAGGTCATTTAAAAACAACAGCGGCTAAGAGAGAAGAAATCTATGCAGAAAGGGCGTGGTGTGCAATGAAAATAGCCTAGAAAGTGATTTTTCCCTGCTGGTTATATTGTACCGTCCGCACGAAGTGAATCTCTCCACCAGTGTGAAGTCGGCCAATAAAAAAAATGCAGCTACGATAATAAGACAAACGCCTATTACCGATGTAGGAGCACCTTATTGTGCTTATCATGAACAATAACATTTTTACGGATTCCATACAAGATGATGTATGGGTAAACCGCCTTGTAGGGCTGCTTTTTTATTCTTCATTTTTGCTCATTTCGAAAGCCACAAGGTCGCGGCACAGGTAAAAACAAACCTATCAGCAACAACAGAACACAAAGGAAAAAACAACTAGGCTTTATGTGTGATCCTTTTTTCACCTGGCAGTTTTACTCAAAATAGGCTAGAATTTAGCTACACTTAAGTACCTCTAACCCACAGTACAAATGAATGCAACTTAAAAAAGTGATGAAAACGTTCTATCTTTTCAGCACTCCCATTACTTATGGGATTTTCTTTGGACAATTTATCTGCATATTATAAAAACAAACCAAAAAAGCATTTCAGCCACTGTTTTCTCCAAATAATAGGTTGGATATCGGATTTTATATGCGATTTATTAAGCATCCTTTTAGAAAGACCACTCCTAAAATATTACTCTCTGCTGGGACACAACAGCTACTGAATGTGCAGCCATTAATGAGCACCATAATTAATCAAAATACATGTAGTTTATATTTTCTAAAAATGGCAAAAGAATAAAGGGGACAGTGGAATAAGCAGGTTTCTGTCAAGCATCTGTAGAAGGATAGACTTGAGACTGAAACAGGCATTTTTGGTGTTTTTCACCCATTACATATCTTAAATGTCCACTCTCAAATTCATTTCTTCAAGGAGCTTGTGCTTGTCGGCCGACTTTGTCCCTCATTTTTCTGTAGTTTTTTTTAGTTGTCAATTTGTTTACTTAGATTGAGGAGGAAATATTGTTGAGGTCTAGCTTCTACTCCACAGTGGTAAATCCTTCTTTCTCCTTTTTCACCAGATTACTAGTTCCCTAGAAAATACCATTCTTGCCAGTTCACTATTGCCTTTAAAGCAATAGGAGAACTGAATTGCGCAGAAATTCAACGATTTATGTATGACTTGACTTTAAGTACACTGTAGTTGGGCATAGGAACGTCACAGAAAAAAGGGGGATAACTTTTGACTCTATAAATGTTCCACCATCCCCAGGAGCTTTAAGGCAGTCAGGTCTTTACGCATCAGTAATTGTAATGTTTGCTCTTACCTGGTGGACAGCTGCATTTCTGAGGGGCATTACGAGCTTCCCGAAGCTTTGGCAGGTGAGACTTGAATTTCTGCCAATAAAATTTCAGAAAATATGATTAAACCAAAGCATGCAGCTGAGTACGATGATTATTCTACATTCTTAAGTAAATATTTTTCTTTTTACATTTGTGTTTTTTTGGGGAAAACAATTCAAACTTATAAATATCAAAAATAACGAAAAAACAACAACATTAAATGGGGTGCACAAAGGTTTTAGTCTGGATATTTAATTTCAGGGAAGCGGGGAAAGTGTCCTGTCTTCACCGGATGCTGCCCGAGGAGTAGACAAACCTGCCGAATAGCTGTGCACTTTTCCTTGCACTGGAAGGATGTCCACTGGGAAGGACAAGCTATGTCCAAGGACTGCCACCGCAACGCTTCCTCATGCAAGTTAGAAGTGTAGAAAGGGGGGAGATGACCATTGAATGCTCATGGTTCTCTGTGGTGCAAGTACAGCTACTAGGGGAGACTCACAGTCCAGGGAAATGATCAGTAGAGACAGTGCAAGTTCCCCTCAATCCACTCTCAAAATGACTGCAGCATGACAGATATAGAGGGTAGACAGTAATTTAGATATCATATTTGTGAGCTTCTTTGTCACTCATGTGAGACTGTCTATGATAATACACGTTATTAGTGATGTTAGGTTGAGTGTGTGTGTGAGAATGTGTAGCAGGCAGTGTTGTGTGTTTTTTGTATAGCCCATTGTCGTTTTCCCTATGTTAGCCTAACTATGCAAGTTGTAGGCCACGTTTGCTTTGCACATGTTACCAAATATCACGTTTGGTTTTGTGCCAAATTGTATTTTCACACATAGTCAGCATATGTTTTTACATTTTGTTCTTTTCTTGGGATTTAGTCGGAACAGTCTAGGCAAAGTCAAACAGCATGTCTCCTTGTTATTCTCTGTGGTCAGACACTAGAACCTAGACATAATAGAGAAACCCAGCTGCTGTTTTTGAACACACGTATTTTGTCATATAACCCGGGATGTGCCGTTCTAAAACACACAGAGTAAAGGTCCTGAGAAGAAAGGGCTGCTAAGGCTGAGATGCAGAGCCACTATCTATGTAGGCTAAGGTATGTGGTTCACCATTAAACCCAGAGCTCTATAATCTATGATCTATAATCACTTAGCTTCTGTAGTGAGGGTGGGTTTAGGCAAGTCTGTCAGCTAATATGACGGGCTTTTCATTGTATGTGGTCTGCTAATCATTCTAATGACATTATTGACCTGTATTTGTTTTCTAGTTGTGGCGCAATTATTGCATATTAGATCACAATAGTTTAAATAAATATTGTGAGCTTCCTTCGTGTCTCTTTTCTATTTATTGTGGACAAGTACTAAAAGTGTTTTAGGGTTAAGGAAAGGGTGTGTAAAGGAGGAGTAATATGTTTTTAGGATCCAGGAAATAGTAGCATTAAGAGGTAGTTTGGGGTTTTAAGGGTTCAGGGATGAGAAGTGTTAAGGGGTACTAAGGGTTATTAGGGTACAGTTAAATTAAGGAATACATGTCATTAAAATGACTTTCGAAATTCGACATTTTTGGAATTATCGTAGGTAATAATTAATGACATTTATTACCTCAATAATTATAACTCAACTTTAATGTAGTTGACATTTTAAAATACTTCATTACATGCAACCTGTTATTCAAAATAATTGTCTTGGGTCTGATGGTTACCAGATTATATTAAAATGTAATCATGAAGAGCCATATCATACTTTTCTATATTTTGGAAGTTCGAGTCAAGAGCTCGACTTTGATAATTATCCATCTTAACATCCTGCTAAGTGCCAGCATTTTGTTTTCGGTTACTCTAGGTTATATTTAATAGAAAAGACACAGGCTCTCATATTCGTTCTTCTTACACAATATACTTCGCTCTGATGTATAGACACCATGGCTGAAATGGTAGTGAAAGGATGTGGATTTTATGCATGTCTTGGCATAATATCTTGGTGCTCTTTGTGGCAGAGTTAGCTGGGCATCTGATGGGTAAGGCCAGCATCAGTTGGGCCTAAATGAATACTGTATAGCACACTTATACCTTTTATAGGGCTCTGTAATGCTTTAAAAATTTCACAGCTATTTATGGATCTAGGTTTCTTATTGACGAAAGTCAAGATGTTGCTCTTTATGTGCAGTAAGCGGTGCCTGATTTGTAAATTAATAAGTGCTTAGTCCTAAAGTTTTGCCCTGAATCGTGCAGCCAGCACTATTGAATGTTGTGGGGAAAATATCAAGGCTGCGTAGTCTTGATTCCACCTCATGACTTTTGCATCCACCACCCGACATTCCATGCTGCTTTATGTCGCTCTTTCAGATTCTTTTACATCCCCGCTTTCTTTCTTTGTCACTGTTTTTTCGTCTTTCTCTTCCCCCTACCTTCCTCTTTTTGAGTATTTCTCTCTCTTGCACAGGGTCAAACACTAATGAAGAAAAATAAGTGCCTATCCCAAAAATGATTGCCAGTGGGCACCACGTGAAACCCCCGACTCAAATAAGCTCGCGCTAAAAGTGGGCAAAAATACAACATACAAATATAACAATTGGCATTGATATGATGGTGTAGGTCATCCGAGATTACTGAATTCATGAGCGCATTAAAGTAGGCTTCATCTTAATTTGAAGATGTAATTGAAGGTTTTGATCTACCCACTCTAACTGGACAGCTTTTGTTCATTCGGACCGCTGTGAAGGGCTCTTTGCATTATCCTCATATATTTCCCCACCCATTATTTAGTTAAGTTATTTTTCGATGATTTTTGAAAAGTCAGTAAAAAGAAAGTTAGAAAGGTAAATGTTCTTACATACAGCTTGGGGGAAAACAACATTGCTAGTGGAGATGCGCCTTTAATTTGATTGCTGTGAACACCTGCTAGCGAACGTATTGGAGTAAATGGACTGTCTTTGCACCTCTGTAGTCTGGGAGATCTTGTTTCTTGCCTGAGATGCGGCCAGACATAGTGTGGGCAGGTGCATTGAAATCTCTTCACCCCTCGCACAGCAATGCCAATGAACCTCAAATGAACATCTCTGCTATTTCAGGCCTGGGACCACATACAGCGCTGCCAAGGGACGTCATGCTCAACCAGCAGTAAGCCCTGCTATTCTCGGACTGTACTCTTAAACCAATAAACCGAAACACGGTGATCACAAGGACTTACAATTTCAGATCTTTTGTTCACTGCACAATCCAACAAAATAGGGATGACCAAGGAACAAAGGGGCATATTATCAAGAACGGCGTTAAAATTATCGCCGGTTTAGCGGCAGAAAACTGCCGCTAAAGCGGCGATAATGGGCTTGATAATATGCCCTGGAGAATTCCAATAGAAGCCCATGTTGACACCAGAACATGGGCTTCTATTGGAATTCTCAAGGGCATATTATCAAGCCCATTATCGCCGCTTTAGCGGCAGTTTTCTGCCGCTAAACCGGCGATAATTTTAACGCCGTTTCTTGATAATATGCCCCAAACTTCCTGCTCAGTACCCATTGCAACAAACTGAATTAGTGATGGTTAATCGCCGTAGTCGCTGAATCACAACAGACTTCTAGAGGTGCTATCAGCCTTTGCACATCATGGTCTGCCTCGAACCACACACTGATGCTTCCTACCGAATTAAGCATTTTGCTAGAGCACTTAACCATTTTCAGAAGTTATAAAGTAAGTGAGTATATTGTTAAGTGCCTGAATTGGAATTACAGGTGCCTTTCTTTGAATGATGATGAGCTATAAATTACTTTCTCAATAGTATTTTGTCTGAGCGCAGCATACGTCTTTGCCTCAAATCCTTCTCTACCCCACCACCTACATATGTCTTCATCATCAAACTACACTTGCATTACTTGACTTACATTACAGGAAGGACTCTCCTATTGTAAAAATCCAATTTCTTCCAAAATTATCAATGTAAGATTACCAGTTGCAAAATATAGGTGTGTAGCAAAATTAATTTATCCAACATAAATGAATCCAAAGATTCTCTAAATGCGGAGCAAGTTTCACAAAGCTTATGAAAAGACATTTAGAAACAAATCAGTTCCCTGAGCAAAAATTATAATCAAATTTTAAGTCATTAGTCCATATACGACAAAAGTATCAAGTGTTCGTCCTTCGTCTTTATGTATTCTCAAGAAGACTTGTTTATACTTGAAACATAATTCAGTTCTTTGATGCCGACACAAATCACGCCAAGATTTGTGTCGGCATTATTTGCCGTGGATACTGGATTCCCCGTGATAGATATGCTCTAAGGATGGACTTTGGATATACTGTGTCTACAACTTTTAATGGAAGACTGTTCGAGAATTTCTATTTTGAATAAAGCAGTCCAGGCCCTGATGAAGTCTTTGGGTATTATCCTGTAGACGAAACACGTGTTGGCTGTTGGCTGTGTCATCAAAGAACTGAATTATGTTTCAAGTATAAACAAGTCTTCTTGAGAATACAAGATATGAAATAAAGACCAAGGACGAACACTTGATACTTTTGTCGTATATGGACTAATGACTTAAAATTTGATTATAATTTTTGCTCAGGGAACTGATTTGTTTCTAAGTGTTTAGCATCTGCAAGTTGCATATGTTATCTAACAACGTGGGGCGGTGGTTGTTTTAGTTCCCTTTGATGCAGTCTCTGTATGGCTATTATTGTTTCAAATACCAAATCACAGAACCGTGCGCAGAGGATACCTCACTGCCTATTAGTACAATTTCTTATGAAAAGACATATTTATTATTCTTGCAAAATTGTATGAAAATTTATAAAAAAAAGTGCGACTATTTTCAGAAAAACATTCAATTCTTTTAAAACCTAAACACTTACTTGTGTTGAATTCTAAATAACGATTATAACTTCGACATTACAAAAATAAGTATGGTAAAGGTTTCTGCTTTCACAAGGTTATTTTTTATCAAACAAATTTGGATAGATCCAGAAAAGCTGGAATCTGTGTTTGACAGGCTGTCCAGAAAACACATAGGTCCTGATTATTGGTGTGAGGTATTTACAGCACCTTATAGAATAGTGATACTGCATCATACGCCACTCAACTGATATGGAAAATACCTCCTAACTGAAATTTTCCTTGCAAAAATGAGGAATTACTTGCAGAATTTAGAGTTTCCTACACCACATTTTGCATGTATTAGTATTGGACATGCAATTTCCACCTATATTGGTAGGTTTGATTTGCCAAAATTCACAGATGGAAAAATGCACTGCACAACTGATAATTCCAAACCTTGTGCAAATCATAGATTCAGGGGCATATTTATCATAGGGTTGCGTCACATTTGAGCCACGCAACAGGGTGCAAAAGCAACGCAACCCTTCAGTGTGATTTATCAAGCCATGCAAGGCTTCCTTGCGAGACCCTGAGAGGCTTCATAAATCTAGAGTAACAATACACAACGCAAATCACTGCATTGCGTTACTGTGCCACAGGGAGGCGTTCCATGGGTGGTGCATGGGTGTTCCCACACAACACCCATGGATTTTGGCGCATTTTGAGATTTACCATAAGTGGCAGATCTGGGAAAGCGTCAAAACTGCTATGCATTCACAGGGGAGGCGTAACGAGGAGAAATATCTTTATTTGCCTTCGTTTTTTCCTCTTTCTATGTGTGCTGCAATGCAGGCACCCGTGCACCATGGTGCAAGGGTGCCTGCACTGGCGCTAGGCAGCTCATTTTGCGCCAGCGCTGGGAAAAGACAGGAATGCACCATATTATGTTACATACAGCACATTCCTGCCCTTTCCCTGTAATGCACCGGAGCACAGCAAGGTGACTTTGCGTGCTTCGCTGCGTGACTTGTTGGTATATATGCCCCTGTGAATTTAAGCGTCCTCTTGGAATCAGGGATGCTTGATCTACTTGTTGAACACATGCTTATCGAGTCCTAAGATCATCGATCTATCTTAAGCAAATCAGTTCAATAAAATGCATGCCGATGTTGCGTGGAGTTACGTTTGCTTTTTGTTTTGCGGCAGTTCACCTTTAAGCCACCCAGTGTTCCTGCTCCTCTTTCCAACACAAAGAAAACAACTTTACTAGAAGCAAAAATAAATTTCTGTACTTTTATTACCATTGTCTTTTTTAATGGTGTATATCTTTAAACAACATAAATTGAGGCCATCTGTTTTATAGAGCACATTAAGTAAGAATGAAAGTGTACAACAAGGCATTTATTCTTCACTTTTATATCATGGCTTACTCCTTTACAGCAAAGAATTTTATGGGACATTTATTGAGAAAACGCGGTCAATGTACATGTTGTTATCCGGAATCATAAATATAAGAAATTACGTTTTTTTAAAGCTATTTTTTCTGCAAGCAGAGTATGCAAGACATGTAGAGAAAAGGGCGAAAACCAATAAACCTAATTTTGGGTTTTATTATCTATGAAACGAGAGTTCAGAGACGCCTTGTCTCATCTGCCCTGTTATGCTTGAAATGCCAGAGTAAGAGCACCTCCAGCAGCACTATGCTTACAATGACACATCACCCCCCCTTTCAACAGCATCACACTTAACATTGTGCAGTAACAGTACCTTACTTGAATGGCATTCAATGTGGCACAGTACAGACACTTCAGTGGCATTGTATTTAAGATGGCCGTGTTCCAGCTCCTAGAAGCAGCATTGCACTTACGTTGGTGCAGTGTTAACACCTCTTAGCAACTCCACGTAAGCTGGTACAATTCCTGCACTCTGGGGAAATTCTACTTTAGATATTATGGAATAGAAATGCTACGTTGTTAGTCTTGCTATTCATAAAATGGTCAAGCCCCATTTCTGTCTGACAGAACCTTTTTGCCAGACAGAGAAAACATCACTTTTCCATTTTATGTGCTGATTACAACTCAATGTCAGGCAGCTGTGGTGGTGCCTGAATGCAAATATATTTGTCCAGCATATTTGAACTGCTCTACATTTTTAAAAATCACTAAATCCAGCTACACCATGCTACAATTCAATTGATGTATCTCATTTGATTCCACCCTAATATTAATTTACACTGGAATCTGGGCTTCATTATGAGCGTCCCAGTAATCCTCATAGTAACTCCTCCTTTAACAGTTACTAATACCAGGTGTTGGGGGTGTAGTTACCAAGACCCGACCGTCCTCTTAGAAATGAGGAATTACCAGGGTAAAGGCAAATTCGGATTCAGTTCCCCCAATGATTCCTCATTTTGCCCCAGTGTTTCACTTGGTTCCAGTTGCTTCCAGCAGCTGAGATCTCTGGATGAAACTCCATAGGTCTGCAGTATTCGTGTGCATCATATAATCAAGATAGAGCCGATTATTGTCATTACCGGCCTCACTGAAATTAAAAGGGACGTCACTATAGATCTGCCAACACACACAGTGCCACCATGTGCCACACAATATTGAATCACTTCGCACAGTGGCAGCTCCTCCGCTATGGCGGAGGAGCGTCGCCCCACTGCTTTCTCGCAAAGCGAGAAGCAAAAACATAAAATAGTAATAACTTTTAGTTAATACCATTTTATGTTTCCTTTGACAGTGGGTGGGCGGGCAGGGCTGCTCTGCTTACGGAGCAGGGCAGGAGTGGTTTGCCGCCCTCTCCTGAGTGCTCAATGACTGTTTGGTCGGCCCTCTTGGGCTGTCCAAACCAGTCATGCGCACTTTCCCCTTCTCCATGCAGGCTGCATTGCAGCCTGCATGGAGAACTTGACCACCTCTCCAGCCCCTGGCTGAGCGCCATGTCACGGCGCTCAGTCCAATAACAACGCTGCATTGCAGCATTGTGATTGACTTAGGGGAAAGAGCCTGGCTGCCTGCTTCCTGTTCCTGTCGGAGGCAGGAGAGCAGGAGAGCAGGAGCGGAGAAGACGCGGGACCCGTCCTCGAGGTAAGTTTAAAAAAAATATATATATTATGACCCCTCTCTCCTCCCGTGCGTGACCCCCCTTCCCCCGCGACCTCCCCCCGCGCCCGCCCCTTCACCCACGAGCCATGCTGGCCGCAACTGGCTTCACATGGTCTCCCGGTGAACAGTCGATATCACACGATGAGCACCAGGTGAGATGGACGCCCTACCACAGAGTGGAATTCCAGCTTGTCTGTCGATGGTCTGCACAGCAGATGTCCATTATGGATGCCAGCCTAAGAAGCTTTTGTGAGTTTTTTGGGGGGCTTAGAGAGTGAAAGGGCTAAGTGCTTATTGGGTAGTGCTCAGCACAAATCTCTGCCCCATTCAACACCTCGCCTCCTCCGCACACATTAAATATGTTTGAGAAGTTGGCAGGTAAGCCTTCCTGTGTCCTTCTAAGCCAACTTTTAGATCTCACCCATTATCATTCTATAGAATCATTATTCTCATTTTTCACAGTTTTGTAGCTGTAATGTTGGAAAAGAAATAGAAACTCGAATTATAAGTAAAAGACGTATAAAGAAGTAAAAGACTCTTTGCCGGGTTCAGTAAGCATTCCGAAGTAACTGGTTTTAAAATGTTTTAGGTCCCCAGACCGTGATGCTCCATGCCGTCTATTATTTGTCCTTCCGTCAGCAACAGTAAAGACACAGGTGCAGTCTTTTATCTTAATATCGCTCAATGGTCATTGACACTGAATATTCATCGCATGAACTTCCTTTATATTTCAGACTTGCACATTCATTTTAAGATATCTTTGTGGGAGCCCATTTCTTAGTATTTTTATTCAAGTATTTTAAATAGAACACACATCTTTAATACATGTATTGTTTTATTGTAAGTAAAATTGATGACTTTTCAGGCTGATGTAAACAGGTGGAAATATATGGAGATAGCTGAAAAACAGATGGTACTGCAAGTTACCAGACATTAGAACAACGGATACCTGGCATCATTCACCCAAGCGTTTCAGTATCTGGTAGGGTATTTAACCTCCATATTTAGGTCGAAGCCTACCAGACAGCACAGCTGTCTGGTTTGCTAACGACATCTTGGGACATTCAGAAAGCTTCCCTGGGAATTCATTCCACCCATTGCTTACCATTGGCTTTGTGGTTTGTAACTCACATTTGCTTGCTTTCTATTTATTTTAGGCTGACCAGCTTGAGTTCGTCCCTTCCCTTGCCCAAACCCTTCTTACTGTATTCTTCCACCAGCACTGGAATTCTGCTAACAGGCCTTTAAATCTTGTTCTTATCTTGTCACATTTACTGTGCATTCAAAGACAGAGGTCAAATGTAAGGCTCTGTCTTTCAGGGAGCTTAGTATTTACTTTTCTTTCTCTGACTTCAGAGTAAGAGGTTTTGTGACAACCATGCCTGCTACTGAGGGAGTGCTTGAGGAAGCCTGTATGATGTTATTTTTTTTCCTAGCACACATCAAAATTGAAATGTCTGTAAATGAACTGTGCAGATATTTCAGAATATATCAGCATTAGAAAGCACCAATGAAGCACATTTCTTGGTAACTCTGAAGTGTGGTGGAAAGATACATTTTAATACGATCAAAACAACTCAATACACTAGGTGATGACCTTACCACACATTATCGTTTGTGCGCTATGTACTTTAATCAGTAAAATTGTATGTCTGTGCAAATGTAATGGTCATTGCAATTGAAGTTGTGTTGTCTGTAATGGCAGTGTGCTACCACACCATGCATATTACACTCTACACCAATCCACTGTACTCTGAACCACTCCACACTACGCTACTCTACTCTATGCCACTGCACACTGCATTACTGCACTCTACTCTGCACCACTTCACTCTACACCACTTCATTCTATGCCACTCTACTCGGCAACACGGCACTCTGTGCCACTGCACTCTACACCAATGTACTCTACTCTGCACCATTCCACTCTAAGCAAATGCACTCTATGCTAATCCACTCTATGCCAATCCACTCTACGCCACTCTAATCTACTCTGCACACTATGCCACGGCACTCTACGATGCACCACTACACTGCACTCAGCGCTCTGCGCCACTCCACTCTACTTTGAGCCACTCTGCTCTACTCTGCACCATTGCACTGCACTCTGCATCACTGCACTCTACGCCAAAGAACACTACACTACTTTACTCAAACCAATGCACTCTACGCCAAGGCATTCTACGCCAATCTACTCTGCACCACTGCACTCTATGCTTTGTACTCTATATCACTGCACTCTATGCCACAATATTCTACTCTGCACCACTGTAGTCTACACCACTGATTTCTATGCCACTCTAGTCTACACCACTCTACACCATTGCAATCCATGCCAATGCACTCTATGCCACTCAGTTATACACCACTGCAATCTACAAATGTCTACTCTGCAACACTGCACTCTATGCCACTAAACTCTACGCCACTGCACTCTACGCTGTTCCACTCTATGCCACTCTACTCTACTCAGCACCACTCTACTATATGCCGCTGCCCTCCATGCCACTCTACTAAACAAAATTTTACTCAAAACCAATGCACTCTATGCCACTGCAAACTAAGCCACTCTATTCTACTCTGCACGACAATACTCTACGCCATTGCTCTCTACTCTGCTCCACTCTACTCTACGCTACTGCATTTTACGACACTCTATTTTGCAAGACTGCACTCTCCACCACTGAACGCAATGGCACTCTACTGTGCACCACTGCACTATAAGCCACTGCATGCTACACCACTGTACACTATTGTGCACTATGTCATTGCACTCTACACCACTCTATTCTACTCTTCACCACTGTACTCTATGCCACTGCTCTCTGCAGCACTCTACTCTGTGCCATTCTACTCTGCACCACTCTACTGTGTACCACTTGACTCTGCCCCACTGCACTCTATGCAACTGCACTCTATGCCACTCTGCTCTGCAAGACTGCACTCTCCGCCACTGAACTCAATGCCACACAACTCTGTACCACTGCACTCTATGCCACTCTACACAATTGCACTTTACACCACTCCACTCTACGCCACTCTATTCTACTCTGCACCACTGTACTCTATGCCACTGCTCTCTGCACCACTCTACCCTGCACCTCTCAACTATGTGCCACTCTACTCTGCACCACTGCACCCTATGCCACTGCACTCTATGACACTCTACTCTGCAAGACTGCACTCTCTGCCACTGAACTCAGTGCTACTCTACTCTGCACCACTGCACTCTACACCACTGCATGCTATGCCACTCTACACTATTGTGCTCTATGTCACCTCACTCTACGCTACTCTATTCTACTCTATTCTACTCTACACAACTGTACTCTATGCCACTGCTCTCTGCACCACTCTCCTCTGCATCACTTTACTCTACGCCACTGCACTCTTTACCACTGCACTCTACACCACTCCACTATATGCCACTGCACTCTACGTCATCAATGCACTTTATGTCAATGCACTCTGCATCACTCCACGCCACTCTGATCTATTCTACACCACTGTACTCCATGCCACTGCATTCTACTCTACGCCACTGAACTCTACGCCACTCTACCCTACACCTTGTTGGAATAAAAATGTTCTCGCTGTGTTGCTCATGCATTGATTTAGGTTAAGTTAGCATTTGCGGCACCATTTTATGTTTAGCTGCCATTTTGAGCCATGATCGAAACTAATTTCTCTCTGTCTCTGCTGAGAGCAGCTGTGATAGTTTTCGTCTCTTCAAGGTTGGGCCTTGCTGTACTAATGAATACACTGTTCTTATTAGCGCATACCTTTCCACTAGATAGAGGCCTGCTCCCACTTTAGAGCGGCGGGCACAGGCAGAACGACCTTGGCAGTGAGATAGCGTGTGCCCGGTCTCAGAATCAAAACTCATCCTTCTGTACCTTCTTTGTCTAGCTGCCTCCAACTGGAAATTTCCAGTCAGGATGTGTCTTCATTGGATCTGAATTGTACATAATGTATCACCATGTTTGCTGAAGTCAGTCCCTCTGCAGCAATCCCAGGAGGCTGGTCAGACTGGACTCCGCTCGAGTGTACCTGAATAAATATACTTGGTTTGTATTCTCTGCTGTCTGACCGACTCTTCATTTGTGTGGAAGGCTGAGAGGTGATCGCGAGCGACCCGGATGGCTCTAATCGGATCACTTCCTTCAGTTGGTGCCCGAACAGGGACTCCATCGGGTGACCCATCCTCGCCCGCGGACAGATGAGGAGGTCGGGGCTATCGTCGGGTCTGATGGGCGGACCAGAGATCCCTGCATGAGAGAGTTCTTGAACTCGCAGCTGCCCCGTCTGTCTGACCAGTCGGTGCCTTGCCCAGCGGTCATCCCGGCTGGGGTCCTGAACGGCGAAACCCTTGGATCTGACCGTTAGGTCCGAAGAGTCGGCAGTGGAGAATACATTTGTTTGCCCTGTGTGCACCAGGTGAGTTTGTTTTGGTTCTTTGTGGATATGGTACCATTTTGATTTGTCTTTGGTACGGTCTGAGGACAGATTTTGGTTTGCATTTGGTATGGTCTGGGGACCGATTTGGATACAAAGTGTTTGTGAACATTTTGCCAGGCAACATAACGAATTTGGCTTACTTTTGAAAATGCCTGGGATCAGCCGGCTTTTGGTTTCCTGTTGTCATTGTTGTTCTGCTGATGCTCGACTGGAAGAGAGTCAGCCAGCGCCTCCAGAAGGCACTCCGAACTTTGATATGTATGTGAAGCATGGCCTTGGCCCTATTATGTTTAGTACGCGATGGCACAAATATACGAGGGACAATGCGGAGTTGCAGTGGCCGTTGACGGGCACTTTTGATGAACAAAAAATTGCCTTTTTACAGGAGAAGTTGTTTGCAAGAAGAAGTAGGCAGTCCATGTTTGATTCAGTCAGAACATGGCAAGAGGAGGTTAAACAGTGGCGAATGAAAGCAGAGAATGAGGCCCGGAAGGGGAGAATGGAAACATTGACTCAGAAAGCTGTAGCACATGATAGGGAGAAACAAGAGATAGGGATTGAACATGAAGATAGGAGATTCTGATTACAAATTGATAAATCTTATGTGGCCAAAGAAGAAAATGATACGTTTGTGGAACAATTGTTAGATACTCGACCTCCACCTCCCTATGCCCCGCAGAGGATATATCCCGCTCATCCCTCACATGCTCAGCTACCCGGTTCTTCTCTCCCCGCTGTTTCTGCTTCTGTTACTGTTGACCAGACTGCCTTGGCCAGGGCACCTCCTGTCCTTTCTTTGCCCTCGCCGTCTGTGGCAACTATGACTGTTAGTACTCCTGCAAAACCTATTACTTCGGCGTCTCTTTCGCCAGCTCTTACACCCGTGACACAGCCAGCAGCGACGTTAGTGCCTACTGCCTCTGTCGTCACTCCCACTGTGTTCTTTAATTCCCCGACATTGCAAAGTAGTGGGACACCAGTACGTGGACTTGAGGATAGAGACTGGACGAAATTTAAGGAGCGCATGGGGCGGACGTTAGTCTGATCTGATATGGGAGAGGAAGAGAAAAAGGTGGTGGCTAATCAGGCTGCGCAGTGGGCCCGACACCCTATTTATAGTGTGGAAGATGTGTGGAGTGTGATGAAAGAGTATGAGCCTTTTGTACAGCAGCATGCCCTTAAGCATATGTCGGCTACTTTGATCGGTCTTTGGGAGCAGTATTTCAATGGTGCAGCACCGCAGATTATATACGATATTAGGGATCATGTGTATGTTACTGATATGGAGCCTGCTCATGTTTTTGGTAATGTTGCGACGTTGGTTGCTTACCGGGGAAGGCTGCTTGAGAAGAGCCCCACCCCGGTATCTCAGTTTCCGATGTGGGAGGTTCATCCTATCTACCATCCCGAGATACCAGAGCTAAGGGATCAGCATGATCATGTTACTAGGCCAAGGGTAGAGGCCTGTTTCCAAGAACAATGTGTTTATGCTCCGTTGAAAAGGAGTGAAGTCTTGTCTCTTAAGACTCAGTTATCTGACCCTAGGAAAAATCCTACCGCTTATTATAAGGAATTGACTGAAGCAGCCTCTTCAACAGTAATGACGCTTGCGGATATTGAAATGTTTTTTGGTTTACTAGTTCCGGTCGATATTTGGAGACAAGTACACACACAGGATCGCGTTGCGGAATTGGGTGGTACCTGGGATCAAATTAAAGCATGGGATCAGGAACGGAAGCCAGGTGATAAGCCTAGGGCATAGATACTTGCTTTGCCCGGCCGTATCGTTACGTATATACATTCTCTTATTCCTCCGAGAAAAGTTGATTGGGACAAGTTATCGGCTGGTCATCAGAAGAAAGATGAGAGTGTGTCTGATTTTTTCACTCGGTTTGAAGGTGTGTTTCTAGATTATAGTGGACGGGATTTGTCGATCGAAGGTGGTGTGCGACTGTTTGTTAACAGGTTTGTTTCCAATTTGCTTCCTGAAATTGCGAACCCATTGCAGGCTTCCGAAAGCACCTGGTCCACTTCCTCTCCTTCTGTTATCTTAAATATGGCCCAGTACTATGAGCACAGGGAAAATGAGGATAAGGAGAGGTCAGAGAAGAAGCACAAGGATTTGAAGATGAAGGTGTTGTTGCAACAGGCTTCTAGGGGGAATAGTAGAGGACGTGGTGGTTTGGCCCGACAGCTTCCACGCACTAGCAGGCCCGCAAATACTGTGCCTTTAGGGGCGAATCAGTGTGCGTACTGTAAAGAGGAGGGAATCTGGTGCAGCAAGTGTCGCGTGCTTTTGCAAAAGGACGAGGTCGTGGAGCTGGTGTCCAAGACAGGGCTCAGAATGCTGTGGCCTCGCAGGGTCGCTCTGATCAGAACTATTTTGATGACGCTCGGGGTGGACAGTATTATCATGATGATTATGATATGTGTGAGGTGACAGGGATATCTTATAGCTAGGACAGCCAGGGACAGAGTGAGGGACCAGTTCCGATACCTGTAGATCAACGTGGTCCGTACGTTAGTGCGGATGTGCATGGTTCGACTAAGAAGTTCTTGGTGGAAACAGGTGCAACAAACAGTTCTATTTCTCGTTCTTTGGTCCCTAGGTGCGACTGTCTGGCCATAATAATGTTTCGGTAGGTTTTTCTGGTGTACCGGTTGTGAGCCCCATTTCAAAACCCCTTGCGCTGACTATTGGTCCCTTTACCGTGGATTCGCCATTCTTGTTGACGTCTAATTGTGGAGAAAATTTGATGGGTTTGGACTTGTTGAAGAAACTGCATGCCACGATTTACTGCTCCCTGGAGGGTGTCTACATGACAATGGGTCCGAATGTTGTGCGTGCTACTCAGTGCCTGTCCAAAGATGCGCCTCTCCCTGCGGAGTTTAAAGATGTGCCACCCACACTGTGGGCAACGGGCGACACAGATGTGGGTTTATTGCAGATATCGCCTGTTTCGATACATGTCAAGGGGGGTGCTATTTTACCCCGTATCCCTCAATATAAAATACCGCAGGCAGGTGAGCGAGCTTTGTTGCAAATTGTGCTGGATTTGATTGAGAAATGAGTGGTTGAGGAGACGACTGCTAATGCTTGTAATAGCCCTATTCTTCCCATTCTCAAAAGGACTCCTTCGGGTTCCTCTGATGATCATGCAGACATTTATCGTTTTGTGATTGACTTGCGTGAAGTTAACAAGATCGTGATTCCCCAGTTCCCGGTGGTCCCTGATATTGCGACTCTTTTGACAATGATTCCTTCTTCTGCTAAATTCTTTTCTGTCATTGACTTGAAAAACGCATTCTTCAGTATTCCGATACATCCTGATAGCAGATATCTGTTCGGGTTCACCCTAGCTGGTAGAAGCTTTAGATTCTGTTGCGCTCCTCAAAGCTATACAGAGAGTCTGAGTATCTATAGTCAAGCATTGAAAGGTCAGCTGGATTCCCTGTTGCTTCCCACAGGTAATGTATTGCTCCAATATGTCAATGACCTGCTCATCGCCTCGGATACAGAACAAGGTTGCAGAGACAGTACGGTTAATTGTTGCTCCATTTAGCTCACCATGGCCGTAAAGTATCCCTTTCTAAATTTCAGTATTGTCGACAGGAGGTCACCTACTTAGGTCACCTACTGTCGAAGGAGGGTAGGAAATTGACCCCTGAGCGCATCAGTACCATTGTTAAAATGCCCATTCCGCAAACTCAGAAAGATGTGCGCGCTTTCATAGGTATCACTTCCTATTGCAGTCAGTGGATACCTGGCTACTCGCTGCTTATTAAGCCCCTGCTTGCGCTAACACTAAAAGATGTGCATGAACCCCTGCCTTGGACGCCTGAGTGTCAGCAGTCTTTTGAGCAATTAAAAACTGCACTTTGCTCGGCTCCAGTGCTTGGTACCCCTAACTACGCTAAATGCTTTGCATTGTATGTCCACGAGAAGGGTGGTTGTGCGCTTTCTGTTTTAACACAAAAATTTGGGGATAAGCAACAACCGTGTGCTTATTTCTCTGCTGTGCTTGACCCTGTTGCACGTGCCCTCCCGAGCTGTCTAAGAGCGGTCGCGGCTGTGGCTGTCTCAATAAGACAATCGGCTGGACTCGTACTTGATACTGACCTCACAGTTCTGGTACCCCATGCTGTGGATACACTTTTGAATAAGACAAAGACGCAGCACCTCACCAGTGCACGTCTGACAGTTTAAGAGCTAACACTCTTTGCGAAGCACATTACGATCAAATGCTGTGCCACTCTGAACCCAGCCACGTTACTACCCCTCCCTTCTGGAATGAGGAGATTGACATACATGATTGTATCTTCCGGACGGAAGAAGAGACGAAAGGACGGGTAGACCTGACTGATGTTCCCTTATCTGACCCTCAAGGTGAACTATATGTCGATGGCTCTTGCTTTAAGTTACCAGATGGCACCACAACTGCTGTGTACGCCATTACTACACTGCGTACAGTAGTTGAGACATCACAAGTTCCCTATCAGTTGGCCCAAGCTGCAGAGCTCGTTGCCCTTATTCGAGCCTGTGTATTAAGTGAGGGACTAGTTGTCAATATCTACACTGACAGTCAGTACGCCTTTGGAGTCGCCCATAACTTTGGGCGGCTCTGGGCAGAGAGACGGTTCCTTACTTCCCATGGGACATAAATTCAGCATGGTCCACTTATATATAGGCTTCTGTCCGCTCTGATACTCCCTAAGAAATTGGCTATAGTGAAGTGCAGCACTCATAGGAAAGTTACTGACGACGTGGGTAAGGGGAACGCTTTTGCAGATCAGACAGCTAAGGAAACAGCCCGAACAAAGATGAAAAGAATGTTTGTAGCAGGTCCCGCTAGGTGGGTGCCTGAGGTCACCATGTTTGAGGATACACTAGAGAATGTGAAGGAAATTCAGAGTGAGGCTACGGTGGAGGAATTAGCAGTGTGGCAAGAAAGTACAGCACAATTGAAAGATGAGGGATGTTGGATTGACAAGTCAGGGAAGCAGAGATGAATGTTGCCAGATGCATATTTTCTTCCTGTAGTCACGATGGCTCATGGGCCAGCCCATATCAGTGCTAAGGGTATTTGCAAGTTGTTAGACCCTGTATGGCAAAATGACAGCATTTCGAAGACAGCTGCACATTTAGTAAAGTACTGCATGGTGTGCATGATGCACAATCCTGGCAAGGGTACCCCTACACCACCCGGCAATTTTGCACCTCCCACTTTCACTTTTGAGGTCCTTCAGATAGAGTACATAGAGATGGACAGGGTCAATAATTTGAAGTATGTGTTGGGGATTGTTTGTGCATTTAGTAAATGGGTTGAGGCTTACCCTACTAAAGAGAATACAGCCGTTGTGACTACAAAGGCACTCCTGAATGAGTTCTTTCCTCGCTTCGGCTTGCCCCGCTTGATCTGGAGTGATAACGGAAGTCACTTTAATGCCAAGGTTATCCAGTTAGTTTGTGACGGTTTGCGCATAAAACAGAGGTTTCATGCTGCAAATCACCCCCAGTCGGCAGGTTTGGTTGAGAAGTACAATGGTACTCTCAAACTGAAATTGGCAAAGATTCAGGAGGCTACAGGGTTATAGTGGCCAGATGCTTTACCATTAGCTCTTTTGTCAACAAGAACTACAGCACATTCTAGGACAGAATTGCCACCCTACGAGTTCGTGTTTGGACGCCCGGCAAATGTCTGGGGCGTCCCGCGTCCGCGTAGGTTTTCGGAGATTGAATACCCTTTATTGACAGATTACCTGTACCAGTTACCTGAAAGTTTGCGTTCTATTCACCAACAGATTTGTGAGTCACTTCCACCCGTAAAAGAGGGGCCCGGTCACAACATCCAGCCTGGGGACTGGATTTTGCTGTGTAATTTTCAGCAGAAGAAGAGCTTGGAGCCCCGGTGAAGGGGCCCGAGCAAGTCCTCCTCGCTACCCGGACCGCTGTGAAAGTTGCCGGCCGAAAGAATTGGATTCACTCCAGCCATTGCCGCAGGATACCCTTACCCTATGATCAATGGGTGAGGGACGGCATTGGGGACGCTGAGGGTGAGAAAGTGCCCCAGTTTGTCTCTTTTGGCGACGCAAAGCTTACATGGACCCAAACGGATGCAGAGAATGATGACGTATTAAATGCAGCGGTCCCTCCGGAGATCCGATCCCTTAAGGAACCATTATTTGTTGACCCCTCTGTGCCTCGTGTCACCAGGTACAATTTGCGCCCTCGGCTGAGGAATAGTGCACCAAAGGAGAAGTCAGACTAGTCAGGGATGGACTGTGCAAGTTAGGGTGTACTTTGCTGTAGCACCAACAGTGTTAGTTTAGGGTGAGGCGAGATTGGTGCACTGTTCTGACATTGGACAGGATAAATTGAATGTGCTCCCTCGGAGGGGGGTACATTATCTTGAGCGACGTGGGATTCATCGAGAGCTATGACTGAGCAAGCTCCACCGCCGGTGCTCAAGATCGCCAACGTTGATGAACAATAGGAGCCTGTACCAGTGAGGCTCAGATGGACACTGGGAACAATTGGCTTTGCTATCAATATTATTGCATTCCTTTTCTTGCTTCATAATGCATCTGTTTGGTCGACCTATTGAGGAGGAGGAACAGCCATTTGCATCACCGCGACTAGCGCAGGGCTGGTCCACAAAGAGTAAAATTGAGTTCATATTGATAGTTGTGATTGCATTAATAACTGTACTTGGAATAGCTTGGTTTCTGGAGGAAACGTATCCTGTACATTCCTTGGTTGGTACAACGCTCACTTCCCCTGAGCACATGTTTGTTACTTTGGCCCCTCACAAAGGGGAGCATAGAAGACTTACACAGACAATGTATTTATACAAATGTTGCATCAAGCTCATGATGTGTCCAATACAACTAATTGTTGGGTTTGAGGATTGCTTCCCTCAGTTACTCATAAGAGCGATAATTTGTTGTCCATGCCATTGTCATATATTGGTAGCTGTGAAGGTTGGTTTGAATTGCTTGTTATGGTGCACTACCATTTCCGACTTTCTACTCAGGTTATGACGTCTGCTGACTCTCGCACTGTGGTAGACTATATACGTTTTCATCACGGATTTACTCCCATAGGACGGGCAGGAAATGGGACCTCTGGTACATCATTCCCGAACTCCTGTATGAGCATAAATGATAAAATAAAAAACAAAACATGGCTTAGAATGGAAATGGCTGATTTCCAAAGGTTCAACACCTCCGAGTACTTCCAATCTTTCCAAGATCGTAATGTTACTATGGACAAACTGGTGCCGGTGTCCGTGGTCAATACAACAGCTAGCTTCTGTGTCCAGGGGACAGGGGAGGTAGAGGTGGGGGAAAGTAAATGCAATTTCACCTACGGACTGAGCACAATTAATAGTCCACCCTTGATCCCACCCTGAAATGTCTATTTTGTCTGTGGATCCCAAGCTCACGTCTGGCTTCCGAGGGGGAGGTCTGGCAGATGTTACCTCTCTTTCATTCTTCCCCCTGTGTATGTTGCCACGTCCAATTACCATAAAGATCATCGGCTGCAACAAAGGAGTACGTACATACCCAGAGTCAGAAGGGTTGTTGACACCGAGGATGTAGACCAGACAGATACCACCTGGCAACAGTTTGACGATGCTGCAAGGGGTCTTTTACCTTTCTGGGGCCCCATGGCTAATAGTCTTCAGCTTCGTCGGCTAACTAGGGTTGTGGAGGGGGTTATTAATACAACAGCTGGGATACTGACAAACATTACTGCTGAGCTCCAGGCTACGAGATTAGTTACCTTACAGAACAGGATGGTGTTAGATGTCATCCTCGCTGATCGGGGAGGGGCCTGTCGCATCATTGGCAGCAGCTGTTGCGTTTACGTACCTGACCACGCCCCCAGTGTGCATATAGCTATACAAAAATTGCATAGACTTTTGTCAGACATACACCAAAAGACAGGTACTTGGACACTATCGGGATGGTTCTGGAATATGCTAACAACATGGGGCTGGAAGATCCTTATCTTTTTGGTTGTAATTGCCGGTATCATCTTTACATGTTGCCTCTGCATACACTGTATCCCGGCTTGTTGCCCCTATTGTGTAAGTGCCCTGACACCTAAATGAAAAATATCCATTCATGACACTAATGCTGCGATCATGTTGCAAAAACATATTGATGAACTTATGCAAATCGACGAGGGTATCTTTGAATACTGATTATGTGTGCACCAGCTTATAGTGATGTTTCTTATCCTTTCCATATGTTATCTGATTCTAGATAGTAACATAAAATAGTTAGCTTCAGCTAAAAGGAGGGGTTGTTGGAATAAAAATGTTCTCTCTGTGTTGCTCATGCATTGATTTATGTTAAGTTAGCATTCGTGGCACCATTTTATGTTTAGCCGCCATTTTGAGCCATGATCAAAACTAATTTCTCTCTGTCTCTGCTGAGAGCAGCTGTGATAGTTTTCATCTCTTCAAGGTTGGGCCTTGCTGTACTAATGAATACACTGTTCTTATTAGCGCATACCTTTCCCACTTGATAGAGGCCTGCCCCCACCTTTAGAGCGGCAGGCAAAGGCAGAACGACCTTGGCAGTGAGATAGCATGTGCCCGGTCTCAGGATCGAAACTCATCCTTCTGTACCTTCTTTGTCTAGCTGCCTCCAAATGGAAAGTTCCAGTCAGGGCGTGTCTTCATTGGTTCTGAATTGTACATAATGTATCACCATGTTTGCTGAAGTCAGTCCCTCTGCAGCAATCCCAGGAGGCTGGCCAGACTGGACTCCGCTCGAGTGTACCTGAATAAATATACTTGGTTTGTATTCTCTACTGTCTGACCAACTCTTCATTTGTGTGGAAGGCTGAGAGGTGGTGGCGAGCGACCCGGGTGGCCCTAATCGGGTCACTTCCTTCAACCTCTGCACTCTACCCTGCACTACTTCACTATGCCCTGAACCACTCCACTCTATGCCACTTCACTCTACTCTGAAACAACCTACTCTATGCCACTGCACTCTATACCACTGCAACTTACTCTGCACCACTCTACGCCACTCTACTCTACATCCCTGCACTTTATGCAATGCACTCTACACCACTTTTCTCAAAACCAATGCACTCTACGCAACTGCACTCTACACCAATCTACACTGCACCACTGTACTTTACACCACTTCACTCTAGGCAGTTTACTCCACTCTAAGACAATAGACTCTACGATACTCCACTTTATGACACTCTACTTCATTCTATGCCACCCTACAACACTACTGCACTCTACATCGCTCTGCTCAACTCCCTCTATGCCACTTCATGTCACTTTACTCTATTCTATAACACGCTGCTTCAATCCACTCCACTCTACTCCACTCCATGACACTCTATGCTACTCCACTCTACTCTAAGCCACTCCACTCTACAACACTCTGCCATTCCACTCTCCTACACTGCTCAACTCTATGCCACTCCACTCTATGACAATCTACTCTGCTCTACACCACTCTGCTGTACTCCCTCCACAACACTCCACACCACTCCATGACACTCCACTCTACTCCACTTTATGACACTCACTCCAAGCCACTCTTCTTTACCCCACTAACTTTTAGCCATGCTGAACAGAAGCCACTCTGGTGTACGACATAGCTAAAACATATTGGTAAAGCAAATAGCTCTTGCATTGGTGAGACCTATAGGCTTTGCCAAAGCTTGTTTAGAACAGCTCCACTATGTATTGTAGAAGTACCCTGGTGTGCCTGTGACTAGAAAAAGTATGTCAAACTGTCTAACTTTACCAAACATGTAGTGGGAAGTTACAACAAACGGCATTCTGAGGTAGTGTGAAAGGAAAGAAAGCGTGAATCGTTATTTGAGAGATGAATTATAGCTAATCATCATATCAAACGACAGTACATTGCTGCCTAAGGAGCACCCACCAACTGCAAACACTCATTGTACTGTAGTGAGATGCAGTAATGCATTTGACCTATGATCTTCAACTATAAGAAGTTTTTAGAAACCTTTAGTCCTTTTGAAACTTGAAAGTTAAGTAAAGAATATAGGAAAATAGAATTATGCAAGGCTGCTATGTCCGAATCTTGCTCACAAGGGTTCCACTCAGGAACGTTCGTGAGCAGGATTCTAGGTGGGTGGTTGGTTGGACAGAGAGTCGGTTGGAGCGGTCCGGGCATAGGTGTTTTCATCGTTGGCTCCCATTCTCTCCGCGTCTTGTGATTTCTTCAATAAACAGTTTTTGTTGAACTTACCTGCTCTCCTCGTCTTGCATCACTGGCGACAAGTGACATGGAGGTTCTTCATTGTACTACTACTTGCTGCATCAGTGACACATCAGCATCTTGGTGTTGACCTTGACTGCTACTGGGGCGGGCTGAAAGGGGAAGTGGAAGTGGGTGTTTCCTCGACTACTGCTGGAGGTGTGAGGCAACGCAGTAGTGCTGGTAACATTTTCTTTGTCTGGGTGGAGTTTTCCTGTTTGCTCCATCCCGCATTCAGTTGCATTGTGCGTCTTGCAGCGTTAGGCGGCTATTTTACCTTGGTCACTCTTTCAGCAATATGCACGCCTTTATGCGTTCTAAATGTTCTTTGTACAGCCATGCCAGAGGTTTGTGACAACTTGTCAAACGCTCAGTGATACACACGCCAGTATCTTTAGTTTTTGAGTTGAATGTTCATTCCACGACTCTGGCGGCCATTTTGCAGCCTTTCAACTTCAGCGAAATGAACGCTTTCCACATTTCTTGTGCATTTCACGCTCTACAGCGGCGATACGCAGGCCAAGTACAGTAATTAGCGCCCACTTGTGTTGTGCATTCCACAATACTAGCGGCTATTTTGTGATCATTTTAATTCAGCGATAGGCATCCTTTTGGCAATTCTTGTGTGTTTCCTTGTGCGTTTCACACAAAAGAACGGCGACCTGCACGCCACTAAAGTAATTATCAACGATAATCTCCTGAAGTCTGCTTATTTTTAGGGCATATTTCATGCATCATTTTTATGACGAAGGTGTGCACATTTCTCTTAATGTGACATTTTCCAAGTCATATTTAACAAGCAAGGGTATTGTGCATTTTTACCAGTGTGCATACATGCAAATTAATATTGGTTATTTGTGTAGCACTACTTACTTTATCTTGTGCTACTTTTTGCTGTCTACCTGTGATATCATGCAGACTATTATGCCACCTGCACCATTCTTACAACTTCCTGGTGAGCTGCCAGTGAAAGGGAAAGAGTAGTTCACGGCATTTAATTCGAATTTAGGAGCAATTGATGGTTTAAAATTCAGGCCAGAACGGAAAAAATTGATGCACCATTCTTTGGGTATGGTAGGCCAGAATATTTGTCACCATTTACCCAAAGTAGTGTGTGAGGATTAGGAGGAAGAATTAGATAAGTATGAGGAGGCGGTACGACGTTTGGAGATACACTTTGACAAACAACCCAGTTTAAATATCTGAAAGCACAAATTCTTTTCTTGAAAACAGTCTGGAGCCGAATCTATTGATATGTATGTGCGATCTCCATGGGTAATAGCACCGGAATGCGAATTTGGTACTTTTACAGATCAGCTGATCAGGGATCATTTGGTTACCAGGTGCTTTATTAAAAAGATGTAGGAGCGTTTATTGACTCACAAAAACCCATCTCTTGAAGAAACCATTGACACTGCCAACAGTATTCAAGATTTCAAAGAATACTCGAAAGAAATTAATAAAACTTCATTGGATACCCTTGTTGTTAAAAGTACGAAGGCGGGTTCAATTCCAGTTAATATTGGTCCACAGTCAAAAACTAAAGTCTTTAATGATTCCATATGTTTCAGATGTGGTTCGAAAATGCATGTTGCATCTTTTAAGCAATGTCCAAGATAGGTAAAGAATGTAGTACATGTGGGGTTATGAATTATTTTGCTGGTGTATGAAGAGCTACCAAGAATGTTAAAGTCAAGGTTAATTCGGTGATGGAAGAAGAATCAGATCATGTGAGTAATTACATGAGAAATAGGGGGGTATATTATCAAGGGCTTTATCGCCGCTTTAGCGGCACTTTTTGCCGCTAAAGCGGCAATATTTTTATCGCTCTATTAGCAAGCTGTCGCTAACAGGCGTTAGCGACAGCTTTTAGGCGTTAGCGGCCGGGATTCACATCGCCTTGCATGTCAGCGATAATTATCGCTAATGACATGCAAGGAAGGCGTTCCCTACTAAAAGTGACTGAAAACAGTCGCTAACACCACTACCCCCTATTAGCAAGGCAGGCGAAGCGATAAAATAATTCGCGCTAAGCGCGTTTATCGCTAGATTTTATTACCTGCTAGTGAGGATGACTTACTTGTTTAAAGTATAGGAGGTGGATTCTAATGCTGAATCCACCTTAGCGATAATGCAAGAATATCGCTGCTTTTCCAGCGATATTCTCACATTTTGCCGCTATTGCTGGAAATTTTATCGCTATGGAGATAAACCTTGTTAATAGGGTGTTATCTCAGCGATATTTTCCAGCGATAGGCGGCGTTAAACAAAGTCGCGCTAAGCGCGGTTAGCGATAAATATCGCTAATCCTTGATAATATGCCCCACGGTTTTGTGTGTAAAATTACACAAAAAAGATGCGCCTTTTTGTAAAGACCCTGTTGTACAATTTCTAGTGAATAGTGTCAGAATTCCTTTACTGACTGATTCGGGATCAAAAACTACTATAATTTTTGAGCAAACTGTTTTGGAGAATGGTCTTTTTGCAAAATCTTTTACCCCGCTGATGTCAATACGGGTGGGTACAATGGTGTCAAAATTGATGTGGAAGGACTTTTTCAATCAATGATCACATTGTTGTGGCTAAAGTTTATTTAATCGTTAATCGAGTTTTTATAGCGCAAATTTGACCCGAAGGTATCAGAGCACTTCACAGCATTTGCATATCAGCAACTACATGACTTAAATTTGGAGAAAATACAGATATGTAGTGACAGCATGTAAACAAAATATATGGTAGGCATCAGGATATATAGATGATACCGTTTTGAAGAAGATAGTATAAGTGAATATAGCGCTTTACAGAGTTAGCACAGCATCAAGTGCAACAGGTTTCATGTGGAATAAATAAAAATACATAATAATGCAATGGGTTCCATGTGGAGGAAATAAAAATACATAATAACGGTATATAGGATGATATCTGAGCTCGATACGGTAGACATATATATTTATATATTTATGTATAGGATGGCATTGGAGGTAGATACAGTACATATATATATATATAGTGCTTTACGGAGTTAGCACAGCAGCAAGTGCACAAATTACATGTGGAGTACATAAAATACATATTAACCGTATATAAAGACAATTTTCAACAGACAGTAGTACAGATGGACGAAATCCATACTGAGGTATCTAAGGTAGGGTGTTATGAAGGTGAGGAGAGTAGAGGCACAGTTTTCCCCGAGGTACTGCAGCTCAGATTTATTTAGAGGTTGCGCGGGGTGGGTGGTAGCCAACAAACCAGTCAGATGGTTTAAGGGTGAGAGTTTAGATATTTGTTGAAGAGAAGAAGTTTGAGTTTCTTCTTTAAGTAAGGGAATGATTGATTGTCACATAAATCTTGAGGCAGAGAGTTTCAGATTCTAGGTGTGTTCCCACAGAAGGAGCGGGTGTGAGATTTCTCTTTCTTAAATTTTGGTGGAATCAAGAGTAGACTGTCAGAGATTCGAAGAGGTCTCTTTTGACCGGCTTTTAAGGTATGCTGGTTTTTCCGTGTAAAGAGCTTTATGGGTTATGCAAGCAGTTTTGAATATAGCACTTGCCTTGATTGGTAGCCAGTTGAGTTTCTTGAGAGTGGGAGTAATGTGGTCGAAGTCTTCTCTCCCCCAACAGTAGTCTAGCCGCTGTGGGGCTAGGTGTGTTTTTAGGGCACCCGCAATCGTTGCATTGCCGTAGTCTAGCTAGGGGAGGACTAGGTATTGCACCACAGACTTTAGGTCTTCGATGGGGATGAAGGGTTTGACTTTTTTTAAGGAGTTTCAGCATGTAGAAGCCACTTTTAGCAGACGCATTAATATGCTCATTCATGCTCAGGTGACTGTCAAGTGTAATTCCCGGGGATTTAATGGAGTTGGATATGGATAGTTTGCAGTTTAATGCAGTGAGGTTGTCAAGCCAGATATCTACGGGAAAGGATTTATCTTTGGGTTGGATGAGAAGGAGTTCAGTTTTGTTGGGGTTGAGCTTAAGATGGTTGCTGGTCAGCGAGGACTGAACAGTTGAGAAAGTGCTATTTAAGTGCTGAATGTCTTTGATTACTTATAGAAAAGGGTAGACCCAAACTAAGTCACTGGGACCTGGGTATAGAGAGGTACAATAGGGAAGCTTGTCCCAGTGGAACAATTCTAAATAGGACACTTATTTAAAAATAAATAGAAACTTGATGCGGTAGTATTCCGTAATTCAAAAATGCAACGTTATTTATTCACATTGCACAAAAGTTCACCTATCAACAAAGAATATATATACAATTCTGTACCAGACAAGTGCCCCACGAAAGAAAGGGGAAAAAGGGAAAGGTATTGTGCATCAAGTGAGGATGGAAGGAGTGAAAAGGGAAGGGTAGTGACATTAAATTCATCACACCATTATTTACAATGAGAAAAAGGCTTTACTCAGCCTCACAATTAAGCAAATAATGAATACACAGCCATTTGTTTGTGATAGCACAGTTGAATGAATCACTGTTGACCAAACTGGCAGACAAAGGAAAACATGTTGACGTTTCGACCCCCAAATCAAGTAGGCTGTTTAAGTCCTTACACTGGGGTCTTCCTCAGGACTGAATGTGGGGCACCTGGGGAAATTAACAAAGGTGGGGGCATATTAGCAAGACCGGCGATAAAATTATCGCCGTTTTAGCGGCAGGAAACTGCCGCTAAAGCGGCGATAATGGGCTTGCTAATATGCGTATGGAATTCAATAGAAGCCCAGGTTAGATGTCCTGCACATCTAACCTGGGCTTCTATTGGAATTCTATAACGCATATTATTAAGCCCATTATCGCCGCTTTAGCGGCAGTTTCCTGCCGCTAAAACGGCGATAATTTTAACGAGCTTCTTGCTAATATGCCCCGTGGTTCTTAATTTCTAGTGTATAAGGATTTTGGCAAGAGTGTAGGATAAATCATAAACTTAAAGTTACCATAGACCACCCACAAATGGATGGTGGGGAATTATTGTCCTAAGGCAGAGGACGGAAGGATGGCACCTGTAAGATAAGTTACAGGCCATCAGGACAAAATCACGTATTTTCCACATGGGTATGTACATCCATCTCAAGAGCAAAGGGGGAGAGCAAAACATCTAACTTACTATGTAACTCATAGGGGTTCCACACTGTTGGAAAACACTCCGTAGTGCAGGGAAATTATTTGTAAATGAAGAAGTCAGTAAAGGACCCAGACGAACTCCAGAGTTCCATAAATAGCTGTGTTAAAAACATGGAAAAAGGAAGGAAACAAAGGTCAAACAACCACTCTAATTAAAAACGACAGTAGTTAAATAGATTGCACGTATGGGGAAAGGAAGCACAGTGTTTTTACCTTAGGAGGCGCAACACATTCTCAGTTGCCTCAAAACTCTACATATTAATCTGTCTGTAACTCTATAGAAAGGGGGAGAAAAAACTACCCTTAATGGGATTTCAACCAAAAAGCTCCCATCACGAGCAGAGCGTGGCAGGCAGACATTCTGAATGTAAAGCAGTCCGGAAAACCGGTCGTGAACAATTTAAAAACGAATACCTTGTATCCTCTCCGTGCGTCCGTCTCAGTCAGGCGAAACGGAGCACTGGCAGCCTCGTCATTTAAGTACGGGGCTTGCCTGCGCAGTGTAGCGCTTTACAAGAAGAGGCCCCCATCATAAACAATGGGGTAACCCACAAAGTCACCGGACCTGGGTGTCAATTTGATACAAAAAAACAACGGTCCTAGACCAATCTCTTGAATAAGTAATTATTTGGTAATTCTTCTACACTTTGAACATATTACATAGGTAAGCTCACCTTATTTAAGCTTAAAGATATCTATTAGACATATAATGTGCAACAACCAAGAATATTTTGAAAAAAACATATATTTATTTGATTAAATAGCGAAAGGAAAGGAGGGAAGGTGGGTTGCTCCGGGGAGGAACGTGTGAAGGAAGTGCTCAAGTGGAAAGAAGGAAAGGAAAAAAGTTCCAAAGAATTCAAAGGTAATATTTACAATATTTTAGTGGGACTGATATCCTATAAACAGTCTTTATAAACCTGGCCAAACAACACGTAAAACATACAATTTCAATACATATACAAAGAGATAAATCTCCTATGCAGAATGGGGAAAAGGGACGATAAAATTGGTCCAGGTTCAGGGGGGAATTGCGTCGACGTTTCGATCCGGCTTAACGGCAAACGAGGGAATTTATAACCTCAGCCACGCGGATCTTCCTCAGGACAGGGAACAGGAAGGGGCAACCCTCAAGGTATTTCAGGAAGGGACTTGAACAGTGAAGACACCCGTAGTGAATCACGGTGTGGCCCAATATTTAAGGCAAGGGAAGACCGCCTGGTGCATCGCGGTTCCAAATTAGGAGGCGATGTAGTAGTATAGACTGCCCAATAGGTAGGCCCAATGGCGATTAAATCAGCCGTATCATACTAGCAATGCAGGTCAAGGATGAACCGGCACTGTTGAAAGCGCCGTGTCATGTATAGTAGATTGTCCTCATTCTTAATGGTGATGTCAAGGAAATCAATCTCGTTTGGATCCCAGTGTATAGTAAACTGGATATCTCCGCTCCTCTGGTTCAGCCAAGTGTGAAAATTCACCAGCTCCTCTGAATCCCCATTCCAGAGCATCAAAATGTCATCTATATAACGCCTCCACAGAGTAACCTGATTGTGGTAAGGATTGTTGGTGCCAAACACGTGGGAATGTTCAAAATGATCCATAAAGATGATTGCTAGGTCTGGAGCGAAGGCTGCCCCCATCGCTACATTCTTAGTTAACTATACACAACACTATACCGGAAGCCATCAGAACGCAATTCACTACTCGGCTACAACAGCTACCACCCGAGGGGCTTACGGGACAACTTGCCCTTCGGGCAGTTCCTTCGGATTCGAAGGAACTGCTCCAAGAAAGAGGACTTCATGAAGGAATCGGAGGAGCTGAGTGATCGACTCATAACAAGGGGCTATCTGAAGAGATTGGTTAAGAGAGCACGCAAGAGGGCGTGGTTCAGCCCAAGAGAGACACTACTGACCCCCAAGGAACGAGAAGGCGACTCCACACAGAGGATGATATGCGTTGCCACGTTCTCCACTCGGAGTAACGCAATCAAGAAAGTTATAAACCAACACTGGGGCTTAATAGCAGATGACTTGGAACAGCAGGAAGTACCTATGCACTCTTTTAAAAAAGCCAAAAGTGTGAAAGACTATGTGGTATGGTCACTACTTGATCCACCGGAAGAACCATCAATCCAGTCGCTATGGAACTTCCCCCCCACACTTGGCCACTACAAATGTGGCCACTGCAAGGCCTGCAAAATGACCATCCAGACAAACCAGTTTATTCACAAACAACATAAGATTGACCTGAAATCCTTCACCAATTGTAACACGGCTAATGTCATCTATATAATCATTTGTCCGTGCAACATGTTATACGTTGGCCAAACCCAACAAAAGGTGAAAGCCCGCATTTTGCAGCACAGCAGCAGGATACGCTGCAAAGTTCAGGGGGCTCCCCTTGTGGAGCATTTCAGAGGTGCACAACACGGGCCAGACGATTTCAAGTGGTTAGTACTAGAAAAGGCTAGCCTCAGAACCAGAGGGGGGAACATTGAGCCAATCCTCAATGTGAGAGAGTGCAAATGGATGTACCGATTGGACTTTATACGCAGTGGCCTGAACGAACTGGACGTCAGTCACGCACAGCTGTCCCTTCTCGCATCTGAATAACTTGCCCAACCAGTCCATCTGCCCCATGTCAAATACTGTATCTCCTAAGATCTGAGGACCCCCCCTCGACCCTGCATATCTAAAGCCTTTCCGAATCGTGAGCGATACTGTGAATACCACCTTGTATAAATGTTGTTATATTTTTTCACCTGTTGATATTATTTCATGAGGTACTATGGAAAAACCATTCTATATATATAACCGTGACAGTCCGAGGTTGACTGCGTACTCCAATGGACAATTCCTTTCATGTGTTTTTTGTCATAGGTACGAACCGAACAAACGAGCGTTGCCATAGAATGTAAATAGACAGGAATGGTGACCAAGCCTTTACCCCCTTAGTATCTAAAGACTGTAAATAGGCAGCTTTTTCCAATAGCTTCATGGGGAGCCATATACCACCTGGGACATTACACCAATCCATTTGCCACCTTCGAGCCCACATATTGATTAATAATATCTTTTGGTACAATGGGCCTTTGACACTTAGGAATACGAGCCATTTGATGAGGTTAATCTCTTGGCATGCGTCTTTTTACCGTGCATAACCTTTAATATCCACCCGTTTTTTACTTATGAGCCGCTAATGATTCCAAAATAGGTTCTTTTTAATGAAATAACTTGAGCCTATTATCATTTCAATTCTCATTCATGAGCCCGCTACTTGTTTAACCTTTCTTTTTCAGTAACTAAGGTTTTCCAAACGTAGGAACATGAGCCACGAGTAAAACATTCGACGTGCAGCCTCTTTACTATACACCAACCCGATCCTTATTTACAACATATAATATTAATCCTTGAAATCGTAGGCTTGCTTTTAACTCGGGGACATTATTTCACGTGAATTACTAGGCAGGAAGTCTTTTTTCCATACAGACGCCGCTTTCACTTGTCAAATCTTGACAAGCATCGAGCGGCTGCCTCTTCTTGTAAAGCGCGTGCACTGCGCAGGCAAGCCCCGTACTTAAACGACGAGGCTGCCAGTGCTCCGTTTCGCCTGACTGAGACGGACGCAAGGAGAGGATACAAGGTATTCATTTTTAAATTGTTCACGGACGGTTTTCCGGACCGCGTTACATTCAGAATGTCTGCCTGCCACGCTCTGCTCGTGATGGGAGCTTTTTGGTTGAAATCCCATTAAGGATAGTTTTTTCTCCCCCCTTTCTATACAGTTACAGACAGATTAATACGTGGAGTTTTGAGGCAACTGAGAATGTGTTGCGCCTCCTAAGGTAAAAACACTGTGCTTCCTTTCCCCATACGTGCAATCTATTTAACTACAGTCGTTTTTAATTAGAGTGGTTGTTTGACCTTTGTTTCCTTCCTTTTTCCATGTTTTTAACACAGCTATTTATGGAACTCTGGAGTTCGTCTGGGTCCTTTACTGACTTCTTCATTTACAAATAATTTCCCTGCACTACGGAGTGTTTTCCAACAGTGTGGAACCCCTATGAGTTACATAGTAAGTTAGATTTTTTGCTCTTGAGATGGATGTACATACCCATGTGGAAAATACGTGATTTTGTCCTGATGGCCCGTAACTTATCGATACAGGTGCCATCCTTCCGTCCTCTGCCTTTGGAGCTAGTGGGCCCGCCAATAATTCCCCACCATCCATTTGTGGGTGGTCTTGTAACTTTAAGTTTATGATTTATCCTACACTCTTGCCAATATCCTTATACACTAGAAATTAAGAACCACCTTTGTTAATTTCCCCAGGTGCCCCACATTCAGTCCTGAGGAAGACCCCGGTGTAAGGACTTAAATAGCCTACTTGATTTGGGGGTCGAAACGTCAACATGTTTTCCTTTGTCTGCCAGTTTGGTCAACAGTGATTCATTCAACTGTGCTATCACAAACAAATGGCTGTGTATTCATTATTTGCTTAATTGTGAGGCAGAGTAAAGCCTTTTTCTCATTGTAAATAATGGTGTGATGAATTTAATGTCACTACCCTTCCCTTTTCACTCCTTCCATCCTCACTTGATGCACAATACCTTTCCCTTTTTCCCCCTTTTTTCATGGGGCACTTGTCTGGTACAGAATTGTATATATATTCTTTGTTGATAGGTGAACTTTTGTGCAATGTGAATAAATAACGTTGCATTTTTGAATTATGGAATACTACTGCATCAAGTTTCTATTTATTTTTAAATAAGTGTCCTATTTAGAATTGTTCCACTGGGACCAGCTTCCCTATTGTACCTCTGAATGTCTTTCATTGACGAGATTTTCATGTAGAGTTGAGTATCATCTGCATAGAGATGATAGGCAACTGTGGCTTGTTTCAGGATCATTGCAAGAGGTTCTATATAAAGGCTGAATAGAGCAGGAGACAGGATTCACCCTTGAGGGACTCCTTGTGAGACAGGCACTGCTTTTGAGATTGAGTTGTTTAATTTGATTAGCTGAGAGCGCTGGTTCACGAAAGAGGCGAACCACTGAAGGACCGTTCCTTTGATGCCTGTGAGAGGGCGTTTAGGAGGATGTCAAGGTTGACAGGATCAAAGGCCATCAAGAGATTCAGGAGGACTAACTAGGAGGCAGGCCTGGCCATCATGCAGAGATCTGTGCAGGTCATCTATGATGTTCAGTATTACAGTCTCTGTAAAGCAGCCTTTCCTGAACCCGGATTGGAAGGTGTTGTGCAAGTTGTATTTTTCAATGTGGCTGTTGAGTTGTGCAAGCACACATTTTTCGATGGTTTTGGCAAGGGGAGGGAGATTAGTTATGGGTCTATAGTTGTTAAGGTCGTTCTGGTCAGCGTCTGTTGTTTTGATGAGGGGGGTGAGTTGTCCGAGTTTGAGGGGGGTCGGCATGGAGCCACTCGATAGGAAGGAGTTAATGATTTTGGTCCCTATAAGAGAGATGATGTGACTAAGATTTTTGGCATGCGCTGCAGGGAGCGGGTCGGAGATATGCAATGTCTGCTTCATGCTAGCGAGTAACTTGTGGACTTCTTCTTCAGGGTTAGGGTTGAATTCTGTCCAGGTTGCATCGTTTTTCGATTGCCTGGGGTGGGATTGGTGAACTGTGTTGCTGAGAGTGGGAGACAGCTGTCTTTTGAAGGTAGGTCTTTGGGTAGACTCTTTTAGCAAGGGGGGAGTCCTTGGTGCATTTTGAGCACCATATCAAATTAAAGGCAGGAGCATTGCCTGTCAAACATAAGCTATGCAGTGTGCCTTTAAGCATTAGGAACGAATTGTCTGAACTGTTGGAAAATCTATGCCTGAGTTGTTTCTCACCAGGAGGAATGATGTATTTAAATGTTGATGCCAGTACCATTGGACTTGGTGCGGTTTTGATGCAGGAATGTGCAGGCAAGGAGAATAGCATCGCATTTGCATCAAGTACTTTGAAACTACAAGAAAGAATGTATTCTGTTACAGAATGCAAAATGTTGGGCTGCATTTGAGCCGTGGAAAAATTTAAGTGCTGTGTCTGGGGAACAAATTTTGAACGGATCACAAACCGCTGATTCCCATATTAAGTGGTTCCAATGTAAGCACTAGTAAGGCCACAGCCAGATTGGTTAGACTTAGTTCAAAACTGTTTGAACACCATTTTGATGTCATGCACATTTTCAGTGGGAAGACCAAGTTCTGGAGAGAGAACAATTCGAGAAAATATCACTTCCACACGTGATCAGAGTAAAATCAGGTACGATACAGTCAAGTGTGAAAAACAGTTACAAATCAATAAAGGGGATTGGGTGCGAGTGAGAAAGTGGGAAGTGAGATTCAGTCAACCTCATAAAGTTCAAGAGGTTAGTGAGAATTAAAGTGCTGTGAAATTGGAGAATGGCCAGTGTTGGAATTGTGGTAAAGTTATGAAAGTGAGCAAGGAATGTGCAGAAATGTAATTGGGAACTGGACATCTTAAATCGGAGCATATTCAGAAGGGTGAATATAAATACATTCAGAAGGGTGTTGATAGTCATTCTCCACTAAGTACAAGCAAAGTGTCAGCTGGACAGAGGATTCAAGGTAGACCACATAGAGTTAATTTTAGGCAGTCTGAATTCCAAAACTATGAGATGTATTAGTTTATGCCGGTTGTTGTTTTCACATAGTGTATCAATTTTGTTTTCTTGTTTATTTTCTTGTTTCTTTATTTATCAAAATCTTGACATGTATATCAATACTTTGTATGAGTATAGAGTTTTCTTTTAATCATCCTGAAATGTAATGCTTTATTATATTAAACTATGTAGTTTTTATTTTTTTTGTGGGTTGTGAAGGGGGGAGGTGTGTTATATCTGCTTCAGGCTCATGAGGGTTCCGCTCAGGAACGTTCATGAGCAGTATTCTAGATGGGTGGCTGGTTGGACAGAGAGTCAGTTGGAGTAGTCTGGGAGTAAAGCATTTGCCCAGGCCACAAGGTAACACGTTGCCTCCCTTACGCAATTCATAAGAAGACGTGTCAGGATCCAGCTCTTGAAAAGTGGACATGCCAGATTCTTGAGTAATGGCTAGTGTCATTTCCAACTAATTTTTGCTGATTTCACTGCATCAAGATGATATGCTGAGCCAGACCTGCTGTGATTTAAGCCTGCTTCATCACGCCTTTGGTTAGCGCTAAGGTGACACTCTCAAGAAAGGGCATGTTCATTCTTGAGGGGCAAAAGCCTCACACTGATTAGTCATTTTACCGCAAGGGGGCACAAAACCAGGAAATGGGCTGCCATTTTGCCAGTATGTTTCAGGCACTTAGGCAATGTCTGTATGTGTGGTCTCCATGCAGGGAAACGATATGCTCTAAAATGAAGGATTTTTCTCCCACTACAGTCGGACCTCTTAGTCTTGGATGATGCTCTAGTACAAACACAAACTCAGTTTAGTTTCAGATATTGAAGAAGTAAATTATGAAAAAGTGCCTATTTTGTTTCGAAGAAGGGCTGCTTGGTGTAAGATTGGTATTATGCTGCCTTGTTAAATGTTTACTGGATCAGTAGGAGGCACACCTCTTTTGTTGTAGTCACTGAGAACAATTAGTGGCTAGCACAGAGTGTATCATTTGCCATCCGTCTACAAGATTCCCAGTCACTATGAAATCCTCTCTTTCATCGATGATGCTTGATGCGGTGCAATGCTGTCCACAAGGACTGAAGCAATTATTTACATACTTTCAGGTTTTCCACTGATGATGATTCTCCTTCATTGTATACAAAAGAATCTGTTCTGATGTTCTGGAAATATGCATAGATTCAGATCTAGTGGACCAACGTTGGACACCCCTGATTCAGTGATGCATGCCTCATACCTCCATGATCAAGTGCATTTCTTTCTGTTTCATATTACTGCTTTCTCCTACCTTTACCCTATCAGTGTCTGCACCTATTTTTAAATTCATACATGCTGTACATTCTCAGTAGCCTTACATTTTTGACATGCTGCCAAGGAACTAAGCAAGTGCACGACACATCTTTTATTTTTACCCCTATATAATCGGTGCTAATGCGGTCTGCCGTGTAAAGATGAAAGGCAGTGTTTACCTTGCAATGGTTAAACCTTGCCAACAGAAGGCCTGGGCACATCTAAGAGCTGCTGGTTTGACTATGGCTGGCCCACCTGTCAGGTGCATAGTTAGACCTTAGCTATTCTTACTGTTCCCGACTTACAAGCTATAATTTGGTGGGCATGTACCATCAACACAGACCACAGATGTTTCAACTTGCATGTGGGCACATTTCGAGTTCAAAAGATAGATTATTACAGCCTCCCAACGTGTAAAATGTGCTATTTACGACAAAAAAAGCGCACAGTATGCCTGTAATTGTAAATACAATTATTTAACAAAAAAATAGTTATTTCACAAACTGATTTCTGTTGTAAGTCTTTTCTATTAAGCATGCCAACGAAGCTTGGCAGAATGCCACCAAATACGCGCCCAATATTGTTTGTCTACAGTGCTGGTTCCACTGAAGGTGGTTGTCGGAAAGGCTCCTTGAAACGTCGCTTTTCTTTACAAACAAACATGCGTATGTCGTTTGATTTGGCCCTATGGATAGAAAGATAGGTCGTCCTCAACTGAAAACGTGTTTGTGTCGAAATGGAACAAAGCTTTCAATACAAATTTTGGACAGCGGAGTATTAGTCGGGAGTTTGTTATACATGAGGTAATTGCAAGGGCATGACATGTTTCCACCGAACCTGGAGTGGAACCAAATCCCTGTGGTGTAATGGCTGTGGCCTCCAACACAACAAAAACAAATACACCCAGATCGCGACAAGACCACACACCCTTTCACAAAAATAACTGACCGCATGTAACGTTGAAAAGTGCCAAGCCAGCTGAACATTTTCAGGCAGCGGCTATGGGAAGGTACAATAACAAGATGTGGTTTCCTTTTAATAAGTAGTCTGCAAACGTTCCTGCCATATTCAGTATACGAAAACTGCGGGTAAAATCAGAGATTTTTAGCAGCAAAATTGTAACAAACTTTAACACTGAACACATTATTTAGCATAGCAACAACAATTCGTGTTCCATAATGCGATTTCATATGAAAATATAGCTTCGTCTTTAAAAAAATAAAAACATGTTTGCTACCCAGTCAAACTGGAAACTCCTTTATTTTAGTTCAGAAAGGGGGGCCGTCTTGTGGCTAATCCATCCATGATAGCCACTGTTGTTTCCTAAAACGCCATACAGATACCGTTATGGAACCCGAGACCCTAAATGGAAACGACTTGATTGCACTCAGACTGTTTCCCATCAACATTTGAAAAGAAAGAGTTCTTTCAGTTCAAGAGTCAGATTTTTAGCAAACCTTTCATTTCTTTTTCCCAGATTTGTCACCATGCAAAGGAGATTAGTTTGAGGTGAATAGCATCTGGAGGTAGGCTTGATGTTTTCAAGGGCTGCTGTTGTTTTTGTTCCTTAAAGGGGTTAAGTGGAAACAAAACAACTAATCTACCCCCTGTTGGTAGCTAATGGATTCTCCAAAGCTGATCAATTCCAGGCTGTTTCAGTCAAAGCAAAGCTTCTGGGGAAGGGGTGGGGTGCATTCCTATGGTTGCTGGGGTGGAGGTCTCCTCGCCCTATCTTGCCACCTGTCAGCATCTGCAACAAACATATATCATGCCCCCTCCCAAGTGGATGAGTCCAACCGTTTTAAGGGGTGTGGCTGCTCTATCCCTGGCTCGACCTTAAATGCCTGCGATGGGTAAAGACCAATCTAAATATCAGAAGCCTTTCCAAGAACTCGTTCTTCATTGTCTCACCTCTCCTTTCTCTGTGCCCTTCACTTGTCATTCTTCTGACTGAAGCAATGCACATTTTCATTAAAACCCGATCTAACAGCTCACTCTACATTGAAAAGCAGACACTGGCCACCTGTGCAGTAAAGATGAGCTTGGTATGTGATGTTTCACCAGTCCATCAATAGTATATTCATACTAGAGCTTATAATTGTTTCATTTGTAAAATAAATAAATACATAATTTAAAAAATAAATGCAGTGGCTCAAAGTGTTTCTTAGGAGTTTGTTCCCAGTGATGCCGTAGGCTGTGATTGCTGCCTAGTCTTGATTACATCTCACATTTCTCCGTTCCACCACTCTTCACTGCCTGTCTCATTATGTTAATCTTGTAGGTTTTTTTTTTCATTCTTGATTCCCCCTTTTTTTGCTGCAGGTCAAAGTCTGATGTTGACTGAAGACCCCTAAAAATGAATGCCCGTGCCCAGAACAGGCAACCACCGGCACAAATTAGGAACTGGACGACACAAGTTCCGTTTTATCTGAACGTACATTTAGTTACCTTGCTGCACTGCGTGACAGGGAAAGGGCAGGAATGCGCCTTATTTAAGTCAATAATGCGCATTTCTGCATTTTCCCCTGCGCTGCTGCCCTTTTGGAAGCTTAGTGCCAACGCAGGCAACCTTGCACTATGGTGTAAGGGTGCCTCCGTTACATGCAGGATTTCTTTTGTGCAGGAAGGGGCACCTTCCTGCATAAAAACAATCCAGGGCAGCATTTTCCTCTTTCATTCTGCAGCACACATAGAAAAAGGAAGTAACAAGGAGAAATAAAGATAATTGTCCTCATTACGCCGCCCCTGGGAAGACGTATCTTTTTGGCACATTCCCAGGTCTACCAGTTCTGGTTATTCTGGGAATGCATCAAAAACCATGGGAGTTGCATGGAAACGCCTATGCAATGCCCATGGAACACCCTCCCAGGGCAGAGTGTGCTGCGTTGCTGTACTCCGGATATATGCAGCCACTCAGGGACACGCAAAGTGGCCGTGCATGGCTCCATGAATCTCAATTAGGGCTTATGTCGCTCTTGCACCACCTTGCGTGGTGCAAGAGTGGTGCAAGAGTGACGCAACTCCGCTCGTAAATAGGCCCCTGAGTATCCTAAGAGGTATCAACCAGCCTATGTCGCAGGACAATTTTCAAAGAAATTTGTTGAGATGTCCAAATGTTAAGGTTCCAATCCTGAAAAATGTCAGTTCCTAGTCACTTTACTTTATTTTGTCTTATTAATCTGCAGAATAGCAGAGTCATATAGCAACACATATTGTAGGGAATGTTGTGTCCAGAGTAGAGTTGTGTGCTTATATCAAATGCGTACAAATACGTTTTCCAAATTGTAATATATTTGCATTGGAATACAATGCTCTTTCATAGTGCAATATTGCATTTATCTTTAGAATAGATAACATTATTTAACGGTTAATTGTCAAAACAACTGCAATAGCCATTTTTGAAGTACATAATTTTGCAGTCACTATGACAAAGCGTAAAAGTGAGACAATTAAATATTACCTGAAAGAAAAACATGAAAACCTGCATGGTTTTCTTTCAGGTAATATTTAATTTTCTCGCTTCTAAAGTGTCGTAAACTTTTATATGTGTGCAAAATGGGAAAACATATCAGTTTATTTTCTGGCCATTTAATTGGCATTCTCTACTGTAATAAATTCGGTTTACACTAGCCCCTCATTGTACAAAAATATGTCCATCTGAGTGTATGATATTTTTACTGCATTGGGCAGGAATGCCCTGGCGCAGCGGGATTGTATAAAGTAAACCTTCTTTGCCTGGGAGACAGGAAAATTAGAAGAATACTGTTTTTCACATGCTGATGAAGGCAAGCCTTGTTGTTCTCTCAGTGGGGCAATGCTGTGTGTCTCCACTAGTAAGGTGGATGTGGACTTCCAGACCCACTGACGTAGGGATACATCTTAGGGATACTCAATGGTGTTCCATACATACTCCACCCACGATCAGACTGCACAACTATTATGCTTCACTTCATATCCATTGAATCATAGATGATCTTGATCTTATTTAAATGATGAAAAAACCCCAATGTAACCTAGGTTCAAACAAAACCTCTGGGGCTATATGTGACCCGCACACCTTCTCTCCTCAAACAAAACATCAGATGATGTTCCTTAGTCAAGAGCTTGGGGCTTGCTCTGTACTACTGACCCACACTACTTCCAACTCCTAGCATGGGCCCCAATATGTATGTATTTATGTCTACATAGCACTGTGCAGTTTTTACCAAAGGTGTGATTCTGAGCTGGGTACTGATAGAGCGCTGACAGCACTCTATTTGTATGAGTGCACTATACTCATGGGGTAAACGCACTCTCATGTATTCGTATTGTTTGCTGTGTTTTGATTATTAAGAAACCTTTGATTTAATCATTTAATGTTGGACTAGTGAACACATTTAAGTAGAATTGTGTATGTATTATGATTCCTCCATGCATAATGTGCAGGACAATATTATTTTATATATCGTAATGGTGGTTAGTTTAAGTTGTCTGAATTATAGGCCCAAAGCTAATGTGTGATTCTCCTTGCTCTCAAAAATAAATAATTAAATGATTGTTGTGTTCGAAGTCGAATGTTCTCACCCTGTTGCAGGTGCAAAAAGACACATCGTTATTTTCAGAGTTAAGGAGAGATCCGGAATGTCTTTGAAGATAGCTGGAAGCGAGAAGGGAGGATGCCTTGCGTATCGGGTCTGTCTGGAAGCCAAGGCCACTGGAAGAAGATACCATTAATTAAAAAGAGAACCAGCTACTGCATAGAGGTCTAATGGAAAGTTTTAAGAAACAGTGACGTAATGTTAGTTGGATTCCATCTTTTTGTATAATGCGCAGGGACAGAGAGAGCAGACTTCTGCCAGCTTTCGGAGAAGAAGGAGCATGTTAGAGCGAGCTCCATAGCCGTAAGCTAAACGACCCATTTGACGTGAGTACTTCTTAGGAAGTCACACATGCTGACACCATTGGTGAACGACAGAAGAGAGACAGGAAGGGCCGTCATATAGAGCAGTGTAGGGAAAGATTTTGATTTCTTTCAATGAGCCGAGAACTGAATATCGCATCTATTCTGTGTTGCGTTGTGATTTTGGAATTTATAATCATTTGTCTTTTGGACCGAATTACTTATATCCGCAAAATCGGCTCTGTATTAATTTTTCTGTACCTATATACTTTGCTATTGAGATGTATTTACATCCAATTGTTTTTGGCCTTATAATAAATATTCAAACTGAACTTTGGAGTCAGTGATCTTTTCAGGCATGCTGACTTTGTTAATATTTGTTTGAGTTGTTTTCTTCCCCTCAACCACTTTAGGTAAATAAAAGATCGATCGCTTACGCTATACTTAGTAGGGAATGTAGGGGCGCAAGTTAGCGTAATCAAATGGTAGCAGAGGATGGTTTACCTTTAAAGTGGTTTACCTCTAAGGTGAGGGGAGTACTTAGGAGTAGGGTCGAAGGTCGGAAGGTCGGTGAGCCCTGAAGTGGAGCGGAGGAGATCGGAGACTGGCGGACGTTGATGGTGCGGCGGAAACAGTGGTGGCGTGAGTATGAACGGCATTGTGGTGTTAGATTGCGGTAATGAGTAAGTGGGTGATGTCTTGCGGAGTTGGGATGTATGTTGAGTGAATGTGGTTTTTGGTTTAAGTTTTGGTGAGCGGACTCAAGAGAAGTCCAAGATCCCGGGATAGTTTTGTATTGTAATTGTCTAATTAAATGTGGGTGTTGTGAAGCGCTATCAACAATCCACTTGTGTTAGGGAACTTTGTGTGAATGAGGAATAGGTCGCGGTAGGAAGCCTCAGGTACCAGGGGTGGACTATAGCGATTGAGTGACCAACGCAGGTCGGGGGTCACTACGGCTGAATGTTCTTGTGAGAGTGTTCTATCGATCTTCAGTGACAGACAATTACTTGTTATGTGACTGTAAGTTATTGTAATTGTGTAGGAACAGCTACTTGGTTGAATAACTTTTGGTTATACAGTTACTTGTGGTACGAATGTGTGTATGAGAGTTTGCGGTGAAATTGTAAAGGCGGGTGAGACGCTGCAAGGAGTGAGAAGTGACATCAGGGTGCGCCGCGCTGTGATAGGTTGGTTGGTGTAACGCCGCGCTGGGATTGGTGGAAGTTCCTTAGCAGTGGAACAGCGAAATTTTGAGCTTGCAATTGATTGATTTAACAGTGAGATGTTTTAGGGTTTTGGAAGACATGTGTAGAGGTGACACAGGGGTAGTGACTCGGGTAGGGGAAGAAGCCCCGCCAGAGGACACACCGGCACATTACATGGCAACGAATGTAGGACTTCATACTATCGTGTGGCTTCAGAATTGGCATAAACTTACAGAGGAGGGTGAATTGGCTTTCCCTCGTTATGGGTCTTTTCGTATGGGGGTGCTGACCCAGCTGAGGGGGTGATGAATGCATTGAAACCTCCCCTAGACCCACACAATTTGAGGCATTAGATGCATGGATGAGAGCAGCTCTAGTAAAAAGAGAGAGGCTTCACATGGGAGAATGAAAAAAGCAATGAAGGCATATCATGATGCTAGATGGGATGCTCAGTTGAAAAGATGGAGAGTATATACTATAGAGGGAGAACGCCTGTACCCACTTCTTACAGTTGGAGAGGGGGCAGAAGGGAAAAAGAAGACAGAGGGGGACAGTGATACAGATGACAGCTTTCTTGACAGATTGCTAGCGGAATGTCCTCCACCATGCGACTCTAAATCAGAGACAGAGAGGTCGCGCCCATCAGAAGAGCTGTTAAGTGTGGGACAACTGGGTTCAGAGGAACAAACGGCAGGAGTAAGAGGAAAGATTACAATGGTACGCATTCTGGGAGGGTCAGGAGGAAGAAGGTATTCAACCAGTGAGCCAGAACCACCCGTAGGAAACATGCAGTTGCCAGATGCTTTGGCAGTACCAGTTACAATAGGGCCAGTGGTTCCGATATATACTCCTAGAGAAAGAGCTCAGGACAGTCCTGAGCACATAAGTGAAGGGGAAGAGACAATGTCTGGAGGGAGCCTTGCAATGAGTGGGACAGGTTTTTGTTGGATACCAGTAGAATCTAGTACTCCACTGCCAGCTACAGCTGATCCCTCAAGAATGGATAGTGGGGTAGAACGAGGACGGACAGGTGCTCTAGCGAATTCTAGGTCTGACCTTCGAATGTGGGTTCAACCAGTGAGAGAATCAATGATGCCGAGGGAAGAGATAAGCGTGAGACAAGAAGCGCCTAAAGTACTGTTTGGGCCACAGGTGATTTGTGCAGGTGACCATTGGAGAAGTCGAAGTTGTGAAAGAGAGAGACGCCCAGATTCAAAGACAGAAGAGGGTGCAGTTCCTAGGAAAACCCAAAGTTGTGATAGGGAAGACACACGAAAAGAGGAAATTCAGAAAGTGCTAAAAAGTGCAATAAAGGTGCCCATGTTAGATGTGGTACGATTAAAGGCAGAACTAGACGAGGTGATAGAAGGCAATCTACCCTTGATTAAAATTGATACGTATGACTCAAGCGAACTACTTTTCGTAGCAAAGGACATGACAAGAAAGGCTAAACGAGCTTATGATGCCTTGTTGCTTTTGGCACAAAGATATGAGGTTAATTTGTCCAAGACTAAGCTGACACAGGGTTCTTGCATATTAAATTACTCAGATAAGGATTTAGAAGAGAAGCGAACGAGTGGATTGAAAGCACAAATTAGAGAACTAGTGATGGGAATGCGGACATGGAGAGATCTAGATAGATGGAAGGAAAAATGGGCCAAAAAGAAAAGCTTCCAGACTGGAATAGGGAATACTCCGCCTCCGGGTGGAGGGACGGGAGCTGCAGGAAATTTCCCCCTCAGGGAGGTACAGAATGGGGGGTATGTACATGTGCCATGGAGCAGGGGTGATTTAGCAGCGTTTACGAATGATTTTCCTCGGCTGAGGGAAAAACCTGCTGAGTGGTACAAGCAAATAGACAGGTTTGTAAAGATTTTGAAGGTGTTGTGGATTGATTTGAACACCTTGTTTGATATCGTAGTACCGGCAGATTTGTGGGATTGCCATTGAGTGTCCTACTGTAGAGCCACCTAGAGATTCAGTGACTCATGGTCCCTCACCTGATGTAATGAGAAAATACGAGCAAGTGATTACCTGGCTGCAATCAAAGGTAGCTCCTCAAACTGTTGATTGGTTGAAGATTGATCGCACCACCCAAGACTCTAAGGAATCAGTACATGATTATTACGAACGATTGTTGTTGGCTTTTAAGCAGCATAGTGGATTAGATACAATTGAACAGAAAGATATGGGACAGTTTGTCTCGAAGTTTGTTTTCGGACTGAAATCCGACATTAGCTTGATGATACAGCAGCACTTGATATGCTGGCAGAATAAATCGGTGGATGAGATTCTGCGTTATGTTAAATATTGTAGTGATCAAGTGGAATCGACACAGAAGAAATTGAAGGATAAGTTGATGTTGGTGCAGTTGAGAAACGCTGATACGACGCAAGGGTTTGGAGGAGGTCAAGGTAGAGGTAGAGGAGGTGGAAGAGGAATGGGACAACAGATGATAACCCAACCTGGTCAGGGTAGAGGACGAGGAATGGATTCAGGTACAAGTGACTGGGTGGCTCAACAGAAAAGAGTCACTGCCTGTCATTATTGTCACAAAATCGGGCATTGGAAGCGCGAGTGTAGATCAAATCCAGCAAATCAGATACAGATGGAAGGAGAGGGACAGTTGACCGAGGCTGTCAATACTGTGACAAGACCAAGGTCTATGTATGGAGGAGGATATGAGCCGCAAGTGCAAGTACCTCAACCCCCTAGGATACCCATGCATACTCAGTTATACCATCAGATGCCTTACTTTGAAATACAAGACCGATTTGATAAACATCAAGATTCACAGGAGTGCCAGAGGGGGGTGCACGAGGAATGCACTTTGGATGCGATTCTAGAAATAGATGCAGACGTGAATGGATATCCTGTTACTTTCTTATTAGACACTGGAGCTGCTCGCTCCACAGTGAGAAATGAAGTAGTCCCAAATTTAACTCTTTCGGGACGATCAATTCAAGTAGTGGGGGTTAGTAATCAGAAAATGACCAATCCATTAACAGACGAATTACCCGTGAGACTAGGACCATTCCGGGATAGACATCAATTTGTAGTGTGCAATTCGAGTCCGGTATGTCTTTTGGGACGAGACCTTCTGTGCAAGCTTAATTGTACTATATCATGCACTCCAAAAGGTGTAGAATTGCAAACATATGATGACGATGCTGATTTCAAAATGGCTAACATGAGTCTGTGTGCAGAAATGTTTGTGGTGCTCACAACAGCAGAATTGCCACATGATTTGAGAGACTCAGTTGATCCGAAAGTGTGGGATTTCACGGGCGAGGATGTGGGTCTGATGAGAGGGGTTGAGCCAGTTAAGATACAGGTTAAACCCAATGCTGAATTCCCACGAACGCCACAGTATAAGTTGACTCCCGAAACTGTGGCCGGCATAAGACCTGTGATTGAGACTATGATTGCCCAAGGTATTCTTAAGGAGATAAGAGGAAGTCGCTGCAACTCACCTATCATGGGACTGCAAAAGCCAAGTGGCAAGTACAGAATAGTGCAGGATCTGCGTCGGGTTAATGAAATTGTGATCTCATGTTGTCCTGTGGTACCGAATCCAGCTGTTATTCAATTCCAGATACCATGCAAGGCAGAATGGTTTACAGTTATAGATTTGTGTCACGCATTTTCTCTATACCATTGCATGAAGAAAGTCAGTATTTATTTGCATTTAGGATGGACGATCGTGTATTAACATGGAACAGAATCCCTCAGGGGTATACAGAAAGCCCCTCCATTTTTAGTCAATGTCTGAAAAAGAATCTTGAAGGACTGGTGATGGCCCACAACTCAGTCTTAGTGCAATATATAGATGACCTTTTGGTCGCTTCAGAGACTGAGGACGCTTGCAGGATTGACACTGTGGCACTGCTGAATCATTTGGCAGAGAATGGACACAAAGTGTCTCCAAACAAATTGCAGTATTGTTTGTCCGAAGTTCAGTACTTAGGTCACCGGATTGAGAAAGGAAAACGAAGGGTGTCACCAGATCGCATAGAGGCGATTCTGCAAATGGGAACTCCGAAAACACAAAAAGAAGTCCGCATGTTTTTGGGAATGGTCGGCTATTGTCGACAGTGGATCCCAAATTTTTCCTTGCAAGCCAAGCCTCTGTTGAAACTGACTCGAAAGGATGTTAGTGATCCGGTACCATGGGATGACGAGTGCTTGAAAGCCTTCCGTGAGCTGAAGGAAAGTATCTGTCGTGCTCCAGCTTTTGGAATGCCGGATTATAACAAAGCGTTTTGCTCTTTTGCTGTGAAAAGGAGGGATGTGCGTTAGCAGTCCTAGTGCAGACACATGGGGGTGCCCGTAGACCAGTAGCATACTTCTCAGCTACATTAGATCCTGTAGCTTCTGCATTGCCCGGATGTCTGAAATACGTTGCTGCAACTGGTGTCAGCATTGAAAGATGTGAAAGCATAGTGATGGGTTATACGCTCATTGTTTATGTGCCCCATTCCGTAGAACTATTAATGACTCGAACGAAAACACAATATCTGACCAACAACAGACTTACCAAGTATGACCAGGTTATCTTGGCTGCAGATAATATTACCCTGAGACGTTGCACTACTCTGAACCCTGCTACATTGTTACCTATTCCGCAGGAGGAAGGAGATGAGGATTGTGAAGAGCATGACTGCCTAGATGTCACTGACCTAACCACCAAACCCAGACCTGACATTGTCGATGAACCTTTGCCCCAATCTGATTTGATCCTTTTTGTTGACGGTTCATGCATAAGAGACAATGAAGGGTATTTGAGAGCAGCGTTTGCTGTGTGCACCATCATGGGAGTACTAGAAGCTGCCTGTTTAAATAGAGTATTCTCTGCTCAGGGGGGCCGAAATTGTCACTTTGACACGTGCCTGTATCGTTGCAGCAGATATCCGAGTGACTGTGTATACAGACAGTCAATACGGATTTGGTGTGGTTCATGATTTTGGGCGGTTATGGTCACAGAGGGGATTTCTAACGTCCTCAGGATCACCCATACGCAATGGCGACTATGTGCGCCAACTATTGGAAGCTTTGCAGAAACCTAAAGAGATAGCAGTTGTTAAATGTGCAGCTCATGGAAAGGGAGAAGACTTTGTTACTAAGGGCAACAATTACGCAGATGAAGTAGCACGATTCTGCGCTGAACATGTTTGTATTTTCAATGGAGAATATGTAGGCGAGAGCACAGAAGAGACCGAGCTCAGCATGATGTTAGCAATAGCCGATACTTGGGATGAGGCGAAGCGATTGCAGGATGAAGTCCCAGAAGAGGAAGCCGCTTCATGGATCAGATCAGGTTGCACAAAAAGAGACGATGGCATTTGGGTGTCCACAGATGAGAGAGCAGTATTACCCAATTGCCTACTGAGCCCAATGGCAAGGCAAATTCATGGAGCAGTCCATCTGGGAAGAGATGCTATGGTACGAGTGTTCAGGCAGACGTGGTTTAATCCACGCTTTCGTGTGTGGGCTGAAACGGTATGTCACAGGTGTGTTACTTGTCAACAGATGAATGTTGGAAAGAGAACTGTGGTCGGAATGAGTCACATTGGAAGGTCTGGGGGTCCCTTCAATAGGATACAGTTAGACTTTATTGAGATGCTGAGGTGCAATAGGTTGAGATATGTTTTGGTGGTGGTGTGTATCTTTTCACGGTGGTTGGAAGCATATCCAACTAGACGATGTGATAGTCTCACAGTAGCCAAATTGTTATTAAGAGAACTGATTCCGCAGTACGGTTTCCCGACATCAGTGGAGACAGATAGAGGAACTCATTTCCACAGTGAAATCATGAAGTTATTGTGCTCTGCTTTAAATATAGATCAAAGACTGCATTGTAGCTACAGGCCTGAGGCTTCAGGTCTAGTAGAGCAGGTTAATGGCACCATCAAGTCAAGAGTGGCAAAAGTGTGTTCGTCCACTTCATTGAAGTGGCCGGATGCATTGCCCCTGGTGCTTATGAGTCTGCGTAGCACCCCTGATAGGAGAACAGGGCTTTCGCCCCACGAGATTCTGACGGAAGAGCTATGCGTTTGCCTATGGTGCCAGCTACAGCATTAATAAACATCACTGATGATTTAGTGTTGGATTATTGTAGAGGACTGGCTGATGTGGTTACTTCTGTATCCCACCAGGTCGAGGCTGCGACTGCATCCACCTCGAGAGACCTGCTGCATGATCTTAATCCTGGTGACTGGGTGCTCGTACGTAAGCACGTAAGGAAGAGTTGTCTTGATGTTCGCTGGCGAGGACCTAATCAGGTGATATTGGTCACAATTACTGCTGTGAAGTGTGGAGGATTGCCGAACTGGATCCACGCATCCCACACCCGCCGAGTTCAAGCGCCTGCAGAGGAAGAGAGTCCCCAGGTTCCGAGGAGTGTGTGTGAACCTGATACAGACAACGACGAAGGCACAAGCCCAGCTGTAAGAGTTTCAGATGAAACGGAACAGCCAAGTGAGCACGAGAGACAAGAGCTGAATGCTCCTGAATTGAGCCCAGATTCTGAAAGAGATGATGTTGCAGAAGTGAGCTGTGCCCCAGATCAAAGTGAGCTGTCTATTGCAGAAAGATCAGATCAAGAGGAAGAGAGGAGAGCAGATGCCAGAGCGGAAAAGTGGCCAGCAAGAAAAGAAAGGCTGAATATAAGGCTTGCATCTGAGAAAGATCTCACTCCGATTCCTGAAACATCTGAATCAGAACAAAGTGACGCTGAAGAAAGACCGGATGGTCTGAGACGTTCCAGAAGAGAAAGAATAGCGTCTCGAAGATACGCATCTCCTGAGTGGACGTACCTGGCTGCAAATGCCGAGTCCAGCGAAGTCCGGGAGGTTGGGAGCTGGTACAGTGAGCTACGAAGGGGACACCCTTACGATTGAAATACAGTTGTTGGTTCCAGGTGTAGAAATATTTGGAAAACTAACTCTGCAAGTTCCAAATCCTCCAAAGCTGAGTGGATTACGTTTCCTAATCCTCAATCAGGTTCTTTTCCCTTCATTGGCCCACAGCTTACTGCGCAAGAACTAGGAGAAATTTGTGCGGAGATTTTGCAATTTGTTCTCGAAATACTTGGATCAAATATCATTAACGATGAAGCCTGAAGTGTAATCAGAGAAAATATTAGGCCTTAGAAAGAAGATAACCTAGACCCCAGTTTAAGAAGATTTAAAGTTAGGGACTTTCTAGTAGATGATGGAGTGAGGAGTAGGGCTGACTACATCTCTTCAATAGGTTTAGTATCAATCGAATGAACTTGGACATTAATTGAATGAGCTACGAAGGGGACACCCTTACGATTGAAATACAGTTGTTGGTTCCAGGTGTAGAAATATTTGGAAAACTAACTCTGCAAGTTCCAAATCCTCCAAAGCTGAGTGGATTACGTTTCCTAATCCTCAATCAGGTTCTTTTCCCTTCATTTGGCCCACAGCTTACTGCGCAAGAACTAGGAGAAATTTGTGCGGAGATTTTGCAATTTGTTCTCGAAATACTTGGATCAAATATCATTAACGATGAAGCCTGAAGTGTAATCAGAGAAAATATTAGGCCTTAGAAAGAAGATAACCTAGACCCCAGTTTAAGAAGATTTAAAGTTAGGGACTTTCTAGTAGATGATGGAGTGAGGAGTAGGGCTGACTACATCTCTTCAATAGGTTTAGTATCAATCGAATGAACTTGGACATTAATTGAATGAAAAGAGAAAAGTGAGAAAGACATTGTTCAAACAAAGAAACAGAAAGAGACTGTGTTTTCCCTTTTGTGCTTCGGAACAATCAATAGAAACCATGGTGTCCGAAAACTCAACACGCAAACGGAAGTGCATCATTGGTACCCTTATTGTAGTGGTGCTTATTGTTATAACTGTGGTGATCGTTACGTCTCTAGTTGGATTTCAGGATGTCAAACAGAACAGGGTACAGGCAACACTCACTACACCGCTTTATGAGATAGATGAGGATGCATCTGCCAGGGATCTAGAAATGATTAAGGAAACCAGTCGTAGATTACATGTTGATTTGTCAAAGGGTGATTTCACTTTGAATGCATATGCTCGATTGTTGTATGAGTATGTGGATACCATGGAAGCGAAGGATTGCTATGTGTGCATGCAACTACCCGCCTCAGTCGAGGAAGGCATTCAATATCATCATTTGCCTGTGACTTATGGCATTACATGTAGTGTGTTATTGAGTATGTTTTACAGCAAGGCACACTTGGAGTACTACTTCTCTAATTATGATGTGGTACTCTCGGAAGTCCCCATTCAGAAATACATGAATAAATATGATTACTATAAGCAAGTAGAACGAATGTCGAAGTATTTTGTGCCTACCATTACTTTAGATACATCCTATGCCCATAGACATAATTTGACCTGCTTGTTAACGGACATTGAAAAGAAATTTATAGATCAGATAGAAGATCGACATAGACAGGCACTATTTAGACCAGATCCAAAGCACAAGGTTGCTCATGGACCAAAGAAGAATTAGATCATAAAGCAAAGGGGAGTTTTGGACCCATAGCATTAGATTTCCAGCAGAAAGGAAAATTGTGCATTAGGCACCCGACCACATCTTATGATAAGACATTTGTGGGTGAGAGTGATTGTGAGCATGTCTTCTTGATCGAAGAATCAATCAGAAAGGCATTATTGGATAAAATAACAGTAGTGCCCAATGTGTATTTTGTATGTGGAAAGAATGCCTATGTGAAGTTGCCCAAGAACTGGTACGGCACCTGCTATTTGGCTGTGGTATTTCCTAAGATTTTCCATGTGAATGATCTATGGCCCCTAGAGAGAAAGAGACCTCAAAGAGGGAAACGTGGAGCGAGTGCGGGAGAAGTGATTGGAGACATATTTGGAGCTATGATACCGAGTATGGGTGTGATTCTGAATGATTTGAAAATTAGAAAGCTGGCAACATTAGTGGATAAGCTCTCCATAAATACAGCTCAGATTCTACTACTCGTAGATGGGGAGATGGTTTCGATAAGGGCTATGGTTTTGCAAAACCGCCTTGCCCTAGACGTGCTGCTAGCAAAAGCCGGAGGAGTCTGCAAATTATTGAGAGTTCAACAGTGCTGCACTTATATTCCTGACAACAGTCGGGATATAAGGAAATACATCAATAATATTTCAGATATACATCAAGAGTTACCTGAATTGGTGGTTGAAGGACTCTGGGAACAAGTGGGGAAAGGCTTTGGCAAGATAGGCAGTTGGTTTGGAAGTTTGGGACAAGGAATAATGGGATATATTTTGAAGCCTATTATAATAGCTGTCATGTGTATAATTGTCCTACTAGGAGCCATCAAGGCTTAAAAATGGCAGAGGGCACGACATCAGGAGACTGTTTCGAAAAGGCGAGAGCTTCAACTTGAGCAACTGCAGGACAGTCATTACCAGCACCTTAAAGGGTTAGAACGATTCAGACAGGGACGGCAAGCTACAGCTCCTGTTTAGGTCGGTCTCTTCTACAAGGAGAAATTACAGAAGAATAGAAAGTTGGTGTTATGACACTAGTCATAAGATGGGGGAACTGATAGAGCGCTGACAGCACTCTATTTGTATGAGTGCACTATACTCATGGGGTAAACGCACTCTCATGTATTCGTATTGTTTGCTGTGTTTTGATTATTAAGAAACCTTTGATTTAATCATTTAATGGTGGACTAGTGAACGCATTTAAATAGAATTGTGTATGTATTATGATTCCTCCATGCATAATGTGCAGGACAATATTATTTTATATATCGTAATGGTGGTTAGTTTAAGTTGTCTGAATTATAGGCCCAAAGCTAATGTGTGATTCTCCTTGCTCTCGAGAAATAAATAATTAAATGATTGTTGTGTTCGAAGTCGAATGTTCTCACCCTGTTGCAGGTGCAAAAAGACACATCGTTATTTTCAGAGTTAAGGAGAGATCCGGAATGTCTTTGAAGATAGCTGGAAGCGAGAAGGAGGATGCCTTGCGTATCGGGTCTGTCTGGAAGCCAAGGCCACTGGAAGAAGATACCATTAATTAAAAAGAGAACCTGCTACTGCATAGAGGTCTAATGGAAAGTTTTAAGAAACAGTGATGTAATGTTAGTTGGATTCCATCTTTTTGTATAATGCGCAGGGACAGAGAGAGCAGACTTCTGCTAGCTTTCGGAGAAGAAGGAGCATGTTAGAGCGAGCTCCATAGCCTTAAGCTAAACGACCCATTTGACGTGAGTACTTCTTAGGAAGTCACACGTGCTGACACCATTGGTGAACGACAGAAGAGAGACAGGAAGGGCCCTCATATAGAGCAGTGTAGGGAAAGATTTTGATTTCTTTCAATGAGCCGAGAACTGAATATCGCATCTATTCTGTGTTGCGTAGTGATTTTGGAATTTATAATCATTTGTCTTTTGGGCCGAATTACTTATATCCGTAAAATCGGCTCTGTATTAATTTTTCTGTACCTATATACTTTGCTATTGAGATGTATTTACATCCAATTGTTTTTGGCCTTATAATAAATATTCAAACTGAACTTTGGAGTCAGTGATGTTTTCAGGCATGCTGACTTTGTTAATATCTGTTTGAGTTGTTTTCTTCCCCTCAACCACTTTAGGTAAATAAAAGATCGATCGCTTACGCTATACTTAGTAGGGAACGTAGGGGCGCAAGTTAGCGTAATCAGTACAAAGTAGAAATTGAGCAAACGTTTTGTGTCTGGTTTTCACCTGCCCCTGTTATGTGAGCACAAATTCCATTTACTTCTAGATTTTTGCTATGAAAACACCACTGTGGACTACTGTAAACATTAATTCCCTTCATTTTAATATTATCTTAAAAACACTTGGGCCCTCATTTTTGGGGATTTGGAGTAGGGAAGCGCAGCAAGTCAGCTTGCTGCGCTGCCTTACGCCAAAGTTTAAGGGTAGGAATGCACTGTATTTATGGAATATGGTGCATTCCTGTTCTTCCGCCCTGCACTGGTGCCATTTCGGCAGCCTAGCTCCAACGCTGGCACCCTTGCACCAAGGTGCAAGGTTGACTGTGTTGTTGGCAGGATTTTTTTTTTGCGCAGGAAGTGGCACCTTCCTGCACAGAAACAATCCTAAGAGGTGTTTTCCTCTTTCTATGTGTGCTGCTGAATGCAGCACACCTAGAAAGAGGAAAAAATTTGGAAAAAGAAAGTTATTTATCCTCGTTCTACCTCACCTCGAAAGCGTAAGGTTTGATCGCTTCCCCAGGTTTACATGCACTCGTAAAACTGGGGAAGTGTAAAAATCCATGGGTGTTGCATGTGAAAACCCACTGCAACACCCATGGAACATCTCCTGAGTACAGAGTAAGGCAACGCAGCGATTTGCATTGCCTTGCCTTACTCCATAGCTATGAGGCATTGAAAGCCACACATAGTGGCTTTGCGTGGCATCAGAGATAAGATTTTGTGATTTGTGCCGCCGGAGCATCACAAAAAGTTACCCTTCGGCTGCACAAGGGGTTCTTAAATATACCCCTTGTTTTGGAGCCAATGTTTGGAGGCCATTTTTCACAGAGTTTGGAGTCCCATGCTCTGCAATGTGTGACAGAAATCTCCTCCAAAAAGATTAGATGTATCGGCAAACTAAGCTTTTGTTAACACCAATGCCAATCAGTAAAGCTCCCTTGTCCCACCATTATAGTCTGCTTCAAGATACCATCTCTGATTCACTAACATTAAACTCTCCATTTTTTTCCACAGAATATTCAACATCACTATTTCTCCTTGATCTTTCCTTTATCACTATTAGCCTTTGAGCTTACTTAATCTGCAGCAGGGACCCTTATCCATGTTTAGCTTAAGTTCTTTTCCTGCACTTGTTCCTCCTGTGCAAGTCTTCATGAGAGCTTTCATACGAATGCCATTGTTGAAAGTAATATTAGATTCCCTTTGTTTCCATAGAGAAATTATTATTGGCAAAATTAGTTTTATCAGTTGTGCTTCTAGAAATATTGTAGGCACCCTTCACCACAGCTTCTTTTGTCCACATTATACAGGTACTCTTCACCTTATTTTCTATACTTTCTGCTCCATTTAGGGAAACTATTTTTGCATGGATTCTCATATGACCCATTTACCATATATCCTTTGACCTCACTAAATGACTGAAACGTCTGTCAAATAAAATGTACATAATGGAGTTGAATAACAGCTCATTTTTATATTTTCCTTTAAGTACAGCTTTTTACGCATCATTGATTATAACTTACTTTGTTTATTTATCAAAGTATGATGTGTACTGTAGCCACTGCTGCTGAAATACCCCACCCTACTGAAGACCCTATGCATTACATCTAGGGGTCAAAACATGTACAACAAAGATACATTTGGATTGGTTAAAAGAATTAAGACATTGGTACAAAGAGCATTTTTGCTGTGTAACCTACTAAAAAATTATAAATCTGTTATGATGCACTTTACCATTCATATCATTGTTCCTAAAGAATTGCACAGTTCCTGCACTGTTCACTTTGGACTGTTGCGCTTTCACTAATAATTGTTTTCTATCACTCTTGTGTTTGAATGTACATAGAAACCCAACAATACTTAACAATGGATACAGTGAAAACAAGATGATGTTCATGCTAGACAAGAATACATCCATAAGTTTTATTTAAGCAATATTATCAAAAGGGGATGGCACTCCCAGGTAGTTACTAACCAGGGTGGAGTCGGAGGGCCCAAGATGAAGCAGAGCCAATAATTACCTGGGAGTTCCCTGCCATTTACATAACATTGCCATTGCAAATCAGACCCTTAAAATTTGGTGTGAAATTAAAAATAAAATTGTTAGAGTGTGTGATTTCATTGTACTATTTAGAGTGGAAGGTTACGGGTTACAAGAAACACATTTGTAGAATTATTTGGTGATAGGGCTCCAATATTTTAGTCCCAGTGAAATGTAATATAGAGAAAGCCTCATTTCGGAGAGTCATAAAAATATGCATATAAGAACAGGGGGGACAGATTTTAGTCCACACTAATTTTAGGAATTGTAGTGAGTTCTAAGGTGATTTCACCATGTGAAAGGTGCTGATCCTTTGTTTGGATTTGATGAACCACGTTTGATTGAAAATGATTCTCGCTTCATGATTTTCCTATGAAATTGTGATATGTGCTCCAGGCACTAAAATCAGGGCACGTTTACTATAAATCCACAAATATCTTCCTCAGCCATTTGAGAAGAAATCTGATATGCTGAGTAAAGCACACGTTTGACAGGTACAGCAGTTGATTCTGCTGCAGCTTCTACACAGAGTTCTAATGCACCACTAGAATGCTAACATTCTGTACTTATAACAAACGTGTGGCACACCTGAATGCCATGTTGCTGAAATATGAACTGTAGAACGGAAATCATTTCATCATCATCATCAGAAACCATTTCCTTTATAGGAGACTGGGAGACCGCAGTAAGTGAACCTAATAAGTGGTTTCATTTTATCAGATAAATTATGGTAAATGCCCTAGAATGCTACAATAAGGATACATTGTCTATAAATTCACATTAACTTCATTTTCTATGTCAGGAAAATAAGGCCTGGCATGCTGAGTTAATCATGTGCTAGCAGCAGCCATTCAATTGATTCCACAGTGTTTTAAAGTAGGTTTGCCATAGAGTATCAGCATTCTAAATTCACGACAACATTGATACCCTAATGAAGAACAGGAGTTGCTGAATTTAAAGCTTTTCCTGTGGAGCCGGCTGAAGAAAACGAGGTGTATATGCAGATCTGAAACTAGCTGGTTCAAAGAATGTGAGAGGAAGTATATATTTTAGTCATTTATGGCATTTTAATGGAGTAAAATTATTCTCAGCCACTGGTAATTACTCGGGCCTTATCCCAGTCCATCATTATTTTGCACACCATGTCAACTCAGTTTGGACCTAGCCATATCCATATGGACTGGCTTGACAGTTCGGGCTGTACTGTTCCCATTAGAGCAGGGTCAAGACTGGTTTGAATATGGCTGGGTCCAAGCTAAGGTGGCGTGTTGTGCAAAATAACGATGGACTGGGATGCAGCCCTGAGTAATTACCTGTGCTGAGATTAATTCAGGCATTCCATTCATCACTTTTGCATTCTTTTTTGTTTTGATCATTTTGTCAAAGCTTTCCTGACAATATTGGCGCATTTCCTCCATATATAATGAAACTCCCAGCTTTAACATACCAGTGAGAGGATGCACTTACCGAATGAATGGCTGGATTCAGATGCCTAGCTATGTGAACCACAAAATGATTCATCCATATAAGATGATGATTGTTAATAGATATAAAATTAAATGGACATGTGAGCCAATTCTCATTGAGAAATAGGGAGATCCAATAATGTTCCCAGGCTGATGGTTCTATATTACCCAGATCATACAGCAGAATTTCAGATAGTTTCACAGTCGATTATGATAGCACACGAAGTTTCATGATAGTAATAGTGAAAGGTATTTTGACCAGTTAGAAGGGAGTTGCTATTACATGAAGATAATCATGATCAGGAATATCAGTCTGAGCAGGAATTACACTTGTGAACTCTTAAGTCCTGGTTCCAACCCCTGAGTTTTTGTGCAGTCACAAATCTGGACAATCTAGTACCTAGAGCTCGACTCTTCCTGCACTAGATCTGTGTCAAGTGGACCCCGTTGCACATTATACCAAGTTGAAGACATTTAATACGAGTCGCAAAATGACAGCAAAATCTGCTTCTGGTCATTTTAAAAGTTGGTGTTCGGAGTAAAGTTAACAGGTACGACACTGATTTGCAAAGATTTTGCAAAATTACCAACATTTAATACCAACATTTATAGATTACGTAGGTTGCACCTGTGCTGTTCAGCCCAAATGTAAGTGCGAACTTTGAAAGTTGAACCAGCACCCCGGCAATCATGTTATCAATAACTATATCAATCAGTGACAAAATACACCTTCACCGGTGTAATCTATGCTCATGGTTCATTCTTTAGCAGTTCTGAAAAAAATGTTTTTTCGTTTTCTTCTCTTTGCTCTTGTAAAATAACATTTTGTAATTCTATTTGTAGCTGCTGGCATTATATCACTCTAATGTGGTTTTAATATAGCCTTTTAGCCCGCTGCCGAGGGCTATACCGGCTGTTAAAGGCCCTGATCCCGAGTTATAGGCCCTAGCCGCAGACGAGGGCCTATAACGAGGGAGAGGGCCTTTAACAGCCGGTATAGCCTGAGGCAGAAGAACTATAAGGCTATTAGAACATTCCACCCACTAAGGGTAGAATGTTCTAAATTAAAAATGGAGAAACAAAAAGACAAACATTGGAATGTTGGAGCGCTGGGCTTATACCAGCCATTATAAGCCCAGACCAACTCCATTGTCTTCAATGGAGCTCCCAACATTCCAATGTTCTAATAACATTCAGCCTGATTCACAAAACTGGTTTTCCTTAAGTGGCCTTGATACTACTGGAAATTCAGTAAATCAGGAGTAAGCTAGAATTAAATCACACCTGCTCACTGATCAATGTCTTTGAAGCACACTCCTTGCTAGGTAGCATGAAGTGAAGTCTAAACCTGTTAACATTAGCCGTTTTAATATTAATAATAGAGGCATCCTTGTTTGAGGAAGGAACACTGGAATTTTCTCCAAACGCCCTTGGCCAAACTTTTATAAATAAATGGGGCTGAAATCACGGACTCATCGCTTACCTATGGAAATAGTGAAGGGGATGGAAACATATTTACTTCGAGCATCTTATACAGATACAAGAAAACTGTATTTAAAATCCAATTATGTCACTTCCCCATTCCATACCGAAAAGGTATCATAATCTCTTATAAACAAAAAATTGCGCATCTGTTGGCGACCCAAGAACTCCTTTCATGCCCCTGCTTCCAAGGCAATAGAAGAACATTCTGTAATGCTTTCTTCCTGAAAATTAAAGATTTTTCTAGGGGGGCCTCAGAGATTGCTTTAAAATGTTGTAACTAGGAATATTTTATTAGAGGAACTGTGTGATGGATGATTACTAATTAATAAGTATGGTTTTAGATCGATTTCTTTTTATTGTAAGCCATACAATAAAATATTTTCTAACTGAAATTTGGATAAATAAATGTTAACTCTAGAAAAAACTAGTGTTTTAATTATAGAGACCTTCCACTCTCATCTGACCTACTTGGGAATTGATTTTTCTGTGCATGTGTGAATGGAAATGCACTAGGGAAGATATCATAATGCCATGAAAATACAAGGAATAGTTTTGTTTAGATTTTACCAGAGTATTCATCTTCCTCTTTTACAATAGTAGATAGGAAAGATAGGGTGATAGACAACGAGACAAACAACATCATTTTCAGGCAGTTTTATTGCAGTCCGTCCTCCCATGCTCAAGCACTTACACACTGATTTTCAAATCTCAACTGAAATGTAAAAAAAAATGGGTTACACAGCACTGGTGGGTTTAATGGGGGAGGTAATTAAATGATTTAAAAAATTGTCCTGCTCTTCCCTTTTTTAGGTTTCACCTAGAGAGCACACACACTGTCTCTTAAAGATCTTTTGTATTCTATCAGTGGGTTTGGAGACTGCCCATTGCTTACCACTAGTTGGCTTCATTGTCACCCTCATTTGCTTACTTCTTATTGGCCAGCTGCCTTAAGCTTCCTTCCTCTTTGTGTGTTTGTCCCTTGCCTGGAGCATGGACGCATTACTTATGACCTCCCACTGCTTATTTATTTTGTCACTATTTTTTTCTTTGTGCTTAAACACTCTACTAGAGTGAGTCTTTTTCAGCTGTCCCCTTGTCTACTTCTCCCCCCTCTCTCGTCCATGTTGTTGTTTGGCCCCAAACCCCATGTTTTTGCTTGCCCCCACCTGCCCTCCCTCCCTCCTCCATGTTGTTGCTTGCCCCCACCCGCCTGCCCTAACAAAAAAAACCTGCTATGATACGCCTTGTCATATCGCTTTTTTTCCCCATGTTCTCCGTTTCCGCATTGCCTCCCCTCTCCCTCTGTGTTGCCTCCCAACCCTCCCTCCCTCTCACCAGCAATAAAAAATAAAGAGCTATGACACAGTCAGAGCTGGCTGGGTCATAGCATTTTTTTTAAACATTCAGTCATGCTCCATGGCAGCCGTGCTGCTGTACAATATGGCTAAACATTGATAAAGCCAATACTTCTCTTCTCATAGGCAAGACCTATTGGCTTTGCAAGTGGCGCGCAAGATGAAATCCTATGTAGAAACGTGTGTATAGGTATGTTAAAATAGGCCCTATGCAGGACTGTGCTTTTTATCATCCTGTGCTGTACTGTTACATTGCAGGATGAGAAAAAATTCAAACATCGAGGTTATCTAAAGATTACCTGAGAGATGCCTGTGTAAAGTCTCCTTATGCAAATCACTACCATGTTAATATCAGTTAATGCGATGTCAATGTACGCCATAATATATGTACACATAACAATGTCAATACCGGTAAATACGATGTCGATATACGGCATGACAAATGTGCGCATAATAATGAGAATGTCGGTTAATGTAATATCAATAATATGTACGTGTAATAACAAACTCATATCATTGCTGTCGAATCCAGCCAAGATGACCTCTCTATCAACCCCGAGTCAAAGATATGTGGTCAGACAGGGGCTGTGACCCAAACTCAAGCCTACAGATTGATAGGTCACAGGTAGGGTCACACTTAGCACGAAGACAAACGAGCGAACAGTTAAAACCCAGATCGATCACACAGATAGGCAGATACACCACAAAAGGTCCGAGGAGATTGGCCCCAATAAAACATTATTGGCCAAAGTAGTGCACGTTTCCAAAATACCACAAAGTCAGATGCCACATGTAGTTAGGAACACTCAGCCAATCAAAACACTGCATGCACGCTACATGCAGTGATCACGCACTCCCCATGCCGGACATCTGGACAGAGACACACTGGCCCACATTGGGTCTCCACATGGTCGAGAGCCACCTGTGCCCCCTTATCAGGTGGCTGAATTTATGGCGCATGACTAGACCCGGATTTACGTGCTCTACAATAATGTGTAATTGGTTTATTGTACTTCAAGAACTGTATATAATGCCGGCCAAAACCTCTATACATTGAGACTGTCTTCAGACATAAACCTGTTGCTGCTCTCCCAGCCCCTGCATTTAATTAAACCAATCTATTCCTGTTTGCCAAACACCTCTTGCCTTTTCATTTTTCCAAGGTAAATTCATATCCGAGCAAGAACCACTATTTTCCTGGTTGAGTGTGGTCAAAAGCCTGCACAGATGCAGACTCTGGAATTCTACACTCCTGTCACTAGAGATGACCTGGTATGCCAAATAAGTCAACATCCACTGCAAAACCTTCAGATTTGAAATTCTAAAACAATATGTTCCTAGCTCAGCCCATTAACGGTTATCAATATTGCAGCACCTGGGTTACAACGAGATTACAGATATCGGTCACCTTTCAGATTGAGTTAATCAGGCATTAAAAGTGGTGACTCTTTATGTTTATAGTGTAAAACATTGTGTTAAAATAACAAAGAGTGCTGTATAATGTGGCATAATTTACCTCTTCTTGTTGCATAATTTCCCAAAATATGCAGCATATTTTAGTCTGCCATTGCCGAATAATTCCAGTGGCCCTGACTATAGTCAATAAAGACTTGATCACTCTCTCACCTTCCATATCTCAAAATATGCTACTTTTTCCAGATCTCAGCATTTCTTGTAAATCTGTGTCCCTTGTTCTCTAGTTGTTTCTCGTTCTGAACCTTAAGTATAAACTGGATTGACCGTCTAGCTGGAAATCTATGCATGTCGTTTGATGCAAGTTGTGCACCGCCAAACTTCAATGGTCCACCGGTTCTTAGAGAAAGCCAACAAACACAGTATTCATCCTCCCAAACAGGCCCCCTCAGCTAGGAACCTTTTTGCTGTGCTCGAGACTTTTCTGGCCTGGATTTATTTATAAAACAGGCTTCTTAGCCAAACCACAGGATCATGGCTGAATCCAACACGCTCACGGAATGCAAAGAGAACAAATCATTCAAGTTATGCACAATGGGAAGAGAAAATGCAAATGTTCTTTCTTGCCATGTACTTTAGTTTGCTGGGCAATAGTTTCAAATTCAGTCCTTATTTTCCAAATATTATTTAGACATTTTTAGGTTCAAATCTGTTTATTGTTTTATAGGCAACAGACAACACATAGCACAAGCAGGTTTTCATAACAATGAGCGAGATCCGCTCAAATCAACATCATACAAACAAAACTATCCCCCAATCCCTACCCTACCTCTGAGTGCTCACACCAAGGATCCATCGCTAAGAAAATGACATGCCTCCAGCGTAACCACTCTCTAACCCCTCCCGGCCTCCCTCTAAGATATAAGGTATCGAGGGCAGGTCAGTGCTATAAATTCAGCCGAGAGGAAAGCTATGTATGGACGCCAGCGTTCCTGATAAGACTCCCCTTGATTAGTCAAAGTCAGGGTTAATCTCTGCATCCCCAGGATATACCATAGCCTATGGAGCCAACCCGTGTGAGAGGGAATTTTATCTGTACCCCAACTGCAGGGGATGTTTTGTAGGGCAGGCCTAGCGGCAAGTCAATATGATGCCCCTGCGAGATTTGAGCAGGAAGGTGAGGGCATTTGGTAAGCCCAGAATAACATGCGGGAAATCGGGGTAATTGCATGTCAAAGTGGAAGTCTATGTCTGACAAGACTGTATGCAAAATCACCCTTAGGCAGTCTATATTTCACTCTACATCTAATGTTACATATATTTAACCAAAAAGGCCAAGCAACACAAATTTAAAAAAGAAAATAGAACTTTTTAATTATCCGATATTTAATTAAATATAGAGAATAAATACAATAAATATAAATGACACACTGCTATCCTATGAGCAATCTAAGACAATGTATCCAATATCAATTCATAGTCTGGTTATAAATATATAGCCAATATCAAAATAATTGTTTCGGTAGTTATACAGAACAGTTCATAAATGTTCTTTATGTATCATGATATATGGTTATGTATATTTAACATTAGATGTAGAGTGAAATATAGACTGCCTGAGGGTGTTTTTGCATACAGTATATTTTCCCTGACCTTGGAGTCCTGAGTATTTGCAGGGGGTCATGTTACTGTACATACATCTGACAAGACAGCATCCCAGTGTCGTGAAAGCTTTGGGCAATCCCATAAGAGATGGAGCAGAGTCCTCAGTGATCCACAACCTCTCCAAGAAGCTGCGCTGCGTGCTGGGTTATCTCTATGCAGTCTTACTAGGGTGAGATACCAGTATATAACAATTTTATTAGCTGTCTCTATGCTGGCCAGATTGATTGCTGTGTGCCGTGCCCTGTGGTGTACCTCCTCCCACACTTTGGACATCAGTATTCTTCCCAGTTCACTCTCCCATATCCTCTGTCCCGAAGTCTTGACCACCTGAGTGGCTTGTTGAAGAAGCGCATAGAGTTCTATTACTAGGCAGCTGTCCAAACTCTTAGTCACCAGACACTTATCAAAGGTGGTCAGTGAGCGCTGCGTCACCCGGACGCACCGATGAGTGAGTGAGTGACCCAATGATGGAACTGTAAGTACCGCATCCTCTCCAACTCTGGCAGTCCAAAGTCCTTGCGGAGCTGCTCAAAAGCGACCGGCCCGCAGAGTTGAATAGGTGACGGACAAATCTACAGACAGCACTTTGCCATACTTGATAAGCCGACTGGTCAAATCCTGGTGTAAAGTCAGCATTTCCCAGAATCAGAGTCAATGGAAATGGGCATGATGCCAGGGCCTTGACGTAGCGACTCGATCTCACACCTCCAGGGTGGCTCTTGAGACTGGGAAGAATTTAGCGCCCAAAGCCTCTGCGCTCATCCTAAAAATGGGATTTTCCACAGGTGATCCCCTGCCACCGCTCTGTCGATAAACAGTCAATTTTTCTCTGATTGCTTGCAGCTCCATTCCATGAAGTATTGAAGCTGAACTACTTCGTTATAATGTAAGAGATTGGGGACCCCACAGCTTCCCTCCCGGGCTGAGGGATAGCTGTGTTCCCGACTCATACGGGGGCTCCCTGCGGCACAAACAAATCAATTAAGCTCCTCTTGCAGGGACTAAAGCATGCTCAATGGAGCCTCTAGTGGGACAGCCTGAAAGAGGAACAGGGCTTTCGGAAGAATGGTCATTTTTAGCGCCACAACTCTACCAAGCCAAGAGAGATGGTAGTTCTTCCACTGGGCCAGGTCTTTTCCTACCTGCCGTAGCAGATTCTGATAATTGATATTCACTGTCTCTGTCACTGTTGGGGCTAACTGGACCCCCAAGTACGGAATCGAGGAAGACAACCATTGAAAAGGGTACTGAGTGGCCAGTGACTGCAACGTAGTCGAGATCACCATTAGGTTGAGAGCCTGTGATTTCTAGAGGTTAATGCAAAAGCCTGCTGTCTCCCCCAAACTCCTCCAGCTTCGTCAAAAATGCCGGAAGAGGCCGTACCGGGTTGTCAAAAGCAAGAATCACATCATCTGCGTATAGACTGACAGTGTGTTCCTCCCCTCCAAAGTGCACCCTGGTGATATTCGAGTTGTTTTGCACTCTCTGGGTTATAGGTTTCATGCAGAGAGCAAACAGCAGGGGCGATGGCGGACACCCCTGTCTAGTCCCTCTGCCAATAGGGAAGGGGTGGTGATCTGCCTTTTAACCTGAATCGTTGCCTTTGGCCCTCTATAGTTGATAAAAACCCAGGCACAGAACCTCTCACCAAAGTAGAAGTGTCGGAGCGTCACCTCCAAGTAGGGCAAATGCACCCAGTCAAATGCCTTCTCAGCGTCAATGGCCAGGAGCATTACCTCCATACAGGAGCAATGAGCTTTTTCTACAAGATGAATAATCTGTTTTGTATTATCGCTACATTGACTGTGATGGACAAAGACAGCCTCGTTCGGGTCCTCTGGTTTGGGTCCACCAACCCCAGCATATATAGACCCAGTCGTACCGCCAGGATACTGGCAAACATTTTAAGATCAAAATTGAGAAGGGATATGGGGCGGCAGGAGCCTCATTGCTTCCTGTCCTTCCCTGGCTTGGGAATAACCATGACAGAGGCCTCCATCATCAAGGGAGGTATAATCCCTGCCTCTGCCAAAGTCTTAAAGAGCCTGGTCAAGACTAGGGTAAGGATGGTGTGGAGGGTTTTATAGAAATGTGCTGGAAAGCCATCAGGGCCCGGGGATTTAGGAGGTTTCTGTCATGCTATGGCCTAGATAACCTCCTCAACTCAGATAGGTCTGTCTAACTCTGCTGCCTGTGCAGGTGTCAGCTGTGACGTGTGCACCCCTTAGAGGTAGCGATGAAATCCCTCATCTGCGCTGAGTACAGAGTTATATAAAAAGCTCAAAAAGCTTCCGCAATGGGGCCCTTCCCAGTGATATCGGTACCATCCAGAGCCAGCAGTGCATCTACCCCCGTCTCCTGTTGCTCGGTCCAGAATTTGTCAGCAACCAACCGCATCTGTCTGCCCCAACACAAAAGGAGTGTCGCATTCGGAGAAGGGCATATTCCGCCCTGTCTTAAGTCCAGGCTACTCAATTGCACGTGTGCTGCTTGAGGCCACCGCCAAATCCCCGGAGCCCTGGTGCGTTTATGAATAAGCTCCAGTTCTTTCACTTTCTCGTTGCAAGCCCTCCCTCTTCTCTTGGTGGATTGCTATCAGTTCCCCACATGTAATTACCTTTAGAGTCTCTCAGAGAGTGGTGATAGAAGTGTTGGCCATGCCATTAATAGTCAGAAGTTTTCCCAGAGTCGGTGGACTAGATTGCTCAAAGGTAACAATATTAAGTATTGTAGTCTGGAACATTAAGTAGAGAACATTGTTATTCCTTAATATCTCAGCCAAAATATCGAGGACAAAAATATCAAAAGGTAAGTGCATATAGGCAAGTTGGATTTACTATGCTTAACTCCACATTTATGCACTTTGATTATATATATTGTCTAGTTACATATATGTAGAGTTAGGTTTAAAAATCTCTACGTGATTACCTGTCGATCTTTTGGTCCTCTACATTTTGTCTACGATATTAAGGTAAAATGGTATTCCCTACTCGATATTCAAGAACCACACCTTATTATACGGGTTGTAATCAAACTACCAGTAATATTTTAAGCTTACTTTTGTCTCCACCAAGAATTTTAGGAAACTACTGTATTAAGTTGAGAACTGTATTTATTTGTGATCCAATATAAATAATGTTTTCTCCTGAATATCCTCATGGGTTACAAGCAGTGCTCTACAAATCTACTGATTGGTTGACATAAGTTCAGCAGATATAGTGTAAGCCACCTTTGCAGAAAGACCTGTCGCTTGTATAAATATTATACTGATACCCCAAATTGAAATCAAGTGAACGGCAACTTAAAGAGGCAAGGCTTGCCACCTCCAGCTGCAATCCATCAACAGTCAGGTTGTGGCATTCAGCAAAGACTGTTAGTATAACAGGGTTTCTGGTGTGGCTTTTGACCTCAAATCCACACCATCATCAAGTAAAGTCCCTTTAATCTCCTACGGAAAAGCTTGTTGCAAAAGCAGAAAAGTGTGGACTCTGAGTTTGAGCAAATAACCTCAACACAATGATTGGCCAACACAACTAATCAACCACAACATGGTCTGAAATAGAGAAGCCACAAAAAGTGGGTCAAGCAAAATCAGCACACACAGCCGTCCACTGCACTGCATGCCCATAAAACAACTCACATTTATCATGCTTTGCTAGGTACCTAACGCTTTGTAGGATCGATGACCCGTAGGCATTCAAATCAAACTTCAGACCCCAAATCTTCAAAGAAGACATTCAGAACCAGCAAAGTACACAAAGTTACCACAAATCATCTCTTCCTGGGTTGGGGGTGGGGGGGGGTTGTACATGTATATGGCACAGAATGCAAAATTTAACTGCTCCCAATAATAAGAGCCCGGAAAAATAGTTAAAATTATGTTATACTTACAATTTTCTTACTACATGCATCTCTTACATGGATGCCCAGATTGTGCTATTGCACTATTAATCACTTCCCTCTGGGCTGTGAGTGTGTATCGTACTTCATAACTAGGTCTTCCTGTTTTATGGTATTTTTTTTTTTAATTTCCATCTGTATTTATCCATATTTATTTTTTGCTCATATTTTATGTATTTATCCATTTTTATTTTGTGTTTTTTGTATAAATGAAGCTGCACTGGCTATTTTGCCACATTTATTTAACTGATAAGTGTATACTCGCATTTTATGTTCAAATGTTTTCTGGAGTATACAGTGCAATAGCATTATCTGAAAACACTTGCATTGTAGAATAGCATAACTAACTGTAGATCTGTACTTAATTAAGCTTAATTAGAAAATCTATTATCCTTTTTCATCTCCCCTACCTCTCAATCTCTACACCTACAAACCTGGCACTCATGATTGATAGTAGAAAAAATTATCCAAAGAAGGCCTTTTTTCTAATTTTTCTGTATTTAAAAATAAATACAGTCAGGAAATAAATAGTTTTCTGTCTGTATTTATCTGTAGAAATCAGTAAAAACGGAAAACTGAGAACCCTATTTATAACCATCACTGTAGTTTGCAAAATTTACTGCAGGTTCTGGGAAGTACATCTTACCCTCTCCCTCTACTCAAGGGTGTTAAAGGATATGTAACAATATATAAAACAAGCATTGGCAAAGCCAATAGGTCTCAAAATCCGGAGAGATATTGGTGTTGTCAATGACAATGTTTTTTAGCCATGTGTTATGGAGTGGAAATGATGTATGTGTTGTGAAGTGGAATTATGTAGGTTGGATTGGAACTGTTTGTTGTGGAATTGTGTGGTGTGGAATTGTGTAGTGTTGAGTGGAGTTGTGTGTAGTGGAATTATGTGGCATGGTGTACAGTGGAAATATGTGGATAGTTATGTGGTATTGAGTGTACTGGAATTATGTGGAGTGGTATTATGTGTCATGGAGTGTAAGTATGTGAAGTGGCATTGTGTTTTGTGGAATGGCATGTAGTGGAGTAGAATTGTGTGGTGTGGTGTTGAATTTTGTGGCATGATATGGAATTCTGTGGTGTGGATTTGACGTATGTGGTGGGCAGTAGAATTGTGTTGTGGAGTGGAATTATGTGGTTTGTTGTGGAATTATGTGGTGTAGATGGAAATGTATAGAGTTGAATTGTGTGGCATCCAACTGTGTGGCGTTGAGTGAAATTATGTTGAGGGGAATTATGTGGCATGGTGTGGAGAGTATTTATGTGGATTGCTGCTATGTGGCATAGAGTTTTATGTGGGGTGTATTTATGTGGTTTTCTGTAGAGTGTAATTATGTGGAGTTAAAAAACATTTTAAAAGCTAAAAATTCCATAAAATTAACTATCGATTTCCAAATCTTGTATGCTTGTTACTGGAATCCCTTGCTGTCACTGTTTTTTTTTTTTAACTAGAGCATTTTTTAAAAATTCCAGTACACACTTTCATACCGTTTGCATAATGGGGAGGCCAGTTGTAGAATGGTGTGCTGCACAAGGACGGCGCCTGCCCTCTTCAATCTTTTGTGACACTGCTCTGTTAAGAGGGGAGACTGCTTTGCTGTACGACAGCAATGGGGGCAGTATGGGCTCCCTGAGGTGGGAGGCAGAGAGGCAATGAACTTCTAGGGTGAGAGGATTAGTATGAGGTTGCGCTATTAACAGGCCGAGAGGTACACAGATGTCATTTCTGTGGCTATTCCTTGGCAGTCACTAAAGAGATTGGTACAGTGGTGATTTTAAATTCCTGCGCAGGGAAGTGATTGACAGGTGGCTCTCAAAAGAGTACCAGAGAGAAGGGAGACACATTGGCAAGGTACTTAAGAGTACTGTTTAAATCTAAAAATGGTTACAATATTATATAACAGAACAGTGAGCTGCCCAAACTCTGAGGGCAGCAAAGGAATTTTGTTTTTTCGAGGGAATATTGTGCACAGTATAAGCCCAAATGTTATATTTCAAAGGTAAGCATTTCAAATTGTTGGTTGTAGCATTTATAGAGGGAAACATTGAGAACTGCTCTACAGTACGAGGTAGAAAACCCTGAAAGCAAACATTACATAAATTGTTGGGCTGTATAGGCGAAATAATGGACCGTCATAAGGAAGTAGCATTATATTTTGAAGCATGGTTAGCATAGGGTACTGTAACAAGGATTATAGTAAATTATGAGAGCGAAGAAGTTATAGCATATGGGCCTGGAGTATGGCTTTCTGATTCCTGTGGATGTAGCCAGCACCACGTTTCTGATTCCACATAGGGCAGGGGTTACAAATGTATGCTGACCGGGCAGGAAAGGACAACAGCCATTGAGCAGAAGGTTCATTTTAACCCTTTAACGTGTGGCAATCCGTAGCAACAATACCCGTGTGCAAACGCAAGTGCTGTAAACACAGTAGACGCCCCCAATCACGTCATTGGATCACTAGCGTGAAAGGTCACGTCTTGACGAGAAAATGTTTTGAGAAATATTATTAAAAAAAGGATGCTTAGGAGAAGCACCCCAAATACACATGCTAGGCCAAGAAAACTTGCTCCTGTAATAACAAGTATAGTCGTTTGCATGGACTAACTCAACAAGACGGTTTTGATAGGCTGTACACAGCAAGATAAAAGTTGTTCTTGGTCAGTTGTTTGGGAGGCCTAACTTCATCTGCTTGTGTATAACCAAGCGTGATTAATCTTGTATCCATTTTATGGTGTAAAAATTGCAATAATAACACCAGCTATGTACAACAGTATGAACCACCAAGGAATATGGAATCATGTGATAAACAAAAGCAAAAAACTGCTGTTCTAGTTATGTGATTTGCCTATCAATTGAAATGCATAATCGATGTATTGGAATGTTTGCAGTAGCTGAAAACAACTAGGTTTGTTGTGGATTTCACTAACATCTCAACTTTCATAACAACCAATGGAGTATTGACTGTGTGCTTTCTTCTAAGATATGCTATATTCTGAATACCCTCAACAACTATTTGCTAAGTATTTTGACTCATACTTGTAGAAAAGGTTAATATTGATTGATTCCTTTCTTTTTTGGGTGTATCAAACTTTGCTTCGTAAAGTAGTGCGCCCTGACCCAAAAGACAAAATTTGTTGCTGTTTCATTGCAGCCGAACACGCTGTATTTACAGCATTATAATGAAGAGATCACACTGACAGACATTTTTCTGTAAAACTCACAAGTATGAGCAACAGATTCCTTTGACACGAAAACAAACATCCCATGTAAATAATATATAGAGCCATTGGGTCCGTTTAATTGGTAAATTCCGCTACTGCCTGAAAGAAAATGCGCCTGGACCCATTCCTCATAATCCATTGTATCCTGGGATGGTGGCGCACTTGTGCAACATTCGATGCACTTTACATGTGCTTCAGCGAGCCCCTGGGACAGGCCATGCCCTACATGGAGAACCGCTCATAGGGGTTAGGAGAGAGGGGACACCCATAGCCTTATCATTTATTTATTTGAAAGGCTTTATATAGCGCTGGCTAGACCCGGGTGTATCAGAGCGCTTTACATGAGCAGAAGTAGTCAAAGCAAAACAGTTGTTCAGGGTAAACAGAAACAAGCAAGTACATCTCACATTAAGTTAACAAGCATTGGCATAGCCAATAGGTCTCGCCTTTGGGACCTTATAAGTATTTAGTTATTCAGCACAACTGTTGCATGGCTACACACTTATAATGTCCCAAATGCGAGACCACTATTTTTATTTATCAACACATTCATTAGCAGTTTTTATAGTGTGTTCATGGCTCAAGGGATGACAAAGCGCTTTACAGAAACTAAAAAGGAGTAGACTGAGCCACATAAAAGAAGAGCCATCAATTATTTGAAATGTGCATTAATTTCAGTAATGGTTTGGATACAATTAAAGAATGTGCAGTTAAGTGTACATAAATGATGACATTGCCAAACTAGTATTATATGATTTTTTGTTTTAAAGGCTCGTTCTATGTTTTCTTTTTTTGGAATGTCTGCCTGAGAGCCTAGATAGATCTCTGTCTGTTTACACTTGCTCCGGAGTCAAGTAGACACATGGGGCTCTGTAGTGCAAGAAGAAGTGCAGAACAGAGGAAATGGGAAAGGTGATTGGAAGGCTAGGGAATGAAAAAAAAGATAAGCGTTGGAACGGGAAGAGAGGAAAGGCAGAAAGATTTTTTCGAAAAAGAGAAATGAAGCGATAGTTGGAGGAAGGAGCCCTGGAGCAGGAAGAGAAAGTGAGATAGGAGACAGAGTGTACAGAGAAAATGGAGGGCAAAAGTAAACAGGGGAAAAAGAAGTGGAGGTATGGAGATGATGGGAAGTGAAAGAAGAACAAGGGAAGAGATGATAGTAGAAAAACGAACAACAGAGAGGAAATGGGGGACAAAGGGAGAGGACGGTAGCAGGGAGAGTAAACCGTGTGAGAAGAGGGAACGGGGTGATGGCCAGAAAGCAGAAAGAGAGAGATAAGAGATGAAAGAAGCGCGCGCGCCCTCGCGCTAAAAGTTTTTAAAAAGCCAAAAAGTCGCGCGGCCGCGAGACGCGCTCTGTGGTGAGGGAGGGGGTGATGGCCAGAAAGAGAGAGATAAGAGATGAAAAGAAGCGCGTGCGCCTCGCGCTAAAAGTTTTTAAAAAAGCCATAAAGACGCGCGGCCGCGAGACGCGCTCTGTGGTGAGGGAAGGGGAGGAGCAAGTGAGAGGAAAGCCAGATGGCGCCTGAGCGATGCGAGGAATGCGCGTTACTGTGCGCGTAACCGCACACTCTAGGCCAGCAAAAGCTTGTGGTGGCATTTCTAAAGCCCACTCACTAAATGTCTCGCCAGACCAGCACATGCGCTGGCTCAGGCGAGACCTAAAAAGGGGCAATAGGCACTTTACATGAGTAGAAGCAATCAAGTAGAGCAATTTTACAGGGTAATAAAAACGCACAGGTACAGCTCACAGTTAAGTTAAGGGGGCAGCAATTCTGGGCGGATTAGCGGGTAATAAACAACAAAATAATAAAAATAGGGTGTGACAGTTTAGGGCAGAGAAGAGAGTATCAGTGGAGAGATAAAGAAAAGGTAGGGATAGGGGGTAATGTTAGGAGGGGGTGGGGAAAAATGAGGGTAGGGTCAGATTGAACAGGGTGATACGTGAAAAGGGAGAGCGAGGTGAGAAACTAGGAGAAAACAGAAAGATAACCAATTATGAGTGGTCCTTCGCCACACCCTCCTTCCAGGGGAAACCCCAGGGCTTAATTTGTTAAAAAATAAAAGTACCGGAGCTGAAGTTTTTCATTGGAGCATGCCGTTGTGCAACCCAGTTCCAGGTTTGTCAAATACCAAGGCTGCCTTTTAAGAGGTGAAGTCAGAAGCCTTAAGTCTCTTGTGGGAACAGTGAAAGTGCAGGATGAGAATCTGACGGACTAAGGCCCTTATTTACGGGGATTTGGTGTAGGGCAGCGCAGCAAGTCATCTTGCTGTGCTGCCCAACGCCAAAGTAAAAGGGCAGGACTGCACCTTATTCATGCAATAGGGTGCTTTCCTGTCTTTTCTCCCTGCCCTGGCGCTGTTTCGGCTGCCTAGCACCAATGCAGGCACTCTTGCACCATGGTATAAGGGTGCCTGTGTTGGCGGTAGGATTGTTTTTGGCAGGAAGGAGCACCTTCCTGCACAAAAACAATCCTAAGAGGCGTTTTCGTCTTTCTACGTGTACTGTAGAATGCAGCACACATAGAAAGAGGAAAAAACAAGAAGATATAAAGATATTTCTGCTTGTTATGCCTCACCTCAGGAGGAGTAAGGATTTGGCGCTGCCCCAGGTTTACATGATCTTGTTAATCTGGGGCAGCATCAAAATCCATGGGTGTTGCGTGGGAAGCCCCACCCCAACGCTCATGGAACATCTCCCGAGCGCAGAGTAAGGCTACGCAGCGATTTGCGCTGCCTTGCGCTACTCTATATCTATGAGGCCATCCAAAGCCACGCATAGTGGCTTTGTGTGGCCTCATAGAAATGATTTAGTAATCTGTGCCACCGGAGCGTCACAAAAGTGATGCTCTGGCGACGGAGGGGGCTCGCAAATAAGCCCCTAATTAACGAGTCCTGGAGCAAATTTAGAGGCAAGGACTACAAGGAGGATGCTCTATGTGACAAGGCAGGACGGCAGTAGCTGCCTATAAATGAGGAAAAGGGTGAGTAATCCCCTACAAAAAAAAATAAGACTGCAAGGGAAAAGGATTATAGAGAGACTCGTCAGTAATGTGTTAGACAGATGCCCAAGCGTACCAAGCATGTGCGTCCAGGAATTGACATTACAGCCTCCAGCAAAGTGGCCTATAAAATGGATCACCCCAGACTTTCCTGGCTGAACTTCTCATATAAAAAATGTCAAGTTGTGAGCTAAGTGGTATTCCTATTTTGAAGTGATTTGTCTAGCAAGGGAGCGGCAACACCTACCTGGCCACTTTAAAGTGAAGTGAGACCGCCAACCTTATAAGCCATTAGCCTCTGAACGCCTCCAGATGGAAACGACTTCTAGATCTATCCTGCCAGATCAGCACTGAATCACAGACCTGCATATAAAGGCCTCTTCTTTAGGGTAGCACCAATTGGGTCTTCTAGGCACTTGTCTCATGCTGGCTGAGACTGTTCAGACCTTCCGTGCTAGACAGTGAATTCCCATACAGAATGTTTCAGGAAAATTTGTCAGAGTAACCAAAGAAAGTTAGAGGTGCAAAGTTACTTCCCCAATCCCTTACCACTAGTAAGATCAATATATAAAAAATGGATTAAAAGTAAAGAAAGGTAGGTAGTGTGAAATTATACTCTGATAAAGAATTACATCAGTGTACTGGATGGATGAATGAGGTAACCTGGCATCCTCAAGTGCCTAGTAACCCAGAGAGTGGGCTCTCACGGTGATGGGCAAGACATGTGAGGTCCTGAGGTCTGATCAACCTTCCCACCAAACACAATGGATGCCAATACCAGAGCCGCCCTGGAAACCAAACTCAGCCTGCAGCCTACCTTTTGAAACGCCAGAGATGCAGAAAGGCCAGTGATGCCCTGGCTCACATAAACTGCTGGGTAGAGTGAGAAACTGATTCTGCTTTGCAGAACGGTAGTCTTCAGGGCCCACACTCTGCCGTAATTTGCAAACTTTAACACACACTATCTCATCCACGCAAGTGCTTATAAGCAATTTAGTTCACAGCGCACAAGACGAAAAATACTACCTCGCACCCCCTGAATCAGTTTTAACTTTTCTGATCAACTAAGATAGGCTGTGTGATACAAAGTATCACCACCTTAAACCAGTTGCTAATTTGGAAAAATGATTTTATTTCCCCAAACTTTTTTTTTTTTTTTGCACTTTTATATAGCACAGACTCGACACAAAGGTATTGGGGCACTTTACATAAGTACCAGTTACATTGACATGGTCACTTTTTTTTTGGGGGGGGGGGGCAAGGGAAGAGTTAGTGATTTGCCCAGAATCACACGATATTGAGCTGACGCGAGACTCAAAACTTGTTGCCCAGTTCCAAAGTCAGGCAATCTGGCCGAATCTGGCCGTAACGCCACATTGCATGTGTGCCTCACAGCACTGCATTCATACAATGTGAGTGCAGAATGTTTAAAAATGCGTCTAGGCACAGGGCTTTGTGCTGGAAGGGTATGCTGTCAGTAGAGAACCTATGCTAGATATCATCCACACCTCTGAACCTTGGTTCAAAGGTTGTGAGCTGCACTAGGCAGCCTGTTTGTGCCCCACTGCAGGTGATGACAGCAGCTGGGGGGCATTTTTAGATTGAGGCTATCAGACAGCCCTGGCTGTCTGGTTGCAAAAGACCTGTTGTGGCCTTACCAAGAACATACAGTGCATCCGTTGCTTACTATTGTTTGGCTTTATTGTCAGTCTCATTTGCTTGCTTCTTATTTGATGGCTTTCCTTGTCCCAGCTTGTTCAGTTTGCATTTGTCCCTCTCTGCTAGAGCATCACCTCTTTACCATCTCTCTGACTGACTACCTTCTATCATTCCATTGCTCAGTTTTAGGGACCAGCATTTTTGTTTTTGTCTAAACTCTCCACTAGACCATGCTTTCCAGCTCTGTCCCTCATATGCTTCTCTCCAAAACCCCACCCCTGCATTCTGTATTGTTGCCACTTGCATGTTGCAAGCTCTCGATTGTGTGCTTCTCACCCCAGCCAAACTCCCTCCCTCCCCTATATTCTGCGTTTCTTTCTAGAGCTTACCACCCCCCCCACTTCCTGTGCTGCTCTCCCCTGCGTGCTGCTTTTTCCCTTCCCCTCATCAGAGCGATATAAAGCATGGCCAAAAGTCATTGGCAAAGCCAAAAGGCAGCCGCGGTCCATGCAGGTAAGAGCAGTGGGGCCCGGGTTGGGGGGGGATTTCGACTGACGATGTTGAGGGAAAACTAATTATTTATTTAATTTTCCCTCTGCATTGTCTTTCGAAATCCCCCCCAACCACCCGGCCCCACCCTCTTACCTGCACGGGCAGCAGCTGCCAAAAGGTCTCAAAGGAAAACCTATCAGCTTTGCCAATGATTGTTAATAAATATGGGTCTGCGCTGCTTTCTTCCCCTAGGTCTAGCGCAACCCAGCGCAGCAACTCTGGTTGCTGTGCTGCATTGTGCCCAAAAATCATAAATCCGGTCCAAACTGTCCGCACACCAGACTCCTAACACCAACTGCAGTAATAGAGAAAAAGTCCTTTGCTGCATGCCTGTACCTCACTCCGAATGACTCTTGGGTATCTTGTCCCAGTTTCTGCCTTGTGTTGAAATTTACCACGTTCACAATCGGTTTTAATTAGCCTTCACTGGCCTTCTGCATTAACAAGGATATTGTACCTTCTCTAGCCCTGTATATTGATGTCATGGTGAGGTATTTTATGCTATCTTAAGTGCTTCTAAATACCTAAGACATCAAAATCTTGAGACTTCACCTGGCTGGCTGTATTTGGTTCATAGCTACACCGCGGGTCAGTGGGCTGGGACAGAGTCAGCCACTGGTCCGGTCTCTTACTTTTAGATAATCCCACCCTTCAGCCCCCCACATTTGAACAAGCCTGTCACACGCTGCTTCTCTGGCATCTGTCTGCACAGCGGCTGGTAAACTGGCGGTGCATGGAGGCTGCTGCTTTAACAGGCGTCTGTGAAGACAGGCCGCAGCAGCGTCTCAGTGGCGTCTCCCAGCAAGGGCCGGGGCAGGAAATTGAACTGAAGGGAGTGTGACAACTGAAGCGGAAGCGGATTCCGACAGTGAACCTATGAGTGCTGCCGTGTGATTAGGCTACTACTGCATGACTTATGGTGAATAATAAGGGCCAGTTTTGACAATTACAGCGGACGGGGCCCTCCCTCTCTCGGAGTACAAAAGTGTCTCTCCAACATAGATCGCCTCCACGAAGTCAAAAACACATACTTCAATACACTCGTATGGAAACTTTGGCATTGTAGTATAAACACGTGCACCTCTACCCCTGTTAAGCTTCATTAGAAAAGAATGTCCCCAGCATTAAGTCACATACCTATTAACACAGGTAGCAGCTTGACTGACAGAATTGAAAAAAAATCCCTCAGTCATTTCCATGGATAAAAGATAAATACAGTGAACTACGTGGTTTTCTGTCTGTATCTGTAATAATAAGTAAAACAGAAAACGTGGAAGCTTATGAATGATTAATCAGGCAAGTAGTGCATAACACACAGGCTTGCCCAATTCAGTGGGCTTCTGATTGTACCCTCCTGTAATTTCTAAGCTTCGAGCCTCGGACTTTATCCTGTAGCAGGTGTATTCCAAATGTTGGCACAACCTGGTAATTTGGGCATAAACTGATTAAACCAGGATCACACAATGTAGTCAAGCGGAGAAGCCGACACTGGAAGTCAAAGCCCGTGGTGACGCTGCGGGCAGGCAGATTCGCATTTTAGAGCCCCTCCTCCATGGAAGTGAGATTTTTCGCACAGCTTTCAACCTTCCCTCATCGAGAACTTGCCCAGAGGGCTGCTACCGCAGCCGGCCCCTGAGAGCCCGGAAGCCTGACACGGGCCGCGCGCGTCTGTCTCCACCTCACAGCCCTGATCCCTCAGCTTTAGACTCCTATTCTTAGTCATTGTTCAAAAGCGCCTAATCCCACAGAAAAAAACGCATGGCTCCGAAGCGAGTCTGGAATTAAACGCGGCGCGTGAATTACTTCTTCACGTGTTGTACCTCACTGGACAGCAGGCATGTGAAATGCATCTGTTCACCCTCCCACTCTCGCGCTTTCCTACTCTGCGACTCATTTTTATTACTCTGTGCGCCGTTCCCTTTGCCAAACTCGCCCGGTGTTAATCTCGACGTTCTACAGTGTGTGTTTCGCCCTTGCATTCTTTCATTATCAAATATTGTTACATGTGCCTGGCCAAAAGTATACAAATGTTCACAAGCTAGAAGACTTGGAAGCCAAATCCTGGCATGGCTAGGTTACAGTGGGGACATGGGCGTATCGGGCAAGGCAGTGCGTCTCTTTCTGTGGAACGTGTAGTTTACAGGTTCAATTCAAAGGCTCAGCCTTTCATTCTTCTGAGACTGATAAAATGAGCATATTTTAGTTCCGTTAATCCTCCTTTCTTTTTTTGTACATCCTCTAAAAACAATAGCCATCAACCACACCCCCCAGGGTGGTATATATCCACATTTGGGAGCTACAGAGTTTCGTTGTTACTTGTATTTCCGTCTGTGTGATAAATTGTATTGTGCATGATGTTTTTTCAAGGCAGGACTGTCCCACGTTTGTATCTGCTCTGTCCTATGTATTCCAATGGGCAGCTAGAGTCTGCCCACTTTGGTATCTACTCTACCCAGTATACTCCAATAGGGGGTCGGAGTCTACCCCACTTTTGTATCTTTGCCAGTTCAGCTCATTTTGTAGCCAGAGCCCCCCACACTTTTGAATCTACTCTACCCAGTGTGTTTCATTGTTGAGCCGGAGCCTGCCACACTTTTTCATGTATGCTATCCGATGTATTTTAATATGGAGCCGATGCCAGCCTCATTTTGGATTCTATTCTGCCTACTCTGTTTCGATGGGCTGCCACGACGTGATCCGATTTAGAATCTATGCTGCCCGATGTGTTCCAATATGCTTCACTTTGAATCTGTTCTGTCAGTGGAATCTAATTTGGAGGCAGAGCCTGCCACTCTTTGGAACATATTCTACCACGTGTAGCCCATTACAGAGCCTAGGACACTATGGAATCTATTCTGCCCATTGTATTTCAATGTGTAGCCGGGGCCTACCACACTATGGAATTTCCTCTACCAAGTGTATTTCAGTGTGTAGCCGGGGCCTACCACACTATGGAATTTCCTCTACCAAGTGTATTTCAGTGTGTAGCCGGGGCCTAACACACAATGGAATTTACTCTACCCAGTGTATTTCAGTGTGGAGCCGGCACCTGCCACGCTTCTGAATCTATTCTACCCAGTGTATATCAATGTATAGCCGGGGCCTGCCACGCTTCTGAAACTCTTCTGCCCAATATATTTCAGTGTGGAGCCGGGGCCTGCCACGCTTCTGAATCTATTCTGCCTAGTGTATTTCACTGTGTATCCGGGGCCTGCCACGCGTCTGAATCTATTCTGCCCAGTGTATATTAATGTTTAGCCAGGGCGTGCCACGCTTCTGAATCGATTCTGCCCAGTGTCTTTCACTGTGTAGCCTGGGCCTGCCACGCTTTTGAATCTATTCTGCCCAGTGTATATCAATGTGTAGCCGGGGTCTGCCACACTTCTGAATCTATTCTGCCCAATATATTTCAGTGTGGAGCCAGGGCCTGCCACGCTTCTGAATCTATTCTGCCCAGTGTATTTCACTGTGTAGCCAGGGCCTGCCAAGCTTCTGAATTTATTCTGCCCAGTATATTTCAGTGTGGAGCTGGGGCCTGCCACGCTTCTGAAACTATTCTGCCCAGTGTATTTCAATGTGGAACCGGGGCCTGCCACGCTCTGCCCAATATATTTCAGTGTGGAGCCGGGGCCTGCTATGCTTCTGAATCAATTCTGCCCAGTGTATATCAATGTGTAGCCGGGGCATGCAACGCTTCTGAATCTATTCTGCCCAGTGTATTTCAGTGTGGAGCCGGGGCCTGCCACGCTTCTGAATCTACTCTACCCAATGCATTTCAGTGTGGAGCCGGGGCCTGCCACAGTATGGAATCTATTCTGCCCAGTGTATTTTAATGTTGAGCCGGGGCCTGCCACGCTTCTGAATCTATTCTGCCCAATATATTTCAGTGTGATCAACAGCTGATCAGTGACCACCTACTGCAGTGCGGATGGGCCTGTCCCTTCTGAATAAGTTGTGCCTGAGATAGTCTAAAGTGCTGCCCGAGTCCGTCTCTCTTTTGATCCAGGGAATGTCCCGCGTCTGGTCAGCCTGTCCCCGTGCGCCTCCATGCAGAACTGAACTGAACTGACAGCTGGATTCAAGGGGAATGACAGAAAAGGACGGAACTGGGCATATGTTGACTGAATGGGTTCGTGGACCTAGGATTCTTTGGGAATGACTAAATTAAGCTGAAAGGGGAATCTCTCGGGGACGATTCCACTGTGATGCTTATTCATATTTCTGGTTGCTTGTTTCCGGGAGCCCACATGCTCTGTCTCCAGGAATGATGCATTTCTTGTGGGGTACAGAAGCGCTGGGCACCTGGCGGCAGTTAATCCAATTTTACAGTTTGTAGAACCGGGCATGCGTCAGCGAAGTGACTTTTTTACGCAAGTATATGCTGTGTCCCTAGCGATGCTGTCAAATGCTACTGCCAATAATATCTATCTGTCTGTCTGTTTGTCTATCTATCGTCCCACACATAGCACTCACACCAATAGAGAAGTAAACTTTCACAAACCTCTTCCAGCAGTTGATCAACTCGTCCCAAAATAGCCGTCTCCATTTGGTCTGCAGAGGGCAAGGCGGAGAGCTGAGCCCGTCTTTCATCTTCCAGAGATAGGACCCGGGTCTGCAGGTCCGAGGTCCCGGACTGTGCAAGGAGGCTGAGAACCAGGGAGAGCAACGACACGGCAGCGCACCCGCAGCCCAGCACCAGGGACGCCCCGCCGGTCCTCTGCGCGTCCTCTGTCCTCCTGTGGGGTGCCCTGCACCCCTGCGCCCAGGCGCTGCCGGCAGCAGTCCTGCAGCCTCTTCCCTCCTCCATCCCCTCCCCGGACAGAATAAATAAATAGAGACAATAAATAAAACACAGATCTCTTCCAGAATGTGCACTCCAGGGACGGGGGACAGACAACAAATTCCGAACGGCCCTTTTCAAATGTGAGCAAAATAAAATAAATAAAACGGTTCGGCCTGGTGGAGTAAATTTAACTCAAATAATGTCAGTCCTTTAAAGGAAAATATCACAAAAGATTCAGCTGCCAGAAAAAAACAAAAGCAACACGTTTGTGGTAGTTGTCCCCAGTTAACTTGCTTCTCGTCTGCGAGTTTCAGCTCCGTGGCCGGGTAACTGCCTGTTGGCGCATGGAAGTCCCCATTGGAGAGGTGTAGTAGAACTGCTCAGGAGCTGCTCTGTGACCGACCCTCTCTCCTTTGTAACATGACACACGCTGCTCTTCTGCAAGCCCCCTCTCCGGACGGCGAGCTGCAGATGAGCTGGCGGGGTCTTTTTCCCCTCGGAGTAATCCCCCCACCCCCCCGCACGCACCCCTCCTGCGCGCGGTGATTTATTTATTTATGCAAAGTGGCCGAGTGGGACGTGCGTTTGATCGCCTCGCCCCCTTCTCGCACACTCTGTTCCCGAAGCACCTCTCATCAGCTTCCCTCCTTTGATGTGACACTCGTCGGGGTTATTTATAGGCGCAGGAAGCAATTGTAAACCCAGCAGTCACACTCCTGTCCTGCAGGACTCTGCAGACTGACTGAACAAACTGTCGAGAGAGAGAATTGACTGTGAACAGAAGCAGCACGCTTGTGGTTCTGCATTTCTCATTAGCGATAACTTTAGTGTGAGAAGTTTCCGAGCAAAGTTTTGTCATTTAGCACTAATGGCATTCCCACGTGACATTACCCCTTTATACATATATGTGAAATCTCTGTTCTGAATCGCCATTATAAACGTCCTCTAGGAATTAGTTGGTATAGCAGTTATACCATAGTCATAGTACTTTGAAGCAAACTTGCATGTAACATTATTACCTGAAATAAATGACTCCACACAGATTTTGTTTCTAAACTATATTCATTTTTTTACTTTTTTATTAAAGGTTTGGGTTCATTTACGGGGTTTCCAGGAAGACCGAGATGACCAAGCTGATTTGCCCATCTGAATTGATACCATCCCCCAGATATTGTTTAGAATCTGGTGTTTCAGAACAAAGGGCGTTGGTGGGGTGCGGGTGGGGGGGCGGGGGAGAAACAGAGTGACTCGTCCTGTCAATATTATCAAAGAACCAAAGAGAGCTCGTCCATCAATCATGGACTAGACCTCCACAGCTACTAGAAAACATAATGTTTTCTTCGGATAACCCTTACCACCAGGGTTTCCCTTGGTGGCATATTCATCATTGGATCCTTCCTGTTCCGCTGCAAGACAAGGTGTGCTGCGACCTACGAGATATGTGGAAACACTTATAGGTGTAATATAATTGATGAATATTAAATGTACACAATAGGAGTGGGGGGGGTTGTGAGAATTTAAAAATACCTGCCTCGTATGTAAAATATTCTTTATTCTCACCTCTAGTCGATATGGTTAAATAATGGGGAAAAGAACGAGACTCGAGGGAATAATCTTCCTCAGTTTCTAAGGGTCTACATGTTTCAAGCCCTACCGCAAGGCTTTTCATCAGGACCAAGGATATCTACTCCCTGATACCACTCCTGTTAAACCATATAGCTGCAATCAATCCGCATGCTAAGGAAAGTGAAATATATACATACTGCACCGTATTGGTGTTAAGCCTGGATGATCTGAAAATACATAATGTGAAAGATAGTCTGCCAGGAGTCTCTGGCTGTATTACAATATATTTTATACACATACTTTTGTATGGATATTCTTAAGTACTTTGTGTTTACTCCTCAAGAATAAGCACCTCTGTGTAAAACTCATGGTAAAGTAATAAACGTTTGCAGAGGTGGGCACTTCTAGTGAAACCAAAACCTTGTGACACATGGACATTACACTGAGCACAACAAACTTAGATATCAAAGACAAGAAACTAAAATTAAACATAAATGTCCAGGACATAAAACTAAAAGTCAAAGTAAAAATAAATGCACCACATACATGTATAATGCCTAAATCTGGCATCATGAGTCCTCTGGGGGAAGGGACGCTTCTAGTCACACTCTGCGGAAAAGTAGATAACATGTGATTCAGTTGGGCAGCATGGTAACAATAATCAATGCCCAAGCTCGAGTAGCATCACTACTGAGAGCGGCTGTGCCTTACTCCCAATTCAAAGGCTACGACCTCTGTCATAACCTAGGGGTAGCTGGCCCAAGGCTCGAATCTTGCCGTCCGGCTTACCCGGGGCCACTTATGCTGAACGCAGAGAGGTCGCATCTGCATCCTTGTGTGCTAGAAGGCTAGAATGCTAACCTTCTAAGATGGCCTTTGTGAAATGGGACCACTTCCGGGTTCCTTGTGTATATTGGAGTCTATTGAGCATTTGAAAGCTCTATCTTTCGATATTTGTTTTGATTCTTGAGTATACAGTGAAGTGTAAAAATAAATATAAAAATATACACTTAATTTAAAATATTATTACACCATGAAGACGGGGCAAAAAACTGGTCAGTCTTGAATGTGTTTCTTAACAAGTATAGTGTAACCTTTGTAGTTGGTCCTTATTACCAAAAGTGCAGAAAATACATGGTAATTGGACGATTAACCAGTGAATTGACCTCAAGGTATGTTGTTGTTAAGGCCTTCAATATGAGTTTTCATTCTGAACACCCAACGTTGTTCTTTCTCGAATAATTGGGATTCAAGGTTCACTTGTTCCAGGATCACCCATCGGTAATCCCATACTGTATGTTTAATTTCTCAAAACGTTTGAATTGCATGTTAATTGATGTGTCCTGGTTCTGGACAGTCATCATGCTTTGTCCTTTGCCAGGTGCGCACGCCAATAACATCTGCACAGCCACTCGTCGTTCCGATTCTTCCTCCATTGAGACTTGGTCACTATGGTAGGATAAGAGTTTATGTAATAGAGTAGAGCTGCCTGGAAACAATCCAGGTGCTCCCTCACAACTGCACTGTATGCTCACTACTCCTCCTCCCAGCTTGGGAGGGTCCTGATGCCGCTGGAAATGAAAATTGCACATGGTGCAGAAAGCGGGTCACTGTACAGAATCTAACAATGACCAGTCCTGTTGGTGGACACAATAAAACATACCCTGTTCACTACATTGTAGCATAGCTGTATTCTTGGCTATTGCTTGGGTTGCCCTGTCTTGCGCCACTGTGCGAATTAATCTTTTACATTTCAGGCTTATCAATCTGTTGAATGCGCTTGTTTTCTCACTATGGGACCCAGTTGTTTTTCTGACGCGCATGGCAACCTAATGTTTTATGTAACCATGATGCCATTCCTATATTGTAAAACTTGTTTATCTAGTTCTCATTTCTGTTTGGGATACATGTATAGTACTCATTCATGTTCTAAGATGGCCACCACTGTTGTGATACATTGCTTGCCTTCATGTATGCTAGTCCATCATCTACGTCGCCACACTACTATGTAATGCAATCTCACTTGTCAGTCTGTGTGTGATCAAGACAGCCTTGCTGTCGAAATGCGTAACGACTGGTTATTAAACCTGCACTGAACAACATATCCCGAGTGTGCGCTTCATTCGTTTTCTGTTGTGTGATATATTTATATTATATATATATATATATATATATATATATATATATATATATATATATATATATATATATATATATATCTACTGGCGGTCGCCAGTAGATAGTTATAGTTAGGACCTATTTTCCATAGGAAATCCGCGACATTCTATTTGAAATAACTCTTGCGTCGGTTGACGAATCTTCACGAAATTTTCAAACTTTATGGCCCGCTCCGGTCCGCTCCTACCTTGAAAGTCTCAGGGTGATTCGTCAAGCGGTGGCCGAGAAAAAGGGGGTCCCAAAACGTGTTTTCCCCATTCATTTTCCCATAGGAAACTTTAGACACGGCTACAGCCCGAACTGCTGAACGGAATTACACCAAATTTGGCAAAGAGGTAGTTCTTGGTTCAGAAAGAACCCTTTTTGTTAAATGGTGTAAATCCGTTCAGTAGTTGCGGAGAAATTAAAAAAATAAGAGTCAAAAACTCAATTTCCCATAGGAAACTTTATGCAAGGCTACAGCTTCGAACTGCTGAACGGAATTACACCAGATTTGGCAAAGAGGTAGTTCTTGGTTCAAAAAGAACCCTTTTTATTAAATGGTGTAAATCCGTTCAGTAGTTGCTGAGAAAATTAAAAGTAAAAACACATATATATCTGGGCGGAGCCTAACCACACATGTCATCGTGAGATCTGATTGGCTGTCAGCACTTCATCCTGGAATTGCTGGCAGCCATCTTGGGACCAATATAAATGATAGTACCCCTTTGAAATGCATTGTAGTGAATCGAAGATTTTGAGGGTTACCAAAAGGAGAACTATAAAGGGTGATAACAGACTTTAGTTACATTAGAATTCATTTGTTGATGGTACCATACTAATTTCAGGAATTGTGGTGTGTTCTAAGGTGATTTTACCCTGTGAAAAACCTTCTGCTGGGATATCATGAATCATGTTTGAGAGAAAACTATTTTCACATGCTTGTCCCATACAATTTTGGAAGGTGCCCCAGAAGCTAAAATGAGAGCATATTTTCTGTAAATTCACATTATCTTTCTCAGTCATGTGAGAATGAAGTCTGACATTCTCAGTAAAACATGTACATCCAACAAGGGCAGAGACTGTCAGTTGATTCCTTTGTGTTCTACTGCAGCTTCCCAGAGTGTTCTAAAGAACAACTAGAGTGCTAACAGCCTTACTTATGTCAAAAGTATGGCACACCTGAAGCCATCTTGATTGGAATAAACTGGTAACACTTAAAACATTTAATTTAAAAAGGAACAAAATGATGGGGTTCATTTTGTCATAGAAATTATGGTTAGTGCTGTAGAAAGAAAAATTAGGACATGTTTCAAGTGTGATCTCAAATATCTTCCTGTTATATTTCAACAGGAGCAGCCTGTCAGTTGATGCCTTTGTGTTCTACTGCAGCTTCCCAGAGTGTTCTAAAGAACAACTAGAGCGCTAACAGTCTTACTTATGACAAAAGTATGGCACACCTGAAGCCATCTTGATTGGAATAAACTGGTAACACTTAAAACATTTAATTTAAAAAGGAACAAAATGAGGGGGTTCATTTTGCCATAGAAATTATGGTTAGTGCTGTAGAAAGAAAAATTAGGACATGTTTTACGTGAGATCTCAAATATCTTCCTGTTATATTTCAACAGGAGCAGCCTGTCAGTTGATGCCTTTGTGTTCTACTGCAGCTTCCCAGAGTGTTCTAAAGAACAACTAGAGTGCTAACAGCCTTACTTATGACAAAAGTATGGCACACCTGAAGCCATCTTGATTGGAATAAACTGGTAACACTTAAAACATTTAATTTAAAAAGGAACAAAATGAGGGGGTTCATTTTGCCATAGAAATTATGGTTAGTGCTGCAAAAGAAAATTTAGTGCATGTTTTAAGTGAGATCTCAAATCCTCTTCTATTTCATTAGAAAATTCTGACATGCAGACTGAAACAATCACTTTCAATACCAGCAGTAGACTTCCAGTTAACTCCTTGGTGAGCAGTAGCTTTACTACAGTGATCTAATGAACAACTAGAGTAATAACATTCTGAATTTATGGCAAATGTGTGACACATCTGAATGCCTTCTTGATGGAATCAAAGTAAAAAACTGAAAGGATTTCCTACTGAGGAGACTGCAGTAAATGAGGAAATTAGGAAACTTCATAACAAAGAAGTCTTCCAAGATGGCCACCAGTGAAAAAAGAGCCCAAATGTAGCACAAATATTACCCAGATGTAGCCCACATATAGCCCAATGACAAAAGTGTGCAAAACACTTTTTATTTTTAGTTTTTTTGCAGTTTTATGTAGTGCAGACTGGTCAGGTATTGGAGCGTTGCATCTTAAAACATGACCCCCTACACTACAAAAACACCACTGCACTACCTAAACCTAAAACACTACCCCAGCACGACCCCCTACACTACACAAGCAACACTGCACTATCCTAAACCCTAAAACACTACCCCCAGCATGACCCCCTACACTACACAAACACCACTGCACTACCCTAAACCCTAAAACACTACCCCAACACCACTGCACTAACCTAAATCCTAAAACACTACCCCCAGCACGACCCCCTACACTATCCAAACACCACTGCACTACCCTAAAACATGACCCCCTACACTACACAAACACCACTGCACTACCCTAAACCCTAAAACACTACCCCCAGCACGACCCCTACACTACACAAGCACCACTGCACTACCCTAAACCCTAAAACACTACCCCCAGCACGACCCCCTACACTACACAAACACCACTGCACTACCTTAAACCCTAAAACACTACCCCCAGCACGACCCCTACACTACCAAAACACCACTGCACTAACCTAAATCCTAAAACACTACCCCCAGCACGACCCCCTACACTACCCAAACACCACTGCACTACCCTAAAACATGACCCCCTACACTACACAAACACCACTGCACTACCCTAAACCCTAAAACACTACCCCCAGCACGACCCCCTACACTACACAAGCACCACTGCACTACCCTAAACCATAAAACACTACCCCCAGCACGACCCCCTACACTGCCCGAACACCACTGCACTGCCCTAAACCCTGAAACACCAGCCCCTGCACAACCCCCTACAGTGCCCGAACACCACTGCACTGCCCTAAACCCTGAAACACATACCCTAGCACGACCCCCTACACTGCCCGAACACCACTGCACTGCCCTAAACCCTGAAACACCACCCCCTTCACGACCCCCTACACTGCCCGAACACCACTGCACTGCCCTAAACCCTGAAACACCACCCCCAGCATGACCCCTACACTGCCCGAACACCACTGCACTGCCCTAAACCCTGAAACACTACCCCCAGCAAGACCTCCTACACTGCCCGAACACCACTGCACTGCCCTAAACCCTGAAACATCACCCCCAGCAAGACCCCCTACACTGCCCGAACACCACTGCCCTAAACCCTGAAACACCACCCCCAGCACGACCCCCTACACTGCCCGAACACCACTGCCTTGCCCTAAACCCTGAAACACCACCCCCAGCACGACCCCTACACTGCCCGAACACCACTGCACTGCCCTAAACCCTGAAACACCACCCCCTGCACGCCCCCTACACTGCCCGAACACTACTGCATGCCCTAAACCCTGAAACACCATCCCCAGCACGACCCCCTACACTGCACGAACACCACTGGACTGCCCTAAACCCTGAAACACTACCCCCAGCAAGACCCCTACACTGCCCGAACACCACTGCACTGCCCTAAACCCTGAAACACCACCCCCAGCAAGACCCCCTACACTGCCCGAACACCACTGCCCTAAACCCTGAAACACCACCCCCAGCAAGACCCCCTACACTGCCCGAACACCACTGCACTGCCCTAAACCCTGAAACACCAGCCCCAGCACGACCCCTACACTGCCCGAACACCACTGCACTGCCCTAAACCCTGAAACACCACCCCTGCACGACCCCCTACACTGCCCGAACACCACTGCACTGCCCTAAACCCTGAAACACCACCCCCAGCACGACCCCTTCACTGCCCGAACACCACTGCACTGCCCTAAACCCTGAAACACCACCCCCTGCACGATCCCCTACACTGCCCGAACACTACTGCACTGCCCTAAACACTGAAACACCACCCCCAGCATGACCCCCTACACTGCACGAACACCACTGCACTGCCCTAAACCCCGAAACACTACCCCCAGCAGGACCCCCTACACTGGCCGAACACCACTGCCCTAAACCCTGAAACACCACCCCCAGCAAGTTCCCCTACACTGCCCGTACACCACTGCACTGCCCTAAACCCTGAAACACCACCCCCAGCATGACCCCCTACACTGCCCAAACACCACTGCACTGCCCTAAACCCTGAAACACCACCCCCAGCACGACCCCCTACACTGCCCGAACACCACTGCACTGCCCTAAACCATGAAACACCATCCCCAGCACGACCCCCTACACTGCCCGAACACCACTGCACTGCTTTAAACCCTGAAACACCACCCCCAGCACGACCCCCTACACTGCCCGAACACCACTGCACTGCCCTAAACCCTGAAACACCAGCCCCAGCACGACCCCGTACACTGCCCGAACACCACTGCACTGCCCTAAACCCTGAAACACCAGCCCCAGCATGACCGCCTACACTGCCCGAACACCACTGCACTGCCCTAAACCCTGAAACACCAGCCCCAGCAAGACCCCCTACACTGCCCGAACACCACTGCACTAAAGCCTGAAACACCACCCCCAGCAAGACCACCTACACTGGCCGAACACCACTGCACTGCCCTAAACCCTGAAACACCACCCCCTGCACGACCCCCTACACTGCCCAAACACCATTTCACTGCCCTAAACCCTGAAACACCACCCCCAGCACGACCCCCTACACTGCCCGAACACTACTGCACTGCCCTAAACCCTGAAACACCACCCCTCAGCAACGACACCCTACACTGCCCGAACACCACTGCACTGCCCTAAACCCTGAAACACCACCCCCAGCACGACCCCTACACTGCCCGAACACCACTGCACTGCCCTAAACCCTGAAACATCAACCCCAGCAAGACCCCCTACGCTGCCTGAACACCACTGCCCTAAACCCTGAAACACCACCCCCTACACTGCACGAACACCACTGCACTGCCCTAAACCCTGAAACACCACCTCCAGCAAAACCCCTACACTGCCTGAACACCATTGCTCTGCCCTAAATCCTGAAACACTAGCCCCAGCATGACCCCCTACACTGCCCAAACACCACTTCACTGCCCTAAACCCTGAAACACCACCCCCAGCACGACCCCCTACACTGCCCGAACACCACTGCACTGCCCTAAACCCTGAAACACCAGCCCCAGCAAGACCCCCTACACTGCCCAAACACCACTGCACTGCCCTAGACTCTGAAACACCAGCCCCAGCAAGACCCCCTACACTGCCCGAACACCACTGCACTGCCCTAAACCCTGAAACACCAGCCCCAGCACGACCACCTACACTGCCCGAACACCACTGCACTGCCCTAAACCCTGAAACACCAGCCCCAGCACGACCCCTACACTGCCCGAACACCACTGCACTGCCCTAAACCCTGAAACACCAGCCCCAGCACGACCCCCTACACTGCCCGAACACCACTGCACTGTCCCTAAACCCTGAAACACCACCCCCAGCACGACCCCCTACACTGCCCGAACACCACTGCCCTAAACCCTGAAACACCAGCCCCTGCACGACCCCCTACACTGCCCGAACACCACTGCACTGCCCTAAACCCTGAAACACCACCCCCTACACTGCCCGAACACCACTGCACTGCCCTAAACCCTGAAACACCAGCCCCAGCATGACCCCCTACACTGCCCAAACACCACTGCACTGCCCTAAACCCTGAGAACACCACCCCCAGCACGACCCCCTACACTACCCGAACACCACTGCACTACCCTAAACCCTAAGATACTACCCCCAGCACAACCCCCTACACTACCCGAACACGACTGCACTGCCCTAAACCCTCAAACACTCCCCCAGCACGACCCCCTACACTACCCGAACACCACTGCACTGCCCTAAACCCTAAAACACTCCCCCAGCACGACCCCCTACACTACCCGAACACCACTGCACTGCCCTAAACCCTAAAACACTCCCCCAGCACGACCCCCTACACTACCCTAACACCACTGCACTGCCCTAAACCCTAAAACACTACCCCCCGCATGACCCCCTACACTACCCAAACACCAATGCACTACCCTAATCCCTAAAACACTACCCCCGCTTGACCCCCTACACTACCCTAAACACTAAAACACTACCCCCACACGACTCCCTACACTACCCAAAGACCACTGCACTACCCTAAACCCTAAAACACGACCTCCTACACTACACAAACACCACTGCACTACCCTAAACCCTAAAACACTACCCCCTACACTACACAAACACCACTGCACTACCCTAAACCCTAAAACACTACCCCCAGCAGTACCCCTACACTACCCAAACACCACTGCACTAACCTAAACCCTAAAACACTACCCCCAGCAGTACCCCCTACACTACCCAAACACCACTGCACTACCCTAAATCACTACCCCCTGCACGACCCCTACACTACCCAAACACTACTGCACTGCCCTAAACCCTAAAACACTACCCCCAGCACGACCCCCTACACAACCCAAACACCACTGCACTACCCTAAACCCTAAAACACTACCCCCAGCACGACCCCTACACTACCCAAACACCACTGCACTACCCTAAACCCTAAATCTACCCCCAGCATGACCCCCTACACTACACAAACACCACTACACTACCCTAAACCCTAAAACACTACCCCCAGCACGACCCTCTTCACTACCTAAACACAACTGCACAATTTGTTACAGGCGTTGCAACGCAGGTCTGTGGTGCTTACTGGAAGTACCTAGTGGACTAGTTGGGCCCCAGGGACCCTCAGGATTCAAGGTGACCTAATCCCCCAACTTAAAACGCACCACGGGGCACGTTTGCACAGTGGTGAAGGGAGGGGGCGGGGCCTCAGGTGACATGTGCGCAAACACGCCCTGTGGTGCGTTTTAAGTTGGGGAATTAATTCCCTTTGAATCCTGAGGGACCCTGGGGGCCAACTAGCCCACCAGGTACCTTCAGTAAGCACAACAGAGTTGCGTTGCAGAGAGGTGAAAAAGGTGCGTGTCCTCGGAACGCCTCTCTGCAACTCAGCTCTGTGGTCCTAACTGTAGGTACCTGGGGGCTAGTTGGGCAGTGACTCTCAGGATCCGGTCCGGGGTAACGACGGAATAGAGCGTTGCCTCACGCCCTGAGCTGTTGCCAGGAGCGGCAGGTACCCTCCCGATTTGATACGGGAGTACAAGACCTGTGAACATACAGAGTTTTTCACAGGTATATGGTTGTATCTTCCTTTTTCACTTTTTTTTACAGTGCAGTAGTTTCATCATGGTCCTGAAGAAAGCCTCTTCTGGCTGAAACATGTAGACCGTTTCTCTAGCGCGTTCGCACATTTATTTAGATCGCGCGTTTACTGCTTTTTAACCTTTGACAAACACGAGATACTTTATAAATTTATTTTTCTCATGTTAGTCAATTTTATATCACTTTGTACACTGCACAATTTCTTCGCCACACTGTTCATGCTCCATCAATCTTTAGCGATTGTGTCTCTAAATCACTGATTAAAAACATCCGCGAGCTCCTCCTTTACATTTCTGAAAGGAGTTGTAGCTCCTTGGTTGCAGTAGCCTGCAGCTGAGAGGAGATCCCAAATGATGAAGCATGCCACTTCGGTGGGTGATGGGAATCCGTCCTCTTTAATGAGTTTCCCATATTAGTTATTACTTATTGTAGTCTTGGCTGGTCAAAACTCTTTAGTTATATACATATTAGACCCGCGGATTTTGTGTTGTTAATGGGCTAGTTGGGCCCCAGGGACCCTCAGAATTCAAGGGGACTTAATCCTGCAACTTAAAACGCGCCACGGGGTGCGTTTGCACACATGTCACCTCAGGCCCCCCCTCCCTTCACCACTGTGCAAACGCGCCCTGTAGCGCGTTTTAAGAGGTAGTTTTAATCCCCCTGCCCTATTATGTACTAGGGACTTGCAGAGGAGGTCATGCTAATCACAGGGGTACCCCAACGCATAGTGTTCCCTAGTGTATGTGGGTGTTTTCACTGTATTCTAAGTGTCTTTTAGCATAGCACTGGCTCTGGTTAGTCAGAGTCAGTTACCACCAGTACCCGTCTGAAAAAGTTGTGGGCACAGGATGATTTTGCAACAAGGCCTCTTTCTGCTCCTCTGTTGGTTCTTTCTGCACATCTTTTGCTTCTTTCTGTGCGTTTTTCTTCTTTCTTCACATGTCCTACCTCTGTAGGCATAGTTAGAAACTAGCATTTAAAAAAACCTTTGAAATTCACTTAAAAAATCATAGGTTTCAAGCACGTTATAGTTAGAAATTAGCATTTAAAAAACCTTTGAAATTCACTGAAAAAACCATAGGTTTCAGACACGTTATAGTTAGAAATTAGCATTTAAAAAACCTTTGAAATTCACTGAAAAAACCATAGGTTTTAGGGACAGTTATAGTTAGTTGGACATTTCACTCGTACAAAACCATAGAAATTCCCCCGTTATAGTTAGTTCAGCTAACTATAACTCGCGCCCACAATGCACTGCTGATGACGTCACATATTACATCACTCATGACATGGTCAGTGACATCACTGATGACATCACTGATGACATCATCCATGTGATAATTTCATGCATCTTCTCACACCCTAATATAACTTTTGATACACCCACTCTAAATTACAGACTGCCATTCTCAAAACCATAGACACTCCAACACCAATAACTACATACCCACTCACTGATTCTTAGGTCTACACACACACATCCACTCACTCACCCGTACAGTCACTCATACTTACGTCACTCAGTACAGGACTATCATATGCACTCATACACCTATATAAACACTGACACACCGCCACTCATCCATAGAGGTACTCACACACCTAGTCAGTCATGCAAATAACTTAATCACACACTGCCATTTACTCACCTATACAGTTATACACACACCAGCTCACTTACTCATACAAATACTAGCACATTCTTACGCTCTTATACAATCACTGATACAAGCACACACTCATCCATACAGCCACTCTCACAATCACTCACTCTCACTTATAGCCATTTATATACTCCAACACACATATATACTGCCTTTCACATATGTAGTTACTCACACATGTACCACTGAGATATACATTCAATCACTAACACACCCTATACACACACTCACCCACCCATACAGTCCATCACAGATGCACTCTTGAAACCATGCACCCAGTGAATCACCAACTCACACATCTATGCACAGAGTCACACACACCCCACCCACACAGATACTCAGACAATCACTCAATAACTCATGTAGACACTCATGTAGCTATTCAGAAAGCACATGCAGCCACTTACACAGCCAATAGACAGACGGATACAGACATTCACACAGTTTAGTCACTAACCCATGCATTCAGTAAGATACATTTAATCACTCACTTGTAGAGTCAGTCACTCACGTACTAAATCATCCATTCAGACACTTATACACCCACTCATTCTTCAATACGCCTTTTCCTATATATATTAAATATATTTAAACTTTACAGAAACACACAGTCACTGGATGATGTCATCAGTGATGTCATTTGAGATGTCATCAGTGATGTCATCAGTGATGTCACTGACCATGTCATGAGTGATGTAATATGTGACGTCATCAGCAGTGCATTGCGGGCGCGAGTTATAGTTAGCTGAACTAACTATAACGGGGAATTTCTATGGTTTTGTACGAGTGAAATGTCCAACTAACTATAACTGTCCCTAAAACCTATGTTTTTTTCAGTGAATATATATATATATATATATATATATATATAAATATGTATATTTGGTGTGAGCAAGGCAGGTGTGCCGAAACGCGTAACAGCGGAGAGTTGAATAAAGCGTGGGACTGAATGGCAACGCTACCCCTGTGTCGGTGTCCGTTTCATAAGTTGGATTCGGAAATGGTGTATATATATATATATTTTCACTGAAAAAACCATAGGTTTCAGGAACGTTATAGTTAGTTGGACATTTCACTCATACAAAACCAGAGAAATTCGGCCGTTATAGTTAGTTCAGCTAACTATAACTCGCGCCCCCGTAATGCACTGCTGATGACGTCACATATTACATCATTCATGACATGGTCAGTGACATCACTGATGACATCACTGATGACATCTCAAATGACATCACTGATGACATCACTGATGACATCATCCAGTGACTGTGTGTTTCTGAAAAGTTTAATTATGTTTTATATATATATATATATGCCAAGGTGTATTGAAGAGTAAGTGGGTGTATAAGTGTTTGAATGGATGATTTAGTAAGTGCGTGACTGCCTGTATAAGTGAGTGATTAAACGAGTCTTAGTGAATGCATGGGTTAGTGACTAAACTGTGTAAATGTCTGTATCAGTCTGTCAGTTGGTGTGTAAGCGGTTGCATGGGTGGGTGAGTAGCTAAATGATTGTCTATATGGGTTATTGATTGGTTGTCTGAGTATTTGTATGGGTGCCTGAGTGTCTGTGTGGGTGGGTGGGGGGTGTGTGACTCCGTGCATGGATGTGTGAGTGGGTGATTCACTGGGTGTATGGGTTCAAGAGTGCATCTGTGAAGGGCCGTATGGGTGGGTGAGTGTGTGTATGGGTGTGTTGGTGAGTGAATGGATGTCTCAGTGGTACATGTGTGAGTAACTACATATGTGAAAGGCAGTATATGTGAGTGTCGGAGTATATAAATGAACTATATGTGAGAGTGAGTGATTGTGAGAGTGGCTGTATGGATGAGTGTGTGGTTGTATCATTGATTGTATAAGAGAGTAAGTATGTGTTATTATCTGTATGAATAAGTGAGGTGGTGTTTGTATAACTCTATAGTTGAGTAAATGGAAGCGTGATTGATTTTTTGCATGACTGACTAGGTGTGTGAGTAACGCTATGGATGAGTGGCGGTGTATGAGTGTCTGTATAGGTGTATTAGTGCATATGATAGTGCTGTACTGATGAGTGACCGAATGTATGAGTGACTGTATGGTTGAATGAGTGGATGTGTGTGTAGACCTAGGAATCAGTGAGTGGGTATGTAGTAACTGGTATTGGTGTGTCTATGGTTTCGAAAATGGTAGTCTGTATTTTAGAGTAGGTGTATCAAAGGTTATATTAAGGTGTGAGGAGGTGCATCAGATTATCATGTGGATGATGTCATCAGTGATGTCATCAGTGATGTCATTTGAGATGTCATCAGTGATGTCACTGACCATGTCATGAATGATGTAATATGTGACGTCATCAGCAGTGCATTGTGGGGGCTTGAGTTATAGTTAGCTGAACTAACTATAACGGCCGAATTTCCCTGGTTTTGTACGAGTGAAATGTCCAACTAACTATATCGTCCCTGAAACCTATGGTTTTTTCAGTGAATTTCAAAGGTTTTTTAAATGCTATTTTCTAACTATAACGTCCCTGAAACCCTTGGTTTTTTCAGTGAATTTCAAAGGTTTTTTAAATGCTAATTTCTAACTATAACGTCCCTGAAACCTATGGTATTTTCAGTGAATTTCAAAGGTTTTTTAAATGCTAATTTCTAACTATGCCTACAGAGGTAGGACGTGCAGAAAGAGGAAGAAAAGCGCAGAAAGAAGCAAGAGAAATGCAGAAAGAGGCAACAGAAGTCCAGAAAGAAGAAAAAAGGTGCAGAAAGAAGCAAGACATGTGCACAAAGAACTAACAGAGGAGCAGAAAGAGGCCTTGTTGCAAAGTCATCCTGTGCACCCAACTTTTTGCTGCCGTGTACTGGTGGTAACTGACTCTGACTAACCTGGCCTAGAGCCAGTGCTATGCTAAAAGACACTTAGAATACAGTGAAAACACCTACATACACTAGGGAACACTGCGTTGGGGTACCCCTGTGATTGACGTGACCTCCTCTGTAAGGCCCTAGTACATAATAGGGCAGGGGGATTAAAACTACCTCTAAGTCAGAGGTGCAGAAAGATGCTTCTTTAAGTAGTAGTCACATTTGCAGAGTGGTAGAGAAAGGGTGCTCGGCCTCCGACCAGCGCTCAGGAATTCCGCTGCGTAGGACTTACAGGAGGTACCAGGAGAGCTTCTTGGCCCCCAAAGTGGATTTCATCCCCCATCCTGTAGTCTGCCAGGAGGCGCGTTTGCAGAGTGGTGGAGAAAGGGGGCATGGCCTCCAAAGACGTCTTAGCAATCCCACTGTGTGGGACTTACTGGAGGTAACAAGAGGGTAGTTGGCCCCCAAGGACATCCTTGGGGCCAACTACCCTCCTATTACCTCCAGTAAGTCCCACACAGCAGGGTTACTAAGTTCTCATAGCAGGCCACGCCCCCTTCGCCCACCACTCTGCAAACGCGCTCCCTGGCGCGCTCTTATATGGGGATTAAAGTCCCCTCCGCTGCTGGGGGTCCTTTAGGGGCCAACTAGCCTACCTCTTACCTCCAGTAAGCCCCACACAGTGGGATTGCTGAGAGGTGGACAAAGGCCACGCCCCCTTTCCCCACCACTCTGAAAACACACCTCCTGGCGCGTTCTAAGCTGGGGTATTAGGTCCCCTTCATTCCTGAGGGTCCCTGGGGCCAACTAGCCCACCAGGTACCTCCAGTAAGCGCCACACACCTGGATTGCTGAGAGTGGTCCGAGGCCATGCCCCCTTTTTACACCACTCTGCAAACGCGGCTCCCGGCGCACTGCTGCTCAAGTGATGCAGTCCACTTGTGTCCTGTGGCCCTCAGGACAAAAGAGGACCTCATCGCCCCACCAGCAGTGCGCCAAGAGGCGCGTTTGCAGAGTGGTGTAAAAAGGGGCGTGGCCTCGGACCACCTCTCTGCAATCCAGCTGTGTGGCGCATACTAGAGGTACCTGGTGAGCTAGTTGGCCCACAGGGACCCTCAGTATTCAAGGGGACTTAATTTAATTCCCCAACTTAGAACACGCCAGGGAGCGCATTTGCAGAGTGCTGGAGGAAGGGGGCGGGGCCTCCGGCGAGATGCCGGCTTTTAAAAAAAATATATTTTTAGAAGGGGGGCTGTGTGGCCCCCCTTCTTTTAGTATTTTTGGGGTCCTGGGGACCCCATCCCCCAGGGCCTGACCTTTTTTAAAAAAAAAAAAAATACAAAAAACGGGATGGGGCCGCGTGGCCCCCCTCCCGAGGCTGATTTCGGCCCGGGGACCCCATCCCTGGGGCATGGCCTCCTTTTTATAAATATATTTATAGGGAAGGGGGGCCACCAGCGCATCTTACAACATCTTAGGGCCATAGTTAACAATGATTCTACTTACCCTGTAGCAAGGCACTTTAGTGACAAGCACAGCAACAACTTGGCCCATTTACAGTACTCGGTCATTGATTGCATACCTATGCTAGTGAGGGGTGGAAATCGGGAAAAACTCCTTAGACAGCTAGAGAGCAAACACATCATCGAGTTCAACACCAAGTCCCCATCTGGGTTAAACTTGAGTGAAGATTTGCATAACTTCCTATGATTTCTTACTGTATGAACAGGCTATATGCATACACATCGATGACACATAGATTTGTTACCAATGCCCCACTGATTCTGCTATGTTTAGTTCCACCACAATATTTATGGCACACTAGGTGCTTTAGCAAACCATTTATTAGATAGAGAATGGGTATCAATGGCTCAATATGTTCTCGCCATGACTATCTGCTTATAAACTATTTATTTGCACAATATCTAGGTTGAAATCGCATATATGCTTATTTTAGCAATTTGCAGGCTTTATATTAATATTTCTAACAGTAAGCTATTTATTGTGTTATTGGTTTGCTACATGTATTTTTTGGAATCCTTGCGTTTTTGCCACACTTCTTAAATATGTCCATCATAGTTTCATGCAACTGCAGCAGTTGAATCTCCATACAATGTTACTAATTTTGTTCCCTCCCTAACCTAATGTTCCCCCTAGAAATCTATAGGGTGGCATACACCCATGTGTATATGTACTGTAGAGGCACTATAATGATTATCAATTTTTGTGTCTTTTGTTTTAAATAACACCCCGTGTGCAGATGTTGTCACATTAACCATTGGGTTTAGTACATTTTTGCGCGACCAGATGCACTCACGGGCTCACTCACATTTCCAAACACCTCCCTCCCTTTCACAGAACACACACACAAATTTAATCACTTATGAGTAACAGCAACAGCATGTACTCGCTACAATACTAACAGGCACTACAATTCACTCGTGGTATTTTTTAAATCTATCTCTTTGCTGATCTTGCGCCCTTCAGCCCCGCATTTTAATACTTAATACGGGCTGGCCGATTTGATGGTCAATCAAATTTAGTTATGCTACTTGCGCGACTGATTAAATACTTTATCCTAAGTTTTAGGATACATTTTATACTCACAAGCTCGCAGCTACTTTGGATTTTCCAATGCTGTAATATTTGCAATGGCAAGAGCGAGCACGAGTTACCACACCAGCGCTAGCCTTTAGGAGAATGACATTACAGATGCCTTCAACCTCCATATCATTATAGCACCAGGTATGCAGTCATTGGTCAGCACTTAGATTACAGTAATATGACACTGCAGTAAAGCAATGATACTGCAGTAAAAGTGCCACATCATGTTGTAAAGTGCTTATCTGAACGAATACCACTGTAGAAAGACTACTGCTTACTCACCATGTATATATAGATCACCTTCACTTGCAGTGCACTATGTGAACAAGGCCGCATGTCTGGCGGCCGAAACGCGTCTTTGGACAATGATGGTTAATTAATAAACACCTTGCCACTTCAACTGCTGTGGAGTCTGTGTCCTTGTGTAGTGCCGGTGTGACTGGACACTCTTGGATTTTCATGTGGATTTCTATGCAGAGTCAGGCTAACTCTGCCACACAGACCCCCTCGGCGAACTTTGTTCTTGGGCCTAAAGAATCCTGAAAATAGCCACCGCATCTAATGAACTCTGGGAAGAGATACATGGGATTATGGCCCCCTGATTGCTAAAGTACTGTGCAAACAAGAAAACCATCGTGCCTGAGGTTCGAGTTGAGTCGGAGGACCTAGCCTTACATCAGGCACTGAGGGGTGAGTATTAATTAGCACATGTAGCATATAATCAGGTAACCAAGAGGAGCACTTTTGGCGCCTATTTAAGCACTTTGCAAAATTGCATTTTTCATTTTGTGATTAAAGGCAGCCTGGCAACAATAATCATAAGCTATTCATCATGTCCAGTGAAGCGCTGCGAGAAAGGGAAGCAGCGTTTGAGACTTTATTTGATAATCTGCCATCAGTACACAACCAGCCACGTACGGCTAATGCACAAAGGGACACTGGGAATGACAATTATAGAAACAAATTGAAAACTTTGGAAAAATTATCAAAATCTGAAATCACGAAATGGTGGGAATCAAAATCACTGCAGAAATACAAGGAAGTTGGTAGAGTCCCTCGAGGGCTCAGAATAATGCTTGCGCCAAGTTTTGACAACCCTAATCCAGATATGCTCAAAGAATGGGCAGAGAGCAATCTGGAAGCATCGATGAGACTAGTAAATATCCTAATCAAATATGCAGACATTGACCGCTCATCAATACTGAAAGACATTGAACGCATAAATGCGGAACTCGACAGCTATGAGCAACAAGAGGCAATTAATAAAGGAAAAGAGGAAATTGCAATTCGCCTCAAAAAGCATGAAGAAACAATAAAAACACGAAAGGTCTTCAAATTCGCAAGAGATAAGGCGGACTACGAATGTGGACAAATCTTTACCTTTGCGAAACGCTATGATAACATCAGAAAGCAAAGGCTGAATAAATCGACTCCACTCAGCGCTCAACCAACAACAAGCAGAGCCGCGGAAGGCACAGACTCAGCATCAATGTCCGATTTAAGCTCTGCACTAGAAAGTGGATCAGAATCAGAAGAAAGGGGTCAAAATGTGGCCGCAACTGATGAAGCAGGCGCAAGCTTGGCCCAGGAGTTGGATTTTTTAGTACTGGACAGACGACAAACACTCAGACCAAGACAACCAAGGAATCAAAACTCAGACACAATCGCAGGAGGCGCGAAAGGAGAAAAATCCGAAAAACCCAAATCAACAAACAGAAAGAGAGGAAACTGGAGGCGATAGGAAAACCAGACACTAAAACAATCATCAACCTGAGTGAAATTGATCTGACAGAGGCGGAGAAACAACTCCTCTGTTTAGGTCTCACTTTCTGTCCGGAGAGTAACTTTGACTACTGCAGTACTAGAGTTGATGTATTTAAGTTCATAAGGAAACTCAAACTCATAAAGTTCTTCAAGCAAAAAAATGAAAACAACACCACTAACACGCCTAGCATCGCGTCAGCAGGTGGTAACATTCTGACAGTCTCAGACATCCCCATCATGAGAACCTTGATGGAACTTAACTCCACGGCGAATAGTGCCACGCCAGATACTGTGGTGAATGAATCGATCGTTGGCTCTGATAAAGTACCAAGCCCTTTCAAACCCCACTCAACTTTCACACCTATCATGCCAAAAGATGCAATCGACATCTTCAATGATGTCATCACTAATGAATTAAAAGCATTACATCTCAAGAATCAACGAAAACGCTATTCCAGCCAGTTTCCAGGAAAGAATCAAAGCTACCGTAATCTTATGACCAAGCTTCAAAAAGAGAATGAAGTAATCATCAATAAGGCGGACAAGGGTGGCAACATTGTGCTGTGGCCACGCAACCAATACCTAGCAGAAGCAGAAAGACATTTATCGGATTCAACTTGCTACAAAATCTCCAGCCACAAAGAGGTCGCTAGCAGTAATAAAGACCTAAAGAAACATCTCAATGGATTTAGAGCACAGGGAGTCATTAGCAAGGATGAATTGTCTTTTCTGCATGCTGAGTTTCCAGTAACACCTATCCTATACTTTCTGCCTAAGATACACAAAGGTACTGTTCCTATACCAGGACGCCCAATTATATCAGCCCGAAAAAATATATGTGAAAATATCTCAAGGTATGTTGACTATTTCTTACAGGGCCTGGTCTCCAGTCTGCCAACTTATCTCAGGGATACTAGTGATTTCCTGCTGAAAATCAAAGACATTCCTTGGAGTCATGACTACATTTTTATGTCACTAGACATTACGTCGCTGTATACTAGTATTAGTCATAGTGACGGCATTGCAGCTTGTAAATATTTTTTGGACAAAAAACCGATCAATTGCTACAAACATAACGAACTTCTGCTCTTCCTCATTGAATGGTGCCTATGCCATAATTACTTCTTATTTAACAACAAAGTCTACCAACAGTTAAGGGGAGTGGCTATGGGGTCTTGCTTTTCGCCAAGTTATGCTTGCCTACATGTGGGAGCCTGGGAGGAGGAGACACTTAGAGGTCAGTTATGTGAAACATGGAACAACAATGTCATAACTTGGCTAAGATATATAGATGATGTCTTTGTGATTTGGAAGGGTGATGCGACCAGCGCTAAGTCCTTTATTGATGATATTAATTCTAATACTTTGAACTTAGAATTCAATGCCACCATCAGTGCGACATCCGTTGAGTTTCTGGATGTAGAAATATATGTGAGAGAGCAAAAAATTAACTCAAAACTACATAGAAAGCCTACAGCAGGGAACTCTACACTCCACGCGGCAAGCTTTCATCCCAAGCATCTCATTGCCAGCATCCCCTATGGGGAAATGCTGCGCATACGCAGGATCTGTAGCTCACCATCAGATCTAGCAATATGCCAGGAAGAGTCATTCCAACGTTTCAAACTAAGAGGTTATTCCATAGCCAACATCAAAAAAGCTATGAACAGGGCCAATCAGATCCCAAGGGAAGACCTACTCAAAGACACCCGAGTGGATGACACAAATACTAGTATCCCCAGTCCAGAGCCTTTACATACAGTCACAACCAGATTCATCACGGCATATAACACTGAAGCCCGCAACATCAGAGCAGTGATAAACAAGCACTGGGGCATAATCAAATCTGATCCCATATTAGGCCCAGTAGTGTCAAATCAACCAGACATCACATACAAACGAGCACCATCTATGCATGATGCCCTTGTGAAAAACAGTCCAGAAATCATCTCCAAGAGTAACTGGTTATCTGATATCAAGGGATTCAAAAAATGCAACAGTTGCAGGGCTTGCAAATTTGGCAGAAGCATCACCCAGGTAGATTCAGTATTTAGGAAACATCCCTTCATCATAAGGCATCGCCTCACATGCAAAACTGAGTTTGCAGTTTACCTACTTGTCTGTTCATGTAACCTATGGTACATTGGAAGTACAAAGCTACCGGTGCACCAGCGCATCTTACAACATCTTAGGGCCATAGTTAACAATGATTCTACTTACCCTGTAGCAAGGCACTTTAGTGACAAGCACAGCAACAACTTGGCCCATTTACAGTACTCGGTCATTGATTGCATACCTATGCTAGTGAGGGGTGGAAATCGGGAAAAACTCCTTAGACAGCTAGAGAGCAAACACATCATCGAGTTCAACACCAAGTCCCCATCTGGGTTAAACTTGAGTGAAGATTTGCATAACTTCCTATGATTTCTTACTGTATGAACAGGCTATATGCATACACATCGATGACACATAGATTTGTTACCAATGCCCCACTGATTCTGCTATGTTTAGTTCCACCACAATATTTATGGCACACTAGGTGCTTTAGCAAACCATTTATTAGATAGAGAATGGGTATCAATGGCTCAATATGTTCTCGCCATGACTATCTGCTTATAAACTATTTATTTGCACAATATCTAGGTTGAAATCGCATATATGCTTATTTTAGCAATTTGCAGGCTTTATATTAATATTTCTAACAGTAAGCTATTTATTGTGTTATTGGTTTGCTACATGTATTTTTTGGAATCCTTGCGTTTTTGCCACACTTCTTAAATATGTCCATCATAGTTTCATGCAACTGCAGCAGTTGAATCTCCATACAATGTTACTAATTTTGTTCCCTCCCTAACCTAATGTTCCCCCTAGAAATCTATAGGGTGGCATACACCCATGTGTATATGTACTGTAGAGGCACTATAATGATTATCAATTTTTGTGTCTTTTGTTTTAAATAACACCCCGTGTGCAGATGTTGTCACATTAACCATTGGGTTTAGTACATTTTTGCGCGACCAGATGCACTCACGGGCTCACTCACATTTCCAAACACCTCCCTCCCTTTCACAGAACACACACACAAATTTAATCACTTATGAGTAACAGCAACAGCATGTACTCGCTACAATACTAACAGGCACTACAATTCACTCGTGGTATTTTTTTAAATCTATCTCTTTGCTGATCTTGCGCCCTTCAGCCCCGCATTTTAATACTTAATACGGGCTGGCCGATTTGATGGTCAATCAAATTTAGTTATGCTACTTGCGCGACTGATTAAATACTTTATCCTAAGTTTTAGGATACATTTTATACTCACAAGCTCGCAGCTACTTTGGATTTTCCAATGCTGTAATATTTGCAATGGCAAGAGCGAGCACGAGTTACCACACCAGCGCTAGCCTTTAGGAGAATGACATTACAGATGCCTTCAACCTCCATATCATTATAGCACCAGGTATGCAGTCATTGGTCAGCACTTAGATTACAGTAATATGACACTGCAGTAAAGCAATGATACTGCAGTAAAAGTGCCACATCATGTTGTAAAGTGCTTATCTGAACGAATACCACTGTAGAAAGACTACTGCTTACTCACCATGTATATATAGATCACCTTCACTTGCAGTGCACTATGTGAACAAGGCCGCATGTCTGGCGGCCGAAACGCGTCTTTGGACAATGATGGTTAATTAATAAACACCTTGCCACTTCAACTGCTGTGGAGTCTGTGTCCTTGTGTAGTGCCGGTGTGACTGGACACTCTTGGATTTTCATGTGGATTTCTATGCAGAGTCAGGCTAACTCTGCCACACAGACCCCCTCGGCGAACTTTGTTCTTGGGCCTAAAGAATCCTGAAAATAGCCACCGCATCTAATGAACTCTGGGAAGAGATACATGGGATTATGGCCCCCTGATTGCTAAAGTACTGTGCAAACAAGAAAACCATCGTGCCTGAGGTTCGAGTTGAGTCGGAGGACCTAGCCTTACATCAGGCACTGAGGGGTGAGTATTAATTAGCACATGTAGCATATAATCAGGTAACCAAGAGGAGCACTTTTGGCGCCTATTTAAGCACTTTGCAAAATTGCATTTTTCATTTTGTGATTAAAGGCAGCCTGGCAACAATAATCATAAGCTATTCATCATGTCCAGTGAAGCGCTGCGAGAAAGGGAAGCAGCGTTTGAGACTTTATTTGATAATCTGCCATCAGTACACAACCAGCCACGTACGGCTAATGCACAAAGGGACACTGGGAATGACAATTATAGAAACAAATTGAAAACTTTGGAAAAATTATCAAAATCTGAAATCACGAAATGGTGGGAATCAAAATCACTGCAGAAATACAAGGAAGTTGGTAGAGTCCCTCGAGGGCTCAGAATAATGCTTGCGCCAAGTTTTGACAACCCTAATCCAGATATGCTCAAAGAATGGGCAGAGAGCAATCTGGAAGCATCGATGAGACTAGTAAATATCCTAATCAAATATGCAGACATTGACCGCTCATCAATACTGAAAGACATTGAACGCATAAATGCGGAACTCGACAGCTATGAGCAACAAGAGGCAATTAATAAAGGAAAAGAGGAAATTGCAATTCGCCTCAAAAAGCATGAAGAAACAATAAAAACACGAAAGGTCTTCAAATTCGCAAGAGATAAGGCGGACTACGAATGTGGACAAATCTTTACCTTTGCGAAACGCTATGATAACATCAGAAAGCAAAGGCTGAATAAATCGACTCCACTCAGCGCTCAACCAACAACAAGCAGAGCCGCGGAAGGCACAGACTCAGCATCAATGTCCGATTTAAGCTCTGCACTAGAAAGTGGATCAGAATCAGAAGAAAGGGGTCAAAATGTGGCCGCAACTGATGAAGCAGGCGCAAGCTTGGCCCAGGAGTTGGATTTTTTAGTACTGGACAGACGACAAACACTCAGACCAAGACAACCAAGGAATCAAAACTCAGACACAATCGCAGGAGGCGCGAAAGGAGAAAAATCCGAAAAACCCAAATCAACAAACAGAAAGAGAGGAAACTGGAGGCGATAGGAAAACCAGACACTAAAACAATCATCAACCTGAGTGAAATTGATCTGACAGAGGCGGAGAAACAACTCCTCTGTTTAGGTCTCACTTTCTGTCCGGAGAGTAACTTTGACTACTGCAGTACTAGAGTTGATGTATTTAAGTTCATAAGGAAACTCAAACTCATAAAGTTCTTCAAGCAAAAAAATGAAAACAACACCACTAACACGCCTAGCATCGCGTCAGCAGGTGGTAACATTCTGACAGTCTCAGACATCCCCATCATGAGAACCTTGATGGAACTTAACTCCACGGCGAATAGTGCCACGCCAGATACTGTGGTGAATGAATCGATCGTTGGCTCTGATAAAGTACCAAGCCCTTTCAAACCCCACTCAACTTTCACACCTATCATGCCAAAAGATGCAATCGACATCTTCAATGATGTCATCACTAATGAATTAAAAGCATTACATCTCAAGAATCAACGAAAACGCTATTCCAGCCAGTTTCCAGGAAAGAATCAAAGCTACCGTAATCTTATGACCAAGCTTCAAAAAGAGAATGAAGTAATCATCAATAAGGCGGACAAGGGTGGCAACATTGTGCTGTGGCCACGCAACCAATACCTAGCAGAAGCAGAAAGACATTTATCGGATTCAACTTGCTACAAAATCTCCAGCCACAAAGAGGTCGCTAGCAGTAATAAAGACCTAAAGAAACATCTCAATGGATTTAGAGCACAGGGAGTCATTAGCAAGGATGAATTGTCTTTTCTGCATGCTGAGTTTCCAGTAACACCTATCCTATACTTTCTGCCTAAGATACACAAAGGTACTGTTCCTATACCAGGACGCCCAATTATATCAGCCCGAAAAAATATATGTGAAAATATCTCAAGGTATGTTGACTATTTCTTACAGGGCCTGGTCTCCAGTCTGCCAACTTATCTCAGGGATACTAGTGATTTCCTGCTGAAAATCAAAGACATTCCTTGGAGTCATGACTACATTTTTATGTCACTAGACATTACGTCGCTGTATACTAGTATTAGTCATAGTGACGGCATTGCAGCTTGTAAATATTTTTTGGACAAAAAACCGATCAATTGCTACAAACATAACGAACTTCTGCTCTTCCTCATTGAATGGTGCCTATGCCATAATTACTTCTTATTTAACAACAAAGTCTACCAACAGTTAAGGGGAGTGGCTATGGGGTCTTGCTTTTCGCCAAGTTATGCTTGCCTACATGTGGGAGCCTGGGAGGAGGAGACACTTAGAGGTCAGTTATGTGAAACATGGAACAACAATGTCATAACTTGGCTAAGATATATAGATGATGTCTTTGTGATTTGGAAGGGTGATGCGACCAGCGCTAAGTCCTTTATTGATGATATTAATTCTAATACTTTGAACTTAGAATTCAATGCCACCATCAGTGCGACATCCGTTGAGTTTCTGGATGTAGAAATATATGTGAGAGAGCAAAAAATTAACTCAAAACTACATAGAAAGCCTACAGCAGGGAACTCTACACTCCACGCGGCAAGCTTTCATCCCAAGCATCTCATTGCCAGCATCCCCTATGGGGAAATGCTGCGCATACGCAGGATCTGTAGCTCACCATCAGATCTAGCAATATGCCAGGAAGAGTCATTCCAACGTTTCAAACTAAGAGGTTATTCCATAGCCAACATCAAAAAAGCTATGAACAGGGCCAATCAGATCCCAAGGGAAGACCTACTCAAAGACACCCGAGTGGATGACACAAATACTAGTATCCCCAGTCCAGAGCCTTTACATACAGTCACAACCAGATTCATCACGGCATATAACACTGAAGCCCGCAACATCAGAGCAGTGATAAACAAGCACTGGGGCATAATCAAATCTGATCCCATATTAGGCCCAGTAGTGTCAAATCAACCAGACATCACATACAAACGAGCACCATCTATGCATGATGCCCTTGTGAAAAACAGTCCAGAAATCATCTCCAAGAGTAACTGGTTATCTGATATCAAGGGATTCAAAAAATGCAACAGTTGCAGGGCTTGCAAATTTGGCAGAAGCATCACCCAGGTAGATTCAGTATTTAGGAAACATCCCTTCATCATAAGGCATCGCCTCACATGCAAAACTGAGTTTGCAGTTTACCTACTTGTCTGTTCATGTAACCTATGGTACATTGGAAGTACAAAGCTACCGGTGCACCAGCGCATCTTACAACATCTTAGGGCCATAGTTAACAATGATTCTACTTACCCTGTAGCAAGGCACTTTAGTGACAAGCACAGCAACAACTTGGCCCATTTACAGTACTCGGTCATTGATTGCATACCTATGCTAGTGAGGGGTGGAAATCGGGAAAAACTCCTTAGACAGCTAGAGAGCAAACACATCATCGAGTTCAACACCAAGTCCCCATCTGGGTTAAACTTGAGTGAAGATTTGCATAACTTCCTATGATTTCTTACTGTATGAACAGGCTATATGCATACACATCGATGACACATAGATTTGTTACCAATGCCCCACTGATTCTGCTATGTTTAGTTCCACCACAATATTTATGGCACACTAGGTGCTTTAGCAAACCATTTATTAGATAGAGAATGGGTATCAATGGCTCAATATGTTCTCGCCATGACTATCTGCTTATAAACTATTTATTTGCACAATATCTAGGTTGAAATCGCATATATGCTTATTTTAGCAATTTGCAGGCTTTATATTAATATTTCTAACAGTAAGCTATTTATTGTGTTATTGGTTTGCTACATGTATTTTTTGGAATCCTTGCGTTTTTGCCACACTTCTTAAATATGTCCATCATAGTTTCATGCAACTGCAGCAGTTGAATCTCCATACAATGTTACTAATTTTGTTCCCTCCCTAACCTAATGTTCCCCCTAGAAATCTATAGGGTGGCATACACCCATGTGTATATGTACTGTAGAGGCACTATAATGATTATCAATTTTTGTGTCTTTTGTTTTAAATAACACCCCGTGTGCAGATGTTGTCACATTAACCATTGGGTTTAGTACATTTTTGCGCGACCAGATGCACTCACGGGCTCACTCACATTTCCAAACACCTCCCTCCCTTTCACAGAACACACACACAAATTTAATCACTTATGAGTAACAGCAACAGCATGTACTCGCTACAATACTAACAGGCACTACAATTCACTCGTGGTATTTTTTTAAATCTATCTCTTTGCTGATCTTGCGCCCTTCAGCCCCGCATTTTAATACTTAATACGGGCTGGCCGATTTGATGGTCAATCAAATTTAGTTATGCTACTTGCGCGACTGATTAAATACTTTATCCTAAGTTTTAGGATACATTTTATACTCACAAGCTCGCAGCTACTTTGGATTTTCCAATGCTGTAATATTTGCAATGGCAAGAGCGAGCACGAGTTACCACACCAGCGCTAGCCTTTAGGAGAATGACATTACAGATGCCTTCAACCTCCATATCATTATAGCACCAGGTATGCAGTCATTGGTCAGCACTTAGATTACAGTAATATGACACTGCAGTAAAGCAATGATACTGCAGTAAAAGTGCCACATCATGTTGTAAAGTGCTTATCTGAACGAATACCACTGTAGAAAGACTACTGCTTACTCACCATGTATATATAGATCACCTTCACTTGCAGTGCACTATGTGAACAAGGCCGCATGTCTGGCGGCCGAAACGCGTCTTTGGACAATGATGGTTAATTAATAAACACCTTGCCACTTCAACTGCTGTGGAGTCTGTGTCCTTGTGTAGTGCCGGTGTGACTGGACACTCTTGGATTTTCATGTGGATATATATATATATATGTAACTCACGCCCCAGCAATGCACTGCTGATGACATCACATATTACATCACTCATGACATGGTCAGTGACATCACTGATGACATCTCAAATGACATCAGTGATGACATCACTGATAGCATCATCCACTTAATCTCTGATGCACCTACTCACACCCTAATATAACCTTTCATACACCCACTCTAAAATACAGACTACCATTCTCGAAACCATAGACACACCTATACCAGTTAGTACATACCCACTCACTGATTCATAGGTCTACACACACGTCCACTCATTCACCCATACAGTCACTCATACATGCAGTCACTCATCAATACAGCCACTATATATGCACTCATACACCCATACAGACACTCACACATCGCCACTCACCCATAGAGTTACTCACACACTTAGTCAGTCACCCAAAGAGTCAATCACAATGCCATTTACTCACCTATACAGTTATACACACACTACTTCACTTATTCACAGATACTAACACATACTTACTCTCTTATACAATCACTGACACAAGCACACACTCATCCATACATCCACTCTCACAATCACTCACTTTCACATACAGTCACTTATATACTCCAACACTCACATATACTGCCATTCACATATGCAGTTACTCATACATATACCACTGAGACATCCATTCACTCACCAACACAGCCATATGCACACTCACTCACCCATACAGCCCCTCGCAGACACACTCATGAACCCATACACCCAGTGAATCACCCACTCACACATCCATGCAGGTAGTCACACAACACATAGACACTCAGGCACCCATACAGGTACTCAGACAACCAATCAATAACCCATATAGACACTCATGTACCTATTCACCAACCCATGCAGCCACTTACACACCAACTGACAGACTGATACAGACATTCACACAGATTAGTCACTCACCCATACACGTATAATCACTCACTTATACAGTCAGTCACACACTGATTGAATCATCATATATATATCACATTCTTAAACCTTTTAGAAACACTCACAGTCACTGGATGATGTCATCAGTGATATCATCAGTGATGTCATTTGAGATGTCATCAGTGATGTCATCAGTGATGTCACTGACCAAGTCATGAGTGATGTAATATGTGATGTCATCAGCAGTGCATTGCGGGGGTGTGAGCTATAGTTATCTCAGCTAACTATAACAGCTGAATTTCTCTGGTTTTGTACGAGTGAAATGTCAGACTAACTATAACGTCCCTGAAACCTGTGGTTTTTTCAGTGAATATCTAAGGTTTTTTAAATGCTAATTTCTAACTATAACGTCCCTGAAACCTGTGGTTTTTTTAGTGAATTTTATATATATGTATTTAATCTCCTCTCACTCTTACAAGGAAGGAATCAGCACTCAGGTTGTAGTTTGGAAGTATTTAATCTGCAAAGGACGCGATCCACGCGATTCGTCTCGTCCGAACCTTGATAACGATACAAGACGTCATTGTAGCTTCCTTATTTAAATGTACAAATGCCTCCAGTTGCCAACATTAACAAAGGACTACTTATTACTTCAATCCAAAAAGCTGGTGGCCATATTGGCCTGGTCACGATGTGAAAATTCAGGAATTGATACAATAAAGAAAAGAAAACAAGTGTTAATATGCACACAATGTCATTTCAGCCTATCTTGCCCCGTGACCGCCGTACCTGTATGTTCGTCAACGTGACTTGTTCATAATAAACATACTTAGGATTGCAAACATCAACATAAACAATGGACTACACATTACTTTAAAGTGAAAGGCTATCAGCCATATTGATCTCGGCACGTTGCTTATTATAGTGGTTCTTACACGAAAGAAAAGAAAAAAGGGGTGTTCATATACACACACTATCCCTAAATAAAGTTCTAGCGATTATAGTTCCATTCCATTCACAGCTTATTTGAGATGTCATGAGTGATGTCACTGACCGTGTCATGAATGATGTAATGTCTGAGGTCATAAGCAGTGCATTGCACGGGCGTAAGTTATAGTTAGCTCAGGTAACTATAACTGCTGAATTTCACTGGTTTTGTACGAGTGAAATCTGAGTCTAACTATAACGTCCCTGTAATCTTTATTTTTTTCAGCAAATTTCTAGTTTTTTTTTAACATTAAGTAAGATGCCTATCACAATGAATGGTGGGGGGTTGGAAGCAGGGCCTGGCCTGGCATTGTGCTGGCCCCACCCAAGCTTGCTGTTCCTGCCCCCGTCTCCTTGCCATCCATTGTCCAAGTCCATGCCCCTGCTCCCTCATTACAGCCCTTTGTAGCTGTTGTTCTGCCACTGGCCATCCCGCCTTCTCTGAACAGTTAGCTTGCTGCCCCATCCACCACCTCCCTATCCTCTGTTGTCTGAATCCATGCACTAGCCTCCTCCCTCCTGCCATGCATGGTCTGATGTGCTGCCACTGCCCTCCATTTAGCATGATATCCCAGTCCACTCCTCCTGCCCTCCATTGCCCAATTCTATGCCCCATCATTGACCTCCTGCTTAGCCTCTGTGCTTAGCTTGCTGCCCCTACTCTCCTTTCCCCTGCCCTCCGATGTCTGTGTGCATGCCCCTGCTCCATCCTTTTTGCCCACCATGTTCCATGGACCTGCCCCTCCTATCTACTCTGAGTGTTCAGTTGAGCTGCCACGCCCCTCTTACCGGCCTAGCATTGACAGATGACTGTAACCTGTCCCTGCCACCTCCACCCTGCCTGTCCACGTTCCATGCCCCTATCCCCTTCCTCCTGTCCTCCATGGTCCATTTTACTGCCACACCCTTCTGCCCTCCCTGGTCTGTTGTGCTGCAATTGCTCCTCCTGACTGCCCCCGTGGTCTGTTGTGAGGCCCCTTCCCCTGAACTCTCTTGTCTGTGCCCAGCTCCTATCCCTCCCTTCTATCCTCCATGGTCCTTTGTGCATGCCCCTGCCCCCTCATTCTTGCCCATCATGGCCATTGTGCTGCCACTAACCCTCCCGCTTGTCATGCATGGTCTTCTGTGCTGCCATGGCCCCTCCCACCTTCCCTGTGTGGTCAGCTAGCTGCCCCTGTCCCCCTCCCACCTTCCCTCCATGGTCTGTGTGTATGCCATTATAGTCTCACTGTTGCTCTCCATGGTGTGTCTTGCTTCTAGTGCCCATCCTGCCTGATCTCCATGGTCAGCTTGCTGCTCCTGCCCTGCCCTCTGTTTTACATGTGCAGCCCCCTATTCCCTCCCTCCTGGCTTGTCTGTTCCATTGTAATGCCCCTGATCCCTCCCTCCTGCCCTTTATGGTCCGTTATGCTGCAGCTTTCTCTCCTGTCTGTCCATTATGGTCAGCTAGCTGCCATTGCCTCTTTCCTCTCTGTTCTCTGTTGTCCATGTGCATGGTCCTGTCCCCTCCCTATTGCTTTCCATAGATTGTTGTGCTGCACTCCCGTCCCGCATGCCCTGTGTGGTGTATTGTGCTGCTGCAAACCCTGATGACTGCCCTGTAAGGTCAGTTTGGTGCACCTGTCCATGTCCCTCCTGTCCTCTGTTATCCGAGTCCATGTCCCTACCCCAATTCCTCCTGCCTTCCATGATCCAATGTACCATACGTGCTAACATTTTGAACTTGGTAAGAGGGAGATTTTGAAAAAAAAACTGGGGTATTGATTTTCCCCATTGACTTACATTGAAAAAGAGGAGATTGTAGACAGGAGACAGATCAAATAAAGTCCATTTGGGCTTAAAAACATTGGGCGTTTCCTGGCTGAATCGGGTCTGTTGGAATGTATGGTTGTACTACCACTGCCTCTTCCTTCTGCCCACAATGGTCTATTATATTGCCACAGCCTGCCTCTCTTGCCTGTCCTGCATTGTTGGTTTGTTGCCCCTGCTCCCCTTTCCACTGCCCTCCATAGTCTGTTGTGCTGCCACTGCCCTTCCTGCCTGCCAAGTGTGGTCAAATTGTTGCCTCTGCACCCTCCTACCTGCCTTCAATTTTCTGAGTCAGTGCCCCTGGCCTCTGCCTCTCAACAGTATCCTAATGAACAACTAGATTGCTAACATTCTATATTTATTACAAAAGTGTGGCACGCCTGACGTCATCTTGATGTAATCAAAACTGTAATACCTAGAGCATTTCCTTTAGAAATTACAGAAATGAGAGGGTCTTATTTGCATCGAAATTATGGTTAGTGCTCTAAAAAACTAAAATGAGGACATATTTTCTGAGTTTTCAAATAGTGACAAAGCACTTTTAAATGATTTGTTATCTTTATGTTTTGTTATCCAGTTGACCACTTGATTAAATGTTGCACTTAGGGGAGAGGATGTGGTGTTACTTCCAGAGCTGCAGACTTTGCAACTGGGGAACCAGGTTGGAGTTTCTGCCTCAGCTCGACATTCTGTGATTCTGGTCAAATCACTTAATCTCCCCATGTCTACAACCAAAATGAATTTGTCCTTGTGTGATGTAACCAATGCTCATGTAAAGCACTCCAATACCTGACCAGTCTGCACTATATAAAACTGCAAAAAAACAAAAAATAGAAAGTGTTTTGCACACTTCTGTCATTGGGCTATACGTGGGCTACATCTGGGTGATATTTGTGCTACATTTGGGCTCTTTTGTCTCTGGTGGCCATCTTGGGAGATTTATTTGTTATGAAGTTTCCTAATTTCCTCATTTACTGCAGTCTCCTCAGTAGGAAATGCTTTCAGTTTTTTACTTTGATTCCATCAAGAAGGCATTCAGATGTGTCACACATTTGCCATAAATTCTGAATGTTAGCACTCTAGTTGCTCATTAGATCACTGTAGTAAAGCTACTGCTCACCAGGGAAGTCTGCTGCTGGTATTGAAAGTGCATGTTTCAGTCTGCATGTCAGAATTTTTTAATGAAATAGAAGAGGATTTGAGAAGTCACTCAAAATGTGCCCTAATTTTTCTTTCTTCAGCACTAATCATAATTTCTATGGCGAAATGAACCCCCTCATTTTGTTCCTTTTTAAATTAAATGTTTTAAGTGTTACCAGTTTATTCCAATCAAGATGGCTTCAGGTTTGCCATACTTTTGTCATAAGTAAGACTGTTAGCGCTCTAGTTGTTCTTTAGAACACTCTGGGACATTCTGTCATTGGGCTATACGTGGGCTACATCTGGGTGATATTTGCGCTACATTTGGGCTCTTTTGTCTATGGTGGCCATCTTGGGAGACTTATTTGCTATGAAGTTTCCTAATTTCCTCATTTACTGCAGTCTCCTTAGTAGGAAATACTTTCAGTTTTTTACTTTGATTCCATCAAGAAGGCATTCAGATGTGTCACACATTTGCCATAAATTCTGAATGTTAGCACTCTAGTTGCTCATTAGATCACTGTAGTAAAGCTACTGCTCACCAGGGAAGTCTGCTGCTGGTATTGAAAGTGCATGTTTCAGTCTGCATGTCAGAATTTTTTAATGAAATAGAAGAGGATTTGAGAAGTCACTCAAAATGTGCCCTAATTTTTCTTTCTGCAGCACTAATCATAATTTCTATGGCAAAATGAACCCCCTCATTTTGTTTCTTTTTAAATTAAATGTTTTAAGTGTTACCACTTTATTCCAATCAAGATGGCTTCAGGTGTGCCATACTTTTGTCATAAGTAAGACTATTAGCGCTCTAGTTGTTCTTTAGAACACTCTGGGACATTCTGTCATTGGGCTATACTTGGGCTACATCTGGGTGATATTTGTGCTACATTTGGGTTCTTTTGTCTCTGGTGGCCATCTTGGGAGACTTATTTGTTATGAAGTTTCCTAATTTACTAATTTACTACAGTCTCCTCAGTAGGAAATACTTTCAGTTTTTTACTTTGATTCCATCAAGAAGGCATTCAGATGTGTCACACATTTGCCATAAATTCAGAATGTTAGCCCTCTAGTTGCTCATTAGATCACTGTAGTAAAGCTACTGCTCACCAGGGAAGTCTGCTGCTGGTATTGAAAGTGCATGTTTCAGTCTGCATGTCAGAATTGTTTAATGAAATAGAAGAGGATTTGAGAAGTCACTCAAAATGTGCCCTAATTTTTCTTTCTGCAGCACTAATCATAATTTCTATAGCAAAATGAACCCCCTCATTTTGTTCCTTTTTAAATTAAATGTTTTAAGTGTTACCAGTTTATTCCAATCAAGATGGCTTCAGGTGTCCCATACTTTTGTCATAAGTAAGACTGTTAGCGCTCTAGTTGTTCTTTAGAACACTCTGGGAAGCTGCAGTAGAACACAAAGGAATCAACTGACAGTCTCTGCCCTTGTTGGATGTACATGTTTTACTGAGAATGTCAGACTTCATTCTCACATGACTGAGAAAGATAATGTGAATTTACAGAAAATATGCTCTCATTTTAGATTCTAGATCACCTTCCAAACCTCTATGGGAAAAGTATGAGAAAATAGTTTTCTCTCAAACATGATTCATGATATCCCAGCAGAAGGCTTTTTCACAGGGTAAAATCACCTTAGAACACACCACAATTCCTAAAATTAGTATGGTACCATCAACAAATGATTTATAATGTAACTAAAGTCTTATCACCCTTTATACGTTCTCCTTTTGGTGACCCTCAAAACCTTCCATTCACTACAATGCATTTTAATGGGGTGCTATCATGTATATTGGTCCCAATATACACTTCTTGGATGAAGTGCTGACAGCCAATCAGATCCCACGATGAGATGTGTGGTTAGGCTCCGCCCAGATATATACATTTATTTTTCCGTTAATATTAAAAAAATTACTGAATGGATTTACACCATTTTAAAAAAAGGGCGCTTTCTGAACCAAGAGCTACCTTTTTGCCAAATTTGGTGTAATTCCGTTCAGCAGTTCGGGCTGTAGCCTTGTCTAAAGTTTCCTATGGAAATTAACATGGGGAAAACGCGTTTTGGGATCCCCCTTTTTTCTCGGCCCCCGCTTGACAAATCACCCCGAAATTTTCAAGACAGGAGCTGACCTGAGCAGGCCATTAGTTTTGAAAATTTCACGAAGATTCGTCAAACGGCGCCAAAGATATTGGGAAAAGAAAAAACGCTTTTTGAATAGAAACAAGGTCCTAACTATAACTACCTACTGGCGACCGCCAGTAGGTAATATATATATATAAAATATATATTACCTACTGGCGGTCGGCAGTAGGTAGTTATAGTTAGGACCTAGTTTCCATAGGAAAAATGTTTTTTGATTTGCCAATATCTTTGGCGCCGTTTGATGAATCTTAGCGACATTTTCAAAACTAATGGGGCGCTCAGGTCAGCTCCTGTCTTGAAAGTTTCGGGGTGATTCGTCAAGCGGGGGTCGAGAAAAAAAGGGGGTCCAAAAACATGTTTTCTTCATGTTAATTTCAATAGGAAACTGTTGACGCAGCTACAGCCGAACTGATGAACGGAATTACACCAAGTTTGGCAGAAAGGTAGCTCTTGGTCCAGAGTGCACTCTTTTTGTTAAATGGTGTAAATCCGTTCAGTAGTTCATGAGAAATTTATATATATAGAAATATTAATATCTAGTGGCCCCGGCGGATCCGCAAACCCTCCCGATCTCGAACCTGACTCTGATTGGCTGCCAACAGCTCTAATCAGGAAGTGTTGGCAGCCATCTTGTGACTCAGTTGAACCGAGTCACAAGAAAAAAGGTAAAAAAACAAGAAAAGGGGGCAGGGTTGAAACACCCTGACCCCCTAGGCCTGCTCAGGGGGTCCCACAGGGATCCAGAGGGCCAAAAAAAGCATACAAAAAAAAGAAATCTGTGGGAGTTGCGTAGGGTCCGTGAATCCCACCAAAAAAAAAAGGAGCGCGGTCTCCCGTGCTTTGTTTTCTTGAAGCCCCCGGGTGGGCCAGGTCCTAGGGGCAATGACTGGTAGGTCGCTCCCCCACCACACAGCTCCGTCTGTGTGCCCTGCTGCTGCCCCTGATTGTGCTCGTTTTTTTCCTTTCTGTGCCCCCTTGCTGGCCCTGATTGTGCTCGTTTTTCCTTTCTGTGCCCCCTTGCTGCCCCTGATTGTGCTCGTTTTTCCTTTCTGTGCCCCCTTGCTGCCCCTGATTGTGCTCGTTTTCTTTCCTTTCTGTGCCCCCTTGCTGCCCCTGATTGTGCTCGTTTTTCCTTTCTGTACCCCCTTGCTGCCCCTGATTGTGCTCGTTTTTTTCCTTTCTGTGCCCCCTTGCTGCCCCTGATTGTGCTCGTTTTCCTTTCTGTACCCCCTTGCTGCCCCTGATTGTGTTCGTTTTTCCTTTCTGTACCCCCTTGCTGCCCCTGATTGTGCTCGTTTTTTTCCTTTCTGTGCCCCCTTGCTGCCCCTGATTGTGCTCGTTTTTCCTTTCTGTGCCCCCTTGCTGCCCCTGATTGTGCTCGTTTTCTTTCCTTTCTGTGCCCCCTTGCTGCCCCTGATTGTGCTCGTTTTTCCTTTCTGTACCCCCTTGCTGCCCCTGATTGTGCTCGTTTTTTCCTTTCTGTGCCCCCTTGCTGCCCCTGATTGTGCTCGTTTTTCCTTTCTGTACCCCCTTGCTGCCCCTGATTGTGCTCGTTTTTTTCCTTTCTGTGCCCCCTTGCTGCCCCTGATTGTGCTCGTTTTCCTTTCTGTGCCCCCTTGCTGCCCCTGATTGTGCTCGTTTTTTTCCTTTCTGTGCCCCCTTGCTGCCCCTGATTGTGCTCGTTTTTCCTTTCTGTGCCCCCTTGCTGCCCCTGATTGTACTCGTTTTTCCTTTCTGTGCCCCCTTGCTGCCCCTGATTGTGCTCATTTTTTTTTCCTTTCTGTGCCCCCTTGATGGACTGATTGTGCTCGTTTTCCCTTCTGTGCCTGTTTCCCGCCGCTGCGCCTGCGGCCCCGCCCCCTCACTGCCCATTCGCTGCCCCATTCCCTGCTCCTCCCTCCCACCTCCCCATTTATGGCGGCCGCTGCGTGGTGAAGAGAGCGACCCCTGACCTTGACTGGTAGGTCGCTCCCCCACCACACAGCTCCGTCTGTGTGCCCTGCTGCTGCCCCTGATTGTGCTCGTTTTTTTCCTTTCTGTGCCCCCTTGCTGGCCCTGATTGTGCTAGTTTTTCCTTTCTGTGCCCCCTTGCTGCCCCTGATTGTGCTCGTTTTTCCTTTCTGTGCCCCCTTGCTGCCCCTGATTGTGCTCGTTTTCTTTCCTTTCTGTGCCCCCTTGCTGCCCCTGATTGTGCTCTGCTTTTCCTTTCTGTACCCCCTTGCTGCCCCTGATTGTGCTCGCTTTTTTCCTTTCTGTGCCCCCTTGCTGCCCCTGATTGTGCTCGTTTTTCCTTTCTGTACCCCCTTGCTGCCCCTGATTGTGCTCGTTTTTTTCCTTTCTGTGCCCCCTTGCTGCCCCTGATTGTGCTCGTTTTTCCTTTCTGTGCCCCCTTGCTGCCCCTGATTGTGCTCGTTTTTCCTTTCTGTGCCCCCTTGCTGCCCCTGATTGTGCTAATTTTTTCCCCTTTCTGTGCCCCCTTGATGCCCTGATTGTGCTCGTTTTCCCTTCTGTGCCTGTTTCCCACCGCTGCGCCCCTGCGGCCCCACCCCCTCACTGCCCATTCGCTGCCCCATTCCCTGCTCCTCCCTCCCACCTCCCCATTTATGGCGGCCGCTGCGTGGTGAAGAGAGCGACCCCTGACCTTGACTGGTAGGTCGCTCCCCACCACACAGCTCCGTCTGTGTGCCCTGCTGCTGCCCCTGATTGTGCTCGTTTTTTCCTTTCTGTGCCCCCTTGCTGGCCCTGATTGTGCTCGTTTTTCCTTTCTGTGCCCCCTTGCTGCCCCTGATTGTGCTCGCTTTTCCTTTCTGTGCCCCCTTGCTGCCCCTGATTGTGCTCGTTTTTCCTTTCTGTGCCCCCTTGCTGCCCCTGATTGTGCTCGTTTTCCTTTCTGTGCCCCCTTGCAGCCCCTGATTGTGCTCGTTTTCCCTTCTGTGCCTGTTTCCCGCCGCTGCGCCCCTGCGGCCCCGCCCCCTCACTGCCCATTCGCTGCCCCATTCCCTGCTCCTCCCTCCCACCTCCCCATTTATGGCGGCCGCTGCGCGGCCATGCCGCTGGCGCGCCGAAGGCGCGCCTAGGGCAAGCCCGTCTGCGCCCGTCCGCGCCGTGACTGCGCCCAGCGCCAGACCCCCTGGTCCGGGCATCCCCCGCGCCCGCCACATCAACAGTCGCCGATACGACGCCAGCACCCTCCACGCACTCAACCCCGGAAAAGTTCACGCCTGCTACCAGGCCACCCCGAAGCGCACCCAAGGGCCCTTCACCTGCCGGAACTGCAGCTTCGCCAGCACCCGCCCCGCCAAACCACCGCCCAGGAAAGAACCCAACTACCTCAGATGCATCCTCCTCAACACCCGCTCTGCCCGCAAACACGCCATCGAACTCTGGGACCTTCTCGACTCAACCTCCCCAGACGTCGCATTCCTGACGGAGACCTGGCTGAATCCCGCTTCAGCCCCCGACATCGCCATTGCCATCCCGGACGGATACAAGATCACCCGCAGGGACCGCACCAACGGAGTCGGAGGAGGCATCGCCATCGTCCACAGGAACACCCTCAGAGTCTCAACCAACACCAACGACACCCTCAGCACCGCTGAACACATGCACTTCCAGATCCACACCGATCCCAACACCACCCTCAGAGGAACCCTCATCTACAGACCCCCTGGACCCCGACCACAGTTCAGCGATTCCATCGCTGACTTCGTCAGCACACACGCCATCGCCTCCACGGACTACATCCTCCTCGGGGACCTGAACTTCCACCTCGAGAACAACAAGGACACCAACTCCACCACCCTGATCAACAACCTCGCCACCCTCGGACTCAGACAGCTCGTGACTACACCCACCCACGCCGCCGGCCACACGCTAGACTCCATCTTTTCCGCAAGCCCACACGTCTCCTTCAACCACACCTCCGAACCCCATTGGACTGACCACCACTGCATCCACTTCACCTACAGGAAGCCCACCACGCACCACCGCACCGAACAAATGCCTCGCCGCTGCTGGAGCAGAGTCACGGAAGACCAGCTAACCACAGCCCTCGCCCTGAGCCCACCCGCCGAACCCTCCGACCCCGACACCGCCGCCCGCAACCTCAGACAGTGGATCGACGACTGCGCCAACAACCTCGCCCCGCTCAAGAATCCGCCCAACAGCCACACCAGCAAGAAAGCCACCTGGTTCACCGAAGACCTCCAGGCCTCCAAACAAACATGCCGAAAACTGGAGAAGATCTGGCTCCACGAACGGACAGCGGACAGCTACGCCGCCCACAAGAGCGCCACCCGCAGTCACCATCACCTCATCAGATCCGCCAAAAGGGCCTCACTCAAAGACCGCCTAGACAACAACGCACACAACAGCAAAGAGCTCTTCAACATCGTGAAGGAACTCTCCAACCCCAGCTCCAACACCAACGACATCCAGCCGTCGCGAGACCTGTGCGACTCACTGGCCACCTTCTTCCACCGCAAAATCGCCGACATCCACGACAGCTTCAACACCACGACCGCCCCGGCAACCACCGAGACCACTGCCCCCACAACCACCAACCGCCTGCTCTCCTGGACCAACATCAACGACGAGGACACCAGCGAGATCATGAACACCATCCACTCCGGTTCACCGCTAGACCCGTGCCCTCACCACATCTTCAACAAAGCCAGTACAGCCATCGCGCCCCATCTCCGGAAAATAATCAACATCTCCTTCGAGACAGCAACCTTCCCGGAAAGCTGGAAGCACGCCAAGATCACCGCCTTACTCAAGAAACCCAAGGCAGACCCCAAGGACGTCAAGAACTTCCGACCCATCTCTCTGCTCCCGTTCCCCGCGAAGGTCACCGAGAAAATCGTCAACAAACAACTGACCCGCTACCTCGAGGAGAACAACATCCTGGACCCTTCCCAGTCCGGCTTCCGCAGCAACCACAGCACCGAAACCGCCCTCATCGCCGCCACTGATGACATCAGGACCCTGCTAGACAACGGAGAAACAACAGCCCTCATCCTCCTGGACCTATCAGCCGCCTTCGACACGGTCTGCCACCACACACTACGAACACGCCTTCACGACGCCGGGATCCAAGAGAAGGCCCTGGACTGGACCACATCCTTCCTTTCCGGCAGAACACAAAGCGTCCGCCTCGCCCCTTCCGATCCAAGGCCACCAAGATCATCTGCGGCGTACCCCAAGGCTCCTCCCTCAGCCCAACGCTGTTCAACATCTACATGGCACCCCTCGCCCACGTCGCCCGACAGCACAACCTCAACATCATCTCCTACGCCGACGACACCCAGCTGATCCTCTCCCTCACCAAAGACCCTCACACCGCCAAAGCCCACCTCCACGAAGGAATGAAGGCCGTCGCCGAATGGATGAGGACCAGCCGCCTGAAGCTGAACTCGGACAAGACGGAGGTCCTCAGCCTTGGTTCCAACCCTTCAGCCTGGGACGACTCCTGGTGGCCAACATCACTGGGAACAGCCCCGCCACCCACCGACCACGTACGAAACCTAGGGGTCATCCTCGACCCCACCCTCTCCATGACTAAGCAGGTCAACGCCGTTTCCTCATCCTGCTTCAACATCCTCCGAATGCTCCGCAGGATCTTCAAGTGGATCCCCACCGAAACAAGAAAAACAGTCACCCAGGCCCTCGTCACCAGCAGGCTGGACTACGGAAACGCCCTCTACGCAGGAACGACGGCTAAGCTCCTGAGACGGCTGCAACGCATCCAGAACGCCTCTGCACGTCTTATCCTCGACATCCCCCGACGCAGCCACATCACACCCCACCTGAAAGACCTGCACTGGCTCCCTGTCAACAAGAGGATAACCTTCAAGCTCCTCACCCACGCACACAAAGCACTCCACAACTCCGGACCAGCCTACCTCAACAGACGACTCAGCTTCTACACCCCCACCCGCCAGCTCCGCTCGACCAGCCTCGCCCTCACCACAGTCCCCCGCATCCGGAAAACGACCGCCGGCGGCAGATCCTTCTCCCACCTCGCCGCCAAGACCTGGAACACCCTCCCCACCAACCTCCGACAGACCCAAGACCTACTGGCCTTCAGAAGACTCCTCAAGACCTGGCTCTTCGATCAGTAGCAGCACCACCCCCTCTTCCCCCAGCGCCTTGAGACCCTCGCGGGTATGTAGTGCGCTTTATAAGTGACATGATTGATTGATTGATTGAATGTTTAATCATGATGCAGGGGCAGCGTGGGCCCCTGCAGCCCCAGGGATGCCACCTCCCTGGGGCTATTCTAATGATATGCGGGGGCCACGTGGGCCCCCCGCAGCCCCGGGGACCGTCACCTCCCCAGGGCTTTATCAATGGTCGGGGGTGAATTGTGGGCCCCCCAAGCCCCGGGGACCAGCACCTCCCAGGGGCTACTTTTAAAAAATGAAGTGTGGGGAGGCCTGAGCCCCCCACACTGCCCCAGGGACCACCACCTCCCCGGGTCATACATCAATTAAGTGCTGGGTCTGTTGCAGACCCCCGGCCCCGTGGACCACCACCTCCCTGGGGCTTTAAACCTGTTGGGAGGGGGGCCACGCACCCCCCCACGAGGAGCTCTCCTTGGCTCTGGGGACCACCACCCCCCAGGGCCGGCTCCAGCAATGTCCCGGGGTGCCCACTCTGGGACATTGCAGTTTGCTATGGCATGGCGGGAGCACTGCTCCCCCCATGCCATAGCAAACACTGCTTCACTTCATGGAAGCGAGAGCAGTTTTCCTGCTCTCACTTCAATGCAGTGAAGCAGAATTGCTTTTGGGCAAAGGGAGCTGCATGTTAGCAGCTCCCTTTGCCCAAAAGCAATGCTGTCTCCCGCAGGAGGCGGGGAGCCGACAGGGACCGCGGGGGCATTGGTGCCCCACCGTGGCCCCCAACCAGTGGCCAAGCCCTGGGGGATGGGGTCCCCGGGGACCAAAATGGCCCAGGATAGGGGGGCTGTGCAGGACCCCTATTCATTTAAAAAAAAAAAAAAAGGATTGGCCAAGCCCCGGGGCCAAAAATGGCCTGGGGGGGGGGGGGGGAAGCAGCCCCCTCTCAAAATAAAAAAATAAAAAATTTGCCAGGCCCCGGGGGATGGGGTCCCCGGGACCAATATCGGGCAATGAAACTGGGGGGCATTAATTCTTTTTTTTTCTCTCGTGATAAGAGTCGCGACCCTATCGTGGCTCTCAGCGCGGTCCCCCAGTGTAATGTCACAGTGGATTAGTGGATCCATCTTAAATAAATAATTCAATAGAATATAATTCAGAAGGTAGTGTTGCATTTGGGAACTTTTTTTATAAAGCTAGTGAGATTGAAGTTAATAATCACATTAAATTTGATAGAGTTAGAAATAATATAAAAAAATTAAAATTAAAAGTTACATTTGAAAAGTGTATGGTATTGTAGTACATTGAATTCGTACTTTTGTTTTGCAAATTCACGATGGGTTCGCGAATCCGGAAAATATTAAAAAAGAGTATGTATGTTAAAAAATAAATAAGACTCACTGTTGGGTTATAGGGTGGCTCTAAAGAGAGCAGTTGTTTTCATTATGACTTTGTTGGAGGTACATATAAGTACGGATGCACAGCTTAAGGTTGTTGAGAAACACTGTTTCCTTCATCTGTGAAATGAACTTCATTACTTCTGTAGACGCTCATGCATATCAAAACGTTGATTGTTGTTATAGATGGAGCCCATCCTATGGTCTCTGAGGTAAGCAGAAACCGCTTTATTGACATTCTTCCTAGTGTTCTCAATCTGTGGACAGAATTGATTTGACCACTTCCATTTCTGTCTTTTGGCACTTATTAGAGTATACAAAGACAGTTTGAGGCAAAAGCAACATCAATTGTGCAAAGGTATCCTTCATTAGGATTTCCAGCCCTACCCCAGTCAATGTGCCTAGGTCATTGCCACCACAGTGCACAATCATGAGGTCAGGGGGTTGGAGATGCAAAAAGGTTTTAACCAAAGGCATCAATTGGTGCCACTTTAATCCTCTCTGTACAAACCATTTAATATCCACAGTTTGCAAACCTAGGTCTTTGTCAATATCTCTGTGTTCAGCATACCTTTTGCATCAGAAAACATAGCTGTGCCCTACAATCCATACTGTAAGCATTTTGTAGGGATGTCTGGAAGGAATCAAAAGATGTCTGCTGCTGAGGTAGTCAGTTGGTAGAATGAGAGGCATCTCAAATGGTGGAGAACATGATGTTTTTGAGAAAACCGAGAACTGATTGGCTGTTCATCAACATTGTGCACTCAAAAATAGGATGCATGTTACTTTCCTGAAGAGGCATGTTTCTGATTGGTTATTAAAAATGTTTTAAAGGTACAGTAGATAGGATAAGGTAATATTTTGCAAAAGTCAAGCACACCTGCTATTTGCATTTGTAAGCCTGTGTGCTGAATTTGAAAATGTGGTGAACTTGCGACCTTCTGGTACAGTAGAATGCTGCAGAAAGTGTTACTATGGAAACTAGGATTAAACAGAATGGAGGAAGGTTTGAAACTTAACTGTGGTTTTAAAATGTGAAATGGTAACTTATATATAAGTGATATGCTACTAAATTAAGTTTTCCCAATTCAGTAGTATGTTTAGAAATAGTGTGTTGTTAAAAAAGAATAATAGCATTATTGGAAATAGGTTTTTGAACTCCCATAAGGGTTTGCGGCTCCATCGCGACGCAACACTGCGGCACCGCGGTGGAGTCGCGACTCCAGTAAATTAAAGAACCAGTTTGGGCACTTTTAGAAGACACTTAGAAAGGGTTAAAATGTCTAACCAATAGAAATGTTTTTCAGAATTTGAAATAATGAAGGAAGCATTTTGATTTGTTACTTACATTTATTTGTGTGCAGGAAGAGAGAGAAAGTTTGCCATTACTGGTTTTACCATGTTGAGAGTGGTGCATTACATTTATTGTGTGAAAGAGAAAATCTTTTATGAGTTTCTGATATTTCATATTCTGCAATACTATTTGAAAGGTGAGTTACAAATCTGTAAGGTGTGTTATGTATTGTGTGGTAGTGCTTCAGTCTTTGTAGTGATATTTTTATCTTTGAAAAGCATTATTTTTAAAGTTTGGAAATTATTCAAGAAGTGTGATGTTTCAAATATGTTACGAAATGTACAAATGTGTATTGTAGTTTGTTTTATTGTACTGAAATGAAGATTGAAATAGGTTGTGCATTGTAATATGTATGCTTTGGTAGATGGATTAGTGATTATGGTACTTCGTATGAGTCTCTGGAAAGGTATAGTTGAAGTATGCTGTATAAATTTAGGTGTCTGCTTGAAATGAGAAGTACAGTCCGTCAAGTTTAAAGGACTGCATGGTCTTGTGACTGAGGTATGTTGTGGTATCCTGCTGTTCTCGGGTGGAATCTGGAGCATGGAATGTGTGCGCCAGATTCCACACAAGGACGGTTGGCCCAGGCTTGAAGAAGCAGCTGATTTACATTTCTCTTCAATCAAATAAACTTACCTTAATATAAAGCAGCATCCTGTTTTCATTACGTGAGAACTTTACACTGGCGACGACTGGAAGACGAACCAACAAGCCTGGAGCCCTGCGATGCGCAGATCGTGAGTCTGTTGACTGACAGTAAATCAGTTTCGTTTCCGGAACCTCTCAGAGAAATGACCTCGATGTAGGCTAAGACGACTGTGGAAACCCCGTCCCAAACAAAGTTTCTGGTGAGACTTTACGCATTTTAAACAAATTGTTTGCTTTGCTATTTCTCTCGCGCATTGAATTTAAATGCGCACAAAGACTGAACGCGCCAGCAATCACGCGCGCCACGTATTTGTTTTGTTTGATGCGCTCGTGCACGCATCTCTGAAAAGACTAGTGCGTTAATTGTACCTTGTGTCAATATCGTCTACTATCTCATTGTGGCGCTCACCGGAACCTCGTCACAAGTTTTGCATAATTAATGTTGCTAAGCTACGAACAACGCACCAACGCAATTTCGTCATGAATCTTGCATAAATAATGTTGCCTAGTTACGGCCAACGCACCGTCATCAAAGGCGTTGCCAAGCACTCTTCGCACTCTGTGCTCCTGTTAACAGAGTTCGCCGTAAAAGAACAAATTGCCTCCTTTGAACTGGATGTTTTTCACATCGCATTTGCTGGCATTTCTATTATCATCTTGTGTGTCAGTATATTTTCAAGTTCTCGCTGACACACACAGCCTAAATATTATTGTCTACTTCCACGTCACTGACACACACAGTAATTTAATGTGAATAAGCCAATCCATGTGTGTCAGTCAACATTGCTTTCCGCTGACACACACAGCTTCAATTTTAACTTATAATTGAATTAATTAATCAGCTTACAAGCTGCAACTCACTGATACACACAGCAAAGAGTGTGTCAATTGTGCTACACTATATGATCAACTTTTGAACTCACATATTATTATTAATTTCTTTCCTGTTGTATTGAATTTTTTTAATTTTTTTCCCCATGGAGGGCATTGGTGCTCCGCCCCCATTTTTGGCTACTCCAGGAGAACCTACATTAGAATGGAAACAGTGGAAAGAAGGTTTAGAAGCTTACATTGAAGCTATCGGGGGGATGATTACACTGACAAACGTAAACTAGCTATTCTAAAACACTGTTTAGGCGCTGAAGGAAGGCGCATTTTGAGCCATTTACCTACCATATCTACCAACGACTCTAGTGATGATGACGTCAATGTATTTGACAACGCCATCAAACAACTTGATAAGTTATATGTAAAAAAAGTGAATGAAGTAGTAGCACAACACAAGTTTCTAAGCAGAGGACAATTACTTAACGAACCCATTGACGTCTTTGTGAACGACTTGAGAATTTTAGCTGCCAAGTGCAACTATTCCACATTCCATGATCAAATGGTACGTGACCAGATGGTACATAAAGTAGCTGATGCCAAGTTACAGGAGAAATTACTATCTGCCGACGACTTAACACTTTCCAAAGCCATTGACATTGCTCATCGTTTTGAAGACATGAAATTAGGCATGAAAGAACTTGCAGAAAAAAATAATACTGCAGAGGTTCAAGTAGTAAAGAAAGGTGCTTCTGATGTAAGCACCGACAATAAATCTCTTAACAAATCACTTCCCGCTAGTTCCAATTTTGAAAAAAAGAGTATGTGTGTTTCAAATGTGGAATTCCGGGTCATTTAGCCAATGACAAAAAGTGTCCCGCAATAAGTCAAGTATGCAGATATTGTAAGTCTAAGGGACATTACGCAAGGATGTGCAGAAACAGGAACAGGTTTAGAAACAAAGGGACAGAGTTCAGGAATGCAAAATCTGTTTATGTTAAAGTAGTTAATTGTGACACAGATGATGCTGAATTTATGTTAACTGTGTATGAAATTAATGACATTAGTAAAGATGCTCCATTCTGTACAGTACTTATAGGCAATAAGGAAGTAAGAATCATGGCAGATTCTGGTGCAAGACACACTCTTATTGGTGACGAGTGGCTAAAGGAGTTTCCTGATGTACAATTGTTTCCTCCTGACATAAAATTGGTGGGATATGGCAAAAAGCCTATTGAAGTTTTGGGTTTTTTCCCTTCTAATATTAGTTTTAAAGGTAAGACCATTAACGCAAAGGTATATGTGGCCAAAGATGGATCTTGTCTTTTGGGTTGGCCACAGCAAAGAGACCTCATGATCACATTAAATCCCAACCATCCTGATCAAGTGTTGGGCTATTCAGATTTGATTCTTCAGGTTGAAAGTAGTCCGGCAACTGAATGGGAAAAAAGGTTTCCCAAAGTATTTTCTTCTCAGTTAGGATTATTAAAATTTTTTGTGCATAAGATCATTCTGAAACACAATGCCATTCCCAGAGTACACAAAGTCAGAAATATTCCTTTACTACTGAGGGCCACTGTAAAGAAGGAGTTAGAAAGGTTATGTCAACTAGATGTCATAGAAGAAATTGAATCCTCTGAATGGCTTTCTCCAGTTGTTGTCGCACACAAACCCAACGGTAAAGTTAAGTTGTGTGTAGATTTGAGAGACCTGAATGAAAACGTGTGGGTGGACAGACATCCCCTGCCTAACATTGGGGAGATGTTCATCAAACTCAAGGGGGCGACGATGTTTTCGACTCTTGATTTATCAAATGCATATCATCAGATTGCTTTACATGGTGACAGCAAACAGTACACTTCTTTCATCACATCCGAAGGTGCCTTTAGATATAAGAGGATGCCATTTGGGCTAATTTCTGCATCTTCCGTGTTTCAGAGAGTCATGCACAACTTGTTTAAGAATATAAGTAATGTTTTATACTTTCAAGACGACATCCTTGTTTTTGGTTGTAATACTCAAGAACATACTGAGACCTTGCACAAAGTTTTATGTATTCTTCAAGACAATGCTTTGAACTTAACTAAAGAAAAATGCAAATTTGGTGTAGATTCCGTGGAGTACCTGTGTCCTTCTATCAGTAAAAATGGCATTTCTCCTAAACAAAATCTAATTAAAGCTATTGAAGAAGCTCCTGAACCCCAAAACAAGGACCAGCTGAGATCATTCCTTGGTTTGGCAGAATATTACGCCAAATTTATTCCAGTGTTTGCTGACAGAACAGTTCACATGAGAAATCTAATGAAAAAGAACCAAATGTTTGTATGGGACGACAACTGTGCCTATGAATTCAAACTTATAAAAAAATGTATAGCCTCAGCACCTGCTTTAGCTACTTTTGATACTGCTTGTGAATCAATTATTGTTTCTGATGCCAGCAATGTTGGAATTGGTGCTGTTCTAATGCAAAATCAAAAAAGACATTTGGTCACCATTGCATTTGCTTCCAGACCACTAAGAGGTGCTGAAAATAAATATTCCACTCTCGATAAAGAAACACTAGCATGCTGGTGGGGCATTGAATATTTTCGCAAATATGTATATGGCACTGTTTTTAGAGTTAGGATGGACCATCGTCCTCTGGTGGAATTGTTTACAACCAAGGGTTGTGGGAAGGCGACTCCCAGAATTGCCAGATGGCAATACAAATTACAGGACTTCCATTTCAAGGTCGAATATATTCCCGGAGTGAAGAATGTCCTCGCTGACTGTTTGTCAAGACTGCCTGTAAAGGATAATAGTGGCATCATAGATGATTGTGAGTTAGAAAAGGTAGTGTCCATCTGCGAAGTATCGAAGGGGTGCATTAGTGAGGATCAGTGGAGAACGGCCTGTGATAATGATGAGGATATCAAAAAGGTGATGTGCTTTGTGAAGTCATCTTGGCCTAGGAAAGCTGATTTGCCCCAAGGTCTTTTACCTTTTTTCCAAGTGGCACAAGAATTGTCCATTCAGGATGACATTTTAATGAGAGGTCTACCATTAGTTGTAGCTAGTGATCTCAAACAAACTTTCCTAGACATGGTACACGAAGGTAATCCCGGTATGACCAGTATGAAGAGGAGGATAAGGAGTGAATTTTGGTGGCCTGCTGTAGATGGGTGTATTGAAAGAAAGGTCAGATGTTGTATTGAATGTAGCATTAGCGACAAGTCCCAAAAGTCTATTGTTTATCAACACTCACCTGTTTCAAGGCCATCACGTGTGTGGGAAAGAGCATCTCTCGACATAGCTGGACCAATGAGTTTTGGGCAAAATCCTGTGTATGCCATTGTTTTAATTGATCAACTATCGCAGTGGCCTGAAGTTAAACTTCTTCCGCAGATTACTTCCAGGGTTATTTAGTTTTTAAACGAAATATTTGAGAGGGAGGGCTTTCCCGAATTGTTACTTACAGACAATGGAGTACAATTAACTTCAATTGAAATGAAGACATTTCTTGAGAGTCATGGTATTATACACAAACGTTCTTCAGTTCATTATCCCCAAAGCAATGGAATTGTGGAAAGATGGACCTCTGTTGCTTCTTTCTGTACTCATCTTGCCTCTTTCTTTTCCCCTATTCCCTCTTTTTGTACTTCTTTTGCCTCTTTGTGCACCACTCTTGCCTATTTCTGCATCTCTCTTGCCTCTTTCTGTACATTTCTTCCTCTTTTTTGCAGTTGCCTTGCCTCCTTCTGCACTTCTGTTGCTTGTTTTTGAACTTCAGTTGTTTCTTTATACACTTTTCTTGCTGTTTTCTTCTCCTCTCAAGCTTCTTTCTGCACCTCTCTTGCCTTTTTCTACACTCATCTTCCCTGTTTTGCACTTATCTTGCCTCTTTCTGCATCTCTCTTGCCTCTTTGTGCACTTCTCTTGCATGTTTGTGCACCTCTGTTGTTTCTTTAGGCACCTCTATTGTCTCTTTCTGCACTTATGTTGCCTCTTTCTGCATTTCTCACATTTTTCAGTAGCTGTGTTGTTCTTTGTGTATTTCTTTTAGCTGTTTCTAAACCTTTCTTTTTCTTTCTGTCCCGTTCTTTCTCTTTCAGCACATTTTGTCCTCTTTCTGCAGTTCTATTGCTTGTTTCTACACTTTTGTTTTTTTATTTGTTATAAAGAGAATAGCAATGCATTTGTAAGTAATTGCTTACTAGTTATTATGAATATTGACATGTAATTAATTTAAAATTGTTAATTGATGTAACAAACTATTAAAACTGTTCTTTGTTTTTTAGAAAATTATTTTGTTTGGATAACAAATTGAAGATGGCAAGAAAACATGAAGAGAGAAGACAACAAAGAAAACAGAACTACTTAAAGAAAAGTAAAAAGAGTGCATTAGAAAAAGACCAAAATGTTACTCAGGATAAAGTCTGTTTTGGTAAAAGCACTAAACAGTTTCTTAAAACAGTTGCAGAGAGATTAAAGAAAGACAATAATAATGAAAGGAAAAAGAAAAGTTTTACAACAAAGCACAAGGAAAATAAGAATTGTAATGGTAAAAAAACATTAGTTTTTGGAAAAACAACGCATGTTATAAGAAGACAAAAACAATTTAAAGAGATACGTATACGAATGTTTTGAAGTAGAGTAATTCAAAATGTATTAAAAGATTGAAAAAGTATAAAAAAAGATCAGCAGCGAATAAGAAGCAACACATTGAAAGCATAGTAGATACTGCTTTTGAACTGAAATGAAAATTATTTATATTAGTATTGAAGAGAATAAGAACATTGGATAAAAAATGGTGTTTATGAAAGAGAAAAGCAAAAGAAAAAGACTTGTTAATAGAAGTAACTTTTGTAAAACTTTTACTGGGAAATGGAAGCACACTTCTAATATTGAGCCTTTCTTTAATGAAGAAAGCTATTTTCAACAGAACACATTAGTACATGCAGTTGATACTAGTGGTCGATGCTATGAGATGAAAGATGGTTGTCCCATTCCAAAAGAAAAAATGGTTGTTAGGAGTGTGGAAAAAGTAATAGCTGAAGAAGTTCTAGGGAAGCGTACACAAGCTCCTGTATATAAGTGGGATTGTAGCAGTATTTGACAGGAATCTATTGACATATTACAATTTCTTTTATGAGAATATGCAAAAAAGTCTTAAATAGAAGATTAAGATGTTACAAGGACTAGATCCATGTAAAATAAGAAAATATACTAACTTGCAGGGTCATTCTCTGGCTTGTCTTTCAAGAAAAGTGTGTCAAAGTACTTTTCATCATTTAAGAATGTTATCAGTACACCACTCAGAAATGCGGAAGTTAGTAAGGAGACTCTACTATGTAAAAACTCCTGCATTATGTTTAAGTGAATTGAACACAGTTCTTTTGCACGGTTCAGTATAAGATGTACAAAAAGTTTGTGATGATATACAGTTTCGGTTTTTTTTGTTCATAAGAGGAGTGTAGAGTAAGTGAGAGCTTGATAAGTGCAGGTGTTGAAGAACACAGGAAGAGATTAGTATCGATGAGTTTGCAGAAGAAATTACAAAGTTTAAGACAGTTTCATCTGAAAAACCAAACTATGTTTGTATTTGTTGTCGACGTACGCACTATAGAAGTCAAACTAGGAATGTTGATTTATATTTAAAAAGTGAAAAGGAAATCAATGATAAGTGTCAGCAATTTGGTGCTTATTTGTTGGTAGAAGGTCAGTTTGAGTTGGCTACTGATGAAGTTATTTGTAAATACTGTTACAACAAATTAGAATAGAACAAAATGCCAGCTAGAGCAGTACATAACAACTTAGAGTTGGTAGCTATTCCTCAGGAACTGGCAGATTTGAATGCATATGAGTCCATTCTTATTCAATCTGTACACCCATTTCAAGCCATAGTTCGCAGGTAAGCTGGTAAAACAGGTAAGCTGCCACCAACAGATTTACAAAGAGGTCTGAAAGGAAGAGTTGTGTATTTACCTTTAGATTTTAAGAAAAATATTGAAACTGTTGGTGTAGACAGGGAGGAAAATGAGCCAGTAGTTATTCTAGTAAATGGTGTACCAACAAAGAGTCGAAAAACATGGCAAGAGTTTGTAGATGTTAATAAACTTCAAAAGGCTACATTATATCGGGTACAGAATAATATTTATTATAAGAATGTAAATGTTGATGAACAGGTAATATGCTTAGAAGATGAAACAGAAATTTCAAGTGGCCAAATAGAAAAAGTGGACAAGTCCAGGAGTGAAGAGATTTCTGAACATTATACTAGACATCCTCTACATTCAAAAGAAATGATAAGAAACAGTATTGACTTATTTCAAATGAAGGAAGCAAAGGGAACTCCCATGAGTGTACGGGAAAAAAGTTTAGAAGCTCATTGTTTTCCATAGCTATTCCCCACTGGAGAAGGTGGACGATTTGATGAGGGAGCTGTACAGATTCCAGCTTCAGAATACCGCTTGACAAGATTATACTATGAAGAGCCAAGATTTTGACAGTGCATTCTATATATATTTCATCTTCTGTTTGAAAGTGATTTGTCTGTACTTTCATATGCAGTGAACCACATATTAAACACAGGAGTTCATCTTCTACATGTTTCTGCAAAAGAATTAATGGACAGAGTTCAACAAAGAGATGAAAATTTAGAATCTCAGATAATTAATTTGATGGAGTGTCAATGTGGTACCAATGAATGTTGGTTTGGTCGTCACGGTGAACTTAAATGTATGTTAAGAAACTTAGGTACACCTACATGGTTTGTAACACTTAGTTGTGCTGAATATGCGTGGGAAGATTTACTTGAATTTCTATGAGAAGCAAGTTCAAATGTTAAAAATATTGAATTGAAGACACCAGGAGAACTCTGTTCCTTGGATCTTGTAAATGTCTACAGGTATTGTAACCATAGGTTTCAAAGTATGATGTCATTTATCTGCAATAAAAATATTCTTCCTCTTGGAGAAGTTACTGATTTCTTTTGGCGAAAAGAGTACCAAGCCAGAGGTGCTCCTCATATACACATGCTATTATGGACAAAGAATGCTCCAAAATTTGGAACTGATACTGATGAAACTCTTTTGTCTTTCATCGAACAGTATGTTATGTGTGCCATACTAAGAGATGGAGGAGAAAAGAGCATGAGACAACAAGTTTTACGGTTTCAAAGTCAACGATGTGGGAAATACTGTTGACGAAAATACAAGTGTAAAGGGAAATCTTATACAAAATGTCGTTTTGGATTCCCACATCCAATAAATTCTAAAGGAAGAGTAAATAGTTTTTTGTCAGCAGTAAGGCATACAATAACTTGGAAACCTCCGAAGAATACCAACAACTTAAAAAGAACAGAAGATTCTGGACTGCAAACATGGATATTCAATATGTTGCAGATAATTCAATTGCTGTTGCTCGCTATGTTACATCATATATAATCAAATCTGAAAAGACAGAGATGAAAGAAATGTGGGAAGAAATTTTACAAGAGAAGAGTCTTAGCAGAAATTGTACAGCTTTAGCTTGAAAATGCTTTCCCATCGAGAGATTAGATCCTATAAATGTTCGGATCGCTTGAGCTCTGCCAGTTTATATTCAAAGTCAAGAGGAATCATTTGGGTAAATATGCAGTAATTGGATGTGATGGATGTTTAGTAAAACATGCCAAAGGAAATCTTATTAACCACAGAAAACTCAGTTGCGAAAGTCCAGATAGGAGGGAATTTTTCTATTTAGCACTTCTGCAACTGTTCAAGCCTTGGCGTAGTGAAACGGAATTACTTGGAGATTTTGACTGCTAAGAAGATTCTTTTAATGCAACTAAAGATAGCATTCAGTGCACAATTTTCCCTACATATCTACAAATGTTAAATGATTAGATTGAACAAGAAAGTACTATTGCAGCTGAAATAGCTAGAGAAAGTTCTCAAGACAGTCAAAGTTCTGGTCCACTGAGTCAAGATCCACTGGGACAACCAATTATCGAAAACAAAGCAGCAATTGCCATGAATGAGGTAGAAACTGCAATGCAACAAGCACAACAGGGTATTATTCCGTTGGAAAAGTTAGAAGAACAACTAAATATTGAACAAAAAGAAATATATCTACAAGTCAAACAACAGATACAACATGGTTTGCTGCACGAAAAAAAAGACACAAATGAAAGACGACCGAAGTGAGGCTGGAGGCAGACGTGTCCCGGCATTGATTTTAACTTGAAGAAGTCTACCTATGTAACCACAGTAAGGAGGATCAATAATTTGGAGATTGTTCAATCCCAGAACTCGAGTGACAGAAAATTCAGAATATATTAAGACTACATTTCATTGAAGGCTCACAGAGAGAGCCCCAGATTTGATGGGCATACCCTAAAAATAGATGGGTGGCACTTGATCTTGAGGAGCCAGTTCCCAAGAGTGATCATTGAATGATAACACATCACCAATTCTGATCTGAAGTTGTGGGAGACACCAAGTCTTTTTCCTGAAGAAGGTGGTCGGATCATTTTAACCCACCGAAACGCGTTGCACTGGTTCTACAAAAGCACTAAATCAACCCTATCTTGGCCAAATAAGAGACTGTACAAAATAGTTGTTTGACCAATGAATTTCTTTGTGATTAGTGTGTAACAATGACAAAAAATTAATGTCTATGATATTCTCCCATGTTCATTTATTGTGATTTTTGTAACAATTGAAGAAAGTGGCCCTTAGGGGCCACCCGGGTTACACACAACCTCCTGCTATGCCTTCCCAAGTAATGAAGAGCCAGTCAGACAGAAGAGAATACAAACACACCTTTATTAGCAAAATCTCTGCAGAGGAGTCCAATCTGACCTGCACCCTAAGATGTCTGCCGAGGGACTGACCCCCCAACAGTCTGCAGTGAGTAGTAATTCTTCCGAAGAAGCCTCCAACCACGCCCACAGTGGAAAGTTACCAGCCTGGGCCGAACATGAACAAAGAAGGCACAGGGAGATGGGCTACCACCTCCCAGATGGGTACATGTTATCTGTAAGTCAAGGTCACCGCGCTGAGTCTCAGCGTCTCCTAACGTGGGATCAGAACTACACACTCAGATAGGTATGCAAAGGCAGAATGGCCGATTCATTAGTAAGTCGGAAAACAGCCTTGAACAGGAGAGAAAATAATAACGAAATACAGTGTTCTGCTGAGACAAGCAATACGAATGATGAGGCCTAGTTCAGACACAGCCTAAGCAGCTTAATAGAGATTACGAAATACAAAATGGAGTCACACTTGCTAACTAAAGCTTGCACGTTGCAGGGATAACTCAATGGGTTGCATAACGTTAATACAAGTGGCATCTATTTAACCACACACAGCTAACCTAATATAACATGAAACGAGTGCATTGCGGGAATGGGATTTTCAAACCTAACAGACCCTCCTTTTAGCATGGGTGGCTAAATGCTTTATTGGGCTATCCGGTAGTGTCTTTACAATTCTAGGTGGGGAGAAAGGAATTGCATAGTCACTCAAGTTACGAAGGAGAACAAAGCAACACAGGAGCATCAAAATCACTTCATATTCGAAGATGCCCTCATCTATGAGCATGATGTCCTGGATCATCATAGTGGAGACCTTGTTATCTCATCTTGACAATTTAGGGGTAGGGGCGAGTTTACTCACACAATAGGTGCAACAGGCTGGAAGACAGTTAATACATAGGCAACATGTAAAGATGACACCTGCGATGGCTATTAGGACAAGTAATATCTTCCAACCCCATGATGTCAGTAGACCCCAGAACCACCCTGTCAAGGACCATGACCCATTATCTTGGTGAATGTCAGATGCAAGCTTGTGGAGCTTCTGTAGCAGAATATACAGTGGGGGCATGGTCAGGGATGTAGACACAGCAACTGCTACCAATGACGCAACAAGCTCCACCCCTATCTGCGAGAATGACGTCTAAAACCATCCGGTTTTGAAGAGCAACGAGTCTCGTAGCCTGAAGCTCTACCATAATGTTGGTCAATATTCCTGTCGTCATATTGATAACCCCCTCTACCACCCGGGTGAGTCGTCTAATATTGAGGCTATTGGCCATAGGGCCCCAGAAGGGTAGAATGCCTTTCATTGCATCAGTAAACTGTTACAAGGTCGTGTCAGTCTGGTCTATGTCGTCTGTACTAATCATCCTCTTAAACTGGGAGGCTAGGACACCTCTACGCTGTAGGCAATGAGTTTTGTGGTAGTTGGGAGGGGCTATATAAACTGGGGGAAGGAGGTAGGAAAGGTAGCACCGCCCGGACCATCCCTCAGGGAGCCACACATAACCACGAGCACCACAAACAAAATAAACATTAGGCGGCTGGATCAAGGGTGGACTTTTGGGCATCCTTAATATAGAAGTAGTGTTGCATCTACTGTCTCCCATCTATATGTCTCCTACCCCTTGAACGCAAAAAGGAGCCAGTACATCTACCACTGCCAGGGGTATGGGCTTATCTTCGGTGACATTGCGGGCTTGGAAGGATTGATAATATTCTGATACATTGAACTGCGAGAACCCATCCCTGTCCATCTCTGTTCTGCTTGCATTGCTACCTCGATCTGCTGCTCTGAGGCAAGAATTCAAGAATACTCGATCAAACTGCCCATTCCCGGGGGAAACACCAGGTGGGGCCCTATGTTGGGAGTACACATTCATTGTCAAGGAACGGGAACGGGTGTCTCTTTGTTCCAAGGAGTCAACCTGAGAGAACGAGCGGATCATACTAAGTAAGGTAAACCACCCCTCACAACTATTAACATAGGATAAGGGCATAGGAACAGGTTCTCACTTTGATGTGTAACAGAAGGCAGCAAACCACACACCCAACATTTTGTCGTATTATAGGCAGCATGCGTTTGGTGCAACGTCTGAATAAAAACATTGTCCTTATAGCACTCCCGGTGCTCTTCTTTAAGAGGCGCTAAAGTACCAAAAATATGCTCAGGAGGGGCTGGCGTAGTACTTATCCAAGCATGCACAAGGTATTTCTCTTCTAGGAAGAACAGCACCCCAAATACAACCATCAAGGAAAGCAAAATTATTGCGACAAACACTATTTTACTCTTAGTGGACCAAAAAGACCAAACAGGCCCATTTGAAGTGGGACGCGGAGCCGCAAAGGGCTGCTCCTCATCACGGGTAGGACGACCAAAAGGATACATTTTCAAAACTTCAAAAGCAACTTATATGCGTCACAGGAAAAAATCACAGACTGGAGCTACAAAAATACAACCGACCAGAGGGGTACAATTCACCCAGTGTCCTTCAGAGCCTCACTGGTAGGCTCCTATTGTTCATCGATGACGTTGCTATGAAGCACTCCCACGGGGGAGCTGCACGATTGCAGCCCTTGTTGGAAAACAAATCCTCTTCTTTCAGGATAGGGCACCCTCCCTCCTGGGCAAATACCCTCAACGATCCTGTCCAGTGTCTAGGGCAGTGCACCAGTGTTGTTCACTCTAATCTAAAGCAGGCACCATAGACATAGCACCTCCGCCCTAAACTCAAGTCCTTCTCTAACTCCTGGACTGTCCTACTGGCGCACTGTCCTTCCGTCGGGGCCGCAAGTTGTACCTGACAACCCCAGGCACTTCTTCATCAGCAAAAAGAGGAAGAAATTCAGGCTCAGCAGGGCATTGAGACTCAGGTGTCTGTGCACTAGAAGTGGGAGCATCCGGGGTGGCCCTTATCTCTGGGCGGACCGCCTCAATTAAGGCCGCGTTGCTTTCTTCGTCTGTCTGCGCCCACCTCAATCGGGCGTCAGAGAAAGGAACGAAACGGGGCACTCGCTCCCCTTCCTGGTCAGCTATTCCTTCGAGAGCCCACTGATCATACGGAAGTGGTAGAGGTACCCTCTTTACATGTGATGCATGCACCCAGTGCTTCCGGCCTTCAAGCTTCACAGCAGTGCGGGTTGCAAGCAGGACAAGCAGGGGACCTTTCCACCTCGGCTCCAGGCAGTTCTTCCGTTGAAAATTCTTGACCATAACAAAACTCCCGGGTTGTAGCTGATGCCTGGGCCCCTCTGGTACTAGTTGCAGCGTGGCATGAATCTGTTGGTGGACAGAATGGAGATCTTTAGACAATTCATACAGATAATCTATCAACAGGGGGTACTCTATCTCGGAGAAGCGCTTGGGTCTTGGGACGACCCAGATGTTGGCGGGGCGCCCAAAGACCACCTCGTACGGGGACAACCCTGTTCTAGAATGCGCTGTTGCTCTGGTGGATAACAAAGCCAAAGGTAATGCATCTGGCCATTGCAATCCTGTGCTTTCTTGGATCTTCGTTAACTTCAGTTTGAGAGTACCATTGTACTTCTCAACCAGACCTGCTGACTGGGGGTGGTTCGCTGCATGAAACTTCTGCTTAATATGCAAGCCCTTACACACCAATGCAATGACTTTTGAGTTGAAGTGACTTCCGTTGTTACTCCAGATCAAACGTGGCAATCCATAGCGCGGGAAGAACTCTTTTAAAAGCGCCTTCGCCGTCGCCATGGCCGTATTCTCCTTAGTGGGGTAAGCCTCAATCCATTTACTGAATACACAAATTACTACTAGCACATACTTCAAGTTATTAACTCATTCCATTTCGATGAAATCCATCTGGAGAACCTCGAAAGGGAAGGAAGGCGGTGCAAAGTTACCTGCGGGTGTAGGAGTACCTTTCCCAGGATTATGTTTCAGACAAATGATGCAGTGTTTCACTAGGTGTGTGGCTACCTAAGGGATATTATCGTTTCGCCATACTGGGTCTAGTAGCTTGCATATTCCTTTGGCACTAATGTGCGTTGGGCCGTGGGCTATAGTGATAACAGGGAGCACATAGGCATTCAGCAGCAACCATCTCTGCTGCCCAGACAAGTCAGTCCAACACCCATCCTCATCCAAACGCCCTGTCCTCTCCTCCCATACTGCCAACTCATCTACTGTCGCCTCGCCCTGTATTTCCCTGACATTTTCCAATGTGTCCTCGAACATTCCATTGTCTGGACCCCACCTAGCGGGACCTGCCACAAACATCTTTTTAATCTTTGATCTAGCTGTCTCCTTAGCTGTCTGATCTGCAAAGGCGTTGCCCCTTCCAACATCGTCTGTTACTGCTTTGTGAGCGCTACATTTTATTATTGCCAACTTATCAGGAAGTGTCAGTGCTGAAACAGTCTATGTATCAATGGACCATGTTGTATTCGCAGCCCATGCAAAGTCAAGAACCCTCTCTCCGCCCAGAGGCGCCCGAAATTATGGGCCACCCCAAAGGCGTACTGGCTGTCGGTGTAGACGTTGAAAGTCAATCCCTCACTTAACTCGCAAGCCCAAAGAAGGGCAACTAACTCTGCAGCCTGAGCCGATTGTTATGGGATACGGGATGTCTCAACTACAGTGTGTAACGTTGTGATTACCTAAGCTGCAGTGGTAGTGCCATCTGATAGTTTGAAACAAGAGCCATCGACATATAGTTCCCCTTGGGGGTCAGATAAGGGAACATCAGTCAGGTCTACCCGTCCCTTCGTTTCTTCCTCAGTCCGAAATAAACAATCATGGACATCATTGTCCTTTTCTTCCAAAGGGAGGGGTAGTAACGTGGCTGGGTTCAGAGTAGCACAGCGTTTGATGGTAATGTGCGGAGCAAACAATTTTAACTCATATCCAGTGAGACGCGCACTTGTAAGGTGCTGTGTCTTTGTCTTATTCAACAGTGTGTCCACAGCATGAGGTACCATGACTGTGAGATCCGTATCAAGGACGAGCCCTGCTGATTGTCTGATAGAAACTGCCACTGCCGCAGCAGCCTTCAGGCAGCTTGGGAGAGCTCTGGCGACGTTATCAAGAATAGCAGAGAAATACGCGCAGGGTTTCTGCTTACCACCGAAACCCTGTGTTAGAACAGAAAGCGCGCAACCGCCAGCCTCATGTACATAAAGCACAAAAGGCTTCTGGTAATCAGGAGTACCAAGCACAGGAGCAGAGCTAAGCGCAACTTTTAATTGCTCAAAGGCTTGCTGGCATGCAGATATCCAAGGCAAGGGTTCATGCACGTCTTTAGTGGTCAGGTAAAGGAGGGGTTTTGTTAGTAGGGAATAGTTAGGGATCCCATGCCGACAATACGAAGTTATCCCAATAAACGCACGTACCTTGCGTTGGGTCTTAGGAACAGGCATATTAGTAATAGCAGCTATGCGTTCAGGTGTTAGTCTGCGACCCTCCTTTGACAGTAGGTGACCTAAATAAGTGACCTCCTGTCGACAATATTGAAATTTTGAGAGTGACACTTTGTGTCCATGATGTGCCAAATGTAACAGTAGTTTAACCGTGGCTTCTTTACAACCATCCTCAGTGTCCGAAGCCACAAGGAGATCGTCAACGTACTGCAACAGCACATTACCAAGGGGAAGCTCCAAGGAATCCAATTGAGCTTTTAAAGCCTGACTATAAATACTCGGGCTTTCTGTATAGCCTTGCGGAGCACGGCAGAATCTAAAGCTCCTTCCGGCGATTGCAAATCCAAACAGATATCTGCTATCTGTATGGATTGGAATGCTGACGAAAGCATTCTTCAAGTCAATTACTGAAAAGAATTTAGCTGACGGGGGAATCATTGTCAAGATCGTGGTAATGTCTGGGACTACAGGATACTGGGGAACCACTATTTTGTTAACCTCTCTAAGGTCAATGACAAAGCAGTAAACATCAGGGTGGACATCAGAAGAATCCAAAGGTGCCTTTTTGAGTATAGGAAGGATAGGGCTATTAGACACATTCGCTACTGTCTCTTCAACCACACCAGACTTAATCAAATCCTGTATTATTTGCAATAAGGCCTTTTCTCCTGCCTGGGATATCTTGTACTGGGGAATACGCGGCAATTTAGCATTGTCTTTGATCTGTATAGAGACCGGTGGGATCTGGAGCAACCCCACATCCGTGTCTCCTGTAGCCCATAATGAGCGTGGAACATCTTTAAACTCAACGGGAAGGGGGGCATCCTTTGCAAGGCATTGCTTGGCATGGGCCACTCGTGGTCCAATAGTCATGTAAACACCATCTGGAGAACAAAAAATTGTCGCATGCAACCTTTTTAACAAATCCAATCCCAACAAATTCTCCCCACAATTTGACGTTAATAGGAATGGTGAGTCAACCGTAAAGGGGCCAATAGTCAAAGCAAGAGGTTTGGAAATGGGGCTAATGACCGGCATGCCTGAGAAACCCACCGAAACATTGTTTTGGCCAGACAGAGCATGCCCCCGGGACCAGTGAACGGGAAACAGAGCTATTCATAGCCCCTGTATCGACTAAGAATTTCTCGGTCGTACCATGTAAATCTGCAGTGACATAAGGTCCACACTGATATACAGGCACCAGAACTGGTCCCTTACCCTGTCCCTGGCTGTCCTAGCTATGAGACATCCCTGTCACTTCGTCCATGTCATAGTCGTCATGATAGTACTGTCTCCCTCGGGGGTCGTCGAAGTAGTTCCCGCTCTGTCTATTAGATGATGTGTTCTCTGATCACATATCCCCATGGCCTCCTCCTCCCCTTCCACGCCCTCCAAACCTCCCACCTCTCAGGGAATCACCTCTCTGCGACAACTCCGGGCACTCATTCCGTCAATGTCCCTCCTGCTTACAGTACACACATTGATTGAGCCCGAGGGGCGCACTTAAAGTACCCCCCTGTTAGTCTGGGGCAGCCGCTGGGCTGAACCTCTTCCTCTTCCCCTCGCAACTTGCTGCATCAACACCCTCATCTTCAAATCCTTCGACTTTTTCTCCACTCTTTCCTTGTCCTCATTCTCTCTATGCTCATAGTACTGTGCCATTCTCAAAATCACCGACGGGGAAGAGGTGCTCCAAGTGCTTTCTGAAGCCTGCAACCTAGTCGCAATCTCAGGAAGCAAGTTGTTAACAAACCTGCTGACAAACAACCGAACACCACCCTCCAATGACAGGTCCTGGCCACTAAAGTCGAGAAACACCCCTTCAAACCTAGTAAAGAAATCAGACACACTCTCGTCCTTCTTCTGACGACATGCAGTCAACTTGTCCCAATCTACTCGTCTTGGCAGGGTAAGGGAATGCATATAAGTGATAATGCGACCCGGTAAAGCCAATATCTCCGCCTTCGGCTTGTCACCGGGCTTGCGGTCCTTATCCCATGCCCTGATCTGATCCCATGTTCCTCCCAATTCCACCACATGGTCCTGTGTATGCACTTGCCTCCATATATCCACCGGTACCAACAAGCCAAAGAACAACTCAATATCTGCTAACGTCATCACCGTGGAGGAGGCCGCCTCTGTCAACTCTTTGTAGTACGCAGTCGGGTTTTTCCGAGGGTCCGGCATGACTTTTAAGGGATATTACCTCACTCCTCTTCCAAGGAGTATAGATCCACTGTTCTTGAAACCGAGCATCAACTCGTGGCCTAATTACAGTATTCGTGGAGTCGCGCAGTTCTGGTATCTCAGGATGATAAATGGGATGGACCTCCCTCATGGGGCACTGGGTCACCATCGTCAGAACCTTTTGGAGCAATCTGCCCCGATAACCCACCAATGTCGTTACATTGCTAAAAACCTCATTACGAGCCATACCTGCAGCATATACCCTGTCTCGTATGTCATAGATGATCTAGCGGTGCAATACCCTGAAAACACTGTTCCCACACTCCTATTAACGTGGCCGACATGTGCTTAAGGGCATGCTGCTGTACGAAGGGCTCATAATCTTTCATCACACTCCACACATCTTCCACACTATAGATCGGGCTCCGAGCCCACTGACCCACCTGATTTGCCACCATTTGCTTCTCCGCATCACCCACAGCAGAACGCACCAACACTTTGTCCATTCGGTCTCGCGCTGCCGCCCAATTCCCTTCATGAATCCCTCGTAAAGGGGTTTCGCCATTCAGGAGTGTTTGGGGCATCATACTCAAGGGAGAAAGAGCAGATGAAGAGACAGGTATCATCATGTAAGGAGACAGTGTTGTAGGAGTGAAAGGGGGTGTAACGGTAGATACAGAGTCAGTAGACGGAACAGGAGAGCTAACGGCTCCCGCCCCTGTTACTGACGTGAGCAGAGAGGAAGCAGGCAGGACTGGGGCCAAAGCAGTTGGACTAGAGGCAGAAATACTAGAAAGAGCGGCCCCATAGGCCGGGGACTGAGATGCTGGAACCCTTGGGTATATCCGCTCGGGAGCATAAGGTGGAGGAGGGCGAGAATCCAAAAGCTCATCAACGAAAACGTCACCTTCCTCCCTAGTAACATAGCATTTATCTGTCTGCAATCGGAATTTTCTATCTGCACATTCTATGCCTTTCTCTATCTTTTCCCTTTCATAGGCCACTGCTTTCTGTGTTATAATTTGCATCTGCCTCTTCCGGGCCTCTTTCTCTGCTCTCATACGCCGCTGCTTTGCTTCCTTCTGCCATACTCTTAAAGAATCAAACATCGACTGCCTGCTCTTTTTGGCGAACAATTTGTCTTGGAAGAAATTCAATTTTTGCTCATCAAACGAGCCAGTAAGTGGCCATTGTAACTCAGCATTGTCCCTCGTATATTTATTCCACAATGTGCTAAACATAATAGGGCCAATACCATGCTTGACATATACATCAAAATTTGGGGTACCCTGCGGAGGCGCAGGCTGACTCTCTTCCAATCGAGCCTCAGTAGAACAACACCGACATCCAAAACACCCCAATTTGCTTAAACAAGGCATCTTAATATAAGACACATGTACCGTCCCTAACGGACAAGTATAACAGTAGTAACGGTAATATAAACGAAAGAGAAATGATAAACAAAAAAAATTATTATTCAAGAACCAAACCAAATGGTCCGGAGACCACTCCCTACGGTCTGAAGACTGTACCAAGTTCAAAAAGGCAGGCTCTAGCCCCAGACCTTTTCAAGCATTGACCAAATTACCAGTTGGCCGGGCAGATTGTTCATGAACAGTCCCGGACCTTTTCAAGCGCGGGCCAAATTTCCAGTTGGTCTGGTAGACTGCTCACAAACACTCTGTGCCTTTTCAAGGGTCCGCAGACCCACCAAGTTCAAGACAAGACAGCCCGAAGACCGTACAAAGACACAGCCCGTCGGCTCGTGCCGTTCAAGCTAGGCAGTCCGAAAACTGCACCAAGACAGTCCAGAGACTGTACCAAGACACAGCCCGTAGGCTCATGCCGTTCAAGAATGGCGCCATTTTTCCAAGAATCAAATCACTCACCTGGTGCACACAGGTCGATTCAAGTTATTCTCCACTGCCGACTCTTCGGACCAAATGGTCAACTCCAAAGGTTTCGCCTTCTCAGGACCCCAGCCGGTGACCACTAGACGAGGAGTCGCCTGATCAGACGGGCGGGGCAGCTGCGAGAACCAAGCTCGATTGTGTGGGGTACCCCGATCCGCCCGACCGACCAGACGCAACCCCGACCCTGCAACCCGATTACGGGCAAGCTGGATCACCTTGCGGGGTCCTTGTTCGGGCACCAACTGAAGGAAGTGGCCCTTAGGGACCACCCGGGTTACTTACACCCTCCTGCTATGCCTTCCCAAGTAATGAAGAGTCGGTCAGACAGTAGAGAATACAAACACACCTTTATTAGCAAAATCTCTGCAGAGGAGTCCAATCTGACCTGCACCCTAAGATGTCTGCCGAGGGACTGACCCCCCAACAGTCTGCAGTGAGTAGTAATTCTTCCAAATAAGCCTCCAACCACGCCCACAGTGGAAAGTTACCGGCCTGGGCTGAACATGAACAAAGAAGGCACATGGAGATGGACTACCACCTGCCAGATGGGTACATGTTATCTGTAAGTCGAGGTCACCGCGCTGAGTCTCAGCGTCTCCTAACGTGGGATCAGAACTACACACTCAGATAGGTATGCAAAGGCAAAATGGCCTATTGATTAGTAAGTCGGAAAACAGCCTTGAACAGGAGAGAAAATAATAACGAAATACAGTGTTCTGCTGAGGCAAGCAATACGAATGATGAGGCCTAGTTCAGACACAGCCTAAGCAGCTTAATAGAGATTACGAAATACAAAATGGAGTCACACTTGCTAACTAAAGCTTGCACGTTGCAGGGATAACTCAATGGGTTGCATAACGTGAATACAAATGGCATCTATTTAGCCACACACTGCTAACCTAATATAACATGAAACGAGTGCATTGCGGGAATGGGATTTTCAAACCTAACACAATGTGTATGATCTTTGTGAAATTTTGATGTGGCTCTCTATTTAGAGAGTTATTTTATCTTGAAATATTCCATGTTTTTATTATATGCACTCTTTATATGACTTTGTAAATGGATTTTATAGAATAAACATTCATGTATTGGATTTTTGCAAACGGTTAGCACTCTTTGGTGATGTTGGTATGCTTGGATGAATGGTGTATGATTTATTATCGGTTTGTCCAAATACACACAAAGGGAATTGTTGTTTTTGATTATTTGTTAATTTGGCGTCCTGTCCCTTTGTGTAAGGTGGACCCCTCTCTTGTTGTTTGAGAAAAAAAAGAATGCCAATGTTCATCATTGAAACCTATTCTAATGTACATCAGTGGTCAAGCTGGAACAGGAAAAAGTTTCTTAATTAAAGTTTTGACCAGTTATCTACACAAAACTACAGAATCACATTTATCTTGTGTTGTAACAGCTCCAACTGGATTAGCAGCACACAACATTAAAGGGATTACTTTACATCGATTACTTATGCTACCAGTTGAACATGATAATAAATTGGAATATCAGAAGCTATTTGGAGAAGCTTGTTATGAAGTCTCAAGAGTACTGAAGAAATGAAACTTTTAATCATTGATGAGGTGAGCATGGTCTCAAACTTAATGCTTGCCTTTGTACACTTGAGAATGCAACAGATTTTAAAAACAGATTACGATGTGCTGTTTGGGGGAAAACATTTAATTGTATTCGGAGACCTACAACAACTTACTCCTGTAAAAGGACAACCTGTTTTTAAAACACTTGTCCATGAAGACACTAGGAAATCTCTGGGAAGTATTGAAATGTGAACATTTGGTTACATTTTGAATATAAAGAACTTGTTAAGAATATGCGACAAGCAAGTGATGACGATTATGGAAATATTCTTCAAGACAAGAATTGGTGTTTTGACGGAACATCGTAAACAAGCTTTAGAAAGTCGGCTACTAAGGAACTTGTTTACAACTGGAAACAGCAGCTGAAGTAATGTACAATATGCTTGGAGAAAAGAAGTCTATAGTTTGCCTAATGCCTACACTGCAAGAGTGTTCTACATTTAATCAACAACTTTTGAAACTGGAAAAACAACAAATAGTGGAAATTGAAGCTATTGATAAAATTAAACACCAGGGAGTGACTATTCTTCTTATAGAGAAAGTACAGGCTAAATTGCATTCTTTGGAAAGGTCTGTATCTAAAACTGCAGGCTTAGAATTTTTTGTATGTATAAACTGTCGGGTAATTTTGCGGCGTAATTTGAATGTAGAAGAAGGTTTAGTAAATGGAGCAATGGGAAAAGTTGTTGATTTTGTAAAATTTCAAAATAGAGATGGAATAAAATTTTTGATTATAAAATTTGATCAGATTAAAGAGGTTTGACAGATTGGGCGTTGTGTTGTACGTTTTTTGCTTGTAAAAGATTTGTATGTTCACAGACAACAGTTTCCTCTGTTTTTAGCATATGCAGTAACTATTCATAAATCTCAAGGTTTAAGTATAGACAGTGCTTTTCTAAATATTGGAAGTACAGTGTTCAAAGAGGGAATGGCATACGTTGCATTGTCTCGAGTAAGGACATTGTCTGGTTTGTATTTGATAGATTTTGATGAGATAAAGGTTAGTGCTGATGCAAATTGTGTAAGAGAGTACAATTGTTTAAGAAGACTTTATACTCCTGATTTAGGTGAATATCCCATACATGAGAAACGTGTAGTGTGTCCAAAACAGAAATATGTCAAACATTCAACTGAGGTTCAAAAAAATAAAACAATTGAAGAGAAACTTGAAGGCGTAAAGAAAAAGAAAATGGAAACTGTTGATGACATTGTACGATACCAGTTGGAAAATAGTTCGGGTATCAACTGTTATGCTAATGTGATTCTGAATTTTGTGTTTTATCTACCAGATCTTCATCATGGGAAATCATGAAAAAAGATTCTGTTCTTTACTACATCATGCATTTCAACAGTTGGTAACTGACAGAAGTAAAATGCATATTGCTTCTGGCATTCGGCATCTTTTGGATATATGTACTGATTCATTGACATTTACTCTCAATATACAACAAGATGCACAAGAATTTCTAATGCTTATGCTTGGAGTATTAGAATATGAAGGAATGCAGATTGAAAACTTAATGGACTAAGGTACAGATGGGATCATAAGTGTGAAGAGTGTTAATTTACTTCTACCACTGAAATACAAACAGAACGATTCATATACTTGACAATACCAGACTGCAAATCAGTACCTTTTAACAAATTGATAAAAACAGCCAATCAAGATATGAGATGGTCGCATTGTAGATCAGAGATGTTGTCTACATTACATATAGAAAGATTTGGAAAATATCGGATTTTAATGTTACAACATTGTAGAGCAAATGGGAGAAAATTGGAAACAAAAATTAAATTTTTTAATGCAAGTCAAATATCTATTTCAGGAAGAACTTTTACAGCAGGGGCTATTATTTTCCATGATGAACCTACTAAAACATCTGGACACTATACTGTGTATTTAAGGTGTAATAAAGGACGGACGCATTGCAATGATGCTCACTTGCAAATCAAACCTAGATTTCCTTATGAATTACCAAATTCATATTTGTTATTTTTGCAGCCAAAGTTTTGAGTACATCATTCGGCCTATTGGGAAGATGTGAACAGAAAGTAGACAGCACTGCAACCTATTATTATTTATAATTAGTGTTTTGATTATTATTAGCACTAATTGATATTACATTTGGAAAATTGTGTTTAAAAGCAAATAGTTTATATATTTGTTGTCTATATTGTACCAGATGTAACTGAGAGTCTATATTCTGGCAAATGTATTTGAGATAAATAATAGAGTTAATGTAGATGAAGGAAGTAATTAACAAAGTGTAGATAGAAAAACGCATAGCTACACATATTGATAATGATATACTATGCTGATTTTTTTTTTGTGCCCTCCATTTGATTATTTTTTCCCCACTGTTCAATTATGATACTACATTGAAATCACTGTGTATGGTGAAGTTAAGTGGAATCTGAGAACAGCAAAAAGGGAAACTGAAAATGTTATATTATTCTAAATTTATGTTGTGTTCTTAAAAATATAATATAGTTTCTGTAATATATTATTATTAAATAACAGTTTTTCTTCTTTTTATAGTAGCTACTGTTGAAGTTTGAAAATAGTTGTAATGCTGTTTAGGACAATACTACTCTAAAATAGTTCTACTGAGTAATGTATCTAAATTACTTGAAAGGTAAGAATACATAATATAATATGCATAATAACCTGGAAAAATGTTTAAAATTCAATTATATGTTATTTGTTTTTAATATAAATAATGTTGATCCTTTACACTATTTGAAAACTATCATCATATTTCTGAGGAGCAGTATCACACTTACTTTTTACAAAACTGCATAGAGCATTAAAAGTGCTTTAATTGCAAGTTCTTTACTCCTCATTATACAGGACAGGTGTGTATTGAACTCCCTATCCAATGGCTTCTCAGATACATACATAGAAAAGATATGCACTAATAGAATTACTCAGCGACTACCCATCCACTCATTGAATGAAACAGATAGTAAAAATGCACTCATGCAATCACACAGGGACTACTTGTACACTCATTCATTACTATCTATGCACTCATAGAATCAGCCAGAAAGTGCTGTTCTACTCAGCTATTCATCTAGCCACTGGCCGTGCACTCATCCAATCAGCAAGGCACTCATCCTTTCACGTAGGCACTACCCATGCACTCATGCATTATCTCAGGCACAACTCATGCACTAGTAGGATAACCCAGGTGTTACCCTTGCATTCTTCCTTTCACACAGGCACCACCCATGCACTCATCCAATCAGCCAGGCTCTACACACGCACTTTCATCCAATTACCCAGGCACTACACCTGTACTCATACAATCACCCAGGCACTACTCATGCACTCATGCAATCACTCATGCACTATTCTTGGACTCAACCATTCACTCAGGCACTGCCCATGCACTCATATATTCTCTCAGGCACAACTCATGCACTAATGCAATAACCCAGGTATTACCCTTGCACTTATCTTTTCAGTCAAGCACTATCCATGCACTCATCCTATCACCTAGGCAGTACCTCTGCACTCATGCAATCACTCAGGCACTATTCTTGTACTCAACCATTCACACAGGCATTATCCATGCACTCATCCATCCTCTCAGGAACTACCCATGCACTCATCCAATGACCCAGGCACTTCCTTTGCACTGATCCATTCACTCACACAGTACCCATGCACTCATCTAAGTACCCAGGCATTATCCTTGCACTCATAAAGTCACTCAGGTACTACACATGCAGTCATCTAATCACCCAGGCAGTACCCATGCACTCATGCAATCACCCAGTCACTACCCATGCACTCATGCAATCACTGAAGCACTACTCTTGCCCTCAACCATTCACTCAGGCACTACCCATGTACTCATGTTTTCTCTTAGAAACTACCCATGCACTCATCCAATGACCCAGCCATTACCCTTGCACTCATCCTTTTACGCAGGCACTATTCATGCACTCATCCAATCAGCCAGGCTCTACACTTGCACTCATACAATCACCCAGGCACTACCCATGCAGTCATGCAATCACTCAGGCACTATTCTTGTACTGAACCATTCACTCAAGCACTACCCATGGACTTATCCATTTTCTCAGGCTCAGCTCATGCACTAATGTGATAACCCTGGCATTAACCTTGCACTCTTCCTTTCACACAGGCACTACCCATGCATTCATCCAATTACCCAGGCACTACACCTGTACTCATACAATCACCCAGGCACTACCCATGCACACATGCAATCACTCAGGCACTTTTCTTGGACTCAACCATTCACTCAGGCACTACCCATGCACTCATACATTCTCTCAGGCACCACTCATGCACTTATGCAATAACCCAGGCATTACCCTTGCACTTATCTTTTCAGCCAAGCACTATCCATGCACATATCCAATCACCTAGGTAGTACCACTGCACTCATGCAATCACTCAGGCACTATTCTTGTACTGAACCATTCACACAGGCATTACCCATGCACTCATCCATTCTCTCAGGCAGTACCCATGCACTCATCCAATGACCCAGGCATTACCTTTGCACTCATCTTTTCACGCAGCCACTACCAATGCACTCATCCAATCACCCAGGCATGACACCTGCACTCATATAAACACTAAGGCAGTACTCTTGTACTCATCCTTTCACTCAGGCAGTACCCATGCATTCATGCAATCACCCCAGGACTACAGGTGCACTGATACGATCACCCAGGCACCACCAATGCACTCATGCAATCATTCAGACACTACTCTTACACTCAACCATTCACTCAGGCATCATGCATACACTCATCCATTCACTCAGCCACTACTCATGCACATATCAAATCACCCAAGCACTATTCTTTCACTCATTCATTCACTCACGTATTATGCATGCGCTCATCCATTCACTGAGACACTACTTATGCACAATTCTAACATTCATCACACACACATTTATACAAGCAACCATTTTCACTACATACAATTTTTCTAATTTTAACCAGTATAGGTGGTTCCGTGAGAACCGTTTTTTTAAAAACAATTTTGTATTTTTTTTGTATTTTCTGATTTGTTTTATTTCTTTGGTGTTTTTGAATTTTTTGAAGGAAAAATAAAAGTTAAACAGTCCAACTGTGGTGTTTCATTAGAACGAAGAAACACAAGGTAGAAAACTAAAAAAGAAAAAATTAGCACTATGTGCTTTGAGGAGATTAACGATGGCTTCAACGGAGAGCTCTCCAACACAAAGAGTGGTCAAACACTTGCGACAATGAATGCCTGCATCCGCAAGTTCAGGAACAATCTAAGGTTGTGGAGTGGTCAATACAACCCCTGCAGAAGTAGATGGTTGACTACCGTAATCACTGGCAGCTTGCTCCCTCTTCTGTAGCTCCATCATCTCTCATGCAAGACGAGTGGGATGCGTAGTTTCAAGGTGCTTCTTCATCGAAGAAGTGCCACACGAGTATTTCTTCTCAGATCATCTGGAGAAGACTTTGTGGCAGATGCTGCAGGTCACCTTGTGCGCATTCACTTTTTTCTCTCCCTCCGGCACAGTAAAAAAAGGCCACACAATGCTCTCCTTCCGCTTTTTCACTGGCTCCTCCACCTCTTCCATCTCCTCCTGCTGCTCCTCTTCAGGAAAAGTTGATGCCATTTTCCCAAGTCAATAATGTAGTAACACCAAAGAAAATAAAGAATTTGCAGAGCCTACAAAAACGGTAGTCTAAAAAGGAGACACACCCAAAATGAAAGGACTGGAACAGGTGTTGGTCCCACCCTCCAAGAGAATGAAAAGCTTTTCAACCAATGACAAACTTTCTATCTATGTCACATGGAGTCGCGTAGGGGTCGCGCACCCATCGCGTATACGTCGCACTCTCGTAAAATGTACTAAATGTAATATAAAAGTGTAAATTGCTATTAGGATATTGTGTTTCAAACTATTTCAATGGAAAGTCCTTATGCAAAACAGATATTTCAACTTGAAACATTGATATTTCATACTTTTAAAAATTACGCCGGAGTCGCGACCCCTACGCGATACCGGAAATACGTGCCGGCAGGGTTCGCGATCCCTACATGTCCGGTGAGCGATGGTGCCGCGTACATAAAAATGTGTTTTAAACATCTAAAAATATTTTACAAGAGCACTAATACTAATTTTTGGGATTCAATAATAAACCTCTTTGGTTAAAATATATATTATTTCAGTGTAAGTATGTTTTTTAGACTTACATTCGTGTAACGGATTCACGCACCCGATGCGTAGATCCGCAACTGGTGCGCAATACCATTGCGTCCAGAAAAATCTGTTAAAAACATTTTAGAACAAATTTATAACTTCTACATTACTATTGTTTTGCACTCAGTAATAACCTCTTCGTGAAAAAAATATATTAATTTGTTCTAAATATGTATTTTACACTGATATTGGTATAATGGATCCGCGTACGGTGCGCGACCCTTTTTGTAAATTAAAAAAATAAAATATATATATATATATATATATATATATACATAAAAGTTATTTATCATAAGAGAACAAAACATCATTCATACTATTAAAAGCAATCATACAAAATGTAATTTAGCAAAAGACAGTAAATAAAAAATATGCTAAAAAATTATATAAAATTTTTATTTTTCTGTTCATAATTCAGTTATATAATACCACACTCTACAAAATTAGAAACAATAGAACAATATTACAATTTTGTAAAAATTAAAATTATTCAAATAAATAACACTATAAATCTTTAATCAGCTATGTTATATATATTTTTAAAAAGTGATTATAATTATTCTAAAAGTTTATAAAAATACATAGAAAATCATAGAAAAAAAGAAAAAAATTGTTACAAACATCTTTTCATAAATAAAATTGTTTAAAAAACCTTAGAAATTCACTGAAAAAACCACAGGTTTCAAGGACGTTATAATTATGAATTAGCATTCCAAAAAACCTTAGAAATTCACTGAAAAAAACAGAGGTTTCAGGAACATTATAGTTAGGAATTCATATTTAAAAAACCTTTGAAATTCACTGAAAAAACCACAGGTTTCAGGGACGTTATAGTTAGGCTGACATTTCACTCATACAAAACCAGAGAAATTCAGCCGTTATAGCTAGCTGAGCTAACTATAACTCACGCCCCGCAATGCACTGATGATGACGTCACATATTACAACACTTATGACATGGTCAGTGACATCACTGATGACATCTCAAATGACATCACTGATGACATCATCCACATAATCTCTGATGCACCTACTCATACCCCAAAATAACCTATCACACACCCACTCCAAATTTCAGACTACCATTCTTGAAACCATTGACTTTTGCTTTTGCTTTGTAGGAGCTGACAGCTCCCACCAAGCAAAAGCAAACATAACTTTGCTTTCTGCAAGCCGGAGCTGTCAAACAGATCTGGCTTGAAGAAATCAGAGTTTTCATCTGTTTCTCTGCATGCAAATAGGCGTGCGGAGAAACGGATGAAAACATTGCTTTGTCAGACAGGGTGCTGCCTTTCAGCAGTCCGCTGTCTATCACAGCAATGCCAGCTTCTGCAGGAGATGGGAAGCTGGCAGGGACCGCGGGAGCCTCCCCCTGATCCACATAATAGGTCACTGGGTGCCCAGAATAAAGAGGCCGGGCCTTGGGGGATAGGATCCCTGGAGCTGAAATCAGCCCTAGGAGGGGGGCTGCATGCCCCCTCCCTTAATAGAAATAAATGTTAAACAAAGGCTGGGCCCTGCGGGATGGGGTACCCGGGGTCGAGATCAGCCCAGGGAGGGGGACACGTGGCCCCCTTCCCCATAGTATAATGGCCGTGCCGCAGGTATTGGGCCAGTAAGGGGGGTCCTCCTTTAATAAAGATACATTTTATAAAAAAGGCTGGGTCCTGGGGTACCCTAATAAAAAAAGAAAAAAGGCCAGCCTGGGGGACGTAGCCGGAGGCCCTGCCTAATTTCTCAACCACAATGCAAAGGAGCCTCCTGGCGCCCAACCTGTGGGGGATGAAGTCCCCTAGGCTGGTGAGGGTCCTTGGGGGCCAACAACCCCTCCTGTTACCTCCAGTAAGTTCCACATAGCTGGATTGCTGAGAGGTCATCAGAGGCCCACCCCCCTTTCTCAACTACTCTGCAAAGCGGCCTCCTGGTGCACAACTTGTTGAGGGATTGAGTCCCCTTGGCTGGTGAGGGTCCTATGGGACCAACAACCCCTTCTGTTACCTCCAGTAAGCCTCAAACAGTGGGATTGCTGATAGTTCATCAGAGGCCCACCCCCTTTCTACACCACCCTGCAAACGCTCCTCCTGGCACACTACTTGTTGGGGGATGAAGTCTCCTTGGATGCTGAGGGCCCTTGGGGGCCAAGAACCCCTCTTGTTTCCTCCAGTAAGTCCCACCCAGCGGGATTGCTGAGAGATCGTCGGAGGGCCCACCTTCTTTCTCCACTAATTAGGAAATCAAATTTAAAAAAACCATAGAAATTCACTGAAAAAAACAAAGGTTACAGGGATGTTATAGTTAGGAATTAATATTAAAAAACATTAGAAATTCACTGAAAAAAGCAAAGGTTACCGGGACGTTATAGTTAGGAAATATAATTTAAAAAACCTTAGAAATTCAGTGAAAAAGTAAAGGTTACAGGGATGTTATAGTTAGGAAATAGAATAAATAAAAACCCTACAAATTCACTGAAAAAACCAAAGGTTACAAGGACACTATAGTTAGGCTCGAATTTTACTCGTACAAAACCAGAGAAATTCATCAGTTATAGTTAGCTGAGCTAACAATAACTTACGCCCCCACAATGCACTGCTTATGACCTCACATATTACCTCACTCATGATATGGTCAGTGACATCAATCATGATATCACTGATGACATCTAAAATCACATAATTGATGATATCACTGATGACATCTCAACTGAGATTTTTGTACGAGGGTGGCACCCTGTACCTCATTGGTCAGGGATATCCCCCTTCTTGCCAGCCCAGAAACGTGGATAAATATGGGAGAGTTGCCCAGCCATTCAGATCCCTGCTTGAAAACAAGAATAAGAAGGACTGCCCTGATGAACCCCTGGTCTGTACCAAGAAGGACTTCACTCATAAGGACTGTACCAGCTGCACACTCTATGCTTTACAAAAGAGGACTTTGCTTTGCTTTAAAAGTTTGAGGACTCGACTCCCTAAAAGCAACAGATATAAAAGAGCTGCACAAAGTGACCTGCATCAACTACACCAAGAAGAGCCTAGCTGACCAGCTTCCAGTGGACTTTTAAGGATTTGACCAGGTGGATTGTGGGAATTGTGGTCCCAACTCACCAAGGACCATCTCAAAGCTTCTAGAACCTTGGCTTTGTGGACCCTTCAAGACCCCAAAAGGAGTTTCTGGAAGATGATGCAGAAGTTTGGAATCATTTGGAGAATTTTTGGAAAAAAGTTCCATAAATTGACTGACCCGTTGTCGAGAGTCAAGCCGGCAATTTCAAACCGTGACTCAGCCTGAACTTCAGGTTTTCCCCGCTAAAAGCTCCGGAGCTCTTTGCTGTCAATGACAAGAACCTTGACCTCCAAGAATCACTGAGGCCTCGCACCGAAGCAAGCTACCATTGTTGAACTGCAACCTGGTATGCTGAGAAGACTTGCTCTACGTCAAGAGGAATAGAACAAAAAAAGTAGACTGAGTGCAAAGGTAAAATTTTGACCGGCTCCAACCGACACATAATATCCGACCCAGGCTCCATCGTGGTCCGCCTGAAACTTAGACTTGTCCCGGTCAAGCACGACCAGATGTCACCAGATGCCTCTTTATGCTTTTAAGCACTAGAAAGCATATTTTACATTAGGAGCCACATGTACAAAGCTTTTTGCCTGTCACAAACATCCCGATTCGCAGAATCCGGCTGTCCTGATGGAACCAAAGCTGTAAAACCTAAAGCATTTCCTTTAGAAATTAAAAACATGATTTGTTTTTTTGTCACAGAAATTATGGTTAGTGCTCTTGAAAGCTAAAATCAGGTCACATTTTCTATGAGTGCTTAAATATCTTTTTTCATCCATTTCAGTAAAACATTCTGACATTTCAGTAAAACATTCTGACATGCAGAGTGCAACATGCACTTCCAACACCAGCAGCAGTCTGTCAGTTAACTCCCCAGTGATCAACTGCAGTTTCTAAGAGTGTTTTCAAAACAACTTGAGTCCTGAAATTCAGTATTTCGGACTAAGAGTGGCTCACCTGAAGCCATATTGAAGGAATGAAAACTGTAAAACTTAAAGCATTTTCTTTGGAAATGAACGAAATGAGGGGGTTCTTTTGACATAGAAGTTATGGTTCGTGTAGTAGAAAGCTAAAATGAGAACAGATTTTCTATGAGTTCTCAAATTCGGTCATCATCTATTTCAGAAAACAAATCAGACATGCAGACTTACTTTCAGCGCCAGTAGCAACCTGTCAGTTAGCTCTCTAGTGATCAATTGCAGGTCTACCACAAAGTTCTGATAAGCAATAAAGTGCTACCATTCTAAATTTTGTGACAATAGTGTGACACACCTGAACGCCATCTTGATGGAATCAAAGCTGCAAAACTGAACGAATTTCCTACAGAGGATACTGCTGTAAATGAATGAATAAGGGGTTTCTATTTTCATTTAAATTATTGTTAGAGCTCTAGAAAGCTAAAATGAGGTCACATTTTCTATGAGTTTTCAAATATTTTCAGGTGACTGCAGTATCAACACAGAGTTTTAATGAACAACTAGAGTGCTAATATCTTGTATTCAAGACACAAGTGAGGTACTCCCGAATACCATTTTGTGGGAACATGAGCTGTTCAATTTAAAGTCTTTCCTGAAGAGCAAACTGAAGTAAATGAGTGATGAGATATTAATGTGGGAATGAAACCAGAGGATTAAAATGTGAGGGGAGTTTTTTCTAAGTAATATGACGCATATTGTAATTTTAAAGGAGCAAAGCAAAAAAACAGTGAAAGAAAGAGACATCTACATAAATACAGCACCCCCTTTCCACATCTGTTTACTCAGCCTACCCATCTTCTCAGCTGCTTAAACAAAGGTTACAGTAAAGTAAACTGTTAGGTGTTGTAATAAGTTAAAAACTAATATTTAAAAAACAATTCTCTGAAATTCATACTCAAAGTTTACTGAGCTAACCGTGACTTGCACAACCACCATGCACCCTCTTTCGACCTCACATTTTACATCACTCATGACATGTTGAATACATCATTGATTACATCACTCATGACACCTCAAATGAGATAATTGATGACATCACTGAGGTGCTTAGAGTGGAAGCACCAATGCGTCTGCTCTGATGTGCTGTTAAGTCAGCACCTGTCAGAGGAGACAAGACAACTGGCTGAAGCCGAAGCCCAACTCTTGAGGCCTGGGCAGAGGGATGTGTAAGCCACAACACCAGTGATTGATTGAAAAGTAGAAAGCAACTGAGAGATATACTGTTTAAAAAGAGCAGTATATAGGTCCAAGACATAGAAGGCAGTGGGCTACTGAGTTTGGGACAGTGATAACATGGGAAAAAGTGACCAAAAACATTTCAAACTGTAATTTCATCATAAAAGCACAATACGCACAATGGAGTGTGAGAAGGAAATTGCGGACACAGCCTCTGTCTTCAACATGATAGAAATGCTAAAGGAGTATGATGTCAGAGGACTACTGCTTGATATGAAGTCTGTCAGCGACTGATGGCAAGAAAGACACATTGACACTCCAAATGGATATTATGAACGAAAGATTTGATGAACATGGGCCCCGGATTGATATGGCTGATCATCACATATCAGAGGTAGAAGTTGATAGAGAAACTAGAAACGAGAAATAATTTGAGATGGAAAAAGTGCTAGAGTTCATTATAACCAAAAGTGAAGATTTAAAAGTCTGATCTAGAATAAATATATACGCCTTTTAGGAGGGCCTGAAATGACTCCAACGGGGCAGATGGAAACGTGTAAAGAATGCTAACTGAACTGTTCAATAGATCATAATTTTCACATACGTTTGTTGTAGAAAGAGCCCACTGCTCCCTGGCACTCAGATCTGTTCAAGACATGCCAGCACCCCAACATAGTAAAACTATTTAATTACAGGTATCGCAATACCATCCTGTGATTAGTGAGAGAAAAGAAAGACTTGCACTACAATGGGGCTGCTGCATCATTTTACCTGACATTATACAAACGGTACAAGAAGTGAGGTGGACATTCGCTCCAGTAAAGAAAAACTTCAGCAGATGAATATCCCATATGCCATGCTGTACCAAGCACAAAAGAAATTCCACATACAAAGCTAAGTGCATATCTTCAAAGATCCCCAAACAAGCAACTCATTTCTTCAACAAGAAAAATGCAGAGATAGCACCATAGTCGATGGAGGAGGCAAAAGAAGATAACTCATGACTGAGCAATGCAGAGTAGCATATAGAATTATAGATGGGTAACAGTGAATTACGGGAATGCATTTCATCGAGGGGTTCTGAGTGACATTAACTAAACAATGAGAGTGAAGCTTGAGCTGTCCATGATGTCACTCTGACCCCCAAGGTGAAAAACAAGCTGTAACTCACTTTTTACCCATCTATAGTTTTGTGCTCTACATGGCCCCCCAAATCACCTGTCCTTGTTTTCAACTGCTACGACAGGGCAGAGGACTAATTGGAGAGCTATACATAACTAGTCCTCTCCTACCTGGCCCAAATATAAAATAAAATGCATGGCCTCCTGCCACTGTTACACATAACTCTCTGTGCTTTCCCTTCTTTCTATAATAGAAGATGTGTCCTTGCTTTCCAGTGCTGCTCTGACAGGCTCTCAGAGAGCCCAGTCATAGTAGCCTGGAATTCCTTTATGATGTAGCAACAGTGGGTAATAGCTTTTGTTAGCAACTGTTGCTATGTCAAAGCAGTGAATAACCAAATTTAGGTGCAGTTTTATCAATCTTTCACACAGCACAATGCAGCAAACCACCTTGCTGTGCTGCGTGAAAGGGAGGAATGCACTGTTTTTAACATCATATGGCGCATTCCTGTCCTTTCCTAGCGCTGGAACACATTTGGCTGCCTAGCGCTAACGCAGGCACCCTTGCATCATGTTTCAAGGGTGCCTGCATTGTAGGCAGGATTGTTTTTGTGCAGGAACGGACACCTTCCTGCACAAAAACAATCCTTAGAGGCATTTTCCTCTTTCTATGTGTGCTTCAGAATGCAACACACATAGAAGAGGAAAAGATGAGGAGAAATAAAGACATTTCTCCTCGTTATGCCTCTCCTGGGCAGGCGTAGCATTTTGAAGCATTCCCAGGTCTACCACTAATGGTAAATCTGGGAATGCATGGGGTGGACGTGTGGGAACACCCGTCCTCCACCCATGGAATGCCTTCCTGGGGCAGAGTAAAGCAAGGTAGTGATTTGTGCTGCCATGTGTTACTCTATATTTATCAAGCAATGCAGGGCCACGCAAGGTGGCATTGCGTGGCTTGATAAATCTCACTTAGGGTTTGTGTTGCCATTGTGATCCCTTGCGTGGTGCAAGGGTGATGCAAAACTTGATAAATGGGGCTTCAGAATCACTAGTGGCTCTCTGTGAGAGCCATAAATAAAATATAGAATTATAGCTGGGTAACAGTGAATCACAGGGATGATTTTTTACCAAAGGGTTCTGAGTGGCATCAAATAGATAATGAGAACATTTTATGTTATGTATAGCCCCAAAATCATCTGACCCTGCTTTTAACTGCTACGTAGTGGCTGAGGAGTAATGGGGGAGCAATACATAACATGACCTCTGTAATGTCGTTCTGTCCCAAAGATTTAAAAAAAAAATACTTTCCCTGCCATTCTTGACCAACCCCCAGCACCTTCCTCCCCCTCCTGCTGCTGTGCTTTCTGCTTTCATTCAAAGCAGACATCAGCACTGCACTGACAGGCTCCCAGAGAGCCTTGTCAGCCTGGCCCGAAAGGCCTTTATGATGTAGCAACAGTGGGTAACAAGTTTAGTTATCAATTATTGATACCTCATAACAGTGAATTATCCGATTTAGAAACTGAAATACATGATAGACGCTTTCCATGAGAGCCATGCATAACATTGCTTTATACTACAGACAGTGCTGGAGTGCCTAGCAATGTGATTATGATTCAGCACAATGGAGACAAACAAATGCAAAGCCAGTGCAAGCTGGCAGTAAGGGCAGCTGCAGGCAGAACAAGCATTTGCAATGCAATTGGTCTCGCATTTACGCAAGTTTAAGCTATTGGCATTGTAAATAACAATGCATTTTATTTGTGTTTTAAAAACCAAAACATAAATAAAAGGCTTTGTCATTTACATTGTATTGAGATGTTAAACGAATATTAAATGATGTGAAGCTTCTGACCACACAGGGTTTACATGTGTAAAAACGACAAAATAGTAAAATATTAATGTTTCAAAATGTGCCTCATTTCACACCTAATTTGCTTTTTCTTACCACATAATTAAGTCAACCCTGCCACATAAATTGGTCCTACCCTTTTGAACCTGTTGCATTATTCCAGTTTTCCTGCTTATTACTCTCCTTAAACCCCATATTTAAGCACGTGATTCTTCTCCTTTTGCATCGTCCAGTTTTATGGATTGTGACCCTCTCTTGGGGCTTCCTCTAATTTTTGAAAGTCCCACGTGTTATGGACGTCACTTCCGAGCCTAATTCTGGATCTTCATTGCATTGACCCCAGGACACATCTCGAGCCCTGTCAGCGGACATGATGTCACTTCTACCTTGATAAGGTCGTCTGGACCTTCGTCTCCGGTCTCCTTGTTACCTTCACTGGGGTTTATATTGTAGATTATGAACACCTCATAACCCTTTCACTGCAGATCTCTCGAGCTATAAAAGCGCCTAGAAATAATGCGGTCACGGAGTGCACGCTTTACAGGCAAACATACCTACGCGCATCACATTCAGCAGGTTAATCACGCCCTAGAGATACACACACAGAACAAGAAGTAGCACACACACACACATACTGGTTACACACAGAACAAGCAGCACACACACACACACACTGGTTACACACAGGACAAGCAACAGCACTGACACACAAACCCACACTAGGTACACCCAGAAGAGCAGCACAGACACACCAACTCACACTAGGTGCACACAGAACAGCAGCACAACCACACACACACTTGGTGCACACAGAACAGCACCAGCACAGACACACACACTAGGTGCACATAGAATAGCAGCACAGAGACACCAACCCCCACTATGTGCACACAAAAGAGCAGCACAGACACATAACACTTGGTATACACAGCAGTGATAGTGGCACTACCGCCTGTTCCTACAGGATACACCCCGATGCCAGACCTCCCGTAGCCGTCACTCACGTCGCCCAGTGCTGACGCCAGAGCACTGTTCGCACCGTGGTGAGAGTTACCGGATCCGAAGAGCAGCACGCACCATTTGCCCAAGGTAAACAGTGCGCCAGCTCAGGTCACCCAGGCCGGAAGTCACAAGGGGGATGTAACAATGTTCGAGGTGGGACGGACACCGACACATTATCGGCACCAGCACCACTTGTAGGGAAGCGAGAGTTACCGGGACAGCGCCTGCACTTCTATTCTGAACAGGACTGCGCCACTTTCTGACAGGGCAGTGTCAGTACTGCTCCAAGGGACTGGGAAGGGGCAGTACTAGCACTTCTTGGAGGGGGTTTAATGGGACAGTCCCAGCACCTTTTTTGGGGCTGGGAGAGCAGTGTCCTGTATTTCACACCACCCGGCTCGCAGCAGCGCCCCCGGAGTGTGATAACTCCCGCGCCTCTGCAGCGGGCCTTGTATGGAGATTTTACGGAGACAGGTCTGAGAGGCCCCGGCTTCCATGAGGAGAAAGGCGGCCTGAGCTGTCACTCTCCTGTGGGAAACCTTTGGATACCTCACAGCCACCCTCTGCGTGGCTGTACATCTGTCTGAGGCATCCACACGGACCCCAAGTCTCTCGTATCAGCTGTGAATGTGGGCGTCCTTTGGCCTTGCATTTTTCTATTGCATTCTATGATCTCTCTCCCCCCACCGGCCCCCCTTCCCCTCCTGCGCAAGAGCCCTTCGCAGCGCTTTACCTCTTCTAGCGGAGGGCACACTCGGCTACTCTTTCCCTCGAAGAGTGCAATGACCTCTGGGTGTGCCTCGGCACCAGCCGCTACACAGCGCTAGGAAGCGGAACACTGCTCACCCCCATAGCCCCAGAGTCTGGTGCAGAGACAACAGTGGACTGTCCAAACAGGGCTCCGAGGGGCTGGGGCACAGGCTGGGGGGACGAGGGGGAGGGGGGCGCACCATGTGTGAGAGTGGGAGGGGTGGGAATTATACATAACGTCACTCGAAACAGTATTAAGTATGCAGTACTCTTTATGTCGACCCCACAAAGATAAAGGGCTGAGTTACGCAGCATTAAAACTTTCGCCTGCATGTTTTGCCCATCTCTGCACGGACAAAGAACCCATGTAGCTGCCTTTACATCGAGAAGGGTGTCCCGCGGGGCCTGTCCTGTAAGCCCCTATTCTCCCGCCCAAGTTCTACTGCGATCTCTCTGAAGGTTGCTGCCTTCTCTGCAGCTCTCGTCCACTCGGGCCTTTGGTGAGCATTGCCCCTAGGAAAGGGGTGCCCGAATCTTCACAGCAAGTAACAATCAACAGGGGTACTTACCCTGTGTTCGTCAGAACATCGGCGTATTACTATACAAGCTGTCGCCATTGCGCGAATAAAAAACAAAAGTGCTTTACAGACTAATTGAAGGAGACAGTCAAACGCCACAAGTAAAAGATCCAGTCCGGGTGGGCGGGGCCAAAAGGAGACAGGGCGGTAACAAGGAGGGACTAAGAAGCCTAATTCACAATGGAAAGCTGGGGAGAGGAGTTGGCCTAACGGCTAGGGCAGCAGACCTCTAATCTGGGGAACTGGGTTCGAGTCTCGGCAATGACGCTGAACATCCTGTGATTCTGGGAAAATCACTTAATCTCCCCGTGCCTAACCAAAATGAATGTGTGTCCTCATGTAACGTAACTGGTGCTATGTAAAGCGCTCTGATACCCGTTTCGGGTCAAGTTCGCGCTATATAAAACTCTGAAAAGAAAAAAAACAAAAACCAGCGTTTAGCATAAACTATGACGCAAGCCAATGGAAAGAAGGGGCGGGGCTTAAACTCCACTTCTGAAATCTGCTCTATTACAAGAAGCCTCACAGAAGGTACAATTTCATCTATAGTATCCTCAAATGACGGTGTCGGTTTAAAATCAATAAAAGCAGCCGAAAGCGATCCTTTACAATTCATTATGAGTTCAGTCTCTGCATGACCCCAGTAAACCACTTTAAGGCTCGTTTTGTTAATCTGACACAAAGTTTCTGGTTGGGCCCAATATGTGCCTAGACTTAACATATTCTTAATGGTACGCAGCCACATGATCTTGCTCACACACGTTGGTGTCATTAATTCACGGAGGCCCACCCTATAAGACTCAAGTGCTACAGTTGACCATAACCGATGCCAAAACATAAGCAATCTAAGCTCAATTTTGTGAGTAATTTTTTTCTGGGCCAGGTCTAAGTAGAGTGGAGTCAACGGTGTACTTGCCGGAAGATTTAGCAGAGATCTAAAAAAATGATGTTCAATTACTGACAAGTAACTAGATTTTGAGCATCCCCACAGCTCCGCACCATACAAAACTGCACCTAAAGCTTTAACATTATAAATCTCTAACGCCGGTGCCACCCTTCTGGATATAGTTTTCCTGTGGATTTTTCTATATTCGCCGTTTTTTGTATCAGGGATAGCTGTGCCCTTTCCATCTGTGGGACCCAACTTAAGTTCTTTGTGAGTTTCATGCCAAGGTAATCAAACTCAGCCACTAGCTCTAAAGGGGTGCCACCCACATGCAGCTGCTTCTTACACTTAGGGCCCAATTCCGATCTCGCTCAGAAAGCCCTACGGCCGACTCGGTCCCGTAGAGCTTTCCTAACGACTCGTGCTCCTAAGCTCCGAACGCCCGAGTACGATGCAAGTACGCGCTGACGGACTCGGGTCGCTCAGAGCCCCATTGAAGTCAATGGGAGCCTGTTGTACGTTGCGTACATAGGCTTCCATTGAGAAAAAAGTACGTCGCGGAAAAGGGCGCCCCCTGTCGTGGGGAGGCGTCGGTGCCCCTGCACCGTACGTGCATGTGTAGGGGGGCCCTTGGGTCCCCCCTGTGACCGAGTCATAGGGCTGCGGGTGAAGGGGGTCCGCTACGGCCCCCTGAAGTCCCCTTCCCAAAGCTTTTTCGAGTCGGAGGCTCCGAGTCGATCCGGCTGCTCGACGTGCGCATCGTACTTGGTCACTCGGAAATCGGACCCATTGCACTGCACGAGTCGGCCATGTTGTAGGCTTCCAGAGGGCTTCCCTTACGGGTACGAGTCACTTAGCGCGTGAGGCGATATTCACATCGTACTCGCTCGCTCGTACGGCGGGACGAATCGGTCGGAAATCGCACTCGTGACTCAGACTCGCTCCTGACGGATGCCGTCAGGAGCCCTTCCAAGCGAAATCGGAATCGGGCCCTTAGTTGTTGATCTGGAAGTAAAGAGCATGCATTTAGTTTGGGAGCTGTTTACCTCCAGCCCCCGTTCCAGGCAAAATGTCTGGAAATCATTCAACAACTGTTGGAGCCCCTGAGGTGACTTAGAAATAAGCAGTGTGTCATCTGCGAAAAGGAGAGCAGGGGCCCTCCGTCCTCCTATTTTTGGTGCATCACACCCATCCCTGCTCAGAAACTTTATAACATCGTTTATGTACAGGGTAAACAAGGTGGGTGCTAAAACGCACCCCTGTCTTGCTCCTTTGTCAATATGGATAGCCTCCGTTAATGCCCCGTTCTCCCCCCACCTCACTTGAGCCAAGGTGTCCACATGCAGCCTTTTTAAAATATTCAGAAGAGGAGCCGGAACCCCCATTCCTTCTAGAACTTCCCCTAATTGTGCTCTGGGGACCATATCAAAAGCGGCTCGAAGATCAACAAAGGCAACATACAAGTTGCCGTTGTTGATAATCACTTCCCTCCAATAAATAAAAGTGAAACAGAAGATTTGATCTATAGTGCTCATTTGTGGTCTGAAACCTGCCTGCCACTCTGAAATGATGTTCTCCTCACGAATCCAATCCTGGAGATGGACAAGCGCCTGTCTGCAGAAGATTTTCTGCAGGGAGTCCATGAGGCTAATAGGCCTGTAGTTCACTAGGAGTGCATGGTCCCCCTTCATAAAAATGATAACTATTTCTGCTAGCTTCCATGAATGTGGGATTTCCATGCCTGAAAGGATACTATTAGAGAGCAGATTAATATATGGGCCCCAAATTTCTGGGTTTTCTCTGTATAGGTCATTGAGTATCCTATCGGGCCCTGGGGCACGTCCAGCAGCACAGGAATTAATTGCCTTTACAGTCTCACTGAGTGAGAATTGCAAGGTATTGGGCTCAAATAGGGCACTACTTGCTGATAAGATACCATTGGCATTCGCCATCCTATGTTTGTTTGAATACAGTTGACTGAAATGTGTTACCCACTCTTCTGGTTGGATACAGAACTCAAGCATTGGTTTATTCCCATTTGAGGTCACAGTTGCAGCTTTCCAAAATTCTTTGGTATTCTTATTAACCAGGGCCTCATGCAGGTTCAACCATAGCGAATCTTCCCGCTCCCTCTTTGCATTTATAACCACTTTCCTGTGGTGGGCTCTAGATTTGGCCATCTCTACTTGCGATCTAGTTTTAATAGAGGCAAGGAGCTCACCTTTAGCCACTCTACAAGCATTATTATACCAGGACTCGGGTTTTGGGCGTAGTTTCTCTTTTCTTCTTGGCTTACCCAAAACATCCCTTATTTTCCCCCCTAGCATATCATGAGTTTTTGCCATCACTTCATTTCTCAAATTGCTAGGAAGTTTAGACAGATGTTCGTAGTCTGCAATAACAGTTCCCTTGATGATATCAAGGGCTGCGGGGTTTTTAACTACCCATTCTCACCAAATGGATCTAAGATTATTAGAGGGCTGGAGTTCTCCAATATCACAATTACCCCTGCTCCCATGATATAAAGATGTTTTAATACATAGGGGCCGATTCTGATGCGGGTTGGAAAAGCTTCCCGACCGAATCGGTTGGGAAATGGTGTCCGACCCACTCGGATCGGGAAAGTCCGACCGGCGGAGTAGGATGCATCCGGATGCTTCCAGATACGATTTGGTTGAACTCCCATTGACTTCAATGGGAACATTTGTTCCTAACCGCATCAGAATTGGGCCCTCGGTCGGGAAGACACGTTCCCGATCCGATTTGGAAGGAGCAAATGCCGTTAGGAGGCCTTCCTAACCGCATCAGAATCAGGCCCTCGGTCGGGAAGCTTTTCCAACCCGCATCAGAATCGGGCCCTAAGTGTCAAACTAAGGGCATTGTGGTCGCTATCTGCTCTATCAATCACTTCCATGTCCTTGATAGCGGGCCAAAGATCAACTTGTGCCAGAAAGTAGTCTATTCTACTGCAATGGCCCGATCTATTAAAAGTTATTTTACCCTGGCAATCCAAAGGACATCTACCATTAGTGACTCTAAGGTCATGATTAAGTGTTAATACCAGCAACTGGCCTGCTTTTGGGGACCATCTTACTTTAGGTACTTCTAAGTGGGGTATACCCCATTGATTGTCCATCTCACAAGTTAAATCATATGGAGCAGAAGCTATTGGTTCAAAGATTGAGTTAAGGTCTCCTGCCACCAAGGTAAGGTCTTTTGCCCCGTGTTTCGGAAGCAAGTGCTCCAATTGTTAAATGGTGGTAGTTTCTTCATTTCTATCTACCTTCTATTCTATTATATACATTGTATATTTTTAGAGATAGGCCAGAAGGAAACAGAAGTCTAAGTGCTAAAATGTCTTTCGAATCACAGGGCAGAATACTAATACTACATCGAAGTGCAATTTTAATCCAGATGCCCAATCCCCCTGAAGGTCTTCCCTTTGTAGTCTTAGTTGCTTCAACACAAAAAGATGTATACCCATTTCTATAAAAAGGTGTAAGACTCCACGTTTCCTGAAATAGGCATATTTCGAAGGTGTCAATGAATTTACCCCACTCTGCGTCAGGCAATAGTTTAACTATTCCTGCTACATTCCACGAAGCAATCCTTATCAGTGTTTCTGATGTTACTTCAACCTCCAATGGTGTAGAATTAGCGTTTGGATTCCTATCAATAGGCACAGTATGGAATCATCAGCACTTCCTGCCTGTTCAAACAGTTACTGGAATGCCCTTAGTATATCTCCCTATCCTTAGGAACTTCCTCTTCTTGGGAGGGGTATGTCTTGATATGAAGACAAGCTTGTAAACTATTGATGGCAAGACAGACATGCTGACACTCTGAATGGATATTATGAAGGAAATATTAGATAAACGCTGCACTTGCATTCATATGGCTGAGCGATGTACAATGGATGCTGAAGATATTTCACTTCATATTCAACATGCACCATGGGTTGATGATAATAATAGAAAAAGAGGTCCTGATTAAGCAGCAGAGCTTAAAGATAGATGCAGAGGTATGCTTTATTATTGTTCAAGGCATTCTTAAAAATACTTTTGTCACATTGGTCAACATGTACGGACCCAATTCGGACAAGCCCTCGTCCTTCCAGGAAATCATGGAATGATGAGAGACACTGGATTCGCAGTTGGAAGGGGGCTCTAACCTGACCCTTGACAGAAAAGCCACTGGGATAAGGTACACAAATAGAATAAAAGATGCCTTACATCTCTTGATGCTCCATCATGAAATGTTATATGTATGGCACAGTAGACATGAGCCTACCAGGAAATACACTTATTACTCATTTTGTGCATGATTCTGCCTCCAGGATGGATTTCTGATTTGGCACAAGAAATGTTGGGGGCTGGAAGAAAGAAATAATACATTTACAAGCATGTACTCCCACAATTTACCTGTTCTGATGGCAATGAGCATGTCAGAGCTCCAACAATCAAGCCAGTGTTAGAGGTTCATAGGGACACTGCTTGTAACAGCTTTTCATGAAGAACTCAGAGTTGATTGAAGAATATTTCAACAATAATAAAAGCAAAGCACATACTTATTCAATACTCTGGGAGGCATTCAAAGTTTTTGCTAGAGGAGTATATATCTCTAAATGCTCAGGGATACTCCTATCTATACGTACCTTGATGGTGGGACTGGAATGGCACTTTGTATCAACCATGGACACACAGGTGCTTGTGGAGATACAGAGCAAACTGGCAGAATACAAGGAGGAGACAGATGGGAGATCAAGATTATGAGCAAGTATGCGTCACTGAACATTTTTGGGGAGGGTAAGTTCTCTGGCCACACACTGGACTTATTAGTGTATTTCTGTAATGTGAAGCAGAGGACACAGTTCAGATAAGCACCGAAAATGGGTAATTGAAATATGATCCAGAGGATATTGGGTCTGAACTTCTGAGATTCTTTCCACACCTATACACATCACAGCGAAGTCCAGCATACAGAATATACATCAGCATTTGGAGAGAGACACTCTTGTGTGGTTAGAAAATGCAGATAGAGAATGTATACGTACCAACATAAGCATAGCCAAAATTAAACTAGTGGTCAAGGGAATGAATAACGGAAACGCACCAAAAAGAACATATAGAAATACCAGAGCCTTGTCGATTACAAATGTAACTCTTATAGGTTAGGTTTATTAATAAGGTGCATAGTTAATTAAAACCATTATACATAAAAAGAAATAACACATTAAGAGCATTGCAATAAAAGCAGCGCAATCAAACAATTAGTGTATTAAGCTAAAAAGGGTCTTCACATCAGGTCGACGATATGTTAATATGTCCCATTCTTACAGTTGTTGAAATGTCGTCAGGTTCCAGTGGGTTAAGCTAACAGGTTTTTTTTTTTTACGACAGGTCGGCAGTCTATTTACATGCCCGGTTCCTACAGATGTTAAAAATATCGCCAGCTTCCAGTGGACCAGCTGATTCATTTCATATATAATTTTTGCCTTGATCTCACTATTGTGGGCTTTTCCTTTCATTACAAATAGATGTACACATTTAACAAACCTTATGTTCAGGCTTGTGTTTACTGAATTGAGACCTTGTGTGAGGGCTTGTCTGCAGGTTCTTATTCTCGCTTGAATAAAAGGTCCCCTCAGCAATTTTCTTCTTTCAAGGAATAATGCTGGACAGATATAAAGGATGTGGATCATGGTCTCCTTCCCCTTCCCACAAAGTCTTATCTTATCTCCTTCTGTTATTCTGGACCTGGAAGGAGTCTGGTCCAGAGTAGGCTGGACCCCAAGACGCAGGCTTGTTAGCTCAGGTGCAATGGGCATCCATGATCAAAGTAAAGCTGAGGTTTTAAGAGCTTATAAGAATTAATAACTTACCAGGCATAAGCTTTCTACGCCAGGGTTGCTTCATTGTCATACAAAAAAAGTGACCTATTGATTCGATCAATGTGTTTTTTTAACTCTTTGGATGAGACTTGAAGGTTCCATAAATGTCCTGCATAGAGAGAGTGGATTGTGTCTTTTAGATAGTCGTTTAACCCAGCTTTTGAGTTGAGATTATTTATTTCCCGCCAGACCCGGGCTGATGCTGTGTTGTTTTCAGCCGGACGAAAACCGTGACACATCTTGAGGAAAGCATTTTTAATAGCCCAGCTGTGTTTCGTGAGGCAAAACTGTAGGTGCAGCTGGGCCTGTGCAGTATGATTTGAAAGACTGAAAGTTAACCGATAGGTCTTGGCAGTTAATAGGTCTAATGGTTTTGCCATCTTCTATCCTACTATTTCAGAGCCGTATGCTATAGTGGGTAAAAGCTTTGTTGATATCACTTTCAGTAGGGGGTCCCAAGATGGCACTGTAAAGGGTTTTTGCATGCTGCCAAAAACCTGATGTTAGGGAGGCAGCCTATGACTTCATGGCCTCCACATGTGGAATAAAGGAGCCTCTACAGTCAAACATCACTCCGAGATACTTATACTCTGAGTGGGCACACAAGTCGAAAGCCACCAATAATCCAAGCACCAGGTGTTCTAATTTTCTTCATAAAATGTAACTACTTTAGTTTTCATGAGGTTTTCTTATAATTTGTTATGCTGCATATAGGTGGAGAGACTATTTAGAAGGTGCTGCAACCCCACAGGTGTCAAGCTCAACAGTCAGGGAGACCACCAAGTTTTGACGGGTATGCATTTAAAGCATCTAAATCATGGGACAAGTCTGCAAAGTAAATGTAAACAACGGGGTGAGCACACATCCTTGCTTCAGCCCTGTTGATGTATATATCTTCAGTGAGAGTTTAGTGCCATCTCACAGCTTCACACATAGCCATGTTTCAGAATGCAAGAGTTGGATTGCTCTCATAATGGTAACTGGGATCCCAGCGTTTGTTAATTTCTGCCATAATAAATCACACGGGACCCTGTCAAAAGCCACCTTGAAATTGATGAAACAGGTAAAAAGAGTAATTTTGGAAGCAAAGGCAGTTTTCATGCAGATGTTGAGGGCAGCAAGATTTGATGATGTGCCCTCCCCTGAGCGAAAGTCTGATTGATTCAATGGAATGAGATCCACAGACTTTATCCATGTTGATTTGCAAAGTATTTCGAGACTAGCTCTAATAGTGCTATTGGTCGATAATTGCCAGGATTACTCCTACTGCCACCTTTATAAATTGGGTGAATTATGGATCCATCCTATGAGTCAGAGATTAACATGTTCTCAGGTACTGAGTTGTATAAAATGTTAAGGTTTCTTGCCTAATATTCAGTATTAAACCTAAAGTGGGCAGCGGTCAGGCAGTTGGGACCGGGGGCCTTCTTCTTTACTCTTTCTTATTATGTTTTCTAAGATTCTTTAGTTTTGACCAGAAGTCTCTGAAAGCACCTGTCTGACCCACTTCCAACGCTGACCTCACCTAGAGACATGCTTGTTGGACTATGAACTTCCTGCATGCACTTTTTCAGCAACAGCACTATTGGCTGTGATGGGTTTCCTGGACTGGTATGTAAATCAATGCCAGGTGCTTTATCATTATCCTGTGTTGCTTGCATAATGGAGTAATGTTTCCTCAAATGCTGCAGCCATACTTCTTCAGAGATGTTTGTGTTATAGGAAGATGTTAGATCTTTATCAATTTAATTTATGATTTTCCAAAAGGCATTAGAGTTGCTTGTTCTACAGGTGTGGAACACTCGAGCACAGAACCTTTCTGAATAATCTTTATTAGCAGTCCACACTGCCCGCTTGTAGTTTTGACGCATTACTTTCTCCTGCTGAGTTGTGTAGGTAATGTACTTTTTAAATTTATGGTATTCTCTGTTTAATGATTTATTTGCTGAGATGAGGTGTTTAGTTATCCAAGAGCAGGTTTTCCTTTTAATGGTTACCGCATGCGTTGGGATTTTATTCCTGCAGAACTGTCTTAGCAACGTTTGCAGAATCGTTTCCATATGGTAATCGCATTGTGGACTGTAAACTGCTACTCTTCTAGGAGCTCTATGCAGACTTACCCAAGTTGATCCTGGAACTTCCCTTGCCACCTTAGTCTCTTCAGATTGTCTGCAGTGGTGTTGGCAATAAAGGTACTGGCGGAACAGTGTACACATGGACAGACTTGTAGCGTTATTATCTGGATGTTGTGGTCGCTGCCCTCACATTCCTCAATTTGAAAGCTGCCAATGTATTTGAATAGAGGAAGGGTGGTTGCTGAATAGTCAACTATGGCCATCAACTTGTGCAAAATGTGTGTCCAGAAAGGATGCTTATCCTCTGTGAACTTTCCGTTCAAGATGCGAAGACCAGAGCTTGCAAGTAGGCATTCGAATTGAGCACCCCAGTGACTTTTTCGCCTTGATGCTGGTATCATCTGTCTGGAATGTTCCAAACTAAGGGCCTGATTTAGATCTTGGTGGATGGGTTACTCCATCACAACGGAGATGGATATCCTGTTCGTTGAAATATAAATCCCATTATATCCTATTGGAATTTATATTTCGGCGGACGGGATATCCATCACTGTTGTAACGGAATAACCCGTCCACCAAGATCTAAATCAGGCCCTAAGTTTTGAACTGTTATATTCTCATCTAGTGTCTCCAATTGAAACAAATTTCAAAATATTGTTAGGCAGTGTGCATCATTCTCTGCCACCGGTTTGGTTTTGCTTTTTCCAGAAGTTTCACTGTGACTGTCTTTGCTCTGGAATTAGGATTGATATATACATTAGGCAAAAAAAGAGGTTGTTTAAACCCCTGCACCCAATTCTCTATTTAACAGCCTGTAACCAGTTCTGTGTAAGGTTGATTTACTCTACCTTATTTTTAAGAAGGACTGAGATATATATCGCAAGGCCCGCTTTATGTTGGCATTTGGTGCTTGTTCTCCACGCCTGCTCGTTATATTCCAGGTACCCCATCAGTGGCACCGACTGCTCAGCCCATGTTTCATGCAGAAAGAAGATTTGAAATTTCCACACATTCTCCACAACCAAATCAGAGGATTTTTTTAGAAGAGCCTGATATGTTTCATGAGCAGATCTGTGTTAACATTGGTTGTGATGTGAGTGAGGTCGTGGATTCTGAGGGCCAGTCAAATAAATTGTGACTCCCCACTCCTAAGTCCCTGTTACCTAACAGGGCCTGAGGGGGCCAAGGCCAGTCGTGTTTTGCAGGAGCTACGAGTAAGTGTGACCTTTACATTATCAGGTTAGCTGGTGTCGGGCCTAGACTAACTTGATCTTTACTTCTCACTCATTCTGGGTTAGAAGCGTTCTGCAATATTGACAAAGTATGTTTGACAGGGGCCTTCTTAGCTGTAACACTTAAACACTACCCCTTTCTTTGGGATGAGTTACTGGCATTATCTTAAACACTATGCAAGTAGTTAGGGGCACACACCAGAATTTCCCATGTCCCTGATATATTTTGCCCTTGCAATAGAATTGCTGGCTGCCATTACTTTGAATATGTGACACATTCTTCTCCCTGATTAATTGCAGGAGCAGCATGGACCCCTCAGTCCCTCATGCCCACAATGCCCCTACCAGAATATTTATACATGTTGCTGATGGTATGAACTCAATGGGAGGAAGGGCAGAACCAAATAACAAACTAAAATTAGAAGCATTGGAAATGCCAATCAGTCTCCCTTACGTGTACATGAAAACGATTTCAATTGACGTTGCCAATGCTAGTATATACTAGTCTTCAATGTCTGTAAACATCGATGTTGTATCTTCTACATTTCTGCTGCAGTTTTTCTAGTGACCACTAGTTTGCAGTGAAATACAGCAACCTTAGTCCGCATTACGATCAAGGTGCACATTCCCTGTTTGCACCACGGCGCACTTTAAAACAGGTGTGCCGTGGCACAAACAGGGAAAGTGTGACCTATTATGGTGAATACGCTGCCCTCAGAGCAGCCATGAACTCTCGCTGCCCTGGAGGCAGCATATTCAAGTGAAATACGGAGCGGGTGCTTCAAAGCTGCTTTGTGTTTCACAGTTCAGGCGGCACCATCGTGCACTTTGAAGAGGGATTAGAGATCCCCTTGCAGGTGGGCAGGGCCAGACTGACCGTAGCGGGCACTGGGTGTTTTTCCCCGATGTGCCGGAGGGCTGGGGGCCGGTTTTGTACCCACGGTAGCTGTTTTTTTTACTGGGGGCCGGTTTTGTAATATTGGGCCCCTGTACCAAAAGTGGGAGCGTGCTTCGCACTAGCACCCCCAGCTCCTGGGGCCGGTCTAAGCAGCAATCTGCCAGGGCTAGTTGCTGCTCCCAGTCCAGCCCTGCACGTGGGTGCAGTGAGTGACCGCACTCACCTGCAAGGGGATACCTGGGGGGGTCCATGGGCCCCCCTTTCTCCCCTCCAGAGGGCTGCCATTAGGAGGCACTTGTTTGCCTCTGTGCCCGCCTACATAATATGGTGTGGGTTCAGAGTTAAAGTCATTCCCTCATTTGCATTGGGCCATGCCCCGATGCAAATGAGGAAGCTTCCTCTTGAGATAGTGCTGGCGCTTCATCTGCGCCAGCACTATCAGTATTACAGAAACAACCGTACAAGCGCCTGCGGCCCCTTCTGTAATACCAAAGTACCCTGGGGGCATTCAAGCAAGCGCACATGCCTGTTGCGCCCCCGGGGCACTTTCTGTAATACGCCCCGGCATTTTAACATTGCTCTGCTTTCTTAGATGCAATGTTACGTTTGGAGCAGGATAAATTATGAATCTACAGATGGCGAAACCAAAAAGTCCCCATGGGAAGGCCAAACACAGAAAAGGAGGAAAGTAACAAATAATAGCCAGGTATCTAAGACTGACACACAATCCATCCATTCTTTAACAAGGATTAGCCAGTCAGTCAGTCAAAAATCTTTATTTTGGCCACTAGGGCCATAAAAGCACATAGGTTAAAACAATACATTATATACAAAATATAGCGGCATTATATAAAATATAAATTTTTGATGGCACTTTATGCATATATTCATGTCAGGGATTGTTGACAAATCCAACTCTTCAAAACGCCCTCAGTCGGGCGTTTGTGGAATATACATACAATACATGTCCCTTTAATTAATTCGGGATTAGCTCTGTGGGTATACAAAGCTGTTGTCGATAGATAGTTAGAGCTCTCTGTAGCGAGATCGAAAACAGGGCAAAACAATAAAGAAAACAAGTTACACATCTCCCTGTAGAAACAATAGGACCTGTGATTACCTTTCTTTTCTGAATTCTCTCTTGTTTGTTATGAGTCTGATCACCTAAATGAAGGAGTCTGATCACCTTAATGAAAGACCTACCTGAGGAGTTCTTATCAGATGCCCTATCCTCAGTGTCTTGGCTCTTGGTTTCAAACCCTGCAAACAGACTTGCCTGTGTGAAGAATTTGGCTACATGTGAGTGACATTCTTCTAAGGATACATAATTATAGCCCTCAAGGCCCTTCAATTCCCTATTGAGTGCCACTTACCCAAGGTTGGGTAGAATCTCTTCAAAATATATTTTTGCAGGTTGGACTTCTTTTTTGTGCTTAAATTATGCAGTGTCAGTTCTGCAAAGTTCTTCAAGAGTCATTCCTTCGACACACAATGAATCCTTTCTCACAGAAGACTCAAAGCAGAGTTCCAAAAATCTTACTTTAGAAAGTTCTCATACGTTGTTCCTCACATTTGCTCAAAGTAGTTAGTTCACCAATTTCTAAAAACTGCAGATAATGGTACATTCCCATATTATCACAAGCTCATTCACAGTCTTGTCACTAGCACTTTGTCAGTATAGGGCCTTAATATGACTTTGGAGGTCTTGGAGCGCGGCCGCCACGCTGCCACCCTGCTCCGAGACAGCCAAAGCCATTAAAGACCACCCACCAGAGTTCGACTTAATTTTACTCTGGCGGGCGGTTTTTTGGTGGTCCCACTGCGGTACCTTTGAAAAAGACACCGGAATGGGAGCGTCATAAACAATTCCTGCAGGGCATGGACTGTCAAGTCCATGCCCTGCAGGAACTGCGGGTACATGCACACAGCGGGGCACAACATGTGCTCCACTGCATGCACCCATTGGCACAGAGGCAAAAGGGGGCCCTGTAGGGCCCCCTTTGTTTCCTCACCCCCACACTTTTCATGTCGGTCGCACTGCTATGAAAAGTGTGGCTGTAAGGAAACACCTTATATGCTTGGCGGTGCCACAGCGGCAGTAGGGTGTTCTTGCGAGATCCGTGAATCTCACAGGACTTAAAAGTTTGCCTTGCGCTAAACGTGCTTTTCTTGCTTGAGAACAAGGTCTGATGCATTTCCTCAGCACCTAACAATATTTATAGTGTTAAATATTAAAAAAATGTGAACAGAGATTGTGAAGTTTTCATAAAAACACATTCATGCCCCACTTATAGAGTCAACACAAAAGGTGCTGTCTGGTTGTCATTACTTACACACTTGCTTTTTCCTACAGAGGTTACTGGAACCTCAGGTACCTTTGGGTTCCTGGTGCTGAGTAGCTTGCTCTGATAATTTCACTCTAACAGGGAAATACATTATGGCGCACGCAACATTTTGGTCTCCTTTTATGCTGATGATATTTTGTTGCTGGTTAAGAACTCGGAATCAAATCTAAACCTACTAATTTGTGAATGTATCAAGTACGGAAGCAAATCTGGACTAACCATAAATTGATACAAGACATTGTTGACACCCCTAACAATCCGAGAAAAAGCCTGAGTTCAACTTCCCATTGAAATGACAAGAAACCCTGGCCTGTTACTGGGTATATCATTTAATTGAGAAGTGAAACAAGTCTATAGGGAAAATGAGGATGTGACAATGGACAAAATCCCGACACAAATAGCCAAATGAATCAGACTCCTACTCGCTGTGGCAAATACATTGCATTTATGGAAATGGTGAGAAATCCGAAACTGTTATAAGTCTTTCAGAATATCCAAATACCTCTCATCCCTAAATTCTTTTTAACGTTTACAGTTGCACAAGATGAGATTATCTTGGGCAGGAAAACAAACCAGAATTCGGTAGCAAACAATGATATTATCATGGAAATCGCGCGGCTTTGCAGTGCCCAGTTTTAAGTTGTACTATTTGGTAGCACAGCACACATAACACTGGTGACGTTCGAGACTCTATACTCCGTACCCGGTATTGGAGAGATTAGTGACCCTTGAACACAGCACTGGGGATCCCCATCAAAACACCGATAAGTGAGCTAAATGTTGTAGCCTGCACTAAATGGGCCTGGCCCAGATTAGCTACTTTGAGTGGAGTAGACAATACATACTCCCCTTTGCTCTCGCGAGAGAACAACCTACTGCCACTACTCACGACAGAGCTTATGGTTATTGTCTATTTCCGTAACAAAGTAATGATTAAAGCAGGAGCTCTGTACACGGCACTGCAATTTTTTTAAATATAGCATGCTCTACGTCATTAGATATATTTCTTTACCTAAAAAACACTGTATCATAGATATATCTGGTGTTTCTGCTGAAGCAATCAGGTTAAGATTTATCACCATAGCATCATGGCTAGTGTCACATATGCACGCCATGTTAGTTGACACTCTGCAGGGTAAATGTATAGGATTGCGAGGTAAATGGGAACTTGACCTAGGCACCTAAGTCACATCAGCTCAATGGTGATTTAACTACCTACAAACTAGAGAATTTTGTTTTTAACACGGACTGTTACACTGTAAATTAATACACAGACGCTACTACACCCCTCATGGTCCGAGGCACGTGGGATTTGAGTTGAGCACCTAGCGCAATCTTCATACATTTAGAAAAATACTGCTAAAGCATTAGGGACTACTAGACTGATATTGAACATGAATGTCCAAAATGATGGATATTGATTTCAAGTTATGTTATGTTGTGTTGTGTTAAGTTATGTCTATTTGTATGGTGCACAACTCACAGAGAGGGTATACTGGAGCTGAAGCAGGAGCTGTATGGGCGGAGCCGGGGACAGGACTAGGTGAAGTGCCAGGTCTGCAGTTTCTTGTGGAATTCAAGAACTGAGGGGGCAACTCTGTAGCACAGGGGCAGGTCGATCCAGCATTTCTGAGTGAGGTAGAGAAAATTCTACCACCGGATGTGGCTCTGTCTATGCAGGGTGTGTGTGAGTAGCAGTTCAACAGGGTGGAGGTGTCTGGTAGGTTTGTGGAAGTTTATGTGGTTGTGGAAGTACGATGGGCCAATGTTGTTTAAGGCTTTGTATGTGTGCGTGAGAAGTTTGAAGAGTACTCGTTTGTGGATTGGGAACCAGTGGAGCTCTTTTAGATGTGGGATGATATGAGCGTGGGGTGGGAGGTTGAAGGGGAGCTTGCCCACTGAGTTTTGTATGGTCTGGAGTCTTCTGGTCACTTAAGCGTTGATTCCGGCATAGAGTGCGTTTCCGTAGTGCAGCTTGCTGTGATGAGAGCTTGGGGGACTGTTCTGCGAGTGTTGGTGGGGAGCCATTTGAAGATCTCCTTGAGTATTTTGAGTGTGTGGAAGCAGAAGATAGAGACTGCGTTCACTTGGCCAGTCATGGTGAGTTGGTAGTTGATTGCTATTCTGAGATACTTGCCATGTGTTGCCTGGAGGGTGTGGGTACGAGTTCAAAAGGCCACCAGGTGGAGTACCAGAGCGAGGTGTCTTTCCCGAAGATGACTATTTCTGTCTTGTTTGTGTTGCGCTTGAGGCATTTGGTTTTCACCCATGTGGTGAACTTAAGTCATGCAGGCAGATAAAATGGTCCGGGTGTTTGGCCTTTTGTCAGAGAAGGCGAGTATGAACTGAGTGTCGTCAGCATAGGATATGCTGTTGAGTCCTTGGGCAGGGATGATGCTTGCGAGTGGGGTAATGTAGGCGTTGAACAGGGTGGGGCTGAGTGCAGATCCATGTGGAACCCCACAGATGAGGTTGACGGCATCTGAGATGAAGGTGGCCAGGCTGACTGACTGGGTGTTGTCTGTCAGGAAGGAGCAAATCTAGCAAAGTGCGGGTCCTTGGATGCCGGTTTTGTGCAGCTTGTTGGGTAAGGATGGGGTGGGAGACAGTGTCAAAGGCTGTGGAAAGGTCCAGTAGAATGAGGGCAGCAGTGTCACTTCTGTCCATGATCATCCAGGTGCCGTCAATGGCAGTAATGAGGGTGGTCTTTGTGCTTCGGTTGCGCCTAGATCTGGATTGAGTGGTAGCGAGGAGGTGGCTGTAGCTGAGGTGGGTGGATAAGCACCTGTGGAGTTTGACTCCTCTGGAGGCAAAACTGAGGTATGTAAAAGAGATCCCAAATCTAAACAGGGGTGGCGAAGTAAGCTAAAGAACGATGATGGATTCAACCCAGATCTGTGACTGCGGGTGAGTGTCTGAAAAGTTTCAGTGCTCCGTCCATCATCTCCTTGTGTTTGCTTTGTTCGCCCTAAGTTGGCAGGGTATGCCCAGACGTGGGTCCCTTGCTCACTTTGCCACTGGATTCATGCTAGCCTGGCTGATGAGGGGGTTACCCTGAAACCGGTCCCAGGATGCTTGTTTCTGTTCCAGGGAAGACCTGGCTTGGCAGTTCGGGCTGGACTGTTCCCAAGAGGCACAGGGTCAAGACTGATTTGCATATGGCTGGGTCTGAACTGGGGTGGCGAAGTGAGCTAAAGAACGATGATGGATTCAACCCAGATCTGTGACTGGGGGTGAGTGTCTGAAAAGTTTCAGCGCTCCGTCCATCATCTCCTTGTGTTTGCTAAAGAGATCCCAAAGCCATTCCCGAAATACATGGTAGTAACACTCTTGTTAGCTAAGAGGAGTGTGGTGTCCAGATTTGGAAGAGGACCTAGCCCCAAAGTGGAAGATTGGATTAAAGGTCCAGTGTAACAATAAGGCAAAGTTATAAGCCTCACTACTTCCTCTCATGACTAAACCCAGAGGCATTTGGGAGCCAATGAAGACATATCTGCTCAGCCAAGAAGATGATTCTGGTACAGAAGGTAAAGAATGATGATAGTGGGACCCTCAAGATGAATATTAAGTTACAGTCTTACTACAAAATAAGGAGGGCCAAAAACTGTAAGGAAATTCTACATATTAAAGTTACTTACATACCACATAACTGAGTGTCTGCATGTGATAAAGGCTTATCTTGTTATATGGCCATTAGGGTCATTGTCGACATTGCTAAGTTAGCATGAGCACGGCTGCCATGATGCTGCTTTTGCGCACGTTACTACATGACTTTGTTTTGCAAGACTCTGTTTGTGCCTTTCACATGAGAACTGTCTGCTTTCTGCGTTCCCTTCCTGTTCTTGGAGTTTAGTCTGAACACGATGTGCAAGGTCGATAAACAATGCCCCTTGTTATTCTGTTCTGGTCAGTCCTTAGCATCTAGCCAAAACATGCTAACACTGCTGCGCTACTGGAAACTCGTGCTTTGATATTACAGGGATGCATGTTGTTCTGACACACACTTGGAGAGGGTCCTTTCCATGGAGAAGAGCTATGCGGTTCCTATGATGTAAAGCTTCCATCTAGGCACTAAGGTATGGGGTCTGCTGACAAAGCCCAAAGATCTTCTTTTATATAATAGACTCCTTACCAAGGGGAGGGTGGTTAGGCCTTATAGTCCTTTTTCCACTTTCTATATATAATGACATCGCCCTTTATATTCTATGGAATTGTAACAATGCTAATTGTTCTAAGTTTATGCATTTTGCTGTTAGTAGTGGCTCCTATACTGCATTATAGAGCACGATAGTTAAAATAAACATTTTGAACTATAACCGTGACTCTGACCATTCTTACTGTGGACAAGTACGAGTGAGCGAACGAAAGGGTATGTCTTGCTACCGCGATTCCTGAGAGAGTCGGGAGTGTTGTGTTCTGGGTTGTCTAATCATTTGTAGCTTCGTGATTTTGGAGGAGAACGAATGAGACACTATAGCTAGTCAGTTTTGGGATTTTGGGTACTAAGGTGGTAGGTTGGTACACCCCTATACACTGAGGTCCTGTTTTCCTGCGCATAGTTCTGTGTAGGTGCAGAATCCCCGCAACAGTCTGACATCTGTGGGATTGTACACTGTTAGAATAAAATGAAAATGTTAAAAAAAAATTCCATCATGAGGACAAGCATGAAATGTCAGCCAAAGTATCCTAAGATTAGTGTTGCTATTTTCAAATTTGTGCAGTTACATCGGGAGGCAACTAGTAAGGAGGAATACAGAGAGTGTTCATTTGCCTATGACTTTAAAATGACTCTGCACAAGATTTGGCAGAAGCTTATATATATATATATATATATATATATATATATATATATATATATATATATATATATATATATATATATATATATATATATATATATATATATATATATATATATATATATACATATTAACCAGCCAAAACGTTTTGGGGGAAGCTGTATCATTAAATTGAGTCTGAGTATTCCTTGCCACGTTAAGGAGTGTGTGTCTGTGCACCAATACATATATGCACTATATATATTGGTGTTTGTTCTTCACTCATGACCCGTGACTAAGTCTTTGGCTGGCCAAAACGTTTTGGGGGAAGCTGTATCATTAAATTGAGTCTGAGTATTCCTTGCCACGTTAAGGAGTGTGTGTCTGTATATATATATGTATAACAACACAATAATGAACCCCTGGGTCTGGAACTCAAACAGATTGCGGGGGAGTCCCTTTTAAAGGACGGTTTCTCTCACCCACCAGTAGGTGTCATGCTTCATCATAGGGATACCTCCTCGCACCGCGAACCTAGTCGCAGTGCGGGCTACAACCCTCTCTCTGAGAGGGAGGAGCTCAGGGATGTTTTGAGTGTAGAGAAGAGGTATCCTAAAACCTTAAGATGAGCAGGGTGTGGAGGGTGTAAAGTGAGAAGTGACACGCCAATCTGACAAGGGGGGCAATGTAGTGGTGCTTTCCAAACAAAGCTATCTGTCAGAAGGTAAGAGACAACTGATGAACCCGACATACTACAACCTATCTAACAGTATAGAGGTAGCAACAACTAACCACAGATATGGTGAGATGCTAGTGGATTGGAGGGAAAAAGGTCGCCTAGAATAGGAATACCTCTTTATCAAATGTTAACACTCCTGAATACCTATCTTGTACCCTTTGTGGAAACAGCAGAAGAACCCTGAGTATCCTGAGGGAGATCAATCGTGTCCTCAATTGAATCATTGTTGGAGAATACCTCCAAGTACAATGATCACAGCCTGAGACCATTTGTAATGGCACTTCCTGCTTATATCAAAAACACCACTCACTTTTTGATGATCATAGATGGCTTACACTGTGAGAAAGATTTCACACTTGTCCCTAGACATTAGCAGTTTGTATACCAGGCTCAAACATGACTTAGGTATCCTAGTATGCAGGCATTTCATGAGAGTGAGATCTATTCCCTTTCTCTTGCACTCCAAGATGATCCTTCACATGTTTCGCCCCCAGCTACGCAAACTTGTTTATGGTCGGGTGGGAGGAGCAAATGGCCAGTAACCTGAGCGGTTTTGAGGAGAATTTAGTGCTCTGGATCAGATTTATAGATGATTTTTTTGCCATCCGAAGAGGGGATGAAAGGTCTGCCAATAATTTTATTACCATTTGAACAATAATGAGTACAACTTGCATTTCATTGGACACATGAGTAAAACCATGATTGAGTTCCTTGATGCTGAAGTAGCTGTACAAGAGGGTAATCTAGAAACCAGATTGTTTCATAAACAAACAGCAGGCAATAGTCTCTTATTTGCTACAAGTGCACATCCAGCGAGCTTAATCTACAGTATCCCCTACAGGGAACTCTTGCGGGCTAAGATAAACTGCAGTACACCCAAAGTCATTCACGCAGAAAGGGAGATCATGAAGCTTAGATTCAAGGAAAGGGGTTACAGTCGCAAGGTTATCCAAAAGGCAAATTAAATAGTAGATCAAGTCCCCAGAACAAATCTTTTGCATCCTAGTGATGGGGTAAGAATGAGCAGACTGAGAGTGTAAGATTCATCACTACATTTTCATGCCAAGATCATAGCATCAGAAAAAATATTTAACAAGCACTGGCATATACTCCAGATGGATGAAATAATCAACAAGTATGTGGGCTCAACCCCTCAGCTCACATTCAGAAAGAGCCGCTCTTTAAGAGACAACCTTAGCCATTACCTGTTTGCGCAACACCCTTATAGGGGCTACCTACAACAGGGGGATGTTTTCTCCTGCAGTATGAAGTGTAAGGCATGCAGCAGCAGCTCGAATTGTTTCAAACTCAGAATATCCCTAACACATCTAGGGAACTCACAATTAGAAAAAACTTAACTTGCAACACCAAGCACTGTGTGTACTGTTTAATGTGCCCTTGTGACAAAATGTACCTTGGGAGCACCATTTACATGGCCAAATTACGGGTCTTGGAGCGCATGAGGGCGATATGTCACAATGACAAGCAATACCCGGTAGCGAGGCACTTTGCAGAAATACATTGCAAAAATGCTATACTCCTGCGTGTTTGTAGAAGTAGATGCCATTGGACCTGACTCCAGGGGGGGCGACAGGGAGAGAAAACTGCGCATTCTTGAATCAAAATTCATCCTTGACTTTGACACTTTGGCCTCGATTGGCCTTAACTCTGGGGAAGAAACGTCACTGCATTTGGACTAAGATGTATTCATGTCATGTTATAATGTTTTCTTCCTTTTTTCAGACTTCTTGAGCGCAGTAAATTTGAATTTCGGTTTTAATCACTTTTCTATATATTCCCTTTTCGCTCAGATTTCCACAATTGTCTGAATCAGAGTAGACAGCTGTGCACTGTTTTCAAGATCATTCTATCAAGAATATTCCTCTGACGAACTGTAAGAGATTTGCCCACTTGGGCGTAATTGGTGGAATTTCTTTTGAGCATGGGATAACTTATCCAAGTAGTTGGTCTGTTGGAGGACACCACCGTTAAATGGGATGTATGTGTTACCTTAACATTTACTTTTGGAGAACTTTGTTGCTCCAAGTCCAGTATGACCTTGACATTTACTATTATATTTCCAGTGACCATGCATTTAATCTTGAGATGAATTTAGAGCGTAGCATGCGCTTCTTGGCATGAATTATCTGTTACTGCTTAATGCTTCCTTATTGTAAGATGAGGGCACGGCTTTAAGATACACTGTGGCAAATTTCCTGATGCACACTTTCATGTGGAGCATACTGTTCTTCACTTGCCTCATTATTCATTCTGAATCGCTCGCTCTTTTCACACTCTTGCCTGGCAGTAATCTTACCTACCAGTATCGAATACCCGGATTGTTTTTGGGCAGACTGACATTTATTATTTTACATTTGAGTATGTATTACGTCAAAATATGCACAAACAATGTACGTTATATTACGTGGAGTATTTCCCAGGGCGAAGCATTGTTAATAGATATTTTTACTGGTGCATTGATGGACATTCACTATATGCATAATTTTACTGGAAAGTGTATTTGAAATCATTATTTTTTCATTTGTTAAGCACCAGCAATGAGCACGAGTTGTGAACAGTTATTTCAGTATGCCTTTATAGCATTTTGTCTTGAGAATAATTACACTCAAAATGATGCTTGCTTTATTACTCTTGTGTGGATACTGTAGAGATAAGTCCCCTTTCACTGTTTATTAGGCACTAGATGTAATGGTGTATGTGCTTCACCCATGACCAGTGACCAAGGCTACGGACGAAATGCATCAGGGAAAGTTGTATCATTAAATTGATTTCGCAGCACAGGAGAGTCTCGGTATTCCTTGCCATGTTAAGGAATGTGTGTTCTCATGTTCAGGGCTACCGGAGCCCAATTAATATATATATATATATATATATTGCTGCGAGCCTGTGCACACGTCAACGTAACAAAGTGGAGTAAGTACTCCTTCTTTCAAAGTTCTTTCATACCACAAACAATCTGTATTTGAATAAAAACAGAAACAAAGTGAACAATCTTTTGTGTTGTGTTCTTCTTTTACTGGTGATCGATTGCCCAGCCAACACGTGTTTCGTCTGGGGTGGTACCCCAAGACTTTTTCAGGGCTACGAGGCAAAGCCAGGAGGTATAAGGGTTCTCTGAGCCAGTAGCAAATACGTCCCGGCAATCTAAAAGAAGGATACGATCCGCTGAAAAGTAGGGTCCAGTTTGTGGGACACTGCTGTGGAGCCAAAGTAAGCTTCACTCTAAACCGGTTGTACTTCCGTCCCGGCTGGGAGCTAATGAATACGGGGGCTGGAGGGTCCTTGAGGCGGGGCCCTGTGGTGTAGCCAAGAATGCGCTTCACTGAGACAAGCGAGTACGCTGGTAGAAACGACGACCGCAACAGAAGGAACCGGATACTTTTCAGCGGATCGCATCCTTCTTCTTTTAGATTGCCGGGACGGATTTGCTACCGGCTCAGAGAACCCTTATACCTCCTGGCTTTCCCTCATAGCCCTGAAGAAGTCTTCGGGTACCACCCCGGACGAAACACATGTTGGCTGGGCAATCGATCACCAATAAAAGAAGAACACAACACAAAAGATTGTTCACCTTGTTTCTGGTTTTATTCAAATACAGATTGTTTGTGGTATGAAAGAACTACAAAAGAAGGAGTACTTACTCCACTTTGTTACATTGACTTGTGCACAGGCTCGCAGCAATTCCGCAGGACCCTGGTCCAAATTAGGGGGGTTCTGGGTGTTTCCCCCTCCTGTCAGCACCGTCTCACACACCCCTAACTACCATTGATACATGTAGACCCGTTGCAGGCGCCCTCGACAGACCACATCTGACCAAAACCCTGTCTTTCGTTTATATATATATATATATATTGCAAGCAAAGGCAGAAAGGTAGATTTGGTTATACAGATTGTGCTTTTGTTATTTGGTGTAAATCTATTCAGAAGTTGCTAAATAAATACAGTTAGCGATATCTGTGACCGCAACAATTTCGCAAAAAATAACAAGCTTGTGCAGGGGAAATTCAGAGTTCTGATTGGCTGCCAACACATCAACCAGGAAGTGTTGGCAGCCATCTTGGTTGGCTTCTGCCGAGTCCCAAAAAAAGTAAAAAAAGAAAGAAAAGGGGGCAGAGTAGGATTTCCTGACCCCCAAGGCCTGGTCTGGGACCCCGCCACGGCATAAAAACATTTTTAAAAAAAATAATTACAGCAAATTTGCGGGGAAAAAAAACAGGGCAGACTCCTATGCTTACTTTTAAATAACCCTCCGAGTGGACCAAGTCCCACGGGCATAACATAAAAGTAGGAGGGGTTGTCACATGGGGACCCCCCTCCTAGAGCATGTGAAAGCCCCGGGAACTGCCCCCCTGGGGCATTGCTTTTTATGTATGTCCGGGGACTGCCACCTCCCTTGGGAACTTCAAAATATGTATGCAGGCAAGCCTGCTGGGCCCCCTGCGACTCATGGACCTTCACCTCCCCGGGACTAAACATATAAAATTACTGCAGGTGGGCCTGCTGGGCCCGTCTGCCCCCCCGGGACCGCCCCCTCCCTGTGGCTAAATATATAAAATTAATGCAACAGCAGCCCCGCAGCCCCAATGACAGCGATCTACCCAGGGCTGAAATAAATTAATGTAGGGAGGTCCATCGCAGTCCCCTGGCCGCAGGGACCACCACCTGCATGGGGCTAAGTTTTATGATGGAGGGGGCTGCATGGCCACCCTGGAGGGGCCATAGATGGCCCTGGGGACCGCCACCCGCAGGGCCGGCTCTTGCTACCTGCCGAGGAGGCTGCCCTTGGGAGGCAGCTGTTTGCTTTTGCTCAGCTCCCACCAAGCAAAACCAAACATAACTCTGCTCTCTGCAAGCCAGAGCTGTCAAACAGATGAAAACATTGCTCTGACAGACAGAGAGCTGCCTTTCAGCAGCCCCCTGTCTGTCAGAGCAGTGCCGACTCCTGCAATAGGCAGGGAGCCGACTGGGGCTGTGGGGGCCTTGAGGCTCCCCTGAGGTCACATTGCATACTGTGTGCCCTGGGAGCACCCAGTACACATGGCCCCATCCCGGGGGATGGGGTATCTGGGGATGAAATCGACCAGGGAGGAGGGCCGCATGAGCAGAAAGAGGCAAAATAAAGATCAGAAGCGAGCAGAAAGAGGTAAAATAAAGGCCAGCAGCGAGCAGAAAGAGGCAAGATAAAGGTGAGAAACGAGCAGAAAGAGGCAGAACAAAGGTCAGAAACAAGCAGAAGGATGCAGAATAAAAGTCAGCAACGAGCAAAAAGAGGCAAAGTAAAGGTGTGAAACGCGCAGAAATAGGCAGAATAGAGGTCAGGATTGACCAGAAAGAGGCAAAATAAAAGTCAAAAACAAGAGGCAGGAGGCAAAATAGAAGTCAGAAATTAGCAGAAAGAGGAAAAATAAAAGTCAGAAACGAGAAGAAAGAGGCAAACTAGAGATCGGAAACTAGCAGAAAAAAGCAAAATAAAGGTCAGAAACTAGCAGTAAGAGGCAAAATAGAGACCAGAAATGAGCAGAAAGAGGCAAAATAAAGGTCAGAAATGGGCAGAAAGGCAAGATAAAGGTCAGAAATGAGCAGGAAGATGCAAAATAAATGTCAGAAACTAGCAGAAAGAGGCAAAATAATGTCAGAAACGAGCAGAAACAGGCAAAATACAGGTCAGAAACTAGCAGAAAGAGGAAAAATAAAGGTCAGCAATGAGCAGAAAGAGGCAAAATAAAGGTTAGAAGTGAGCAGAAAAAGGCAGAAAAAGAGCAGAATACGAGCAGAACCCACTTAGGCACTCATGTACCCACTCACAGCACAATTCAGATACTCTGACAGACCCATTCACTCATTCACCAACTCACAGAAAAACTCAGACACATACACCTACTCACAGACAGACACTCATGCACCCACTTACAGAATCACTCATACTCTTTCTCACCTACTCACAGATCTACTCAGATTCACACACCGACACACACCACAGATCCCTATACATACACATCCACTCACAGACCCACTCAGACACTCATATACCCACTTACAGCCCCACTCATACTCTCTCACACCCACTTACAAACCTACTCAGACACTCATACACCCAAAAAGAGACACTAATGCACTTGCTCAAACACTCAGGGTCTCATTTACAATATTTTGGCAGTGCAACAAGCCTACCTGCTGTGCTGCAGTGCATCAAAATAAAAGGGCAGGAATGCGCCATATCTACAAGATACAGAGCATTCCTGTGCTTCTCCCCTGCACCAGCATACAAACAGCAGCCATGCACCAGCGTAGACACCCTTGAGTCATTTTGCAAGGGTGCCTGCTGTGAGGGGATGATTGTTTTTCTGCAGGGCGGGACACCTTCCTGCACAAAAACAATAATTGATGGTATTTTCCTCTTTCTATGCATGTTGCAGAATGCAGCACACATAGAAAGAGAAAATAACGAGGAGAAATAAAAGTATTTTTCCTCGTTGCGCCTCATTACACCTCCCCTGGGGATGCGTATGATTCTGACGAATTCCCAGGTTCACAAAATGTTGTAAATCTGGGAAAGCATCAAGTTCCATGGATGTTGGTGGAAACACCCACTGCAACACCCATGGAACGCCTTTTTCACACAGAGTTATGTGTGAAAGGGAAACATATTTACAAGGCCATGAAAAGCCACTCAGGGTGACCTTACATGGCCTTGAAAGATATGGGGAAGCCCATTGCGCTGCCGGTACTTCAATAAAAGTGACGTGCGGTGGTGCAATGGGCTTGTAAATAAGCCCCTCAGTGTCCAAGGTTAGTGGTTACAGTTAGGAGAAAAGTTTTAAAAAACCTTGCAAATTCACTTAAAAAACCAAAGGTTACAGGGAGGTTATAGTTAGGAATTTGAATTTTAAAAACCGTAGAAATTCACTGATAAAAACAAAAGTTACAGGGATGTTATAGTTAGGAAATAGAATTAAAAAAACGTAGAAAGTCACTGAAAAAATCAAAGGTTACAGGGACGCTATAGTTAGGATCATATTTCACTTGTACAAAACCAGTGAAACTCAGCAGTTATAGTTATTGAGCTAACTATAACTTACACCCCCGTAATGCACTGCTTATGACCTCACATATTACATCACACATGACATGGTCAGTGACATCAATGATGATATCACTGATGACATCATCCAGAGAACCACTCAAACACCCAGATAAACACTCACATACCCATTCACAGACCCATACAAGCACTTATACAACCACTCACTTATCCATAGAGCCACTCATACACCCACTCACTCACTCACTCCTAGAACCAGATCATACAACCAGTCAATCACACATACAGCCACTAACACAGCCACACACTCACCCATACAGCTACTGACACACCTAGTTGGTCACCTGTACAGCCACACACACGTACGTACACACCGACTCAATCACCTATACAGCCTCTCAACAGAGCCACTCATTCATTCAGACAACCACTCACACACCAACACAACCACTTACATACCCATTCACACATCCATACAGCCACTCACACAGCCACTCACTCACCCATACAGCCAATACCACAGACACTTACTCTTCTAGTCACTTAACCACTCACTGAAACAGCCACTCAGTCACCCATACAGCCACTTACACCCCCAGTTGCTCACTGATACAGCCATTCAGATACCACTCACTCACCCATACAGTCTCTGACACACCCACTCACTCATCAATACAGCCACTTCACATAGCCACTAAGTCACCCACACATCTACTCAGACACCACACTTATATATCCATAAAGCCACTCACACACCAGCACAGTCCCTCAGACACCCACTCACACACAGATACACACACTCAAACAGCAACTCACATAAACTATGTTAAAAAAAGGAATCACTCATTAGTAGTACACAAAGTATACTAACTCAACTTTTGTTGTACCTTAGTATATACATTTAACACACAAAAACTTTTAGAAAACACTCTCAATCACTGGATGATGTCATCAGCGTTGTCATTTGAGATGTCATCACTGATGTCACTGACCAGGTCAACAGTGTTGTAATATGTGAAGTCATAAGCAGTGCATAGCAGGGGCGTAAGTTATAGCTATCTCAGATTACTATAACTGGTGAATTTCACTGGTTTTGTACCAGTGGAATCTGAGCCTAACTATAACATCCCTGCAGCCTTTGTTTTTATCAGTGAATTTCTAAGGTTTTTTAATATTTTACTTCCTAACTACAACATCCCTGTAACCTTTGTTTTTTAGTGATTATATATATGTATATATATTCACTGAAAAAACCATAGGTTTTAGGGACAGTTATAGTCAGTTGGACATTGCACTCGTACAAAACCCGTGAAATTCCCCCGTTATAGTTAGTTCAGCTAACTATAACTTGCGCCCCCGCAATGCACTGCTGATGATGTCACATATTACATCACTCATGACATGGTCAGTGACATCACTGATGACATCACTGATGGCATCATCCAGTGACTGTGTGTTTCTGTAAAGTTTAAATATGTTTAATATATATATAGGCAAAGGCGTATTGAAGAATGAGTGGGTGTATAAGTGTCTGAATGGATGATTTAGTAGGTGCGTGACTAACTCTATAAGTGAGTGATTAAACGTATCTTACTGAATGCATGGGTTAGTGACTAAACTGGGTGAATGTCTGTATCCGTCTGTCTGTTGGTGTGTAAGTGGATGCATGGATTTGCGAATAGCTACATGAGTGTCTATATGGGTTATTGATTGGTTCTCTGAGTATATGTATGGGTGCCTGAGTGTTTGTGTGGGTGGGGTGTGTGTGACTCTGTACATAGATGTGTGAGTGGGTGATTCACTGGGTGCATGATTTGAAGAGTGCATCTGTGATGGACTGCTTGGGTGGGTGAGTGTGTGTATGGGTGTGTTAGTGAGTGAATGTATATCTCAGTAGTACATGTGCGAGTAACCACACATGTAAAAGGCAGTATATATGTGTGTTAGAGTATTTAAAAGGCTATAAGTGAGAGTGTGTGATTGTGAGAGTGGCTGTATGGATGCGTGTGTGCTTGTATCAGTTATTGTATAAGAGCGTAAGAATGTGCTAGTATTTGTATGAGTAAATGAGTTGATGTGTGTATAACTGTATAGGTGAGTAAATGGGTGTGTGATTAATTTTTTGCATGACTGACTAGGTGTGTGAGTACCTCTATGGATGAGTGGCGGTGTGTGAGTGTTTATATAGGTGTATGAGCGCATATGATAGTCCTGTACTGAGTGACTGTAAGTATGAGTGACTGTACGGGTGAGTGAGTAGATGTGTGTGTGTAGACCTAAGAATCAGTGAGTGGATATGTAGTTATTGGTATTGGAGTGTGTATGGTTTTGAGAATGGCAGTCTGTAATTTAGAGTGGGTGTATCAAAGGTTATATTAGGGTGTGAGAAGATGCATGAAATTATCACATGGATGATGTCATCAGTGATGTCATTTGAGATGTCATCAGTGATGTCATCAGTGATGTCACTGACCATGTCATGAGTGATGTAATATGTGACGTCAACAGCAGTGCATTGCGAGGCGCGAGTTATAGTTAGCTGAACTAACTATAACGGGGGAATTTCACGGGTTTTGTACGAGTGCAATGTCCAACTAACTATAACTGTCCCTAAAACCTATGGTTTTTTCAGTGAATTTCAAAGGTTTTTTAAATGCTAATTTCTACCTATAACGTGTCTGAAACCTATGGTTTTTTCAGTGAATTTCAAAGGTTTTTTAAATGCTAATTTCTAACTATAACGTGCCTGAAACCTATGGTTTTTTAAGTGAATTTCAAAGGTTTTTTATATGCTAATTTCTAACTATAACGTGCCCCGCCCCCTCCCTTCACCACTGTGCAAACGTGCCCGTGGCACGTTTTAAGTTGGGGGATTAAGTCCCCTTGAATCATGAGGGTCCCTGGGGTCCAACTAGCCCACCCAGTACCTCCAGTATGTGCCAGGGAGCTGCGTTGCAGAGAGGTGTTCAGAGGCCATGCCCCTTTTTACACCTCTCTGCATTCAGCTCTGTGGCACTTTCTGGACGTACCTGTTGGGCTAGTTGGCCCCCAGGGACCCTCAGGATTGAAGGGGATTTAATTCCCCATCTTAAAATGCGCCACGGGGCCTGTTTGCACACATGTCACCTGAAGCCCCGCCCCCTCCCTTCACCACTGTGCAAACGCACCCCGTGGCGCGTTTTAAGTTGGGGGATTAAGTCCCCTTGAATCCTGAGGGTCCCTGGAGTCCAACTAGCCCACCATGTACCTCCAAAAAGTGCCACAGAGCTGCGTTGCGAAGAGGTGTAAAAAGGGGCGTGGCCTCTGAACACCTCTCTGCAACGCAGCTCCCTGACGTATACTGGAGGTTCCTGGTGGGCTAGTTGGCCCCCATGGACCCCCAGTATTCAAGGGGAATTACTTCCCCTTCTTACAACGTGCCAGGGGGCGCGTTTGCAGACTGCTGCAGGGAGGGGGCGGGGCCTCCGGCACGATGCCGGTCTTTTTTTTTTTTTTTGCTTTTTTTTTATGGGAGAGGGGCTGCGTGGCCCCTCTTCCCTCGGCCACTTTTGGCCCCGGGGACCCCATCCCCCGGGGCCTGAGGATTTTTTTTTTTTTTTTAAACGGGAAGGGGGCCGCGTGGCCCCCCTTCCCTGGGCCTCTATTTGCCCCGGGGACCCCATCCCCTGGGGCATGCCCTCTTTTTTAAAAATAAAAAATATTTGGAGGGGGCTGCGTGGCCCCCCTCCTCAGGCCATTTAAGGCCCCAGGGACCCCATCCCCTGGGGCCGGCCTTTACGTTTTTTTGTTTTGTTTTTATTTTCTTTTTGGGGAGGGGGGCTGCGTGGCCCCCCTCCCGGGCCACTAATGGCCCCGGGGACCCCATTCCCCGGGGCCTGGCCACTCGTTGGGGACCGTGGGGGGTCCCCAATGCCCGCATGGTCCCGCCGGCTCCCGCGTCCTGCGGGAGCCGGCATTGCTTTTCCATAAGGGGAGCTGCTGACATGCAGCTCCCCTTATGGAAAAGCAATCTTCTTTGCTTCATTGAAGCGAGAGCAGGTTTCCCTGCTCTCGCTTCAATGAAGCAAAGCAAGTTTGCAATGACAGGACGGGAGTCGCGCGGCTCCCGTCCTGCCATTGCAAACAGCAGTGTCCCGGGGTAGGCACCCCAGGACACTGCAAGAGGCGGCCCTGGGTGGTGGCGGTCCCAATGGGCCACCACATGCTCCAGGAGAGGGGCCGCGCGGCCCCCCTCCCAACAATTGCACAGCCCCGGGGAGGTGGTGATCCCCGGGGCTCGGGGGTCCGAAACAGACCCCCACATTCCAATTGTTAGTGCCCCGGGGAGGTGGCGGTCCCCGGGGCGTGTGGGGGGGCTCAAGCCCCCCACACCGGAAATTTATTATAAAAAAAAGAAGCCCCGGGGGGTGGCAGTCCCCGGGGCTGCGGGAGGGCCGAGAGCCCCCCCACACATTTTTATTAACCCCCCGCATGCCCCCGGGACTTGGCCCACCCGGGGGCCAAATCCCATCGAAGCGCGGGAATATAAAAATTAATACATTTAAAAAATGTCATTTAAAAAACCTTTGAAATTCACTGAAAAAACCATAGGTTTCAGATATGTTATAGTTACAAATTAGCATTTAAAAAACCTTTGAAATTCACTGAAAAAACCATAGGTTTTAGGGACAGTTATAGTTACAAATTAGCATTTAAAAAACCTTTGAAATTCACTGAAAAAACCATAGGTTTCAGATATGTTATAGTTACAAATTAGCATTTAAAAAACCTTTGAAATTCACTGAAAAACCATAGGTTTTAGGGACAGTTATAGTTAGTTGGACATTTCACTCGTACAAAACCCGTGAAATTCCCCCGTTACAGTTAGTTCAGCTAACTATAACTCGCGCCCCGCAATGCACTGCTGATGACGTCACATATTACATCACTCATGACATGGTCAGTGACATCACTGATGACATCACTGATGACATCTCAAATGACATCACTGATGACATCATCCACGTGATAATCTGATGCAGCTCCTCACACCCTAATATAACCTTTGATACACCCAATCTAAATTACAGACTGCCATTCGCAAAAATATAGACACTCCAACACCAATAACTACATACCCACTCACTGATTCTTAGGTCTACACACACACATCCACTCACTCACCCGTACAGTCACTCATACTTATGGTCACTCAGTACAGGACTATCATATGCACTCTTACTCCTATATAGACACTCAAACACCGCCACTCATCCATAGAGGTACTCACACATCTAGTCAGTCATGCAAATAATTAAACACACTGCCATTTACTCACCTATACAGTTATACACACACCAGCTCACTTAATCATACAAATACTAGCACATTGTTACGCTCTTATACAATCACTGATACAAGCACACACTCATACATACAGCCACTATCACAATCACTCACTCTCGCTTATAGCTATTTATATACTCCAACACACATATATACTGGCTTTCACATATGTAGTTACTCACACATGTACCACTGGGACATACATTCACTCACTAACACACTCTTACACACACTTACCCACCCATACAGTCTATCACAGATGCACTCTTGAAACCATCCACCCAGTGAATCACCCACTCACACATCTATGCACAGAGTCGCACACACCCCACCCACACAAACACTCAGGCACCCATACAGATACTCAGACAACCAATCAATAACTCATATAGACACTCATGTAGCTATTCACAAACCCATGCAGCCACTTACACAGCAACAGACAGACGGATACAGACATTCACCCAGTTTAGTCACTAACCCATGCATTCAGTAAGATACGTTAAATCACTCACTTATAGAGTCAGTCACGCACCTACTAAATCATCCATACAGACACTTACACACCCACTCATTCTTCAATACGTCTTTTCCTATATATATTAAAAATATTTAAACTTTACAGAAACACACAGTCACTGGATGATGTCATCAGTGATGTCATTTGAGATGTCATCAGTGATGTCATCAGTGATGTCACTGACCATGTCATGAGTGATGTAATATGTGACGTCATCAGCAGTGCATTGCTGGGGCGCGAGTTATAGTTAGCTGAACTAACTATAACGGGGAATTTCACCGGTTTTGTACGAGTGAAATGTCCAACTAACTATAACTGTCCCTAAAACATATGGTTTTTTCAGTGAATTTCAAAGGTTTTTTAAATGCTAATTTGTAACTATAACATATCTGAAACCTATGGTTTTTTCAGTGAATATATATATATATATATATATATATATATTATCTACTGGCGGTCGCCAGTAGATAGTTATAGTTAAAACCTATTATCCATAGGAAATCCGCGACATTCTATTTAAAATAACGTTGGCGCCGGTTGACGAATCTTCGCGAAAGTTTCCAACTTGTTGGGGCGCTCCGGTCCGCTCCTATCCTGAAAGTCTCGGGGTGATACGTCAAGCAGGGGCCGAGAAAAATGGGGGTCCCAAAACGCGTTTTCCCCATTCATTTTTCCATAGGAACCTTTAGTCGCAGCTACAGCCCGAACTGCTGAACGGAATTACACCAAATTTGGCAAAGAGGTAGCCCTTGGTTCAGTGTCGTGCCTTTTGCTTAAATGGTGTAAATCCGTTCAGTAGTTCCTGAGAAAATCAAAAGTAAAGTCACATATATATCTGGGCGGAGCCTAACCACACATGTCATCGTGAGATCTGATTGGCTGTCAGCACTTCATCCTGGAATTGCTGGCAGCCATCTTGGGACCAATATAAATGATAGTACCTCATTGAAATGCATTGTAGTGAATAGAAGATTTTGAGGGTCACCAAAAGGAGAACTATAAAGGGTGATAACAGGCTTTAGTTACATTAGAATTTATTTGTTGATGGTACCATACTAATTTTAGGAATTGTGGTGTATTCTAAGGTGATTTTACCATGTGAAAAACCTTCTGCTGGGATATCATGAATCATGTTTGAGAGAACACTTTTCTCATGCTTGTCCCATGGAGGTTTGGAAGGTGCTCCAGAAGCTAAAATGAGAGCATACTTTCTGTAAATTCACATTATCTTTCTCACTCATGTGAGAATGAAGTCTGACATTCTCAGTAAAACATGTACATCCAACAAGGGCAGAGACTGTCAGTTGATTCCTTTGCGTTCTACTGCAGCTTCCCAGAGTGTTCTAAAGAACAACTAGAGTGCTAACAGCCTTACTTATGACAAAAGTATGGCACACCTGAAGCCATCTTGATTGGAATAAACTGGTAACACTTAAACAATTTAATTTAAAAAGGAACAAAATGATGGGGTTCATTTTGTCATAGAAATTATGGTTAGTGCTGTAGAAAGAAAAATTAGGACATGTTTCAAGTGTGATCTCAAATATCTTCCTGTTATATTTCAACAGGAGCAGCCTGCCAGTTGATGCCTTTGTGTTCTACTGCAGCTTCCCAGAGTGTTCTAAAGAACAACTAGAGTGCTAACAGCCTTACTTATGACAAAAGTATGGCACACCTGAAGCCATCTTGATTGGAATAAACTGGTAACACTTAAAACATTTAATTTAAAAAGGAACAAAATGAGGGGGTTCATTTTGTCATAGAAATTATGGTTAGTGCTGTAGAAAGAAAAATTAGGACATATTTCAAGTGTGATCTCAAATATCTTCCTGTTATATTTGAACAGGAGCAGCCTGCCAGTTGATGCCTTTGTGTTCTACTGCAGCTTCCCAGAGTGTTCTAAAGAACAACTAGAGCGCTAACAGCCTTACTTATGACAAAAGTATGGCACACCTGAAGCCATCTTGATTGGAATAAACCGGTAACACTTAAAACATTTAATTTAAAAAGGAACAAAATGAGGGGTTCTTTTTGAAATAGAAATTATGGTTAGTGCTGCAGAAAGAAAAATTAGGGCATGTTTTAAGTGAGATCTCATATCCTCTTCTATTTCATTAGAAAATTCTGACATGCAGACTGAAACAATCACTTTCAATACCAACAGCAGACTACCAGTTAACTCCCTGGTGAGCAGTAGCTTTACTCCAGTGATCTAATGAGCAACTAGAGTGCTAACATTCTGAATTTATGGCAGATGTGAGACACATCTGAATGCCTTCTTGATGGAATCAAAGTAAAAACTGAAAGCATTTCCTACTGAGAAGACTGCAGTAAATGAAGAAATTAGGAAACTTCATAACAAAGAAGTCTTCCAAGATGGCCACCAGTGAAAAAAGAGCCCAAATGTAGCACAAATATTACCCAGATGTAGCCCACATATAGCCCAATGACAAAAGTGTGCAAAACACTTTTTATTTTTAGTTTTTTTCAGTTTTATGTAGTGCAGACTGGTCAGGTATTGGAGCATTGCATCTTAAAACATGACCCCCTACACTACAAAAACACCACTGCACTACCTTAAACCCTAAAACACTACCCCCAGCACGACCCCCTACACTACACAAGCACCACTGCACTATCCTAAACCCTAAAACACTACCCCCAGCACGACCCCTACACTACCCAAACACCACTGCACTAACCTAAATCCTAAAACACTACCACCAGCACGACCCCCTCCACTACCCAAACACCACTGCACTACCCTAAAACATGACCCCCTACACTACACAAACACCACTGCACTACCCAAAACCCTAAAACACTACCCCCAGCACGACCCCCTACACTACACAAGCACCACTGCACTACCCTAAACCCTAAAACACTACCCCCAGGACGACCCCCTACACTGCCCGAACACCACTGCACTGCCCTAAACCCTGAAACACCAGCCCCTGCATGACCCCCTACACTGCCCGAACACCACTGCACTGCCCTAAACCCTGAAACACCACCCCTTCATGACCCCCTACACTGCCCTAACACCACTGCACTGCCCTAAACCCTGAAACTCCACCCCCAGCATGACCCCCTACACTGCCCGAACACCACTGCACTGCCCTAAACCCTGAAACACTACCCCCAGCAAGACCCCCTACACTGCCCGAACACCACTGCACTGCCCTAAACCCTGAAACATCACCCCCAGCAAGACCCCCTACACTGCCCGAACACCACTGACCTAAACCCTGAAACACCACCCCCAGCACGACCCCCTACACTGCCCGAACACCACTGCACTGCCCTAAACCCTGAAACACTACCCCGAGCATGACCCCCTACACTGCCCGAACACCACTGCTCTGCCCAAAACCCTGAAACACCAGCCCCAGCACGACCCCGTACACTGCCCAAACACCACTGCACTGCCCTAAACCTTGAAACACCAGCCCCTGCACGACCCCCTACACTGCCCGAACACCACTGCACTACCCTAAACCCTGAAACATCACCCCCAGCACGACCCCCTACACTGCCCGAACACCACTGCACTGCCCTAAACCCTGAAACACCAGCCCCAGCACGACCGCCTACACTGCCCGAACACCACTGCACTGCCCTAAACCCTGAAACACCAGCCCCAGCACGACCCCCTACACTGCCCGAACACCACTGCACTACCCTGAAACACCACCCCCTGCACGACCCCTACACTGCCCGAACACCACTGTACTGCCCTAAACCCTGAAACCCCACCCCAGCATGACCCCCTACACTGCTAGAACACCACTGCACTGCCCTAAACCCTGAAACACCACCCCCTGCACGACATCCTACACTGCCCGAACAGTACTGCACTGCCCTAAACCCTGAAACACCACCCCCAGCACGACCCCCTACACTGCACGAACACCACTGCACCGCCCTAAACCCTGAAACACTACCCCCAGCAAGACCCCCTACACTGCTCGAACACCACTGCACTGCCCTAAACCCTGAAACATCACCCCCAGCAAGACCCCCTACACTGCCCGAACACCACTGCCCTAAACCCTGAAACACCACCCCCAGCAAGACCCCCTACACTGCCCGAACACCACTGCACTGCCCTAAACCATGAAACACCACCCCCAGCAAGACCCCCTACACTGCCCGAACACCACTGCACTGCTCTAAACCCTAAACACCACCCCCAGCATGACCCACTACACTGCCCAAACACCACTGCTCTGCCCAAAACCCTGAAACACCAGCCCCAGTACGACCCCCTACACTGCCCGAACACGACTGCACTGCCCTAAACCCTGAAACACCAGCCCCAGCACGACCCCCTACACTGCCCGAACACTACTGCACTGCCCTAAACCCTGAAACACCACCCACAGCACGACCCCCTACACTGCCCGAACACCACTGCACTGCCCTAAACCCTGAAACACCCCCCCCAAGACGACCCCCTACACTGCCCGAACACAACTGCACTACCCTAAACCCTAAAACACCACCCCCAGCACGACCCCCTACACTGCCCGAACACCACTGCACTGCCCTAAACCCTAGAACACTACCCCCAGCATGACCCCCTACACTACCCGAACACCACTGCACTACCCTAAACCCTAAAATACTCCCCCAGCACGACCCCCTATACTACCCGAACATGACTGCACTGCCCTAAACCCTAAAACACTCCCCCCAACACGACCCCCTACACTGCCAAGACACTACTGCACTGCCCTAAACCCTGAAACACCACCCCTCAGCACGACACCCTACACTGCCCGAACACCACTGCACTGCCCTAAACCCTGAAACACCACCCCAGCACGACCCCTACACTGCCCGAACACCACTGCACTAAACCCTGAAACACCACCCCTGCACGACCCCCTACACTGCCGGAACACCACTGCACTGCCCTAAACCCTGAAACACCACCCCCAGCACGACCCCCTTTACTGCTCGAACACCACTGCACTGCCCCAAACCATGAAACACCACCCCCAGCATGACCCCCTACACTGCCCGAACACCACTGCCCTAAACCCTGAAACACCACCCATGCACGACCCCTACACTGCCCGAAAACCACTGCACTGCCCTAAACCCTGAAACACCACCCCCCACGACCCCCTTCACTGCCCGAACACCACTGCACTGCCCTAAACCCTGAAACACCACCCCCAGCACGACCCCCTACACTGTCCGAACACCACTGCACTGCCCTAAACCCTAAAACACCACCCCCAGCACGACCCCTACACTGCCCGAACACAACTGCACTGCCCTAAACCCTAGAACACTACCCCCAGCATGACCCCCTACACTACCCGAACACCACTGCACTACCCTAAACCCTAAAATACCCCCCCAGCACGACCCCTACACTACCCAAACACGACTGCACTGCCCTAAACCCTAAAACACTCCCCCAGCACGACCCCCTACACTACCCGAACACCACTGCACTGCCCTAAACCCTAAAACACTACCCCCGCATGACCCCCTACACTACCCAAATACCAATGCGCTACCCTAATCCCTAAAACACTACCCCCGCACAACCCCCTACACTACCCAAAGACCACTGCACTACCCTAAACTCTAAAACAATACCCCCGCACGACTCCCTACACTACCCAAAGACCACTGCACTACCCTAAACCCTAAAACACGACCTCCTACACTACACAAACACCACTGCACTACCCTAAACCCTAAAAACTACCCCAGCATGAACCCCTACACTACCCAAACACCACTGCACTACCCTAAACCATAAAACACTACCCCCAGCAGTACCCCTACGCTACCCAAACACCACTGCACTACCCTAAACCCTAAAACACTACCCCCAGCAGTACCCCTACACTACCCAAACACCATTGCACTACCCTAAACCCTAAAACACTACCCCAGCAGTATCCCCTACACTACCCAAACACCACTGCACTACCCTAAACCCTAAAACCCTAAAACACTAACCCCCAGCACGACCCCCTAAACTACCCAAACACCACTGTACTACCCTAAACCCTAAAACACTCCCCCAGCACGACTCCCTACACTACCCAAACACCACTGCACTACCCTAAACCCTAAATCTACCCCCAGCATGACCCCCTACACTACACAAACACCACTGCACTACCCTAAACCCTAAAACACTACCCCCAGCACGACCCTCTTCACTACCTAAACACAACTGCACAATTTGTTACAGGCGTTGCAACGCAGGCCTGTGGTGCTTACTGGAAGTACCTGGTGGGCTAGTTGGGCCCCAGGGACTCTCAGGATTCAAGGTGACCTAATCCCCCAACTTAAAACGCGCCACGGGGCGCGTTTGCACAGTGGTGAAGGGAGGGGGCGGGGCCTCAGGTGACATGTGCGCAAACACGCCCTGTGGTGCATTTTAAGTTGGGGAGTTAATTCCTTTGAATCCTGGGGGCCAACTAGCCCACCAGGTACCTTCAGTAAGCACAACAGAGTTGCGTTGCAGAGAGGTGAAAAAGGTGCGTGGCCTCGGAACGCCTCTCTGCAACTCAGCTCTGTGGTCCTAACTGTAGGTACCTGGGGGACTAGTTGGGCCCCAGGGACCCTCAGGATTCAAGGGGACTTAATCCCAGCAACTTAAAACGCGCCACGGGGCGCGTTTGCACACATGTCACCTCAGGCCCCCTCCCTTCACCACTGTGCAAACGCGCACTGGCTCTGGTTAGTCAGAGTCAGTTACCACCAGTACCCGTCTGAAAAAGTTGTGGGCACAGGATGATTTTGCAACAAGGCCTCTTTCTGCTCCTCTGTTGGTTCTTTCTGCACATCTTTTGCTACATTCTGTGCGTTTTTTCTTCTTTCTTCACATGTCCTACCTCTGTTGGCATAGTTAGAAACTAGCATTTAAAAAACCTTTGAAATTCACTTAAAAAATCATAGGTTTCATGCACGTTATAGTTAGAAATTAGCATTTAAAAAACCTTTGAAATTCACTGAAAAAACCATAGGTTTCAGGCACGTTATAGTTAGAAATTAGCATTTAAAAAACCTTTGAAATTCACTGAAAAAACCATAGGTTTCAGGCACGTTATAGTTAGAAATTAGCATTTAAAAAACCTTTGAAATTCACTGAAAAAACCATAGGTTTCAGACACATTATAGTTAGAAATTAGCATTTAAAAAACCTTTGAAATTCACTGAAAAAACCATAGGTTTTAGGGACAGTTATAGTTAGTTGGACATTGCACTCGTACAAAACCCGTGAAATTCCCCTGTTATAGATAGTTCAGCTAACTATAACTCGCGCCCCGCAATGCACTGCTGATGACGTCACATATTACATCACTCATGACATGGTCAGTGACATCACTGATGACATCACTGATGACATCTCAAATGACATCACTGATGACATCATCCATGTGATAATTTCATGCATCTTCTCACACCCTAATATAACTTTAGATACACCCACTCTAAATTACAGACTGCCATTCTCAAAACCATAGACACTCCAACACCAAAAACTACATACCCACTCACTGATTCTTAGGTCTACACACACATCCACTCACTCACCTGTACAGTCACTCATACTTACAGTCACTCAGTACAGGACTATCATATGCACTCATACACCTATATAAACACTCACACACCGCCACTCATCCATAGAGGTACTCACACACCTAGTCAGTCATGCAAAAATTAATCACACACCCATTTACTCACCTATACAGTTATACACACACCAGCTCACTTACTCATACAAATACTAGCACATTCTTACGCTCTTATACAATAACTGATTCAAGCACACACGCATCCATACAGCCACTCTCACAATAACACACTCTCACTTATAGCCATTTAAATACTCTAACACACATATATACTGCCTTTTACATATGTAGTTACTCGCACATGTACCACTGAGATATACATTCACTCACTAACACACCCATACACACACTCACCCACCCAAGCAGTCCATCACAGATGCACTCTTGAAATCATGCACCCAGTGAATCCCCCACTCACACATCTATGTATAGAGTCACACACACCCCACCCACACAAACACTCAGGCAGCCATACAGATACTCAGAGAACCAATCAATAACCCATATAGACACTCATGTAGCTATTCGCAAATCCATGCATCCACTTACACACCAACAAACAGACGGATACAGACATTCACACAGTTTAGTCACTAACCCATGCATTCAGTAAGATACGTTTAATCACTCACTTGTAGAGTCAGTCACTCACGTACTAAATCATCCATTCAGACACTTATACACCCACTCATTCTTCAATACGCCTTTCCCTATATATATTAAACATATTTAAACTTTACAGAAACACAGTCACTGGATGATGTCATCAGTGATGTCATTTAAGATGTCATCAGTGATGTCATCAGTGATGTCACTGACCATGTCATGAGTGATGTAATATGTGACGTCATCAGCAGTGCATTATGGGCGCAAGTTATAGTTAGCTGAACTAACTATAACAGGGGAATTTCACGGGTTTTGTACGAGTGCAATGTCCAACTAACTATAACTGTCCCTAAAACCTATGGTTTTTTCAGTGAATATATATATATATATATATATATATATATATATATATGTATATATATATATATATATTAACAGCAAAACCCAACGCGGTCCCAATCAGATGAACCAGAGTCTCCACGGCACAGAGGGAGTCCACGATCAAATTTCTTAGAGGTATTTTATTTTTTTATTTTCAACACCATTAGTGCAAACTTGAAAAGGACGGTCAACGCTTTCGGCGAATGCCTTCAACTATATATATATATATATATATATATATATATATATATATATTTTTAGCACAAATGACGCAGCACTCCAGAGGTAAGTAATGCTTATTTACTTGTCACACTGGTCATTTGGTGAAATGATAAACAGCAACCAGTTAAATCTACATTTCACTTCTAACATTAGTGCCAGTATAGTCAACTTTCTCGACACCCAGATTTATGTCAAGCAGAACAAACTAGAAAGTAGGCTCTATCGCAAAGAAACGGCAGGCAACACCACGCTACATGCAACCAGTGCCCACCCAAGACATCTAATAAACAGTGTACCATATGGTGAGATGTTGAGGTTACGCCGCATATGTAGCAATGACCAAGATTTGGCAATAGCACAAAAAGATAGCTGCAGGAGATTTAAGGAAAGAGGATATAACGATCAGACTATATCTAATGCAATATCAAAATCAATGCTCCTCAGTAGGGATTCCTTGCTTAAGGACAAACGAACTGATGCACATACACTGAGCAAGGAACCTGAACCTAACAAAAACAAACAGAAAACACGTTCCGAATGATAACTAGATATAGTAACCAGCATAGCCAAATACAAAAGATTATACAGAAAAACTGGCCGCTAGTATTAAATGACCATTGGACCCCTGCTACCGCAGAGGGTATCCATCACTTACAGCAAATCAGCCTCCATGAGAGATGCATTGGTCAATACTAGCCCTGAAGTAATAGAGAAAACAAATTGGTTACAGACTAACAAAGGCTTTTTTAAGTGTAAGACGTGCAAAGCCTGTGCCCATGGTGTCAATAAAAGAACATATATAACACCATTTAGTGAGAAGGAGCACACAATACAGAAATTCCTCACGTGCAAAACAGAATACGCTGTCTATGTACTGGAGTGCCCATGTGGCCTCCAGTACATAGGCAGCACGAAGCTACAAGTATACAAACGTATCCTGCAGCATCTTCGTGCCATCAGCAATCAGGACAACACTTACCCAGTGGCAAGACATTTTAGAATAGCCCACAACTCTAAAAACACAGATTTGAAGTACTTTGTAATTGATGGTGTTCCCCCCCAGTAGACGAGGAGGAGACTGAGAATCCAAATTACGTAGACTCGAAACAAGATATATACTACAGTTGGATTCTAAGGCACCAGGAGGTCTTAATGCCACAGAGGATATGTACACATGTCTAGGTTAACAAGAGGCAGGAAAGATCAATTCAAGGTATAGTGGAAACTAATGCTGGTGATTAACATAAAGAATTTAATAGCAATAAGTTGGACATTAGAATATTTGATCTAATATCTCAATATGAATACAAGGTATTTAGCAATATTCCGCAATGTAACGCTATGTATTATATAATATTCTTCCAACATTAAGCACAGATAAATATATATTTTAGATACCAATTTTGTTGACATACATATATCAAAACCATTTTATACTTAATGTCAACATATGTATTTATATATTTATAAAATTCATCTATTTATTTATTCAAATATTTATATGAGTGTACATTTATTTATATGGTTGTGTTTTTTCATATTTATATAGACAACATTGTATTTTTATTGATTTTAACTAATTTTTATCAATGACATCAATTTATATATTTATTTATTGCCAAATTTTGCACATTCGATGCAACATAGCTTGTCTATCAATCAAATATGCATGTTTCCACATACCTAGGAACAGGTCAAGTAAAAGCAGTCTATACCTGTAATGCACATGTGTATTAATCCTATGTTTTAGACATTAACATACATTTGACCTCAGTATAGCCTACACACTCTGTTCCCAATAAATGTAATTTATGACAAGGTTATTAACTTCTACTTGTCAGTCGAAAGGAGTTCTTTTGATTTTAAACCACCGATTCACATTTATTTTAACACACTGGCACTACACAACGACATGGACTATACTTAATGAACAGAAACATCTCCCCAAGCCATTTAGGGTTGTAATGTTCAGTATTTACGTACATTCACAACAACTTCATATTGAGTTTCAATAAAGGAATAAAGGACTGATAGAATAAAAATTCAATTCAGTAACCCTTAAAACATGACTTTACTAAATATATCAGCAATGGGTATTTTACCATTATATCAAGTAATCGAATCTTTAATATACGTATGTATTTTGTATTTTTGTATATTTGAACAAAACAAATGTGGAGATGTAAAGTATTTCTTTTATGTCTATGAGAGAGTTTTTTTTTCATGCAATCATAGTTTTTTCACCTGCACTTGTCATTTTAAATTCCCTCACAACCCCTCTATCTGTGTCATGTGATCAAGGCTCCTCGGAGCCGAAACGTTATGGCGGCACAGCAATACAACATTGAAGAATCGACTAACCTGGGTCCTTGTCCGTAATTTCAGCGAATGTTTGGAGAATGCGGAGCAAAGTTATAAGTATATATATATATACCAAAAGTAAATCCAAAGTAGATGCGCTCTCAGGAAATACAACAACACAATCCGATACGGTGTAATAACCAAGTTTTAATCACGACGCATTTCGACTGCATCCGCAGCCTTGCTCACGTGAATAAAGTGCAACAAAATAAAAAAGTGCTAAATAACATCAGAATGGCGGTCATGAAAATGAAAAGAGGACAAACCAAATTGGAAGCCAGAAGTGGCGGCCATCACATAGTGGTAAAGTACAAAAGTGAAATAGCCAGAAGTAGCGGCCATCACATAGCGGTAAAGTAAAAAAGTAAAATAGAAACTCTAATGTACTTTACAGATGGAAATTCCATTGAGCAAAAGATATTGCACATTATACAATAAAGTAAATTGTAAATGAAACATATGGACAATGCTTTTTAAATTACATAAGTCGAGATCAGTTCGAGATTCAAACTGATACAATACAGCTCTGGAACATATTACATATTACAGACCCTACATGAGGTTCTTCCTCTGCCTAATAAGACATAAGTGCAAAGAAAACCTGACACAATGATTCGCACAGTGCATAATCATACCAGGGAGTAATCTTGACCTAATACTGAACATAATCACAGGGCTCACAGGGCTCACATCTGAGATCCGCACCAACGAGGTCACAATAAATAAGTTGCAAAGTGCCCTATTTAATTAAATGACCCTCAAAAAGTGCCTTACCGAGTATGTAAAATAAGAGAGAGTTATCACTTGTCAAAAGCACTCATGTACTGAAATAGACATTTTCTACGAGCTTACATGTAAGATCTGCACCGACAAGATCAGAACAAATAAATTGCAAAATGCCCTTGTGGAAGTGGTCCTTCTCCAACCTCCCACAGGTACACCTATAACAAGGAAGACCAGCAGTCGGAGGTAACTGTAACATAAAAAGATTTATTTCGCTCAGCTGGTACACAACCTCACAGCTCCATGTGGCTATGAGAGAAGTGGACAACTTACACAGTCATAGACAGCCTTATATATCTTTCTGCTGGAACAAGTGTAGGTGGGAATGGGTATGAAAAATTAGCAGCTGCCTAGGATGATTAATAATCCCAGGATGATATCATGTACTAGTCAGGACCAGTACCTCTGGAAATATGTATACATGGCATGCAAAACATATATATATAAGGATTACTCATTAACTCCCACCACTCATCAGTAATCCCGTGGTCAACAGAAATAAAGCAGAACTGTACATAACTTGCGTCAGACATATAAACATAGACACGCCTGTGGTTACAGAGTCAGGCGCTCACTTGATTAATCATCTGGATATGGAACAAAAGGTCGCACGTCTTGTATCAACAATAATTTGTAGACATAAGCAATTTATGCAGCTGGCTGTAATACATGTGATATCAGTGAATAGGAATGTTAATCATTGACCGTTTGTTAAATGCATCCTGCCCTACTTGCGTGCTAGCAAGTAGAGAGCAAACATATGCTCTGGGGTCTTTTGACGTATCCACATTGTTCTGTGTAGCTGAAAGGAGCACATTATTTTGTGCTGAGGAGACAAACTAAGAAAAGCTTACCTCAAAATGGTGGCTACAAAAATATAAAATGGAGGAGCTTACGTCCATTATAAAATCTGTATTTCCACAATCGACCCTTTGGACGCAAGGTCCAACATTGTTATCGACTCCTAATGTACGTGTTCATATATTGGCCGACTGTTACTATAGTGGGCCTCATGGCGTTCATTAACATAATCTACTGCATTTGGGAGGGAGGTGGCGTTGTCCGAAACATCAATATCCATCAATTGTTGAGTCACAATATCCCTCATTATAAGAGCGTTAGTTAGTGTCACTGGAGGGACTGGGGGTGGTTTCAGCAGTCGCCCCAAACACTGGCAACATATGGGTAGGCAATTAATGAAAACACAGCACCCAATTACTACGAGGAATATGGTCACTAGGAACATCCCTATCTTCCAACCCCATGCCGATAGAGTGTTCCAAAAAGAGCCCGCCGGATCCCAAGAGCCAATATCACTATGGGCCTGGGCCCCTATATCATATAGTCTTTTGACAGCTTCCCTAACTGATGTGGAGGAGTCAGGTATATACACGCAGCAGGACACCCCGATCACCCTACAGACTCCACCCCGTTCTGCCAACATCATATCTAGAACCATCCGGTTTTGAAGGGAAACCAATCTGACAGCCTTGAGCTCCACTGTGATGTTCTCAATAATCCCTGCTGTCTCCTCTACAGTTGCTTCCAATAAACGGGATAACCTGCGAATATTTCTGGAATTTATGGCAGGGCCATACCAAGGAACAAAGGCCTTCAGCACATCACCAGCTATCTCTGATACTGTATCTCCTTGATCAACACTCCTCTTACCCCTTAGTGTTTTGGAGGCTCTATTTACCTCCTTTGTACTTTTGATAGACATCGCTGGTGTCACAAGACCTAGATGACAACAGCCACCCCAATTCACTGGTAGCCAAGTATAGGCCCTAGAACCACAAATGAAATAAACTGAGTCACCGATATAAAGTGGAACTGTCATTTCCTGAGCAGCCATCTCAAATGTCATATTACAATTGGTACTATTCCCCATGTCGGAGGTACCATTACTTCTGATACATATACTCCCAAGTACACTACGCTGCCTCATTTTCAAAAAGGGTATTTCTCTGGCGTCTCTATGAAGCGGAGGTGTACTTACATTGTTTACCAAAAATAGTGGGGTGAATATATTAGAAAAGGGGAACGTTGCATTAGGTAAGACAACTTCAGTGCAATTTCCTGCCTGGAGGATGTCATCTTGATATCGGTTGTATAGTGACACAGTTGATGTTCTGGTGGTAGAACGGGAGGTGACCAAGTTTTTAAGGACCCCTATTAGCTCAACCTTCAACATCACGGTATGTAACGCATAACAGGATGCTTCAAACGGCAGGGGCACTTGGAGGAGGGGTAGTCCTTCGTCTACATATGCCGGAAATTGCATGCATAACCAACAATTATTTTTTTCAATTACTTGATGAGTCTGATGAAGTAGGGTAAGAAAAGAATTATGACGCATTTCCTCCCTGTGATCCATATCCTCAGGTGCTACAGTAACTGAGGGGACCTTGTCAGAGGGAAGCGGGGCTGGTTTTGCTATAGGGTGATAAAGCTCTAAAAGATAGAGTAAGCCGATTACCAAAGACATTACACAAAATAACACACATAACATGCATAGTTTGGAGTACCAACGCCTCTTTTTGTTCATTGTAAGGGTGGAATAGGTATCTTCCATGTCTGACGAAAATACGGTCCCAGATAGCAATACGGTTAGAGATAATGCTTAAAAACTTCGAAATATACAATCTCACTTAGATGTGATAGTTCAACAGTGTTTGTTATAGGCCTCACTGTTACAGGCTCTACAGATCTTCGTCGGCAGTGTCCTTATTTTACTAACCTCACTGCACAAGTTAGTCCTTTAAAGTTGGCACTACCCAGTGCGTGGCAGTTGGTGCTTGCTCCGTCCTAAGCACTCTTCAGTTTCCTTGGGCGTAGATTATATCCTGATACAGTTCGTTGATCGTCGATGTGGGTAGGAGGGCAATCACCAGTTCTTCGGTCAGAACGGTCCTCTTCCGGGGGCAATTTTGGCCAGAATGGTGGTGCTCTTTTCACATTCGATAAATGAATCCAGTTTTTGTGTCCATCACATCGCACTGCTGTTTGTGTGACTAACAAAACTTGAGATGGTTCCTTCCATCTGGGTTGTAGGCTGTTTTTCCTTACAAAGTTCTTGGTCAGGACCCAGTCCCCGGGCCGGATGTCATGCACTTCTCCTTCCAAAGGCGGGGACCAAGTGTCTCTGACCTGTTGGCGAATGGTAGACAGAGCAGTAGTTAATTCTTTACAATAATCCAATAAAGCAGAATGTGTCAATTCTTGCAACTTTGATGGAGAGGCAAACCCATATACATTTATGGGTCTCCCCATGACAAGCTCATATGGGGAGAGTCTGTTTTTGGATGTAACAGTTGTTCTCATAGAGAACAAGGCTATTGGCAAAGCATCTACCCAGCTGAGAGTACTTGATGCACATATTTTTTGCAGTTTATTTTTAAGGTAGCATTGCAACGCTCTACAAGCCCTGCTGATTTTGCATGATAAATTGAATGGAATTTCTGTTTTAGCCCCAGTCCTTGACATACTAGATCCATTATTTTATTCGAAAAATGTACTCCGTTATCACTCCACAGACTTTTGGGCAAACCGTAGCGAGGGAAATACTCTTTCAGCAGCATTTTTGCTGTACTCAAGGCGGTATTATCTTTCAAAGGGAATGCTTCCACCCAATTGCTAAAACTGCATATGACAACTAAAACATATTGTTTCCCATTGGCAGGGGGCATCTCGATGAAGTCCATCTGAAGACATTCAAATGGATATTCTGGCAATCTGAAATGACCAGGTGGTACTTGTATCCCTTTTCCCACGTTATGAAGAGCACAGATCATACAATTTTTAGAAAGTTTTACAGCTGTCTTTCTTATATTTTTGTTCTCCCATATTTTCTCAATTGTATTTGTCATCCCGTCAGCTCCCAAATGTGCAGGACCATGGACCATCTGAAGTATGGGCAAGAGAAAACTATCAGGCAGGACCCATTTCTGTCCAAGTGTATTCATCCAAGCCCCAAGATGTGTGTCAAAATAATAACCTTCCTTTACCCACTGCTTTCTTTCTTCTTCACTTGCAAAAGCTTGAATCTCCCTTATCTGTGTGTAAGGATCAACTTCTTTTGTCTCCTCATCTGCACTCGACACTACATATGTTAACGTGTACTCATTTAATGCAGTATGTCTTGCTGTTTCATCGGCAAAGGCATTTCCTTGGCCTACATGGTCTGTGATTATCTTGTGTGCACTACACTTTATGATAGCCAACTTAGTTGGTAATGCAAGAGCATTTAATAATCTTGTAATCAAGGTGCCGTGCTGTATTTTAGCACCTCCAGATGTAATATACCCTCTTTCGGCCCATAAGCGTCCAAAGTTATGAGCCACCCCCAAGCGTACTGGCTGTCAGTGTAGATGTTTACCACTAACTTCTCTGAAAGTTCACATGCTCTGGTTAGAGCAATTAATTCAGCTGCCTGAGCAGACATCTGTTGTATTTTACATGTTTCAACAATTGTTTTATTGGTTGTTATTGCATAGGCTGCCGAGGTGGTTCCATCTGGTCTCTTTAGACAAGAGCCATCCACAAATAGTGTTCCATCGACCTTAGACAGAGGTACATCTACCAAATCTACTCGACCTTTCGTTTCAGTTTCAGTGACAATCACACAATCATGTTGTACTTCATCCTGCTCCGAAGGGAGAGGCATCAGAGTAGCTGGGTTTATAGTGTTGCACCGCTGCAAGGTCACATTAGTAGCCATTAATATTAGTTCATAATGAGTCAATCTAGCATTAGTTAAATGCTGCGTCTTGGTTTTGTTTAATAGTATGTCCACTGAATGAGGGACATAAACCATAACGGGATGTCCTAGTACAATAGAGTCTGCCTGTTTTACTGCAGCAGCCGCCGCAGCAATATTTCTTAGGCAGTTCGGTAGGCCTCTGGCTACCGGATCCAATGTTGAAGAAAAATAGGCACATGGTCTATTCTTCTCTCCATTTTTCTGTGTTAGTACAGCCATTGCGCACCCTTCTCTTTCATGTACGAACAATGCAAAGCTTTTAGTATAGTCTGGCGTACCTAAAGCAGGTGCATTGCATAGAGCAGATTTTAAAGCCATGAAGCTATCGTGATGTTCATTCTCCCAAGGGACGGGATCTTGCACATCCTTGTGAGTTAAGGACAATAATGGTTTGGCCAGAAAAGAAAAATTTGGTACCCATTGCCTACAAAAGGAGACCATTCCCAGAAATGCACGAACATCCTTTTGAGTTCTAGGTCTTGAAATGTTCTGAATGGACTGTATTCTGGCAGGTGAAAGCCTCCTCCCTCATTCGACAAGAGGTGACCCAAATAGGTTACCTCCTGTCGACAATACTGTAGTTTAGCTGGCGAAACCTTATGTCCATGCAAAGCGAGAAATGTTAAAACATCATGCGTAGCCTGCTTACAAATATCTTCTGTTTCAGCGGTGATTAATAAATCATCAACATATTGCAGTAATACCGTACCTGATGGCATAATACAGTTATCCAGTTGTCTTTTTAATGCCTGGCTATAAATGCTAGGGCTTTCTGTATACCCCTGTGGAGCTCGACAGAATTGATAGGATCTCCCTTGGAAACTAAAACTGAACAAATACTGACTATCTGGGTGTATGGGAATGCTAAAGAAGGCATTTTTTAGATCAATCACAGTGAACCACTGGGCTGAAGGTGGTACAGACGAAAACATTGCAGTAATGTCGGGTACAACAGGATATTGTGGTTCCACTATTTTATTAATGGCTCTCAAATCAACAACCATCCTATATTTGACCTGTTCTGTTCCATCATCTCGTTTAACTACAGGTAAAATGGGACTATTACATAGGCTACTTGTGACTTCTCTTATTATTTGTCGTTGCAGCAAGTCTGATATCACTAATTTCAATCCTTCCTCTCCTTCTTTTGACATTTTGTATTGGGGAATGCGGGGTAATTTAACATTTTGTTTTACTTTAATATGTACTGGCTCAATATCCATTCTTCCTACATCGTTTGGTCCATGTGCCCACAACTTCGGATCAATATCCCGAAGTTCAGGTGGTAAGGTATTTTTGTCTGCAACAAGATACTGCTTAGATAGTGCTGATTTCTTGCAAGTCAGATAAACACCATCTGGTGTACAATATATGGTAGCATGCATCATTTTTAAAGCCTTCAAACCTAGTAAATTAAGTGAACATTTCTCTGTTAATACAAAGGGCATGCTCCCTGTTATGGGGCCTATAGTGAAGTCCAATGGTCGCGAAATGGGGCTTGTTACAACAGCATTAGAAAATCCCACCGACTTATCTAATTTTCCCGAGAGAGGAGCATGGGGGAGCAAGCGGTGGGAAATGGATGTGTTAGTGGCACCAGTATCTAGAAGGAACACTCTTTCTTCACCTCCAACCATCATTGTTACATATGGCCCTGAAGAATCTACTGGTATTTGCACTCGCTCCCTGTCCTCTCCTGGGCATCCCTATTGGGTCCAATCCTGATGATCATCATCCTGCGCATAATCCTGTGTAAAATACGCATTATTCCTTTGGTCGAAATAATTTGTCTGGTCGGTGTCATTATAATTTCTTTGTTGTCCTCTACCTCTTCCTCTGTCTGCGTGGGGAGTTGTGTTCCCTCTGTAAGTATTGGCATTATTTCTCATAGTCTGACCCTGGCCCTGTAACGAAGGGCACTCATTCTTCCAATGACCCTCCTGATAGCAATAGGCACATGTATTGTAGCCTAACCCTGCTCTCTGTTGCGCCGGAGCTGAAGCAGCTCGACCAACCCTCGACTACGTCCACCTCCCTCTGAAAGTTTGTACGTCCTCTTGACCTTCCCCTATCAGGAAAAGCTTGCTGCATCAATGCTTTTGTTTTTAACTCCTTCATTTGCTTATCCTTTTTCCCTTTTCTGCATTTCTCTTATTCTCATAGTAGCAGGCCATGGTCAATAATTCAGCTGGATCTTTAGCAGTCCAGGTGCTTTCGTACGTCTTTATACTATCTGATAAGTCAGGTAGAAGATTATGAACAAACTGATTAGCAAAGATACGCTTCCCTTGTATAGTCTGTATATCTTGCCCACTGTATGCTTTAAAAACCTCCTCTATTCTACTAAAGAAATCGGTAACTTCCTCTCCCTCCTTCTGTCGACAGGCCGTCATCTTATCCCAATCCACCTTTTCTCTGGGCAATATTTCCTGCATACGTGTTATAATATGCCTTGGTAAGGCTATTAAGGACGGTGGCACGGCTCCTCCTGCTAATCTGTCATTATCATCACCGACTATGGTTGGCCAGTGAATGGTTGCGCAGTTATTATCCCTAACTGGACGCCATATTTCTTGAGGTACCAAGAAATCAAACAAAAAATCAATATCTTTTAGTATCATGGGTGTTAAATTAATGGCAGATTCAAGTTGCTCATAAAAGAGCCTCGGATTTTTTCTAGGATCAGGTAACTCCTTTCTCATGGCTAACAAATCAGCCCTAGTCCAAGGAGTATGAACATATTGTGGGATAGGGGGATGATTCCCTGGCCTTGGATCAGGAATTGGATGTACCTCTCTCATAGGGTAAGCTGAAGTATCACCACTAATTTCTGGGCCATAATGTTGGTGGATATGTTTTTGTGTGGCACCACATATAATGATATCTAGCTCCTTTTGGAACTGATAACAGTCATTAAATGCACTTTTGCATTGCGCGATAGTTAATGTGGAGTGCTCACTATCCCTCCATACTTTGTTTAACCATTCTGGTGACGTAAAAACAACGGTACTATCCTCTAATAAGAGGTAACAGTGATCAAACAATCGCGTTACCATACTATTAATGACAAAATTTTTGGCTCTTAATTCCTGCATCCCCTCAAATGTGTCCCAGGCTTCTCTTTTAGTTATTTCCCTTGGTCCATCCACTTTTGGTCATTTTCTTTATAGCGTTCTTTTCAGAAGGGCCTAATCGTGTGTGTCTAACCTGCGTGTCTGGTGTCAGTCTGTCCCTAATTGGTGACCTAGAGTGAGGGGAATCTATCCAGTGGTCCGGTCTCCGCATAGTTATTATAGGGGAGTGACTTTGTGTGCTAAATGGTGTTGTGAACATTGGGGCGTGGTGCTGGAGGATAATGTTGCTGGAGCGGACGGTACTGTTGGGGTGTAACCTACCGCTCCCTGTGTACCCTGAAGATTAGTAACAGGGGTTATTTGCTGGGCTTGCGTAACAGGAGTGGCTACCTGTTGAGCCTGCACAACAGGAGGGGGCGCTTGCTGAGTAGCTGGTGGACCCCCAGCCCCGGGACCTGGGGCAGGAATCTGGACAATATTATACGGGGGAGGTTTATCTAACAAATCTTCTAATACTTCATCGATAGGAGGGCACGTTCTTTTTCTTTTGCAACAAAACATTTTTCTGTTTTCATCCTAAACTCTCTGTCATGCTGTTCAATGTTTTCGTTTATTTTTATATTATTATATTCTGCTACTTTAGCCATGGTTGTTATTCTATTCTCTCGTTCCCTATCTTGTTTTTGTTTCATATTCCGAGTTCTGGCAGATTTCTCCCATGTTTGAAATACTTCAAACATAGCGGGTCGGACCTTCCGTTCCATCATACATTGTTGTAAATACTGTAATTTAGCTAAATCAAAGGTACCATCAATAGGAAATTGTAATTCCTTATCTTTTTTGTATACTCATGCCATATTCTATTGTATAAATTCACATTCACTCCTTTTTTATCATTAATATCCAACCAGGACTGTCTTCAACAGGAGTGGGGACACTTTCGTCCAACCGGTGACCTGATTTTATACAACAGAACGTTTTAGAAATGCATTTCTTCATTGTTCCTAGTACTTCGTAGTTATAACTATTATTTTACCAAACCAATCAACAAACTTAAATAACCAAACTTAATTAACAAAACATGCAACAGAACAATCTCACCAATCTGTGGTGTCCTCAAATCGTCCGACTGTTGGTCTTCGGACAACACGTCTGTTTCAAAAGGGATCAGCTCGTGGACCTCTGCCGGGGAATCCTGTGTCAAGAGGCCAGTCGGGACTTCAGATGGCAGCTGCGGAGAAACTCTGTCTCGTTAGTGCAGGGGCCCCTACGATCCTTCGGTCCTCAGTCGCACCTCTCAACCACGGACTCAGCTAGCCGTTGGATGTCCCACGGAGAGGTCCCACCAGAGTCGCCAATTTTGTGGAAGTGGTCCTTCTCCAACCTCCCACAGGTACACCTATAACAAGGAAGACCAGCAGTCGGAGGTAACTGTAACATAAAAAGATTTATTTCGCTCAAGCGGGTACACAACCTCACAGCTCCATGTGGCTATGAGAGAAGTGGACAACTTACACAGTCATAGACAGCCTTATATATCTTTCTGCTGGAACAAGTGTAGGTGGGAATGGGTATGAAAAATTAGCAGCTGCCTAGGATGATTAATAATCCCAGGATGATATCATGTACTAGTCAGGACCAGTACCTCTGGAAATATGTATACATGGCATGCAAAACATATATATATAAGGATTACTCATTAACTCCCACCACTCATCAGTAATCCCGTGGTCAACAGAAATAAAGCAGAACTGTACATAACTTGCGTCAGACATATAAACATAGACACGCCTGTGGTTACAGAGTCAGGCGCTCACTTGATTAATCATCTGGATATGGAACAAAAGGTCGCACGTCTTGTATCAACAATAATTTGTAGACATAAGCAATTTATGCAGCTGGCTGTAATACATGTGATATCAGTGAATAGGAATGTTAATCATTGACCGTTTGTTAAATGCATCCTGCCCTACTTGCGTGCTAGCAAGTAGAGAGCAAACATATGCTCTGGGGTCTTTTGACGTATCCACATTGTTCTGTGTAGCTGAAAGGAGCACATTATTTTGTGCTGAGGAGACAAACTAAGAAAAGCTTACCTCAAAATGGTGGCTACAAAAATATAAAATGGAGGAGCTTACGTCCATTATAAAATCTGTATTTCCACACCCTCTTTTTTCAAATGACCTTATGTGAGTGCCTAACTAGGTACATATTTAAACCAATGCTCGTTCCACAAAATTTTGAGTATATATGCAATTAATAATCATATTGCAAAATGACATCACAAAACAAATCTATCCACTTTACCACCGGCTGGCAACTGTCCTCACAGATATTTCAAACTGATGCTGAAGTGTCGATACCATGTTGTCCCAAGTGATAACGAAGAGAAGGTTAGGTGACCCATGTATAATTGGGCCCCTTCCTTCCCTCCTGCAAAGAAACAAAGAAAACAGAAAAAGAATGAAAAGTATATACTAAAATATCATACCAAGGCACCATAGTGCCAGAGTGACATTAAAATCATTAATTTCTAATGCTTTGATTCATGGGGGATCCTGAGCTGTGGCGGCAAGAAATTACCACATAAGTAACTAAGCAGAAAACAAGAAATACTAAACTCAGTAATTTAAGTCAGAAATACTCAGATAACCCATAAGTAACACAATCAAATTATACATATAATTCTACAGTAGACGTATATAGACACAGTCTATTGACTTTTAAGATGGATTGCAAGTTCTTCGTCCTGATTGAGCCCCCTGGAGTCCTAGTTTGTAAATCCACAATGTATCTAGACTCCTCTGTCTGAGTCTGAGTACTCTATCACCACCTCTATATCCTGGCCGGATCTGCTCTATGATGAAGTACTTCATGAGGATGAATCTGAAAATGCTTTTCCTTGAAATGACGTGCTACTGGGTATTTGGGATCTCTGTTGGTGATTTCACGCCTATGTTCTAGAATCCTCTTTTTCGCCATAAGTGTAGTACTACCAATGTAGTGCAGTTTACATGGACATTCTATGGCATAGACAACAAAGGTGGTGCTACAAGTGAGGAACTGGGTGATAATTTTCGTATGCCTGTTCAGCACAAATTCTTTGCGGAAATTGCTGTTGATACACGCTTTGCAGTGCCCGCACGGAAAAACCCTTTAAGGTTATGTGTCCCCACTTCTTGTTGTAAAGTGATATCACTATGGACCAACATATCCCTGATGTTCCTGCCCCGTCTATAGGTGATGTTAGGCCTTGCTGAAATACTGCCCCCTATGCTGCCATCACATCTAAGTGTATTCCAGTTCAGGGCTAGAATGCGCCTGATGCTTTCAGAATCTGTGTTATAGGTCAAAATGACCCTAGTGGCATCTTCTTTTGATTCCCTGTCTGTAGACTCCCTCTCTGCAAGAGTGTGGGTTCTGTTCACACCATTAGCTCTATTGATTGCTTTCTTCAAGACCCATGTAGGATAGCCTCTGATCCTGAATCTCTCAATCATATTGTTACTCTCCAGAATGTAAGCTTCCTTGCTGTTGCAGTTTCTTTTTGCCCTCAGTAGTTCACCATATGGAATACTCCACTTCAAGGAATCAGGGTGACTACTGAGGGCATGAAGAATGCTGTTACCTGCTGTGCTTTTACGAAACAGAGAGGTGTGTATGGTATTATCCCTGATCTCCAAACATACATCCAGGTATACTGCACTAGTACTACTGATATTACTAGAGAGTAGTACTAATGGTGTGAACAGAACCCACACTCTTGCAGAGAGGGAGTCTACAGACAGGGAATCAAAAGAAGATGCCACTAGGGTCATTTTGACCTATAACACAGATTCTGAAAGCATCAGGCGCATTCTAGCCCTGAACTGGAATACACTTAGATGTGATGGCAGCATAGGGGGCAGTATTTCAGCAAGGCCTAACATCACCTATAGACGGGGCAGGAACATCAGGGATATGTTGGTCCATAGTGATATCACTTTACAACAAGAAGTGGGGACACATAACCTTAAAGGGTTTTTTCCGTGCGGGCACTGCAAAGCGTGTATCAACAGCAATTTCCGCAAAGAATTTGTGCTGAACAGGCATACGAAAATTATCACCCAGTTCCTCACTTGTAGCACCACCTTTGTTGTCTATGCCATAGAATGTCCGTGTAAACTGCACTACATTGGTAGTACTACACTTATGGTGAAAAAGAGGATTCTAGAACATAAGCGTGCAATCACCAACAGAGATCCCAAATACCCAGTAGCACGTCATTTCAAGGAAAAACATTTTTCAGATTCATCCCTCATGAAGTACTTCATCATAGAGCAGATCCGGCCAGGATATAGAGGTGGTGATAGAGTACTCAGACTCAGACAGAGGGAGTCTAGATACATTGTGGATTTACAAACTAGGACTCCAGGGGGGCTCAATCAGGACGAAGAACTTGCAATCCATCTTAAAAGTCAATAGACTGTGTCTATATACGTCTACTGTAGAATTATATGTATAATTTGATTGTGTTACTTATGGGTTATCTGAGTATTTCTGACTTAAATTACTGAGTTTAGTATTTCTTGTTTTCTGCTTAGTTACTTATGTGGTAATTTCTTGCCGCCACAGCTCAGGATCCCCCATGAATCAAAGCATTAGAAATTAATGATTTTAATGTCACTCTGGCACTATGGTGCCTTGGTATGATATTTTAGTATATACTTTTCATTCTTTTTTCTGTTTTCTTTGTTTCTTTGCAGGAGGGAAGGAAGGGGCCCAATTTATACATGGGTCACCTAACCTTCTCTTCGTTATCACTTGGGACAACATGGTATCGACACTTCAGCATCAGTTTGAAATATCTGTGAGGACAGTTGCCAGCCGGTGGTAAAGTGGATAGATTTGTTTTGTGATGTGATTTTGCAATATGATTATTAATTGCATATATACTCAAAATTTTGTGGAACGAGCATTGGTTTAAATATGTACCTAGTTAGGCACTCACATAAGGTCATTTGAAAAAATAGGGCATTTTGCAATTTATTTGTTCTGATCTTGTCGGTGCAGATCTTACATGTAAGCTCGTAGAAAATGTCTATTTCAGTACATGAGTGCTTTTGACAAGTGATAACTCTCTCTTATTTTACATACTCGGTAAGGCACTTTTTGAGGGTCATTTAATTAAATAGGGCACTTTGCAACTTATTTATTGTGACCTCGTTGGTGCGGATCTCAGATGTGAGCCCTGTGAGCCCTGTGATTATGTTCAGTATTAGGTCAAGATTACTCCCTGGTATGATTATGCACTGTGCGAATCATTGTGTCAGGTTTTCTTTGCACTTAAGTCTTATTAGGCAGAGGAAGAACCTCATGTAGGGTCTGTAATATGTAATATGTTCCAGAGCTGTATTGTATCAGTTTGAATCTCAAACTGATCTCGACTTATGTAATTTAAAAAGCATTGTCCATATGTTTCATTTACAATTTACTTTATTGTATAATGTGCAATATCTTTTGCTCGATGGAATTTCCATCTGTAAAGTACATTAGAGTTTCTATTTTACTTTTTACTTTACCGCTATGTGATGGCCGCTACTTCTGGCTATTTCACTTTTGTACTTTACCACTATGTGATGGCCGCCACTTCTGGCTTCCAATTTGGTTTGTCCTCTTTTCATTTTCATGACCGCCATTCTGATGTTATTTAACACTTTTTTATTTTGTTGCACTTTATTCACGTGAGCAAGGCTGCGGATGCAGTCGAAACGCGTTGTGATTAAAACTTGGTTATTACACCGTATCGGATTGTGTGGTTGTATTTCCTGAGAGCGCATCTACTTTGGATTTACTTTTGGTATTATTTCGCCAGCACGCTCCGCTGGCGTATGCGCCACCTTCCATGGGTTCAAGCGGTTCGGAAGGAGCAGCGAGACAGTTGGATATATATATATATATATTTTTTTTTTAGCACAAATGACGCAGCACTCCAGAGGTAAGTAATGCTTATTTACTTGTCACACAGGTCTTCAACCAACGCGTTTCAGCTCTGCCAAAGCCTTTCTCACGACTTTGTGGTGGATATATATATATATATATATATATAGGCTCCAAAAACTTGTTTGTTTATTTAAGTGCCAATAAATCCTGACTTGGAGTATACCCCCGTGAGTGCTCCTAACAGTTTTTGGAGCCTTTATATATTTCACGAGTCTGCCCTCGTGAACGACGCACCCGCCAGCGAGTGCAGGAGCATTTGGCAGGTTTGGAGCTTATATATATATATATATATATATATATATATATATATATATTATATATATATATGTTTATTTGTATATATATATATATATATATATATATATATATATATATATATATATATATATATTCCAACAAACTTCAATAATTCGCGCTCTCAGGTTCTGTATACGGAAAGGTTTATTTGCTCAGGGTAACGCGTTTCGAAAGACAAGCTTTCTTGATCACACAACGAGCATAGTGAAACAGTGTATTTACACAGACAAGTGACTCAGGACATTGATATAAAAAATGGACTATACTTCCAAGTATATGGTCTCCTGCAAGGAATAATTGTCAGCCATTTTGTAGTGGCTTTTTCATACAAGCATTAACAATGGAAACATAAATTCTATACATTGTTGCTTCACAATTGTTCAATATTTAAAGACTGGTTGTCCAAAAAACATAATTATTTCTTACTAAAAAGTTGCTGTCATAGCGGAATAATGTGTGTGGTTACCCAGGATGTACAATTTAACGAAACCATCGCACAATGTTTATAAACGAAAGTTGCGAAAAACCCAAACTAACGGGTGATAGTGAGTAGACCAATTTTGTGTGTTACTGTCTACAAAAATATATATGCTCGGTATGTGCATGTGCATAACTATGGTGTCTCAATATGAGAACCACACAAATCCGCTATGTGCCAGATATAGTAGTACTTGTGCCAAGTGGCATTAAACAAGCAACCTGAGAAATTCTCGTACTATTCATCCAATGAGTCAAATATTGACACAAAACCCATCTATGTACCAATTATTGTACCAATTATTGGCAATACTTGCGCCAAGTGGCGGAAAGTCTCAAACTATTGGTCCAACGAGTCAACCAACAACGGACAAACACAGTGAAAGTTAAATAGGGTGAAGAAGGAAAATTCCTTATCTATCAATCGGTGGTGCACTCCCATACGACGGGGAAGAAAACAGTAGGTGGCCCGTGAGGTGACTGTGGTGAATCGGTGAGCCCCTTCCTTTCCTCCTGTGGAGAAAAACAAAAGTGCAGTATATTAAAACCAAGGATAATAGAATAACAAATGTATATAACAATGTACATTTAAAACCATTGCAATTACATTATACATGGAGGAAGTACATGAGGTAAGGCAGAAATTAAGACAATAGATACATGTGGACAAAGGGCGAAAAATGTCACCCCTAACTATTCCTCTATTAGATGTATTGCTAATTCCTCGTTGACATTGTGTCCCTTAGGGTAGCGAGTCTCGAGATCAAGAATCCATTTAGATTCCTTTTTTCGTAGTCTGATTTCCCTGTTCCCTCCTCTGGGACCTACCATGACCTGTTCTATGGCAAAATAACGCAATAGTGAGCTATTAGACAGATGGTAGTCAGCAAAATGTCTTGCGACAGGATAATGGGGATCTTTATTACTGATAGCTCTCAGATGTTCCATGACCCTCTTTTTAGCCATGAGTGTGGTGCTACCTATGTATCTCATCTTGCAGGGGCATTCCAAGATGTAGATAACATGTGTTGTGCTACAGGTCAAAAATTGTGTAATGGGTCTGTTTTTATTGTGGTTAGGTATACTGAAATCTTTAACCATATTGCTGGTACGGCAAGCTTTACAATGGCCACAGGGGTAGAAGCCTTTGAGATTAAATGAACTGCTATTCCGTTGTTCAGTAATATCACTATGCATTAGTATGTCCCTGAGGCTGCGGCCCTTGCGGTAGGTGATTTTCGGTCTCTCGCCAATAGTGGGTCCCACTATACTATCGCTTTTCAGGATAGTCCAGTTCTCAGTGAGGATTTTGTTCACTTTCTGTGAGTCCTTGTTAAAGGTGAGAATCACTCTAGTCTCAGGTGCTTCGTCACTTTCTTTTTCTCTGATTTGTAAGGTACTCTGTCTGTCGGTGTTTCTGACTTTGGACTTAGCCCTATCTAGTACCCAATTAGGGTACCCTCTTACTTTAAAACGTGATATCATAGTTTTTTCTTCCATAAGATAGCTTTCTTCAGAACTGCAATTTCTTCTTGCTCTCAGCAGCTCCCCGTACGGAATACTCCATTTTAAAGTCTCCGGGTGGCCGCTGAGAGCATGGAGAAGGCTGTTTCCTGCCGTCTCTTTGCGGAACAAACTCGTTTGTAATTTGTTGTGTGCTGGTCTGACTTTCACGTCTAGAAATTCAATCTCATCTCTATTCAGAGTGTATGTCAATGTAATGTTGTAAATGTTTTGATTGAGTCTGGCGACAAACTCTTTCGCTTCTTGTTCACTGCCTTTCCATATAAGAAAAAGATCATCAATGTACCGTAGCCAGATTACAGTTTTTTGGAGGTCAGAGGTATATTTCTCAGATTTCTGTATCTCTTCCTCCCACAGGCCCAGGAACAGGTTAGCAAAGCTCGGGGCAAAGCATGTGCCCATCGCTGTACCAAGTACCTGTTTGTAGAGGTCCCCATTAAACATAAAAATATTGTTTTGGAGGCATAAGTACATCATATCAATGATCATATTAGTATGTTCAAGATACACAATGTATCTTTCTTTCAAGAAATGAGTACATGCTAGGACACCTTGATCATGGTCAATGATCGTGTACAGCGAGGAAACATCCATGGTGATGAACATGTATTCCTCATACCATTCGATGCCCTCTATTTTACACAGAAAGTCTTTGGTGTCCTTGACGTAGGAGCGGAGTGTTGTCACATAGTTTTGTAAAAAATGGTCAACATATTTCAAAATGTTTTCCACAACACTACCAATCGATGACACAATAGGTCTACCGGGAGGGGCCACCAGATTTTTGTGTATCTTAGGTTAGAAATATATGATGGGAAGTTTAGGATAGTCCCTTTTCAAGAAAAGGTACTCTTCCCATGTGATGGTGCCCTCCAGTTGCCATTTGGAGAGTTTCTCCCAAATGTTAAGGACACTATCGTTGTACGTTTTGGTATTACACCTGCAGTAAAATTTGTTATTGTCCAGTTGTTTGTGTGCTTCTTCTATGTACATTTCTCTTGTAAGAAGCACAATATTCCCCCCTTTGTCTGCTGGACGGATCACAATTTCTTTATCTTCTGCTAGTGTCTTAATGATCTCTTTGTGCTTGATAGTGAGGTTGAAAGTTCTAGCACCCCTATAGTTGTTTTTTTGTTGTTGATGTTTACACTCAAGAAGGGCTTTGGTTACCACATCGTGAAAGGTATCAATATTGTCGTGTGGCAGATTCGGGTAAAAACAGGAACGTGGTTTGAAAGGGGTAGGAGCTGCTTTGTCGGTGACAATGTTGATGATTTCATTGCCATTGAACGGGATATCACATGTCATGGGTCTATCGGTGAATTCCAATTCTTGTAGTGTTCTCAGTATGTTGGCATCACCAACAGTGAGATTCGTGGGGATGTTGGTGCTGAGAATGGCATTGGCACTGTTGATCACCGGTCTAGAGTTTTGAGGTTATGCCATTTGGTGAGTTTTAATTTTCTTATAAATCTAAAGATGTCTATACGTGTGTTGGAGTAATTAAACATCTCAGTTGGGCAAAATGTCAAACCTAAGCATAATGTTTTCTTTTCAAGAAAAGATAGTGGACGATTGGAAAGGTTAATAATTGTCTTATTTACCGTATCGCTGTCCATCATTGTTGTTTCTTTGTTCCCCCATATCTGGTTCCCATGGGCTTCAGTGCGTTTCCTTTTCTGGATCCTTTGTTTACGTTTGTTTCTTCTTTGTTTGCTCCTCCCCTGCCTCTTCCTCGTCCTCTTCCTCGTTGTCCTCTTCCTCGCGGTGTTGATGGGGGGGTTGGTCTCTCCGCTTGCCGCCCCCTCCTCAGCGTGCGGTATTCGTCTAAAAAAGTGGCCGGTCTAGTAATAACCTCCACTTCTGAAGACGTGCTTGCAGTGTGAACGGAAGCATCTGTATCTGAGTCACTGTTGCCTCCAGGAGTCACGGTCATGTCTTCTCCATCTTGTTGGTTGTTGTTCGCATTGGCTGGCTGAAAATTGTATAGATGGTCATACTTCCTGCTGTACGTAAGGATACGACCACTTTCGTAGTCGCGGTGAAGTTTGCGTTGTTTCCGCAATTTGATGTCTTCCTCATGCTGTAGTAATCTACTTTTAAGGTCATCTTTAAATTTCTTTATGGTAGTTTGGTCGTCATGTTTCTTGAATTCTTCCTCGAGTTCCGCGATTTCCTTCATAATAGATTCCCGATCTTGCCATGCATATTTGACTAATATGCCCAGCATCCTCTTTGAGCTCATGGCAGAGTTCTCCACCCATTCTTCCAACATCTGTGGATTCGGTGATTCGTACGAGGGAGTGGTATAAATGCGGAGTCCTCGAGGCACCATGTCCTTGTCCACATAGTCCTGGAGGGAGATTGCCTCCCACCACTTTGATGTCTCAGATTTTTTAAGCTTTTCGTACTTCTTGAGTTTGGTGCTTAGAGTAGTGTCTTTAGTTTGTATGACTTTCTCTTTCTGCACCTGGCCTGGGGCCCGTGCCAGTAGTGTTTGTGCCGCCAAGCGCCTCTGTGATTCTTCCTCCATGATATGTAAAGGAAAAGAGTGACCTTGTTAAGTTCTCTTAAGGATTTTTTTTTTAAGGATGTGTTTCCCCAATAGTCGAAGTAAAATGTTTGTCTGAGTAGATGTCAGATTTACAACCTTTTCCTCTTTCATACAGTCCCCCTCCTATTATGGAGGTTCCGAATGCCACTTTACTTTTTCCTCTGCACGTTAATAGGCAAGACAGGACTCCTCAATAATATCGGAGTACGCGCTGTGTAATTTGGGAAACATTTCCCTGATCGGTATTTTCCGATTACCGTCTGTTCTTCCCTATGTCGGCCCCCCGCTTGGCCAGCCAGAGACGCCTCTCCCCGGTGCCGCACTCCGAGGACTAGCGCGCGTGACTGCGCCAGCCCCGGAATACACCCCCCAGGCAAGACTTACCTCTGGGACGCCTTCCGCGGTTCAGCTCCGGACGTGTTCAGGAATTCTCCATAGTGTGGTCCTTGTGGAAAAAAGATCCAAAGCGGCCGGCAGAAATCCCTCCTTAAATTCCCGATTCCTGCAGCTCTTACTGGGCGATCCGCCCGTAGTTCAGTGGCGCGAAAATGCCGGTAGAGCTACACCGGCGTTACAATTTCCAACAAACTTCAATAATTCGCGCTCTCAGGTTCTGTATACGGAAAGGTTTATTTGCTCAGGGTAACGCGTTTCGAAAGACAAGCTTTCTTGATCACACAACGAGCATAGTGAAACAGTGTATTTACACAGACAAGTGACTCAGGACATTGATATAAAAAACGGACTATACTTCCAAGTATATGGTCTCCTGCAAGGAATAATTGTCAGCCTTTTTGTAGTGGCTTTACATACAAGCATTAACAATGGAAACATAAATTCTACACATTGTTGCTTCACAATAGTTCAATATTTAAAGACGGGTTGTCCAAAAAACATAATTATTTCTTACTAAAAAGTTGCTGTCATAGCGGAATAATGTGTGTGGTTACCCAGGATGTACAATTTAACGAAACCATCGCACAATGTTTATAAACGAAAGTTACGAAAAACCCAAACTAACGGGTGATAGTGAGTAGACCAATTTTGTGTGATACTGTCTACAAAAATATATATGCTCAGTACGTGCATGTGCATAACTAAGGTGTCTCAATATGAGAACCACACAAATCCGCTATGTGCCAGATATAGTAGTACTTGTGCCAAGTGGCATTAAACAAGCAACCTGAGAAATTCTCGTACTATTCATCCAATGAGTCAAATATTGACACAAAACCCATCTATGTACCAATTATTGTACCAATTATTGGCAATACTTGCGCCAAGTGGCGGAAAGTCTCAAACTATTGGTCCAACGAGTCAACCAACAACGGACAAACACAGTGAAAGTTAAATAGGGTGAAGAAGGAAAAATTCCTTATCTATCAATCGGTGGTGCACTCCCATACGACCGGGGAAGAAAAGGGTAGGTGGCCCGTGAGGTGACTGTGGTGAATCGGTGAGCCCCTTCCTTTCCTCCTGTGGAGAAAAACAAAAGTGCAGTATATTAAAACCAAGGATAATAGAATAACAAATGTATATAACAATGTACATTTAAAACCATTGCAATTACATTATACATGGAGGAAGTACATGAGGTAAGGCAGAAATTAAGACAATAGATACATGTGGACAAAGGGCGAAAAATGTCACCCCTAACTATTCCTCTATTAGATGTATTGCTAATTCCTCGTCGACATTGTGTCCCTTAGGGTAGCGAGTCTCGAGATCAAGAATCCATTTAGATTCCTTTTTTCGTAGTCTGAGTTCCCTGTTCCCTCCTCTGGGACCTACCATGACCTGTTCTATGGCAAAATAACGCAATAGTGAGCTATTAGACAGATGGTAGTCAGCAAAATGTCTTGCGACAGGATAATGGGGATCTTTATTACTGATAGCTCTCAGATGTTCCATGACCCTCTTTTTAGCCATGAGTGTGGTGCTACCTATGTATCTCATCTTGCAGGGGCGTTCCAAGATGTAGATAACATGTGTTGTGCTACAGGTCAAAAATTGTGTAATGGGTCTGTTTTTATTGTGGTTAGGTATACTGAAATCTTTAACCATATTGCTGGTACGGCAAGCTTTACAATGGCCACAGGGGTAGAAGCCTTTGAGATTAAATGAACTGCTATTCCGTTGTTCAGTAATATCACTATGCATAAGTATGTCTCTGAGGCTGCGGCCCTTGCGGTAGGTGATTTTCGGTCTCTCGCCAATAGTGGGTCCCACTATACTATCGCTTTTCAGGATATTCCAGTTCTCAGTGAGGATTTTGTTCACTTTCTGTGAGTCCTTGTTAAAGGTGAGAATCACTCTAGTCGCAGGTGCTTCGTCACTTTCTTTTCTCTGATTTGTAAGGTACTCTGTCTGTCGGTGTTTCTGACTTTGGACTTAGCCCTATCTAGTACCCAATTAGGGTACCCTCTTACTTTAAAACGTGATATCATAGTTTTTTCTTCCATAAGATAGCTTTCTTCAGAACTGCAGTTTCTTCTTGCTCTCAGCAGCTCCCCGTACGGAATACTCCATTTTAAAGTCTCCGGGTGGCCGCTGAGAGCATGGAGAAGGCTGTTTCCTGCCGTCTCTTTGCGGAACAAACTCGTTTGTAATTTGTTGTGTGCTGGTCTGACTTTCACGTCTAGAAATTCAATCTCATCTCTATTCAGTGTGTATGTCAATGTGATGTTGTAAATGTTTTGATTGAGTCTGGCGACAAACTCTTTAGCTTCTTGTTCACTGCCTTTCCATATAAGAAAAAGATCATCAATGTACCGTAGCCAGACTACAGTTTTTTGGAGGTCAGAGGTATATTTCTCAGATCTCTGTATCTGTCATGAGTGATGTAATATGTGACGTCATCAGCAGTGCATTGCGGGGGCGCGAGTTATAGTTAGCTGAACTAACTATAACGGGGGAATTTCACGGGTTTTGTACGAGTGAAATGTCCAACTAACTATAACTGTCCCTAAAACCTATGGTTTTTTCAGTGAATTTCAAAGGTTTTTAAATGCTAATTTCTAACTATAACGTGCCTGAAACCTATGGTTTTTTAAGTGAATTTCAAAGGTTTTTTAAATGCTAGTTTGTAACTATGCCTACAGAGGTAGGACATGTGAAGAAAGAAGAAAAAACGCACAGAAAGAAGCAAAAGAAATGCAGAAAGAAGCAACAGAAGTCCACAAAGACGAAGAAAAGTGCAGGAAGAAGCAAAAGATGTGCAGAAAGAACCAACAGAGGAGCAGAAAGAGGCCTTGTTCCAAAGTAATCCTGTGCCCACAACTTTTTCCAACATGTACTGGTGGTAACTGATTCTGACTAACCAGAGCCAGTGCTATGCTAAAACACACTTAGAATACAGTTAAAACACCTACATACACTAGGGAACACTATGCGTTGGGGTACCCCTGTGATTAGCATGACCTCCTCTGTAAGTCCCTAGTACATAATAGGGCAGGGGGATTAAAACTACCTCTTAAAACGCGCTACAGGGCGCGTTTGCACAGTGGTGAAGGGAGGGGGTGCCTGAGGTGACATGTGTGCAAACACGCCCTGTGGCACGTTTTAAGTTGTGGGATTAAGTCCCCTTGAATCCTGAGTGTCCCTGGGGCCCAACTAGCCCATCAGGTACCTACAGTTAGGACCACAGAGCTGAGTTGCAGCGAGGCGTTCCGAGGCCATGCACCTTTTTTCACCTCTCTGCAACGCAACTCTGTTGTGCTTACTGAAGGTACCTGGTGGGCTAGTTGGACTCCAGGGACCCTCAGGTTTGAAGGGGACTTAATATCCCAACTTAAAACACGCCACGGGGCCTGTTTGCACACATGTCACCTCAAGCCCCGCCCCCTCCCTTCACCAGTGTGCAAACGCGCCCCGTGGTGCGTTTTAATTTGGGGGATTAAGTCCCCTTGAATCATGAGCGTCCCTGGGGTCCAACTAGCCCACCCTGTACCTCCAGTATGCGCCAGGGAGCTGCGTTGCAGAGAGGTGTTCAGAGGCCACGCCCCTTTTTGCAGCTCTGTGGCGCTTTCTGGACATACCTGGTGGGGTAGTTGGCCCCCAGGGACCCTCAGGATTGAAGAGGATTTAATTCCCCATCTTAAAACGCGCCACGGGGCCTGTTTGCACACATGTCACCTGAAGCCCCGCCCCTCCCATCACCACTGTGCAAACGCGCCCCGTGGCGCGTTTTAAGTTGGGGATTAAGTCCCCTTGAATCCTGAGGGTCCCTGGAGTCCAACTAGCCCACCATGTACCTCCAAAAGGCGCCACAGAGCTGCGTTGCAGAGAGGTGTAAAAGGGGCGTGGCCTCTGTACACCTCTCTGCAACGCAGCTCCTGGCGCATACTGGAGGTTCCTGGTGGGCTAGTTGGCCCCCAGGGACCCCCAGTATTCAAGGGGAATTACTTCCCCTTCTTAAAACGCGCCGGGGGGCGCGTTTGCAGACTGCTGCAGGGAGGGGGCGGGGCCTCCGGCACGATGCCGGTCTTTTTTTTTTTTTTTGTATGGGAGGGGGCTGCGTGGCCCTCCTTCCCTCGGGCCACTTTTGGCCCCGGGACCCCATCCCCCGGGGCCTGAGGATTTTCTTTTTTTTAAATAAGAAAAAACGGGAAGGGGGCCGCGTGGCCCCCTTCCCTGGGCCTCTATTGGCCCCGGGGACCCCATCCCCTGGGGCATGACCTTTTTTTTTTTTATTTAAATATTTGGAGGGGGGCTGCGTGGCCCCCCCTCCTCAGGCCATTTAAGGCCCCGGGGACCCCATCCCCCGGGGCCGGCATTTACATTTAAAAAAAAAAAATTTTTATTTTGGGGAGGGGGGCTGCGTGGCCCCCTCCCAGGCCACTAATAGCCCCAATCCCCGCACGGTCCCGCCGGCTCCCCGCGTCCTTCGGGAGCCGGCATTGCTTTTCCATAAGGGGAGCTGCTGACATGCACCTCCCCTTATGGAAAAGCAATCTACTTTGCTTCATTGAAGCGAGAGCAGGTTCCGCCCTGCCATTGCAAACAGCAGTGTCCCGGGAGTAGGCACCCCGGGACACTGCAGGAGCCGGCCCTGGGGGGTGGCGGTCCCCAGGGCCATCAAGGGCTCCAGGAGGGGGGCCGCGCGGCCCCCCTCCCATCCTGTGCCATCCTGTGCACAGGAGGTGGTGGTCCCCGGGGCTTGGGGGTCCTAAACGGACCCCCACATTTTATTATTTAGTGCCCCGGGAGGTGGCGGTCCCCGGGGCATGTGGGGGCTCGAGCCCCCACACAGGTTATTTAAAAAAATAAAAAGAAGCCCCGGGGGTGGCGGTCCCCGGGGCTTGAGGCCTTAGAGGCCCCCACATAAATTTACATTAACCCCCGCATGCCCCCGGGACTTGGCCCACCCGGGGCCAATTATCCACGAAGCGCGGGAGTCCGCGCTTCGTTTTTTTTTTTATGGCAGGGTCCGCGCACCCAGCACGTTTTTTGCCGATTTTTTAAGAAAAAAAATAAATAATTTTTGGCCCTGGGGGTCCTTGTAGGACCCCCTGAGCAGGCCTAGGGGGTCAGGGTGTTTCTACCCTGCCCCCTTTTTGCGTTTTTTGCGTCTGTTTTTGTCTTTTCTTGTGCCTCGGTTCTACCGAGGAACAAGATGGCTGCCAACACTTCCTGGTTTTGAGTGTTGACAGCCAATTAGCATACAGCTCGTGATCGGGAGGGTACGCGAACCCTATGCGGCCATAGATATATATGTGATTTTATTTTTGATTTTCTCAGGAACTACTGAACGGATTTACACCATTTAAGCAAAAGGCACGACTCTGAACCAAGGGCTACCTTTTTGCCAAATTTGGTGTAATTCTGTTCAGCCGTTCGGGCTGTAGCTGCGATGAAAGGTTCCTATGGAAAATTGAATGGGGAAAACACGTTTTGGGACCCCCCTTTTTTCACGGCCCCCGCTTGACGAATCACCCCAAGACTTTCAAAATAGGAGCGGACCGGAGCGGGCCACAAAGTTTGAAAATTTCACGAAGATTCGTCAACCGGCGCCAAAGTTATTTCAAATAGAATGTTGCGGATTTCCTATGGAAAATAGGTCCTAACTATAACTATCTACTGGCGACCGCCAGTAGATAATGTATATATACATATATACACACACACATATATATATATATATATATATATATATATTGCGTACTGGTGGTCGCCAGTGGGTAGCTATAGTTAGGACCTTGTTTCTATTCAAAAAGTGTTTTTTCTTTGGCCCACTCACTTTAGCTGCTGTCTTAAAAATTTCGGGGTGATCCGTCAAGCGGGGGCTCCATGTTAATTTCCATAGGAAGCTGTTGACGCAGCTACAGTCCAAACTGCTGAACGTAATTACACCAAATTTGGCAGAAAGGAAGCTCTTGGTCCAGAGTGCACTCTTTTTGTTAAATGGTGTAAATCCGTTCAGTAGTTCCTGAGAAATGTAAACATTTCTCAGATATACAAATATGGCAGCAGAGGATCCGTGAACCCTCCCGATCTCATGCCTGAGATCTGATTGGCTGTCAACACTTCAAACAGGAAGTGTTGGCAGCCATCTTGTGACTCGGTTAAACCGAGTTACAAGAAAAAAGGTCATAAAAGGTTAAAAATCAAGAAAAGGGGCATGGTAGAAACACCTTGACCCCTAGCCCTGCTCAGGAGGTCCCACAGGGACCCCCAGGACCAAAAAAGCATTTTTGTTTTTTAATTTTTGGCGGGATTCACTTTGGACCCGCGAATCTGGTCAAAAATTACAAAAATTATATTAATACAAATTGCAGGCTCCCGCGCTTCATTTAATTAGGCCCCCGCATGAGCCAGGGCCTGGGGGCAATGATCAAAATACATGCGGGGGCCCGCATGAGCCCCTGCAGCCACTCCTGTTAACTCCAGTAAGTCCCACACAGTGGGATTGCTAAGAGGACTTCGGAGGCCACGCCCCCCTTTCTCCACCAGTCTGCAAACGTGCCTCCTGGCGCGCTACTGGCTGGGGAATGAAGTCCACTCTACTCCTGAGGGCCCTTGGGGGCCAAAGAAGCCCTCCTGTTACCTCCTGTAAGTCCTACACAGTGGAATTCCTGAGCGCTGGTTGGAGGCTCAGCCCCCTATCCCCACCACTCTGCAAATGCAACTGCTAGTTAAACAAGCATTTGCAATGCAATAGGTCTCGCAATTACGCGAGTTTGAGCTAGTGACATTGTAAATAACTATGCCTTTTATTTATGTTTTCGTTTTTAAAACATAAGTAAAAGGCATTGTCATTTACAATGCCAATAGCTTAAACTCGCATAAATGCGAGACCTATTGCATTGCAAATGCTTGTTTCTCTTGAAAAGGTGGCAAGCCTGGCAGTGGGTCATCTGGAATCACGGAAGACAGGAGGTGTACGGCTGGCAGGGGGTGCACTGGAGGGGGTAGGAGGTAGGGCTTTGTCGGACAGGCGCTGAGGGGGCCCAAAGGGGGTGGATGGAGTGGGCAGGTGCAGCTTGGTGCACTGCGGGCAGAGCGGGGCCCATGTTCAGACCCAGAGCTGCAGACATGGCAGAGAGTTCAGAGAAAGTGCCCATCGCTCTGGCGGGGCACGAGGACGTGGAGCAGTGCGCAAAAAGCACAGCTATACTTCTACTGCCCTTTGTGCCCGGTGCCTGTTGGGACGCCTTGTTCTCCGGTGCAATAAGTGCTGGACCTTGGTGCAGATGCTAAGTTTGTGCAATTCACGCCCACTTAGGGGGAGACTACATTTTAGGTGCGGCAGCGACGGGGTAAATGAACTACTACATCGTGTACTGGAGAGTGGCTAGATGCAAGGAGATGGGGGAGATGTGTGTGCCTTAATGAGGGACTAGTAAACACTGGAGGGACATGGGGTTCAGTGATTCCTCGGGGTGCGGTTTGCAAAGGATTGTGGCTCTATTTTGCATTGTGATAAGCTTCAGGGGGGTGAAGTGAGCGGAGATTCACTTCTTAACTTACAGAAAAAGACTATAAGTGACAGGACGTCGCTGTGGAGCTTCACCTGTCATCTCTGACGATGTTACAATGAGCGGCGTCGCGGGTGGAACACGTCTGTGAGCAGCTCTGTGCTGCAAGACCAGCGACCAGACGGGGCGCGCTCTCGCATACCAAAACAAGCGCACACCCTACCAAAAGAAAATACAAAACAAACCCTGCCCACAAAAATCACAAAACAGCTTCAATGAGGATAGAGAACACTAAAGTCCGATAAAAAAAAGGAAATGTCATGATGTCTTGCCAATTTACTATAAAGCCTCTTGAAACTGTATTTATAAAACTCCAATGCTGTCACTCACAGTTGATCTTCGAAGCCTAAAACAAGCCCTCTCCAGCCAGCCACACTCCCTTGCAGATGCAGAGGGGCCCAAGCGGGGACCACTGGCGAGCTGCTCCCTACTGGTTTCCGTGGGGGTCCCTGGCGAGTCAATGGTGCAGCCGGAGGAGGAAGACAAGGAGACCCGCTTTGGCTGCACAGTGACCTGGTCCACCCTTTATTTGCCAATTTCTCCCATTCACACCATCAAGACCCTGCCTTATGGCCAGCTCAGCAGAACGCCGTTAGATAATGAGTGTGGAGTACTCTCTGTCACCCGGGCTTAAAGGATTTTAACTGGGGTATCTTTTGTCTTGGATGGAGGCCATAAAGGAATGGTGAAATCAATATTTTGACGACTGCAACTAGAGAGATTGTGAGAGCCCTGATGAAGTCAGAGATGCAAACGCATCGTGTATGACGAAACACGTGTTGGCTATTTGAAGAACATTGTAACATGCCAGAAGGGGATTTATTGTGACCGCTGAAGAAAGCATCTTGAAAATAAACATCGGATTGGAAAGAAGACGAATTGGACTATAATTCTTTAACACACACATAGTGGTGCTCAGGATAACCTGTTTCTGTTGCAGGACTGGATTTATCTAGTCCATATGTGTGGGTACTAGTGGCTGCCCTCTTCCTTTGAGCACACAACTTGAGATCTTTTGTATTTGACTGTGGGGAATATTGATAAATTTGCGCAATGAGCCTTGCCACATTCAGTTTTTTTTTTATGGCCAGCTCACCCCCGTAACACTCTCCCAACACTGTGAGGGCCACTTGTAGTATCTAGACCCGGAAGTATTTCTTCCCAAGTGTGCCTGCCTTAAGAAGCGGTAGTTGGCTATTCATCGACCTTGCTACTATGACCTCCTGCTGATCAACAAGGCTGTGTAGTGCACTGAAGCTTCGCTGGTGGTTTATAATGCTGTACAAAGACATGTTAAGGCGAATGTTTAATTCAGTACGACGAGAGCGGGCTGTGGAACTGTGTGGCCTAGTTTCTAAACGCTGTGAACAGTCTTCTGTTCTTGGTAGGTTGATTTACAACAAAGCTGTAAGGCAGCAACATATATATAGTGCTTCTAGTCATGGTTTGCAGCGTCCAAGCACTGTAAATGACAGGTCAGTGGTACACCAGGTCAAAGATATTACTTTTGTGATAACGTTCGCTCCCGTTAACCTTATGCGTCACTGTGTCTGCTCTGTGAAATCACAGTAAGTCGAGTTTTCACTCGAAATGTCTGTTGTGCAGTGACGTGAAGACACTACGTTCATTGCAAAACCAAACGCTAAAAATTCAAATAGGTTTTCAAGGTTTGCGCATTAAACATATACGAGGCCGATGTATATGTAGTGAATGTCAGTGGAGATTATTTACGTGCCAGCCCACAATATAGTAGGCTGGATAGCTCAGCGAGTTAAACGCCCACCGCTGACCCAGGCAATGACCGGCAGGCCTCATATTCAAATCCCGTAGGGCCAAATCAGCTTTGCATCCTTTGGAATGTCAGGACGTTGGTATCACCTGTTATTTACAACATTTAAAAGTGGCAAAACAGCGCCACGAAGCGCTAGACAATAACAAGGTGTAGATTTCTGAAAACCAGACCAGATCGGGAGTAACACAATCTTACTCTGAAGTCATAAGGGAATCATCCTGGAATAGTAAAAGATCATCACATCTGTTCCACTGAAGTAATCACAAGGGCATCCTACAGCGGTTAATGATCATCACCTTGTAGTAATAGCAACAACATCCTAGAGTAGTTTTTCTGATGACTCTAGTCATCTCATTTAAATATTTCACCCTACACACATACTTCAAGATGGCCTGTGATGACTTCACCAGATAATTACAGGAATAGGCCAGCTGAAGTCATCGGATGACTTCAGAATGACTCTGGGAAGGTCTCCCTAAATTCATTTGATGCAGACAGACATGTTAAATATGGGTAGCGGAGGAAATTTGAAACGCGCCAAGAATTATAATATCGATTTAACCAAATTAAATACACTACATAAATGGAAATGTATTTTATTATAATTGATTATAGAACGGTGGTGATTCTCCTGCTTACTCTATGGTCGGTAATGTTTATGGTGTATATTCAGTCCCCTAGTCAAGCTGGGCCTTTCTTTGAGTATAATAGACAGTGCTGGCCTGCTCAAAAACACTGCAGTGAAACAATCCCACTTCTCAGATTCCTAAAGCACAGAATTACAGGAACAGAAAGCAGTGGTTCAGGAACCGCTCAGAACTCGCACAAAATAATGTGGTGTGCCACTCAGAGACAACCATCACCCGTGTACATCATACCAGGAATGGCATGGTTGTTCTGCGCACACTGAGGTCAGACAGACATTCATGGTGCTATAAAGTAAAGGACTGTGGGTACTATGAAAATGAAGGGATACATCATGCATTTCCAAGTTCAGTGAACTGCAATGTGACAAGCGTTTAACTGAGTGCGCAGCGGGCATCTGTTTCTGCGTGGCTTGTCAACAGCAGTAATATTTTTAGATAGAACTAGCAAGTCAAAGGAATACGAGAAATAAAATTCCCTGAAAAAGGGTTAAGTTAAAATATATATACATATACAGTATTTATTGTGGGCAAGCATAGCTAGATAGCAAAAGGGCACTGCACACAGGTCGAAATATCGAAGTACAGGGACAGGTAATGATTAAAGATGGTGTGAAAAGGGTCGGTTGGGTTGGTATAATGCCAAGAGGGCTGGGGCAGTGAGCGGGCCCGGGCGGTGAGAGGGCTCGGGCGGTGAGAGGGCACGGGCGGTGAGACAGCCCGGGCGGTGACAGGGCCGGGGCAGTGAGCGGGCCCGAGAGGGCCCGGGTGGTGAAAGGGCCCGGGCGGTTAAAGGGCGAAGGCGGTGAGAGGGCCCGGGCGAGGGCCAGGGTGGTGAGAGGGCCCGGGCGGTGAAAGGGTCATTATAAAGACGCACGCTAACACAGCCCAATCCACAAGTCTCTGTTTTTAAATTTGAAGTTCCCCTAGTAATGTCCGTTTAGGTTTTAGTCAGAAGCGTAGTCTCTCAGTCTTGTATGGACACAGAGCTTTAACATTCACTTCAGGCTACTACACTTTGGTCCGTGAAACTGCAAACATCGCATACTTGGCATAGCAAACACGTGCAAATTCACTGCACAGTAGACACCAACGCTGAGTTAGAATAAAAGCATTAAGCACACCTACATAATTCAATTGTTTGCTGCTTCTTTGAGAGTGTAGTTAGGTTGGCAAAGTGCACGCACAACAAAACAAGCGTGGCCACTAAAGTGAAAGCGACCGCGCTGTGTTTAATTATCCACGACGAGGGAGGAATGCAGCTGCCACACTGCACGCCGCTGCTCGCTCCCGAGACCCAAACGCCGTGGGAGTGAACGTTTAGAGAAAAGGCGGGACATGCACCCGTCTTTGGCCAATTGCGTGCTTTCATTATTGAAAGCCACACACAAAGGCCAATGGAATGTGTGGGAGTTGCCAGACCCACACGGAGAAGTCTCGGGGAAGTTTGGAGTGCTCACAAGAAGCCTCCCATAGAGCAGCGCATGCGCGCTGTGCTAGGCTCAACCTAAAAAACCATAGAAATTCTCTGAAAAAAACACAGGTTTCAGGGATGTTATAGTTAGAAATTAGCATTTCAAAAACCTAAGAAATTCACTGGAAAAAACCATAGGTTTCAGGGATGTTATAGTTCGAAATTAGCATTTAAAAAACCTTAGAAATTCATGGAAAGAAACAAAGGTTACAGGGACGTTATAGTTAGGCTGACATTTCCCTCATACAAAACCAGAGAAATTCAGCCATTATAGTTAGCTGAGCTAACTATAACTCGCGCCCCCACAATGCACTGCTTATGACCTCACATATTACATTACCCATGACATGGTCAGTAACATCACCGATGACATCAGTGATGTTAAGTCCTCGCCTCCTCCACAAACTTCGCCTCCACTGCCTCTTCCCGGTGAGCAGTCTAGAGGCTTGCCAATTTTGGCACTTGCCATGCCTCCTCCATTCTAATTTTGCGGTTTACATCAGCGGCCCAAAACAACTGGTGATGCATGCAAAAGCATCACCGCAGCACTTTAATAAACATCATACACATCCTGCTTCCCAAAAGGAGAGGGTACGCACACGAAGTCTGCGGAATCCAAAGTATATCTTTATTGCTTTGGGCCACCCTCGACCCAGCACATAAGAGAGATGTGTTTTGGCAAATAAACTGCCTTTAACTAAACTAAAAGCAACTGCAAACAGTCGCAAACACAACTTCCCCCTATTAACAATGCCCGCGATAAAAAAAGTCGCGCTAACCGCGATTATCGCTGGAATTTAACACCTGCTAAAAAGTTGACTTACCTATTTTCTCAATAGGAGGTGGATTGTGAGGCTAAGTCCACTGGTGTTTTATCGCAGGATTTCCTGCGATATTCTCGCATTTCGCCGCTATCGCTGGATTTTTTATCGCCTTGGAGATAAGCGTTGCTAATAACGCGCTATCTCGGCAATGAAATCCAGCGATAGCCGGCGATAAAAAAAACAGCGCTAAGCGCGCTTTGCGATAATTATCACAAATCGTTGCTAATATGCCCCTCTATTTAATGTCCAGGAGTAACTTTACATATTTGTTCTGTGGTGACTGACTGGCAGTTGGAGTGTCTCTGGTTTGTAACCCATTCAGTTTCGCAATAAACATACTTAGGAACTATCAGTCCAGTCATGCATCGGTAAGTTTCACTGTAGTCATTGCAATCCACCACCTCTGGCAGAACAGTTAATTGCTGTTTAACAAAGTCGAGGAAGGACTGCCCATAAAAATATCCATATATAGTCCACAGACCTCACTATTTCGAAGCACATAATTCTATAGTGCCTAGTTATAAAAATATAAATCATAAGAAAAAAATAAATAAAATATTCAATATATTTACACAATATTAAGAAAAGTATTGCAGTCTGGGAATAATAGATATCCTATTCTCCAGTCTATGCAACAGTGGGGAAAGCATTGTACTTCGGAGGGGTAAGATTTACTACTCCCATTCCAGTCTGTGCAACAGTAGGAAAGCGTTGCACTTCAGAGGGATTACATTTACTATACCCACTCTAGTCTGTGAAACAGTAGAGAAAGGACTGAACTTCAGAGGAGTCAAATATACCATTCCCACTCCAGTCTGTACAATAGTAGAGAAAGCGTTGGATTTTGGTGAGGTTACATTTACTATTCCACTTCAGTCTGTGCAACAGTAGTGAATGCATTGGACTTCAGGAGGGTATGATTTACTATTCCCACTCCAGTCTTTGCAGCAGTAGGGAAAGCGTTGTACTTTGGAGGGGTAATATTTACTATTCCCGCTCCAGTCTGTGCAACAGTGGGGAAAGTGTTGGACTTTGAAGGGTTTACATTTACTATTCCCACTCCAGTCTGTGCAACAATAAGGAAAACATTGAACTTTGAAGGGGTAGGATTTACTAGTCTCACTCCAGTCTGTGCAACAGTAGGGAATGCATTGTACTTTGGAGGGGTAAGATTCACTATTCCCACTCCCGTCTGTGCAACAGTAGGGAAGGCGTTGGACTTCAGAGGGATGGAATTTACTATTCCAACTCCGGTCTGTGCAACATTAGGAAAAGCGTTGGAATTTGGAGGGGTAACATTTACTATTCCTACTACAGTCTGTGCAGCAGTAGGAAAAGCATTGGACTTCGGAGGGGCAAGTTTACTATTCCCACGCCACTCTATTAAAAAGTACGGAAAGCGTTGGACTTCGGAGGGGTAAAATTCACTATTCCCACTCCAGTCTGTGCAACAGTAGGGAAAGTACTTCACTTCAAACACATTACATATTTGAATAACCCTATTAATTTAGAACAAATATAAAACTCTTATTATGAACATTATTAATTAACCCCCAAAATTATATATATATAAAAAACAAAAAACAATGAATCAATTTACATGATTATTAAATAATTTAATAATCAATTATCAATTAAAAACGAATTGCTATTTATTTATCCCACACTATACCCCCACAAACCTAGCAGCCCACACTTAAAATATAACTACAATAAATAAGTGTAACACAATTTACATAATTTATAATCAATTAACTAATTAATTAAAAATGAATAATTATTTGTTAATTAATCATTATTACCTAATCAATGTTCTGCCCTATACCCCTAAAAACCTAGCAACCCGCAACTAAAATATATAACAACAATAAATCAATATTACATAATGTACATAATTAACCATCAATTAAATTGTTAATAAGAAAGGTATAATTAATTGTTACTTAATAAACTTCCCAACCTATACCCCTACAAACTCAGCAGCCCACACCTTATGGATAACAAAAACATAATTATTACACAATTTACACAATTAATAAGCAATTAACTAATTAATAATACATTAATTTATTGTTATTAATTACTACCTAATTATTTCTCCACCCTATACCCCTACAAACCCAGCATCCCGAACCTAATATATAACTAAAAACATATAATTCTTACACAATTTGCATAATTAATAATCAAGTAAATAATTAATAGAAAATTATTAATTAATTGTTAATGAAATATTACCTAATTAACGTCCCACCCTATACTCCTTTAAACCTAGCAACCTGCTACAACACTATAAATTACTATTAGCAATTAAATTAAAAATGATAAATCACTTACAATTACAAGCTATATTTAAAAATATTATTAACAAGTATACAAACAATAATAGCACATAAAATTAACATATGAACTAAAACACATTAAGATAATGAACAAACAATCTTTTCTACAACTATATTATTGAAAATGATATTAACAGAAATGATATTCTTGACAATAATTACTTACTTGAAAAAATCTATATTCATGACTGATATTTCTGCATTGCAATAATTTTGTATCACAATTCTTTTTCCTGATATTTCTGTATCTCGATATTTACAACTCAGCCAGCCAATAATACTTTATTCCATAATTGAAAACCATATAATGTTGACAAGCCATTAAAACCAAGTATATTAAGAAATATATATTAAAAAAATACAATATATCCATAAAAATATTGACTCACAATGCAATCACTATAGAATAGCAAATATAACAGCTCATTAAGTAAAATCCCCCTAGTCGCTAAATAGCTTTTTCCTAAGCCTAAGGGTTCTAGAGAAGAAACTTGCAACCCTGAAACAGACCAGAGGGCAAAGGAGCATTTGTAAATACAACAAAGCTGGTTTCACTTGTACAAGTCGGATTGCTTCTTATCAAAGGAATGATAAATCTGTGCCTTAATATCCGATAAAAATCACAGAAAAATGTAAAATGCATAGTGTCTTGCTCAGATAAATTATCACAGGGACATGGTTTAAATTCTCCCAATTTGTGAAACCCTTTTGGAACAGCTAAAAACCAATATATTAAATTAAGCCTGAACCTGGTCAATAAAAAACGATGAGGTGCATTATTAACAATTGTCAAATATGGTTCGCACAAAGCAAGTTGTCAATAGAATGTATTGTTTCACTGTGGCTTTAAGAAGTTCCCTTTCCTCTCGTTCTATCAACCTCCTAGAAAGAAACATATCTCTTAGGTTAAGCAAATCCCTTGGCCGTAATGATCTGGGATTGGTGAATAATTCTGGGCGGTCCACACTCTCTAACATGCCTAACACTCTCCAAAGTGCTCCATCAAGTGATCTACAGTCCTCAATCACAAGTTGGTTAAGTGAGTGAGCAGGATTTGACCATATTCTACACCACTACATAACGGGAGCCAAGGCAATAAGATCAGTGATGTATCCCAAGCTTACCTCCTCATGAACCACAAACGAAGTGGAACTTGCGGGACCCACCAGGAGCCTTCGTAAGTAGTTGTTTTTTACCACCTGGAGCTCTCTGACATCTTTGTACCCCCACACGTCACACCCATAGCTTGCTATTGAAATGCATTTTTCTTGAAACATCTTAACCAAGGCCTGCACTGGTTTAGCCTCAAGTCTCTAGCAAAATCCATTGTCGCACCAACTTCTCTCATTAAAATATTCTTTTTTGGGGATTTTTAAGGATTTCAAGACCCTTAATCGGCAAAAGTACAGCGAAGTAAGGGAAAGTAGCTACTTTGGATAGCTCTACACCTTTACCAAAGAACTTGTTCCCAGCAGTCTTCTGATGACCAATCATCAATGTGTGTGACTTAGAATAGTTGGTTGAAAGATCTAATGAGTCCATAAAATCAATAAAAGCATCCAGGAGGCGTTGAAGGCCCACAGAAGTCTGTGCAATCAGAACAGCATCGCTACGCCAGAGCAGGAGGTGCCTCCCAGCAACAACGAAAATGGATCTGACCGTGTAGAAGAAGGGTATAGGTGGGCCTCCGCCATCCATACATCCAGTGGGCTCAACAGTCTTGGAACTCCACCATGGCTCCGCAAGCACGGTGGGAGGTCTGAAGCAGTCGACGGAGGCCAAAGAAAGTCCTGTTAACAGAGAGATACCCCAGGCAACAATGGAAACCCTATCTAAAGATTTGACAGAGGTGGAATCTCAGAAAAACACCACAGCCAGGGAGCCTTTGCAAGAGGCGCAGAGTGTGACAGGCAACACAAATAATGCTACCACTATATTACCATTTGAGGTGAATGTGGGAGGACCTGCAATGCCCATACAAGAACTTGTGGGCTCTACATTGAACACAGGTATGAATGCGAAACTGCATTTGGGAGCTGGGTAAATTAGGGATAATGGGGACTGCAGCCCCCAGCTCAAGGCTGTGGATCTGGAGAATAGCATCTTTAGTAATGCAGTCCCCCAAAAAGTGTATCCCTCAGGCAGATCAAATCGGCCCAGCAAAATGCAACAAACTCAAGTACCCATAGCCTGCGATGATCCCGACATGAATGAATGCTTCTTTTCTTTGTCAGACAGTGCAGAATGGTCAGTTGATGGCTTTGATTCTCTGACTGAGTCCAGCAATAGTGACTGTGTACCTGAGGATCAAATTGGTGGTGCTTCTTTCTCTACAGCACAGAAAGTGATTAAAAAATCAGGAAGACAAGCTGCAGGCGGAAAGGGTCTTAGGTGGGAGCATTCACCAACTGACCAACTGGTAGGGGTCACTTCAGAAGGTTCTCAAGAGGTTCTTGGTTCAACCCCCCCCCCACGCTAGACTCGATCTTTGAATGTATCATGTCTCACCAAGAGGAAACCTGATTAGATGGCCGCAGAGCTCAGGCTGTGATATGTAAGCTGTAGGGGGTGGTTCAAAAAGTGGCCAAATCATGCAATGCCATAGGGAGCGCTTGACTGACCTTGAGACCAGTGCGGCCGCTCTTGAACTGATGTTGCTGGAGCTTGGGGTCAAGTGAAAGCCCATGAATCTCAACTAATGGATAGCCACTGGAAGTTGAAAGACCAAGAAAGTTGACAAAGTTTGCGAGTGCCTCGTGTTCCAGAGGGCAAAGAGGGATCGGATGTTCACACATTTATTGTGGACATGTCTCACCAGCCATTTCCTGACTTAGAGGGTTGAACTGGGCCCAAGAGGTTGAAAGAGCCCATCGGGTTCCCTTGGTACAGAGACAGCCGATTAGGGAAGATGGGAAGCCACAGGCTATTCTTGTCTATATAGGGAACTTCCTTCTTAGACAGCCAATATTTGAGAAGGCCATATCGGAGGCTAAGCGTACAGTTGGGTACTATTCTTTCTTTGTTAGGCCTGGCTTTTGCCACATAACTGTTGAAAGGCAATGGTGGTTGAGACAGCTAATCAAACCTTTTTATGCTTTTTCAGACAAAGGAGCCCAGGCTTTTCTATTGAGTCTGGCACGTCTGAAAGTGATCTGGGGGACCGAACTCCATTCCTCATGTCCAAAATAAAAGCAAAGGAATACCTGTAGAAAATGAGCAAATAAACTTTTTCAGACCTGAGGGGGTGGGTCTTTCTTATGTCAGTAGTAGATCATATTAAGACTCCCCCTTCCCTTCCCTTTTTTTGTTGGCTTCCACACTCCTAAGGAGCATGATCAGTGCAATGGTAATGCAGGTTTTTTTTAAATTGGATGTGGTTGTCTGGGTGGCTGGTTAGAGAGGATGCTCTCATCACCACAGACCAATGCCTGGTCTGTTAGCTTCTCAGGGGTGGAGGGGTGGGCTGAAAGTTTTTTTTTGGGGTTGATGGGTGGTTGGGTAGGGGGAGAGTTGGGGTGGAAGGGTTGAGAAGAGGGGACGCTAAACAGAGAAAAAACAAAGAGCAAGCAAGGGGGAAAAGAAGGCAAGGCGGTAGTGTAATGGATATCAAGTTATCAAAGATGGAAGGAGTGGGCATAGGGACAAGGCTTTGGATACCAAATGAGTAAACTATCCATATGTTCAGTAAATATGGGGGGCCTAAATGACAAGGCTAAACACCAGAGGGCGGCTAAGATACTGAGGTCCCTGGGCTCCGAAGTTATATGTCAACAGGATGCGCACATCCCATGGGGCAAGAGGGAACAGCTGACAATTAGGAGGTGCACCTTCGTAGCATATACAACCCAGAGTACAATGATTAGGGGCATCGCTATTTTTGCCAAAAGTAACATGGGGCCTGTAAAGCGGAAATTGGTGGAAAAGTGGGGTAGGTGGGCAATTGGGGAGTTGTCCTGTGTGGGGACTGTTTGTTCTATTTAGGGCACTCACCAAGATGATACAAAGGTATTTAAAGATTTAGAGGTGGAGTTAGCCTCCTGTCCAACCCCATTGATAATATGTGGAGATTTAAACATATGTTATGAGGTGGGAAGCAGTAATAGGACCAATTATCAAGAGAGAAAAGTTCGAGTTCACCGGGCTTTAGTATCACTTGCGGACAGTCAAGGGCTGATGGATATATGAGATGCTAAGAAAGCCTCTGATCCGGGATTTGCATATTTTTCTGCCCCGCACCGAAAATATGTCCTCTTAGATTATTTTTGGGCCTCATCCAGATTGGCGGGCAAGGTTGAAATTAAGAAATTACCAAGGCTTTTGTAAGATCATAGTCAATTAGTGTTGGAAATCCCAACGCAGGGCAGCTTCAAGTCCCAATCAAAATGGACTTTTGATAGGAAACTGCTCTTAAATAATCTTTTTATCGAGTATATGAGGAAAAGGGTTGTTGAATTTTGTTGACCTGAATAGATATAGTGCTTTGAGGGGGGTAGTCTGGGATTCCTTTAAATCAGTATTGAGAGGGAAGGGTGTCAGTTTTGTTGCTTTTAACAGGAAGCGGGTAGAAGGTCAGATAGGAGGATTGTATAAAAAGTTGGCTATGCTGGAAAAAATATTAAGGATAATGGGGCGACCCAGTGTCCCTCAGAACCTGGGTATTGATAATATAGAAAACAATTGGTTCTGTTGGGAGATGCAATTGCTGTGATACATGTATTCAATACAAAAGAAAAGATGTTTCACACTTCCTTATTCAAAATGAAACAACGATTTCAGTTAAGAACACACCAGGAAAGCACAAGTAGAGTTGATTTACTCTATATTTTTGAAAAATATTGAATATGAAAAGGCTGTCACAAATACAAGTAAATTGCGAAAATATGAAAGTGACTATTGTGAGAAGGTGACATGTGGTGACTGGTGAGGTGAATAGTACACTATATACAAAACAGACATATGTGACATAAATAAAAAGAATTGTTGAACTTCTGTCCTGTCTCGTTATTTAACACATGTAATACAAGACCCAACATGAATTGCCTATTGGTCAAGAGAACTGTGTGGACATGTGTGATGGAAAAGTGTCGACGTTTCGACCCTGGACACAGCGCGGAATGGTAAGCGTCACTGCGGGTCTTCCTCAGGACTATGAAAGGAGGGGTGGACAGCCAAAAGGTCAAGACGTAATGAGGCTCCAATATGTGAGTTCAATCGCAGTGCATCAATGTGGGAATTCTTCCTAATTGAAAAAGGTGAAAACCTCCACCATCCGGTTGGAGTCTTAATAGTGGGCGATGCCACCGCAACACATGACATCCACCAGCCGGTCGTTACGTCTTGACCTTTTGGCTGTCCACCCCTCCTTTCATAGTCCTAAGGAAGACCCGCAGTGACGCTTACCATTCCGCGCCGTGTCCAGGGTCGAAATGTCGACACTTTTCCATCACACATGTCCACACAGTTCTCTTGACCAATAGGCAATTCATGTTGGGTCTTGTATTACATGTGTTAAATAACGAAACAGGACAAAAGTTCAACAATTCTTTTTATTTATGTCACATATGTCTGTTTTGTATATAGTGTACTATTCACCTCACCAGTCACCACATGTCACCTTCTCACAATAGTCACTTTCGTATGTTCGCAATTTACTTGTATTTGTGACAGCCTTTTCATATTCAATATTTTTCAAAAATATAAGAGTAAATCAACTCTACTTGTGTTTTCCTGGTGTGTTCTTAACTGAAATCGTTGTTTCATTTTGAATAAGGAAGTGTGAAACATCTTTTCTTTTGTATTGAATACATGTATCACAGCAATTGCATCTCCCAACAGAACCAATTGTTTTCTATATTATGCTGGAAAAAAGACACATGGAGAGGATTCTGGGTGGGCAAGAGTAAGGGCATATATAACTCCAAATTATGACAGTAAAAGCTAAGATCAACAGCTACCATATTAAGAGGGTGGTGGAAGGATTTAGGTGCATAGAAATGAGAGTTATGAATACGGTGTGTCAGTGGGGCGAATCCTAGCACTACGTACTAGACAAAGGGAAGCGAGGAAAAGCATCGAGAAAATCAAAAGGAATGATGGGTTTTACGTCACCGATCCCACTGACATCATAAACATTTTTGGGGGTTTCTATAGAATGCTTGATCATGAATCTGTCCCTCATGCTACCATCGGGGCAAGAGATGAAGGGACAGAGAAAGGCTGGGAATCAATTGAGCCCTAATTAAGCAGGGAGTTGGAGGCAGATATCACTTTGGATGAAGTCATGAATGCATTGCATTCTCTGGCTGCAGGCAAGGTTGCAGGCCCTGATAGAATCCCCCTCGAACTATGTAGGGCTTTGCAGTTAGAGTTAGCTCCACTCTTGTTAGATCTGTTCATAGGCATGCAGCATAATGGGGTATCCCCCCAGTCTTGGCAGGGCACAGATATTGTTATTTCCCCAAAAAAGGGCAAGACCAGGAAAAACCCAGCCTTGTATCAGACAATTTCCTTGATAAACTCTGATGCCAAGCTTTATTCCAAAATGATGGTGGTCCGCTTGGGGAGGATCATAACCCGTCCAGTCACACCTTGGCAACATGGATTCATACCTGACAGAGGAACAACAGACCATATCAGAAGAGCTATATCCTTATTCAATAGCACAGACATTACAGGTGACCGGACGGCTATGATCCTCCTCGATGTGGAAAAGGCATTTGATAGAGTGACACAGGGCTATTTATGGCATATTATGGAATGAAAGGGGTTTGGCCCATGCTTTATAAAGGCCATAAAGGCAATTTATACTTCCCCCTATGCCAGACTTCAAATTATGGGTCAAGAATCAGGGAGAATTGATGTAACTAGAGGGAAAAGACAGGGATGACCCTGTTCTCCATTCTTATTTGCCATTTATATAGATCATTTTATAGTTCAAAGCAGCCAAAATCAGGTTATAAAGCCAGTTTGGATTAATGGATATGCCATGAAGGTACTTGCATATGTGGATGACATTGCAGTAATAACTTCTGATCCAGGGAAGGCAATAGCCGAGGTTGAGCAATTTGCCGGGGAATATGGGAGGACATCTGGTTGTTTACTGAATGGAAAAAAAACAGATTGTCTGCAAGGATAATATGGTTTTTACAGATTATCGCTGCACGGATACGGCCACATATCTTGGAATAAGATAAACCCCAAGGTTTCTACAATATATCAAATCAATCTCAACCCTTTGATTAGTAAGGTCAGTTCAGAGTAAAGACGTATCAATGGGCTACACCTATCGATTATAGGTAGATGTAATGTTCTCAAAATGTTAGTCTTACCTAAAGTACTTCATCTGTTTTGATCTATCCCCCTTGAGTTTGAGGCGTCCTTACTTTTGAAGTTGGATGCTATATACACAAATTTTATATGGCAATATAAGAAGATCAGGAGATCACTCAAATATTTTATTCTTCCACAAGAGCGGGGAGGGTGGGCGGCTCCTAGTTTTTTGTATTATTATTGGGCTGCCCTCCTACAACATATGGGGGTATTGTTTTCTGAAGGTAGCGGAAAATGGGAGGACTATGGACATAGTGCCGCTCTTCCTACCATATATAAGCTTGAGCTTTGTAAGACAGCTTGGGGCTGTCTCCTAGCACAAGTAGAGCCGAATTACTTCAAAAAAGTGCGGCTTAAGAGTGTGATCGCTGCCTTGAAAGTCTGGAGGAAGGCTCAAAAATTGATGAATATCAACTATATAAAAGATATGCACCATTATGGCGGTCCTCACTTTTTCAGACCAATTTGTACGACGTAATGGGTAGACAATGGGAACAATCAGGTCATATCAAGATAGGAGACCTATATGCTGTGAATCAGCTATGCTCATTTACTGAGTTACAGCAGGATTTCGGAATTGCAGCTGTGTCTTTGTTTAAGTATGTGCAGGCTTGGGAATTTCTGAGTCGAGTCGGTGTAAGCAAGATCTCCCTGGAAAGAGCACCTCTTTTATAGGCTATAAGTCAGACAGGCTGTAGGATAGGGCAAATCTATAACATTTTAAGGGATACAGCTCCGGACGATCTGGAGAAGACTGAACTCAATTAGATTAGGAAATTAGGAGAGGGGTATGTAGATCTGTATATGTCCATTGGACTAGGAATGAATCTTCTTCTCTCATCCAATTTGAGAGCTCAGCACTATAAAACTATTTTTAATCTATAGTTTACTCCACCAAAGTTGTATGGATGGGGTAAAAGGGAAGATGATAAGTGTTGTAGGTGCGGAGAGGGTCAGGTGGACTTGATACAAATATTCTACGGTTGTGAGCAATTGCTGCCTTTGAAACAAGGTATTGAGACATACTGGAAAAAGCTGTTTGGAAGGAGATACACATCAGTACACTTATGATGCTCCTTGGTTATGATAATCACAGTGAAAGAGGCTTTACTCAGACCTATTTCATGTAAAAGTCCAGAACCTCCTATGTTCCAGGCATGGCTGGCGCGATTAATGGGTTTCTATAATGTGGTGGAAAGATCCCTGTACAACTGTAAGGGTAGAGGAGCTAAGATGCAGGGTAAAAAGATATGGGCCCAATGATTCACTGGCTGACTGGTTCCCTTGGATGTGAGGACTGGTTAGCTTCAGGCTGACAGTTGGGAGGGCTATACCTGGCTAATATCTAAAATTAGGGGAAAACGCATTAGAGGATGAGGGGCAATGTGTGATAGGCTACATATAGAGATCGTCTGAACTGGCTGAGTCTCTGCTGGGGCATGAAAGAGATTGTGCGGGATTCATTTAGAGCCCACCCTGGGAATATCCCTGCAGGCAGCTGAAATCACATCACCCAGTTTGTTAATATAAAGGGTAAATAACAGGGGTGCCAAAATGTACCCGTCTCTTGTCCCCCTTTGCACCCCCCAGGAGACAGACAAGCTACCGTCCTCATCGTACCTCACAGAGGCAGAGAGTTTGGAATGGAGACTATATAGGAAGACCACTAACTCGCCTCTATGCCCAGATCCATTAGAAGGGGCCAAAGCTTGGATCTGTTTACCCAGTCAAAGGCCGAGGTAAGAACCATAAAAGCCATATGTAGGCAGTCCATCTTAGGTATCGTGTATTTAGCCACAATCAGCTGTAGGGTAATGCACTGGTCCAGCATCCCTCTCCCCTGCCTGAAGCCGTATTGTAACTCAGGTATAGCACTATTGTTATCAAACCAAGAAATTAGTCGCTCGAGAACAATCCTCGCCATCATTTTTGCGGCTGAATCTAAGAGGGAAATGGGGCAGTAACATTGTGGGCCATCCCTCGCCCCTTTTTTAAAGATGGGAAAAATAATTGATTTAGACCAAGAAGAGGGAAGGCCACACTTTCAAGCCACATTAAAAACACGAGTCAGTATCTTTGCCCAGATTTGGGGATCAGCTTTATAAAGGACTGGTGAAACCGCATCTGTGCCCGGCGTTTTCCCCCAGCCGTGGCACAGATAGCATTACGCACTTCTTTTACAATAAAAGTCAGGGGTGGGATGTCACTCCCTGGCTCCCATGGGGTACCACAATCTTTCTCGCCCTTGCTATACATTCCCTCGAAATGAAAGACCCACCTATCAGGGGCAATGTTGCGGTCCACACTTGACTTTCCAGATCCCAAGAAAAATTATCTATTTACAATATCCCAGAATTTGGCACTATTAGCTAAAACACTGGGCTGCAATAACTCCAGCCAGGCTTGCACCTTAATTTATTTTTTCTGCAAGAAAGCCGCCAATTTATACGCTTTCCTACAGGCCCTTGTGAGAAGTTGGCCTGGTATATGCTGTCCACTAATTAAAGTGGGCACCTTGCACCAGTCCAAACGACCCTTATTGATGATTAGGTTAAAGACAACCTTTATAGAAAGCTATCCTAGTGGTAGCTGTGGAGAGCAGACTTCAGGCTAAGTCTTGAAGGAATGTAAAGCAGCTTCTTTTACCAGTATATAACCTCCTGAATGACCAAATGAAAGGAGAACCACACCAGGTGTATATAAAATATATGTATTTATTACTAAACACGCTCTACTAACCTCTTTATGAGATTAGAGAACAATACACACAATATTAAATCACTAGAACGATAGTAAATAGCACAATACACAGCGGGCTCCAGGGGGAGACCGAACCATATACTAAGAAAGTGGTATAAGAACCACGACTTGACTAGGACACAGTGCCTAGAGCACGTAGAATCGCTGGGACCCCAAGGAACCACCCAAGGTAGTGACACAGGGGACCCACGGAGGACGGGTGCAGTGTGGGAACACAGACGCGAGCTCCGTACAACTCTATGGGAAAGTCGCGGTTGGAATTTTAAAGATTAAGGACACTTAGGAGAGGATTTCAAGCAAACCCAGCAAAACATAGAAGGTTCTAAGGCCAGCACCCTTGAGAGTACTGAGGTACCCGTGTTATCTATCCCAGAGGAGCCGGGTGCATAGGGGTCAAGTGGTGTCGGAAACCCTCGTCGTTTTCAATGGCGTGATGCGAGAAAGTACTGCTGCCGTGGAGAAGAAAAGTGTCTGGTGTGATCCAAGCCTGGATCGGAGATGTGAATAACCTTAAAGCAGAGGGGACAAAGTCTGGGTCACTTCACGTGACCAAGAGCGGAGCAATCGAATGCCCACCGATGTTGGGTGCTTCAGGTGCGAAGAGGTGAAGCTTGGCTCTGCAGCCACGGGGACCAGGAGATGTCTGTGATGACCACAGTCTGGATTCGAGCTGTCCCACAAAGGATGTCGAGTGCTGGGGGGTCAGTGTCCAGATTGAACACCAACAAGCCTTGGCAACTGCAACCCACGCGGTCAGAGGAAAGATGCTTCTGCGAGGACCAGCAAGGTCCTGGGGACTCACCAAGCAATGGAGAGTCAGGGCACATCTGGAGCAACCAGGGAAGCCCACTGAAAGTTAAAGTTGCCTTCTCAGGGACCCAGAGGCCAATGGTGTGAGAAGTTGGCCTGGCATATGCTGTCCACTATTTGTAGTGGGCACCTTGCACCAGTCCAAACAACCCCTTATTGGAGATAGGTTAAAGACAACCTTTATTGAAAGCTATCCTAGTGGTAGCTATGGAGAGCAGCCTTCAGGCTAAGTCTTGAAGGAATGTAAAGCAGCTTGTTTTACCGGTCTATAATCTCTTGAGTGATCAAATGAAAGAGCACCACACCAGGTATATATTCAAAATATATGTATTTATTGCTAAACACACCCCTCTAGTCTCTTTATGAGGCTAGAGTTCGAAGTACATAAGTTATAAGTTATTTAAACACAGTAATAGCACAAATACACGTTTGGGCCATAGGGGCGTACCAAACCATATACCAATAAAGTGGTATAAGAACCACGACTGAGCTAGACACTAGGCCTAGAGCCTCTAGAAGTGCTTGGACCACAAGGAACCACCCAAGGTAGTGACACAGGGGACCCACGGGGGACGCGTGCAGTGTAATTACACAGCCGTGAATCGCCGTTAACTTCTATGGAGAAAGTCGCGGTTTGGAAATTAAAGAAAAGGGACACTTAAAGAAGGACTTGGAGCAAACCCTTTGAGAACTAGGTCGTTCTAGAGTCTCTACCCACGGGAGCACCAGAGTACTCTTGTTACCTCACCCAGGGAAGCCGGGTGCATAGGTGCCTTTCGGGGTCGGGGGCGATCTGCTACAAAGTGCTGCTGGCGACCAAGTGAAAAGTGTCCGGGTGGATCCAAGAGTGGATCGGAGATCTGAAGAACCTGAAAGCAGAGGGGACAGAGTCTGGGTCACTAGCCAGTGACCAGGAAGGCGATGAGCAGATGCCCACCGTTGTCGAGTGCTTCAGGTAGGTTGACGTCGTCTTGACTCTTCAGCCACGAGGTCCAGGAGGCGTTGTCGGCAACCAGGAGCAGGATTCGGGCTGGTACACGATGTCTGTCGAGATTCTTCAGTCCTCTAATCTTGTAGTAGAGCATCGAAGGTCCAGGATTCTGTGTCAGAGTTTCGTCCAGGGATAATCTAAAGTCCTAAGGACTGGGTTCCTATACTTATACTAAGTTTAGGGGTTGGACTTACTCTGTGGCCCCACCTATGGGTGGGTCAGGGCAGAGGGGTGGCTACACCCCTTTCCCTTTGTCCAGTTCACGCCAAAGCAGGGGCTGCAAGCCCCTGATCCGGTTTGAACTGGGGTATGCACAGGGACACCAAACGTGCCCCCAGTGCATGACTTCAAAGCACCCGAAAGTGCTCCCGCCCAGCCCCAATACACACTATCCTGTCTGGGGAGGTGGTCACACCTCCCTGGGACAGGAAACCTATTGTCCAGGCCTCCCCTGCTGGAGTTTCGGTCAGCAGCAGGAGGCCAGACTTGTGTCTGTGGCAGCAGCATCCATTTTGTGATGCCAGGGCTTTAGAAAGAAGTTACCGGCCAAGCCAGGGTTAACATGTCTCTCCCTCTAGAAGGGTGGAATGCTACCCCCGCCGCCAGAATTGGCGGGGGGTAGTATTCCAAGATGTTTGACACCAAACACGACATGTTTCGGTGCAGCCATCCCAAAGTTAGCATTTAACGCGAGGTTATAATGCGCTTAAGAGTATATGGTCAGGCTGCACTACAAACAGCATCAGAGAAGGGTCTCCGAACGCTGCAGAGGGCCCTGCTCATGCAGGGGCACCCTCTCACATAGGAACCACGCACTCTACCTTCAGGATTGATAAGGCCTGCCATAGGAGTGACTTATAGGTTTATATGTGTGTATGTATATAGTGATATAGGTAGCCTACATCACAGTAAGGGGTGCATGCACCACCTTACCCAGGCTGCAGTAGCAGACCTGTGGTGTCAGTTTGGGTGGCCTTCCAGGGGTGGCATAATACATGCTGCAGCCCCTGGTAGGCCTCTGAGGTACCTATGCCCTGGGTACATAGTATACCATATACTAGGGACTTATAAGGGCACTCCAGATTCCAATCAGAGATGTGCCTAAGGCACATGGAAACCATTTTAGAGAGGAAGCAGCTAGGCTGGGGTTCTGATTAGCAGGGCCCCAGCCAGACTAAGGTCGAAAAACAGTGAAGCATCAGCAAAAAGTGGGGGTACCCATGTGAAGCAGATCCTACTCTCCTACACAACCCCCCAAACGTAGGGACATTAAACTAACCTTGCCCAGTTAAGTCTTCATGTTCTAAGTGGAAGTACCTAGAGAGTCCATCTGCATTGGCATGGTTACTCCCAGGTCTATGTTCCACTGTGAAGTCCATCCCCTGTGGGGAAATGGACCACCTAAGCAGTTTGGGGTTTTCACCCTTCATTTGTTTTAGCCATAAGAGGGGCTTATGGTCTGTTTGAACAAGGAAGTGAGTACCAAACAAGTATGGCCTCAACTTCTTCAGAGCCCAGACCACAGCAAAGGCCTCCCTCTCAATGGCTGACCAACGTTTCTCTCTAGGGGTCAGCCTTCTGCTAATGAAAGCTACTGGCTGATCCTGACCTTCTTCATTCAATTGTGACAGTACAGCCCCTACCCCCAATTCAGATGCATCAGTTTGAACAATGAACTTCTTGGAGTAATCAGGACTCTGTAGAATGGGAGCAGTGCACATGGCCTGCTTCAGGTCATCAAATGCCTTTTGACAGCTAACTGTCCACTGAACCTTTTTGGGCATTTTCTTGGAAGTTAAGTCATTCAGGGGTGTCACTATTGATCCATACCCCTTGACAAATCTCCTATAGTACCCAGTCAGGCCTAAGAAGGCTCTCACCTGAGTCTGGGTAGTTGGAGCAGTCCAGTCCATGATGGTCTGGATCTTGCTCTGCAAAGGTTGAACCTGGCCTCCACCCACAAGGTGGCCCAGGTACACAACCTGACTCTGCCCTATCTGGCACTTGGTGGCCTTGATAGTCAGGCCTGCTTTCTGCAGGGCCTGTAAAACATTTCTGAGGTGGACCAGGTGATCCTCCCAGGTGGAGCTAAAGACAGCAATATCATCTAGATATGCTGCACTATAGGCTTCAGACCTGTAAGGACTGTATTCACCAACCTCTGAAAAGTGGCAGGTGCATTCTTCAGACCAAAGGGCATCACCACAAATTGATAATGCCCACTAGGGGTTGAGAATGCTGTTTTTGGCTTTGCATGATCAGCTAGTCTGATCTGCCAGTAGCCAGCTGTCAAGTCAAATGTGCTTAGATACTTGGCTGAGGCCAAAGTGTCTATTAGCTCATCTGCCCTTGGTATTGGATGGGCATCAGTCCTAGTGACTGCATTGAGACCCCTGTAGTCCACACAAAACCTCATCTCTCTTTTTCCACCACTGGTGTGAGGTTTTGGCACAAGGACCACTGGACTAGCCCAAGGGCTATCTGAGGGTTCAATAACTCCCAAATCCAACATTTTCTGGACTTCTGTCCTGATACAGTCCCTGACATGGTCAGGTTGCCTATAAATCTTATTTTTAATAGGCAGACTGTCCCCAGTGTCCACTTCATGAGTGCACAAGGTGGTCTGACTGGGTGTCAGTGAAAACATGTGTCTAAACTTATTGAGCACCTGTCTACAATCAGTTTGCTGCTGGGTAGTGAGGCTGCCTGCCAAGGCTACACCATCTACTGACCCATCGTCAGGGTTCTGTGAGAGCAGGTCAGGGAGTGGGTCACTCTCTTCCTCCTGCCCTTCATCAGTAGCCATGAGCAAGCCCATATCTGCCCTGTCCACATATGGTTTTAACCTGTTGACATGGAGAACCCTGTGGGGACTCCTGGGTGTTCCTAGGTCTACTAAGTAGGTAACCTCACCCTTCTGCTCAACAATGGTGTGGGGTCCACTCCATTTGTCTTGGAGAGCTGCTGGGGCCACTGGCTCCAACAACCACACCTTCTGTCCTGGCTGATAAACAGTCAGCACAGCCTTTTGGTCATGCCAGGCCTTTTGAAGTTCCTGGCTAGCCTCAAGGTTTTTAGTTGCCTTTTTCATATACTCAGCCATCCGGGAGCGGAGACCAAGTACGTAGTCCACTATGTCTTGCTTTGGGGGCTTGAGAGGTAACTCCCATCCTTCCTTCACCAAGCACAGTGGACCCCTGACAGGGTGGCCAAACAAAAGTTCAAAAGGGCTGTAACCAACCCCTTTTGAGGCACCTCCCTATATGCAAATAAAAGGCAGGGCAAGAGTATGTCCCATCTTCGCCTAAGCTTTTCTGGGAGCCCTTTAATCATGCCCTTCAAGGTTTTGTTGAATCTCTCAACTAAACCATTGCATTGTGGGTGATAGGGTGTGGTGAACTTGTAAGTCACTCCACACTCCTTCCACATTGCTTTTAAGTATCCAAACATAAAGTTAGCACCCCTGTCTGATACCACCTCCTTAGGAAAGCCCACTCTTGAGAAGATTCCCAGGAGGGCCCTTGCCACCACAGGTGCTGTAGTGGTCCTAAGGGGAATAGCCTCTGGGTACCTGGTGGCATGATCCACTACCACCAGGATAAACCTGTGCCCAGATGCTGTTTGGGGATCCATGGGACCAACAATGTCAATCCCCACCCTTTCAAAGGGAACCCCCACCACAAGTAGTGGTATCAGGGGGGCCTTTGTAGTGCCACCTGCCTTGCCACTGGCCTGGCAGGTTACACAGGAGCGACAAAACTCCTTGGTGTCTTCAGACATGTGGGGCCAGTGAAAGTGAGGGACAATTCTGTCCCAAGTCTTGTTCTGGCCCAGGTGACCTGCTAAGGGAATATCATGGACTAGGGTCAATAGGAAGCCCCTGAACTTCAGAGGTATAACCAACCTCCTGGTAGCACCAGGCTTGGGGTCTCTACACTCTGAGTACAAGAGTCCATCATCCCAATACACAGTATGGGGACCACTAGCTTTCCCAGCAGCCTCAGCAGCAGCTTGCTGTCTGAGGGGTTCAAGAGAGGGGCAGCTCTGCTGCTCCTGGCTCAGATCTGCCCTGGAAGGTCCCCCTGTCCCCAAGAACTCAACCTGGTCAGGTTCAAGCTCCTCTGGGACAGTTCCTTCCTCAGGACTGAGATCATCCCCCTCAAGGGACTGATCTTCCTTCTGAGCCAAGGGGAAGGCACTGCCTTTACCCTACTACTCCTCCTCTTGGAAGGCACTTGGTCCATTATTCCAGAATCCAAGGCCTGTTCAGTGCTAGACATTTTGGCTTGTGACCTGGTCACAGCAAACACATCTGCAGGGATCCCCAGCATTTCTGCATGGGTCCTGAGCTCCACTTCTGCCCAAGCTGAAGTTTCTAAGTCATTGCCAAGCAAGCATTCAACTGGTAGGTCTGCACTTACCACAACCTTCTTAAGGCCAGTTACCCCTCCCCAGGAGAAGTTAACAACTGCCAGAGAATGGTCTGTTCTGACATTGCTAGCATTGGTCACTTAGTACATCTCACCAAGTATAACTTGCCCAGGATTCACAAGGTCTTGTGTCACCATGGTGACACTTGCCCCTGTGTCCCTAAATGCCAAAGCCTCTCGTCCATTGATTAAAGGCTGTTGTCTGTACTTGCCCAGATTACTGGGACTCACAGAGGAGGTCACATCCATGCCTCCATCACAGACTAACACAGCCTGAGTGAGTTCTCTGACTAGGTCAGAGCCCATCTCAGTACCCAGGGTCAACCCTACTAAACCCTTGGCTGTAGTACTCCCACCACCAACTGTAACTGTACTAGGGGGAACAGGTGCCTTAGGGGCATTGGTGGGGGCTGGAGTCGAGTCTTTGGACTTGGTGCAATCACTGGTCCAGTGGGTCTTTTGCTTACAGACCTTGCACCATGGTTTTCTTTGGCCTTCCCCTTTGGTAGACTGTGAATCCCCACCTGAAGAAGATTTTTGGGGGCCTTGTGAAGACTTTTGATCTTTACCCTTCTCCCCACCCTTATCAGAGTTCTTAGAATCTTGCTTCTTAGGGTCACCACCTTGGTTCTGTACCTTCTGCCTCACCCTGGTTCTGACCCATTTGTCTGCCTTCTTTCCCAATTCTTGGGGAGAGGTCAGATCAGAGTCCACCAGGTACTGATGCAACAGCTGATTTTGACAGTTATTAAGAATCTGCTCCCTCATTATCAGATTGTACAATCCTGTGAAGTCACACACCTTACTGCCCATCAACCAGCCTTCCAGAGCCTTAGCAGAACAATCCACATAGTCTACCCAGTCTTGAGTCTGTGCTTTTTGGGCATCTCTGAACTTTAACCTGTATTGTTCAGTTGTTAGGCCAAACCCATCAATAAGAGCACTCTTCAAGACCTTGTAATTATCAGCATCCTCTTCTCTTACAGTGAGGAGCTTGTCTCTACCTTTGTCTGCAAAGGAGAGCCACAAGATTGCTGCCCACTGCTCCTGAGGGACCTTCTGTACTTTACAGGCCCTCTCTAGAGCAGTTATCCATTTGTGGATGCCATCCCCACTCTGGTAGGGAGGGACAATCTTGCTCAGGTTTCTATGGTCATAATACCTTTCCCTATCTCTAGGGATATGGCTGCCACCATGGGACTCTAGTCCCAACTGTTTTCTCTCTCTAAGGAGATCTAGGGACTCCCTATCTAGGGCCAATTGCTGTTTTCTGAGTTCAAGCTGAGCTTCCTCATACTGAATCAGCCTCTTTCTCCTCTCATGAGAGGATTCCCTCCTATGAGAGGAGACAGAGGTCCCTATTGAGGTGCCAGAGTGGTTAGACTCCTGAGAAGGAGATCTAGACCTTCTAGGCACACTCACAATCCTTCCTGGGGGGACAAAGTGGAGGTCATCCTGAGCCTCCTCCTCATCCACAGGAGGAATTGGGTTTTCCAGGTCAGGGTCATTGTCACCCTCCTGGTCAGTTCCAGAGGGGGGCTGGGGGTGTTGCTACCCCTGGCCCCATCCTCATCTTCTGCCCCACCCTCTGCACCTACCCCTTCAGTCCCTAAGGGCCTGTTGAGATCATCAGCCATTAACATCTCTCTCAGATGTTGGGTGGTGGGACTTTGGCCTGTCTTCAGTTTCCTCACATTGCATATTGCTCTCAATTCCAAGAATGGGAGTGTATCATACTTGGAGGGAAGAAGCCCATTGGCTTCTGGCAAGGACTCACTGGGTCCTGGCTTTGAAGACATCACTAGTGAGGTGTGGTGTATGCACTACCTACTCTAGTGTGGCCTACTAAACTCTCTTGAGTTGTAGAAAGGGTGTGCTATCCCTTGACACACAACTCTAAGTTCAGTAGAACTTACTGTATACTAAGCTTAATTTATATGTACCTTAGGTACCTTTAGTGGTTTTCAGTTGATCAATTCAATTGAGATTATCTGGTAAAACAATAGCAAGCTGGAATCCCACACGCTGCACACCAATGTGAGAAGTTGGCCTGGCATATGCTGTCCACTATTTGTAGTGGGCACCTTGCACCAGTCCAAACAACCCCTTATTGGAGATAGGTTAAAGACAACCTTTATTGAAAGCTATCCTAGTGGTAGCTATGGAGAGCAGCCTTCAGGCTAAGTCTTGAAGGAATGTAAAGCAGCTTGTTTTACCAGTCTATAATCTCTTGAGTGACCAAATGAAAGAGCACCACACAGGTATATATTCAAAATATATGTATTTATTGCTAAACACACCCCTCTAGTCTCTTTATGAGGCTAGAGTTCGAAGTACATAAGTTATAAGTTATTTAAACACAGTAATAGCACAAATACACGTTTGGGCCCTAGGGGCGTACCAAGCCATATACCAGTATAAGAACCACGACTGAGCTAGACACTAGGCCTAGAGACTCTAGAAGTGCTTGGACCACAAGGAACCACCCAAGGTAGTGACACAGGGGACCCACGGGGGACGCGTGCAGTGTAATTACACAGCCGCGAATCGCCGTTAACTTCTATGGAGAAAGTCGCGGTTTGGAAATTAAAGAAAAGGGACACTTAAAGAAGGACTTGGAGCAAACCCTTTGAGAACTAGGTCGTTCTAGAGTCTCTACCCATGGGAGCACCGGAGTACTCTTGTTACCTCACCCAGGGAAGCCGGGTGCATAGGTGCCTTTCGGGGTCGGGTTTCGTCGTCGATTTGAATGGCGATCTGCTGCAAAGTGCTGCTGGCGACCAAGTGAAAAGTGTCCGGGTGGATCCAAGTGTGGATCGGAGATCTGAAGAACCTGAAAGCAGAGGGGACAGAGTCTGGGTCACTAGCCAGTGACCAGGAAGGCGATGAGCAGATGCCCACCGATGTCGAGTGCTTCAGGTAGGTTGACAGTCATCTTGACTCTTCAGCCACGAGGTCCAGGAGGTGTTGTCAGTGACCAGGAGCAGGATTCGGGCTGGTACACGATGTTTGTCGAGTGCTGAGGTGTCGGCGACCGGATTGGACCCAACAAGCCTTGGCAACGGCAAGTCTCGATGTAGATGAAGATTGACGATGATGCAGACCAGCAAGGTCTGAGGAACTCACCCAGCAAGGGTAAGTGAGGGCAAGCCTGGAGCAACCAGGGAGCCCAAGTAGAAAAAGATTGGCCTTCGTGAAGGGCTACTAGCCAACGGTCTAACAACCGCGAAGGAGCCTTGAGACAATGCACGTGGAGCTGGCTCACAGGACATTCGTGGAGTGGAGGCCAGTGATCTTCGGTGCAGTTGGTGCTGGAGGCTAGGGCTACTCGGCGCCCAAAGCACGACTTCGTGGGAGACCCAGAAGAGGATGCACTTGCAAATGCGTGCGGTGTCCAGGGGTCATGGTTCCACATTATCCAGGACAGCTACGGGCCTCAGCTTTGCTGGGGACTCAGGGCAGCCTCGGGGAAGTCTGGAAATCTACCTCTGGTGATGCAAAGACTTCGGCGTCCGACGGGAGCTTAGGCGATGCAGACCGGACAATTGCTTCTTTGGTGCCTGCCAAGCAGGGGAGTCACTCCTTGACCCCAAGGGAGATTCTTCAGTCCTCTAATCTTGTAGTAGAGCGTCGAAGGTCCAGGATTCTGTGTCAGAGTTTCGTCCAGGGATAATCTAAAGTCCTAAGGACTGGGTTCCTATACTTATGCTAAGTTTAGGGGTTGGACTTACTCTGTGGCCCCACCTATGGGTGGGTCAGGGCAGAGGGGTGGCTACACCCCTTTCCCTTTGTCCAGTTCGTGCCAAAGCAGGGGCTGCAAGCCCCTGATCCGGTTTGAACTGGGGTATGCACAGGGACACCAAACGTGCCCCCAGTGCAGGACTTCAAAGCACCCGAAAGTGCTCCCGCCCAGCCCCAGTACACACTATCCTGTCTGGGGAGGTGGTCACACCTCCCTGGGACAGGAAACCTATTGTCCAGGCCTCCCTGCCGGAGTTTCGGTCAGCAGCAGGAGGCCAGACTTGTGTCTGTGGCAGCAGCATCCATTTTGTGATGCCAGGGCTTTAGAAAGAAGTTACCGGCCAAGCCAGGGTTAACATGTCTCTCCCTCTAGAAGGGTGGAATGCTACCCCCGCCGCCAGAATTGGCGGGGGGTAGTATTCCAAGATGTTTGACACCAAACACGACATGTTTCGGTGCAGCCATCCCAAAGTTAGCATTTAACGCGAGGTTATAATGCGCTTAAGAGTATATGGTCAGGCTGCACTACAAACAGCATCAGAGAAGGGTCTCCGAACGCTGCAGAGGGGCCCTGCTCATGCAGGGGCACCCTCTCACATAGGAACCACGCACTCTGCCTTCAGGATTGATAAGGCCTGCCATAGGAGTGACTTATAGGTTTATATGTGTGTATGTATATAGTGATATAGGTAGCCTACATCACAGTAAGGGGTGCATGCACCACCTTACCCAGGCTGCAGTAGCAGACCTGTGGTGTCAGTTTGGGTGGCCTTCCAGGGGTGGCATAATACATGCTGCAGCCCCTGGTAGGCCTCTGAGGTACCTATGCCCTGGGTACATAGTATACCATATACTAGGGACTTATAAGGGCACTCCAGATTCCAATCAGAGATGTGCCTAAGGCACATGGAAATCATTTTAGAGAGGAAGCAGCTAGGCTGGGGTTCTGATTAGCAGGGCCCCAGCCAGACTAAGGTCGAAAAACAGTGAAGCATCAGCAAAAAGTGGGGGTACCCATGTGAAGCAGATCCTACTCTCCTACAAACGGACCAGGGATTGCGAAGGGACCTCAAGAGGAATCACAAAGTGCCAGCCCACGGAACACTCGTGGAGTGTAGGCTGGAAATCTTCAGTGGAATTACTGCTCGGGGTCAGGACTACAAGTAGCCCAAAGCACAGCTTCAGGGATCGCCGAAAAGCATATGCTGCTGCAAATGTACACGGTGCCCAGGGGTACGGGTTTCACGGTCCCCACGAGGGGTACGGGCCTCAGAATTGCTGAGAGCGCAGATCAACCTTGGAGACTTTGGGAACCCACCTCCTGTATTGCAGAAATCTTCTGAGTCCTTCAGGAGCTTCGTAGATGCAAACCGGTCAGATGCATTTAGGTGCCTGCTCAGCAGGGGAGTAACTCCTTTACTCCAGGAGAGATTCTTCAGTCGTCCAGCAAAGCGTAGATCATCGAAGGTTACTTGGTTTCTGTAGCAGAGTTTAGTCCAGGTAATATCTAAAGTCCTGTAGCCAGGGGTTCCTACTTTATACCCAAGGAAGGGGTGGGACAAACTCTGGGGACCCACCTATGGGAGGGTCAGGACAGAGGGGTGGCTACACCCATGTCCTTTGTCCAGTTTCATGCCAGAGCAGGGGCTGATAGCCCCTGCAACCGGTTTGAGCTGGACTATGCACGAGGACACCAAATGTGCCCCCAGTGCAGACATCAAAGCACTCTGAGAGTGCACCCACCCAGCCCCAATACACTAAAGCCTGTCTGGGAGGTGGTCACACCTCCCTGTGACAGGAAACCTATTGTCAAGCCTTCCCCTGCCGGAGTTTCATCCAGCAGCAGGAGGGCAGACTCGTGTCTGTGGCTGGCAGTATCCATTTTGTGATGCCAGGGTTCTGTGAAGCTGGTACCGGGTGTACTGGTGTTGGCATATTTCTCCCTCTAGGAGGGTGGAATCATACCTCCCACACCAGTTACTGGTGTGGAGGTATGATTCCAAGGTGTTTGACACCAAACACGACTTGTTTCCATGCAGCCATATGAAAGTTAGCATTTACCGCGAGGTTATAATGCACTTAAGAGTATATGGTTGGCTGCATCACAAACAACCCTGGAATAGTGATTCCGAAGGCTGCAGAGGGGCTCTGCTCATGCATGGGCACTCTCTCACATAAAACCCAACACCCTGCCTTCAGGATTGATAAGGCCTGGCATAGGGGTGACTGATGGGCTTATATGTGCAGTGATTAGGATAGATATAGTGAACCTATATCTAAGTAAGGGGTGCATACACCACCTTACACAGGCTGCAGTAGCAGACCTGTTGTGTCATTTTGAATGGTCTCTCAGGGGTGGCATAATACATGCTGCAGCCCCTGGGAGGCCTCTGGGGTACCTATGCCCTGGGTTCATAGTATACCATATACTAGGGACTTATAAGGGTACCCCAGAATCCAATCTGGAGTGTACCTAAAGTACATGCAATCAATTTAAAGGGGAAGCAGATAGGCTGGGGTCCTGAATAGCAGGATCCCAGCCAAACTAAGTCGAAAACCAGCAAAACACCAGGAAAAAAGTGGGGGCAACCATGCAGTCAGATTCCACCTTCCTACAGCCCTAATCTTATACTCTTCCCTCAGCCTTTGCTTCAGGGCAACTATGAGATTCCTTTGGGTCTTGGAACAGTTACTGTCAAATCACTTGTCCTCCTTGCTCTTACTTTGTCTACCTTGGGACAGAAGATTAGAGGAGATCTGCTCACATAATCTGTTAAAGGCATTAAGGACCACCTCATCCTGCATGCCACACACTAAACACAGGGCAATGTTCTCCGCATTCACCGTATAAAGGTTTTCTAGGAATACCTCAGGGATCACCCTGTCCCACTTCAATCTACTCGTCTGGTCCTTGGTGTTAATATCACTATTAAGGAGACCTTTTCTTGCGTAACCATCCATGTCTAATTCCTAGTCCAGTTCCAACACTATGGGATTATGGTCACTGAAATTATTCCAGGATGCCCTCAGGGACTTTACTAGGAAAAACAGTGGTGCAGACAGAAGAATAAAATCAATAGTGAAATGACAACCCCTACCAGTGAACAAGGGTAAGACTTCACCTTCCCTGACTGACCCATACAGTACAAGTTACTTCCCGCCAAAATATCCTCCAACAAGTCACCTTCCTCTGACCGTTCAAAGTATATTACCGAGGGGCTTACATCAAACGGTCCTTTTGCTAAGAGACAACCTCGTTGACATCAATGTATGTTAAAGTCACCAAGAATTATTATGTGGTGGTTCGAAGGCCTTTTCTCCCCTTCTTTTCTCCTCTCTAAGATAAGAAGGCCACCCTTTGCATGCCCCATGAGTGAGGGGGACGCAGCTTTAAAGAAGGAAAAGCTGTCTATATAAAATGAATTTTCAGTGTCACATGTTTCCTGCATAGCCACAATGTGATTCCCCCTCCAAATTTCAAACCATCTTGCATAATCCCTTTTGGATTTTAACCCAATAATATTCCAGGTCATATTTCTCATGCTTGCTTCGCTCCCAGCTCGTCTGCGGCAGGGGCAGAGCATTGTCAGCATAAAGTTGGCTTTCCCGGACAGAAGATTGCTTCACGTTCTAGTTGTTGCACATGCAATCTTCCGTCCTCGGCTCACTTACCTTTACGCTTCCAGACACCTTCACGTCTCGTCCGACGTCTCCTGTGGGCCACAGTTTGTCGGCTCCTTGTCGTACTTGTTTGGCATCCTACGCTGCTCCCGTTTAGCTACAGCTCTGGTTTCTGGGTTACCTGCAAAGAAAAAAGACATAATTGAACAATGGCGGTAACATGCTCGGTCGCAATGCAAGGCTTATTATGATTCCTATGTGCATATTTTATCTGATAAAGTCCTACTGTCTTATGGAGATCCGCTCTTTCTACAGTACTGGTATTCTGCAATATTATATAAAAAGAGGCAACACTTGGTGCATATTTTCTGCCTTCTTAAAGAAACATGTAATTGAATTAACCTGAAAGGCTCTGCACACTTTTGTTTCTACTAAAAATCTGATATACAAGAAGTTATTGTGTGTATAATTATATATATATATATATATATATATATATATATATATATATATATATATCTTCCAGGCTTTGGATCATCCTGCATTTTTGGGCCTTACATTATCGCTTGTTATAGTAAGCTTTTAGGTATGCTTTCACTCTCATTCATTTATATAGAGCAGTGCTAATATAGATAACCTGTTTTGCTTCTTCAAATCTACAAACTTCTCTTTCTATTCATAGATTGTATACCTCTCCTGTGTATGCAGTTCCTTACTTAAGTTACGGAGGAGGGGATTATTACAGGTATTATGATACATATAGGCAAATGTCTCCTTGCACTGTAGTATGATACCTGTAGGAATTGACACATTTATTGATGTCCCTGTTCTCTTCTTTATATACAGGAAACACATAGAGACTCCCGGGGCACCACACACCTTCCTGCGCTGCCTTCATGGGACCTGTTATTTTTCTCTTCCCTTCCCCTGGTCCCCATTTCACCTTGGCTAGCTTTGACTTAGTTGGGCAATCTTGGTGGAGGGAGGAAGTTGGGACCTTGCTTCGTTGTCTCACTATCGCTCCTGCGGAAACACAAGTGTGAACTGCCAATTACTTTTAATGGGAACGTCTGATTACACATGGGCTTAATCAGGGAAGTATATTAACCCAGCGTGCCCTTGGACTTGGGGCTAGAGGGTTCAACTTGTTGCAGACTCAATCATTATTATCCAGCCCACACAAAGGCACAAACTAATTCTTGAATGGCATTTCCATTCTTGGAGCCTCTCCTTGTACCATCACTTGGGACCTCAGAGCGGGCTACCCGTTACCAACTGAGTGGGGGATAAAAATACTGCAGGGGAAAAACCCTGATCCCTGTGGCATTGTCCTGCATAATAAAGCTGCTCTGAACAAAGTCCTTCACAAATCTGGGATGCCTTAGATTCATTTTAATGCAACCCCCTCAATGTTCTTCCCCTCAAATCCTACCCAGGCAGCTCTTCTCACCATGATAATGTGAGGGGATAAGAGTTGTCCATTAACTAAGATCTTATCACACCAGCATTTTACCTTGCACATGAGGTCTTCTGTTGTTTTCCTCGCACCTTGCTTGATGGGAGGTCCCTCGTTAAAACCCCTACAAATGATGCAGATTTGGGAGGGAGATGTAATAGAGTGGCATTGCTGACCTGTGACAAAGGCGACCTATTAAGTTCAGATATGTTATGGTCTTTACCCCTGCACTGCTGGGTAAACTCCTGCCCATTTGCTCTTTTAACATGGGCTGCTCAGTGGGTTCCATCCCCAATCCCTTGCAGTGATAGTGGAGCAGTTTGCGCCCCTGGAGCGATATTGCTGGACCCTTCTGGCACCTCCACTGAACCTGTGGGCAGAGGGCCCCTTACACCCAAGCCATCAGCACAAACATCAACCGCAGAACCACCAGGCCTCTTAGATACAGCAGACAGATCCTTATCATAGATAACCCCCTTACCAACACCAGAGCTGGAGTAGGAATGCTTAAATAACTTAGGGCCTGATTACGAGTCTGGCGGTCTTCCGATCACCAGACTCGCAGTGGCACAGCAGTGGCGGTCCATTGTCTGCTGTATTACGACTTCCAAACTCGTTGCAGCGGTGGACCGTCGGCTGCACCAGGGAACAGGGATTCCCTGGTGGTGGCGCAGGAGCGCCACAATGCAATATGATGAGCGGGGACTGGCACAGTCCCGCTCAGCATATTACGAGTGTGTGCCCCCCTGTCTGTACTCCCACAAAGTTACAGCATGGCATGGACGTCCACGTCCATGCCGTACTGGAACTTTTTTGCTGTTTCCATTGTAGTGCCTGTTTTCCAGGCACCGCCATGGGAATAGCAAATAACTGCTGACCGTATTATGAGTTGCACATTTGCAACTCTTAATACGGTCGGTGGTGCTTGCGCGGTTTTGGCGCAGCGGAAGTGGCATTGTGCCGTCGCCACTGAGCCAAAGTTGTAATCAGGCCTTTCGCCTCAGTTCCCTCAAGACACAATAATAGCGGTGCCATGCCAATAAACCTTTTAACAAAGCCTGAAGCTTAGACAGCATCATGTCTAAGGCCAGGTCAACTTTAGGATCATCACCCGTATTCAGAGTAGCAGCTGCCCCCTTTCGGCTTGACATTGCTCTCTTCACCCCCCCCTTCTTTGTAACCGGTAGTTCTACAGGGGGTGTATTATCTACACCAGGGGGGTCCTTTATAACCACTAAGTGTGTATCAGAAGACAAAGATGTTAACCCAGGCAAGTGGCTATCCTCCACAACAATGTCATCTCGGTAGGTCAGACCATGGTCTCTTCGAAAAGTTTCCAGGGAAAGTATCCTTTCAGCCAATTTAATTTCTTTCGTAATAACACTCGCCGCCTCACCAGAAAGGAGTCAATGGTGGTAATTGTGTCTCCACCCGGGAAGCCTGATGTCAGCTTCCTTCACCCACTGGGAACTGTTGGAATCCATGTGTATACTAGTGCAATAGATGCTGGTCTCTGTTACCTTACAGGTCAAAAGGAGTGGCCAAGCCCAGCCTCCTCTGGCCGCTGATGGGTGCAGATGGGCCCGCACTTGGCCTAGGCTTCTCCCGGGCACGTCTCATGCTGCGGGACTTGACATGGCGCTTAATGCGCTTGGGGGTATGGTATGCTCCCCCCAACAGGTTCTGGTGGTTCCTGGTGGTGACTCCTGGCACAAAGAACGCTGGGACAGGCAGTCTTTTCCCCAACAACGATGCAGCTCTCCTGTGCTGCGGGACTTGGCAGAGCGCTATATGTGGCTGGGGGTATGGGATCCTCCCCCAACAGGTACTGGTGGTTGCTAGTAGTGCCTCCTGGCACAAAGAATGCTGGGACAGGAAGTCCCTTCCCCAACTGCAATGCGGCTCTCCCCAGTTCAATATTTTGTCTAAATACTTCATTTGAAACACACAGTTTGATCACAGGACAATAAAAATGAATAGAAAACTGGACACGAAATAAAATTAAGAAGTAAAGTATTATGTGCTTGGTTAATAACACAAAGCACGCTATAAACACAGCACAATACTACAAAATACTGCCAACAACCATAGAGACACTGCTGACTGTTGAAAAGCTATAGAGATTTATTTCTTCTTCAAAGACATTACAGAGATATTGAAAATTATACCTCATCACCCCCATCTATATATTTCTACATAAAACAGGTACATTTCTATGTGTATCTGTATGGCTCTTCCAGGAAATGGTACTTATAACTTGTAGTTAGATAATTCAGAAGATATGCCATTAGGTGGCCTGGCATTGGTAATGCAATTTGTAAAACTCTGCTCTAAGCATTGCTGTCTTCTATGCTATCACATATATTAAATTACTTAGTTAGATATATTAACAGTTGGCCATGCACAACATCTATGTTTTTTTTTCCACAATCCAATTGATTAGTGTTTCCCCAGTGTTTCATGATGACTACTACCATATGATCATCTTGAACTGTAAATGTTCTAAATGATGAAATATTAGTGTCACAGAAATGCTAGTTTTGTTAGAAAACACATAAAAAGGCAAGCAATGATGGATTGACTGTGTGCTATGATTATTAAATACAGTCAGACATCACTGTAGTAGTGTATTATTAACTTAACATCCACCATGAAGCCACTATAAGTTACATGTTTAACTTGTCTTAGCTTACCATTTATCTCTATATTAAATACAATGTATTATTTCTGATACCTGAAAAAATATGGTTAATATTGGTAGAAGCTCTTTATCTTTTGAGACAGTTGCTAGCTCTGAAAATTTAACATGCTATACGTGATGTATTATGATAGGGTATAAGCAATGCATGGGGATGGTGAGAGTTACTGTTAATTTAGTCAGGCTAGCAAGTTGAAAACACTACAGCTGCAGCCTGTAAGCTAGGAGTTCCCAGACTCAGATTCTTTGGTGGAAGATATCTATCTATCTATCTATCTATCTATCTATCTATCTATCTATCTATCTATCTATCTATCTATCTATCTATCTATCTATCTATCTATCTATCTATCTATATTCACTGAAAAAATGGGTTACAGGGACGCTATAGTTAGGCGTAGATTCCACTTGTACAAAACCATAGAAATTCAGCAGTTATATTTACCTGAGCTGACTATAAGTTACGCCCCCAATGCACTGCTTATGATCTCACATATTACATCACTCATGACATGGTCAGTGACATCACTGATGACATCTCAAATGACATCGCTGATGATATCACAGATGACATCAAGTGAGTGAAGGTATTTTTAAAGGTTGATGAGTGCTAAACATACATACTAACCTACTACAAAAGTTAAATTAATATACTAGTTGCACTACTACTGCATGATACTACTTCTAACATATATTTAGTGAGTGGCTCTGTGATTGTATGTATCCTTTTGTGTATGGATGTGTAAGTGGCTGTATGGGTATATAAGGAGGGTGTGAGTTGCTGTGTTGGAGAGTGAGATGGTGTGTGAGTGGTTGTATTGGTGAGTGAGTGGTGGTGTGAGTGGCTCTATGTGTGGGGAACTGGGAGTGTAGTGACTGTATGGGGGAGTGAGCGAGTGTCTGAAAAGCTGTATGAGTGAGTGATTGGGTGTGTAAGTGACTATATGTGTGAGTGAGTGGCTTTTTGAGTGGGTGTTTGGTTAACTGAGTTGGTGTGTGAGTGGCTGTATTGGAGAGTGAATGTCTGTGTGAATGGCTGTCTGGGTGAGTGAGCAGATGTTGGAGTGCTTGTATGTATGTGTGAATGGGTATGTAAGTGGGTATGTGGGTATGTGTGTATGTGAGTGCTTGTATGGGTAAGTGAGTGGCTGTATTGAGAGGCTGTATGAGTGAGTGAGTGGGTGTGTCAGTGACTGTATAGGTAAATAAGTAGGTGTGTGAGTAGCTGTGTGGGTGATTGTGTGCCCATGTGACTGGCCATATGGGTGAGTGTCTGTTTGTATAAATGGTTGTATGGATGAGTAAATGGTTATGTGAGTGGCTGCATGAGTGAGTGAGTGGGTGTATGAGTGTCTTTATGGAGGAGTAAGTGGGTGTGTGAGTACTGGTATGGATTTGTGAATGGGTATGTGAGTAGTTGTGCGGGTATGTGAGTGGGCGTACAAGAGTTTGTATGGGGGTGTGAGTTGGGGTTATGAGTGGTCCTGTGGATGATGTAATCAGTGATGTCATTTGAGATGCCATGAGTGATGTCACTGACCATGTCATGAGTGATATATTATGTGCGGTCATAAGCAGTGCAATGCGAAGGCATAAGTAATAGTTAGCTGAGGTAACTATAACTGCTAAATTTCTATGGTTTTGTGCGAGTGAAACCTGAGCCTAACTATAACGAGCCTGTAACCTTTGATTTTTTCAGTGAATTTCTAAGGTTTTTTTCATTTTATTTCCTAACTATAACGACACTGTAACCTTTAGTTTTTTAAGTGAATTTCTATGTTTTTTAACTAGTAGTCGCATTTGCAGAGTGGTGGAGAAAAGGGGCGGGGCATCTGAGCAGCTCTCAGAAATGTTGCTGGGTCAGACTTACTGGAGGCAACAGGAGGGCTTCTGGGCCCCAAAGAACTCTCAGCATCCAAGAGGGCTTCATCCCCCAACCAGCAGTGCGACAGGAGGCACCTTAGAAGAGTGGTGGAGAAAGGGGGCGTGGCCTCCGAACACCTCTCAGCAGTTCTGCTGTGTGGGACATACTGGAGATAACAGGAGGGCTTGTTGGCTCCCAAGGACACTAACAGCCAAGGGGACATCATCCCCCAACTAGCAGTGTGCCAGGAGGTGCATTTGCAGATTGGTGGAGAAAGGGAGCATGGCCTCCGATGCCCTCACAGCAATTGCGCTGTGTGGAACATTCTGGAGGTAACAGGAGGCTTTGTTGGCCCCCAAGGACCCTCTGGAGCCAAGGGGACTTCATCCCCCAACCAGCAGTGCACCAGGAGGCGCGTTTGCAGAATGGTGGAAAAAGGAGGTGTGGCCTCTGAAGTCATCTTAGCAATCAGGCTATTTGGGACTTACTGGAGGTAACAGGAGGGCTTGTTGTCCCCCCATGGACCCTCACCATCCAAGGGGACTTATTCCCCCAACCAGCAGTGTGCCAGGAGGCATGTTTTCAGAGTGGTGAAGAAAGGGGGCGGGCCTCCAGTGACTTGCTGGTCCTTTTTAAAAAATGTTTACTTTAATTTTATTTGGGGAGGGGGCCACGTGGCCCCTCTCCCCGGGCCGATTCTGGGGCCAGGGATCCCATTCCAGGGGCCCAGATTTATTTTCTTTGTTTTGTTTTAGATTAAAGGAAGGGGGGCCGGGGCTTGGCATCTTTTTTTTCAATTTTAATTTTACAATAAAGGGAGAGGGACCCACACGGCCCCCACCCATGCCGATTTTGGCCCCGGGGACCCCATCCCTCAGGGCCTGGCCTTTAGTGTGGGTGTCCTGGTCACACCTATGGCATCCACTTAGAAATGTTGGGAGCCAACATTGTTTTGACAGAGAGGAGCTGGTGAACATGCAGCTCTCTCTCTGTCAAAGCTAATTGTGCTCTACCTCTAGCAAGCAAGAGAATTTTGTTCTGCTCTCGCTTGCTAGTTGCAGAGCACAGTTTGCTATGGCTTGGCAGGAGCGGTAAAGATCCCGCCAAGCTATAGCAAACAGCTATGTCCCGGGTGGGTATACCGGGACATAGCAAGAGCCGCCCCAGGGGGGTGGCGGTCCCCAGGGCCATTATTGGCTCCAAGAGGGGGACAGTGTGGCCCCCATCATTTCTTATAATTTGCCACTGTAAGGTGGAGGTCCCCGGGGCCGCGGGGTCTGTGCAGACCCCATCACCCAGAGTCGGCATTTGAATTGTGAGGATCCAATCTCTCCATGAGGATATCTGCCCAGTGGACCCTGTTCCCTGGGGCCCAAATCTATACAGTGTCCTGGGGAGCCCATCCTGGGATACTCTGGTTCCCTACCCGCACTCTCCCTGGCAGGGAACTCAACTTTGCTCCCATTCAGGTGGGAGCAGTTGCAAAAAGCTGCTCCTGCCTGAGTGGGAAAAAGAACAATTGATGGACAGAATGCAGAACAATGTCATACATTCACCCCAGTACAGAGATCTGGGCCTAAATCCATCGTTTTTTTGCTCACCATGCCATTCCAGTTTGGACCCAGCCATATGCAAATCAGTCTTGACCCTGCGCCCAATGGGAACAGTCCAGCCCGAACTGCCAGGCCAGGTCCTCCCTGGACTGGAATCAAGCATCTTAGGACCGGTTTCAGGGTTTCACCCATCTTCAGCCAGGATAGCTTGACTCCAGTGGCATGGAGAGCATGGGACCCATGTCTGGGCATACCCGTCCCACTCGAGGTGACAAATGTAAAAAGAACAATTGATGGACAGAATGCAGAACAATGTCATACATTCACCCCAGTACAGAGATCTGGGCCTGAATCCATTGTTTCTTTGCTCACCATGCCATTCCAGTTTGGACCAGCCATATGCAAATCAGTCTTGACCCTGCGCCCAATGGGAACAGTCCAGCCCGAACTGCCAGGCCAGGTCCTCCCTGGAATGGAATCAAGCATCCTAGGAACGGTTTCAGGGTTTCACCCCTCTTCAGCCAGGATAGCTTGACTCCAGTGGCATGGAGAGCACGGGACCCACGTCTGGGCATACCCGTCCCACTCAGGGTGACAAATGTAAAAAGAACAATTGATGGACAGAATGCAGAACAATGTCATACATTCACCCCAGTACTGAGATCTGGGCCTAAATCCATCGTTTTTTTGCTCACCATGCCATTCCAGTTTGGACCCAGCCATATGCAAATCAGTCTTGACCCTGCACCCAATGGGAACAGTCCAGCCTGAACTGCCAGGCCAGGTCCTCCCTGGACTGGAAGCAAGCATCCTAGGACTGGTTTTGGGGTTTCACCCCTCTTCAGCCAGGATAGCTTGACTCCAATGGCATGGAGAGCACGGGACCCACGTCTGGGCATACCCGTCCCACTCGGGGTGAAAAATGTAAAAAGAACAATTGATGGACAGAATGCAGAACAATGTCTTACATTCACCCCAGTACAGAGATCTGGGCCTAAATCCATCGTTTTTTGCTCACCATGCCATTCCAGTTTGGACCCAGCCATATGCAAATCAGTCTTGACCCTGCGCCCAATGGGAACAGTCCAGCCCGAACTGCCAGGCCAGGTCCTCCCTGGACTGGAATCAAGCATCCTAGGACCGGTTTCGGGGTTTCACCCCTCTTCAGCCAGGATAGCTTGACTCCAGTGGCATGGAGACCACGGGACCCATGTCTGGGCATACCCGTGCCACTCGGGGTAACAAATGTAAAAAGAACAATTGATGGACAGAATGCAGAACAATGTCATACATTCACCCCAGTACAGAGATCTGGGCCTAAATCCATCGTTTTTTTGCTCACCATGCCATTCCAGTTTGGACCCAGCCATATGCAAATCAGTCTTGACCCTGCGCCCAATGGGAACAGTCCAGCCCGAACTGCCAGGCCAGGTCCTCCCTGGACTGGAATCAAGCATCCTAGGACCGGTTTCGGGGTTTCACCCCTCTTCAGCCAGGATAGCTTGACTCCAGTGGCATGGAGAGCACGGGACCCACGTCTGGGCATACCCGTCCCACACTGGGTGACAAATGTAAAAAGAACAATTGATGGACAGAATGCAGAACAATGTCATACATTCACCCCAGTACAGAGATCTGGGCCTAAATCCATCGTTTTTTTGCTCAACATGCCATTCCAGTTTGGACCCAGCCATATGCAAATCAGTCTTGACCCTGCTCCCAATGGGAACAGTCCAGCCCGAACTGCCAGGCCAGGTCCTCCCTGGACTGGAATCAAGCATCCTAGGACCGGTTTCAGGGTTTCACCCCTCTTCAGCCAGGATAGCTTGACTCCAGTGGCATGGAAGCAATGAGAAAGTGCTAGCTCCCACCAGCACCCAGTATGGCTCCCCCTGTGGCCCCCATTAACCCCTACAGTGTGAATGCCTGGGGTGGGCACCCACAATTATTTTTTTAAGGACTGGCTTCCACAAGGTGAGCTAGCTAGGGCCACAGGGGCCCTGTGTACCCCCCACAGTACCAAACATTAATGCAGCTGTGGGTGCCCTGGATGGGCAGTGGGGTACCCAATTAAGAGAAAAAAATGCTGGCTCACACCAGTTCCCTCTATGGGTACCAGCTTGGAAACAGGCTGGGGCGCAGGGCCCTTGGTCTCCCCCTGTAGCCCCTATAACAAAATTTATACTGTAGGTGTCCTGAGTAGGCACTGTGTGACACCCACAAGAATATATAAATCCATGAGTTCAGACCTGGGATTGGTGGAAGATCTAACGACTAACCAAATAAGTAAGGCCTCTTTTTCCGAGAAGTACCGGATATTACAACAAGAACATGAGCACTCCAACAGAGGAAAACACAAGGGCCATGGGAGAGGCGCAAAATCAAAAACAAAAAACAATGATAATGTAGGAAAAGAGCAAGCATCTGGCATGCGAACAAGAGGCCAAGGGCAGAAGAAAGACTGATGGGAGGACCAACAACAGAATTAACAGTAATTAACATTTCTCTCTTTCTGTCCAGCTAGGGGTGTAGATTATGCTCAGGTGAGGATAGACCTATATAAATTCATAAGGAAATTGAAACTGTACAAAATACACCACCTTAAACTCAAGAAGAAGAGTACCAATCCCACACTGCCTACCAACACTCAACCAAATCAGTCTATCAATGACATTGAAACACTGCATACTTTACACCACCTTGACACAACAAACAAGGAGCCTCACTTGGAGATACTTGCGATCCATTTGACCCGAGACAGATTATTGAATTGAAGACTGGAAACAGGTGCCACTGAAGACACAGATTTCAGGACACCATCACAATACATCCCACAAATACCTAAAGATAACATTGATTATTTTGTGAGGTGGTAGCCAATGACTTACTTGCTTTAAGCACAGAAACTAACAATACTCACAACCTACAAAAGAATCAATGGAAAGCTATACCAGCCCTACAGAATGACCCTAACCTAGTGATCAAACCATCAGACAAAGGGGGCAACATTGTTGTGTAATTCCTAAAAATACATAGGATCTGCTCGTTTAGACAACATAAACTAAGGGATTGGTGTCTAGACTGATTCCGGACACCCCCAAAGGATGTTAACCTTTAGACCAGCTAGCTCACAGTGCCACCATAAGCCTCCTAACCTTACCAAGGAGCGAATAGTTTCTAGCAACGATCGAACATGACAACCCTTGATCCTTCAGGGATCGTGAAAACAGTGCACTACTTTTCACTCAGTCACTCGTGCTCACTTGGTCTCACAGAGATACACAGAATAAATGATGGGGACAGTTTCAATAAGCATTTATTGAACTAGTGTCATTCTAGTATAAAACATGTTTGCTGCAACAATCATTAGACAGAAACAAATGTATAAGATTACAAGCAGCAACAGAGTAAATAAAAGGTAGAATTCTACCATGGTGCGAAAACAGTGAGTATATGCAGGCATATAGATACATTACAGTAATCAAGCGTACTCTTTAGATGCAAACCCTATCTAAGTGTACCTAGCATGTATGTGGGTGTAAAGCCAAGATTCCTCTAGGAAAGAGCCAACCCTGTTACCTGATGGGAGAGAACTAAGGACCCCGTCTTGGTCTTGAGTTGGACACCCCGCAAGGGATGTCAGACCGCTGCGTGTTGTAGCTTCTGCAGGCCGGGACCCCAGCATCTAGTGTTAATGTGGAAGCTTCTCCTCTTCCTATCTAGTGTTGGTATGACTCTTTTATACCATAAAGACAGCCTCGGGGTTCCTTACACAATCAATATGTTGTGAGTAGGATTATGTAAATGAGCCTAGAACAATACCTGCGATTATGCAAAGCAGTTCTTTCGCCCTAGGATGAAGATGACCATGACTTTTACACAGAGTATGTTCATGCTGCTATGTACGTAATGTGCAGGGACTTTTCTAAGAATCCTCTTGCTTAATAAATGAGGCTAGTATCCAAGAAACTGATCAATATTTATTCAGCACATAACCGGGTTAAAGGTCAGTGCTAAAAACGTTATGCAGAGTAAGGTAGGATAAATGTAGGTAAAAGGTCGTGTAGCTACCTAGGCCTAAATTGGGGTACATTGGGGTACATAACACCCACTCCTCATCCGAAGGTCGATTTGGTCAACTAATGCTAATATATGCCTGTTTAAAAAGCATAAAAACATTTTCATAAAACCAGTGTCTAAAAACAAGGTATATTTAAAAAATGATGCTATAAAAATTTAAAAAGCTCTATAAGTCTGCTAAATAGTCAATATACTGTAAGACCAACTGAGCACATAAAAAGCCATGGTGTTCAGTGAGAGCAGAGAAAACAAAACAAAAAACCCCAATGTTTTTGCATTCCAATTTGGCTTGTTTTGAAAAATGGGCAGAACTGTTCCCATCATACGGTGAGCCAAATGTTTATGTATCCTGTGTGGGAGACACAGCATCACTGTCGCTTGCATCCGCAGATGACGGTCCCTGTAACACCTCTTGTACCAGGTCAATGGAGCAAAGGTGATCATCTTCAGTTCCCACAGCAGCCGCCAAGGGAACACTTGATACCTGTGAACCTGTTGTAGAGCTGTTGTCCGTTTCGATAGGAACTGAAGCATCCCGTGAGGGCTCTAACAATGCTGTCATCAACATGGGAATACGCTGAGGACACTGTAACACATGGGCCTTTTAGGGGTCCAGTAGTACGTCTATGTCCGGTGGCGCAACTGATGGAAGAGTCAGAAATATGTCCAACACACATTTGTATCCGCAGAATAGGCAGTGGAGAACAGGCTAGATGCAGTCAACCCAGACTGGCCTGAACGATGGGAACCAATGCTCGCTTAGCTCCCGAAGCTGCGGTGTGCCCAGATGGAGTACTATGCGCTCACAGCAATGTCGCACCAGGAGTGCCTTTTCCATCTCTTGAGGAACTGGGCCGTCCATTGCGTAGAGGGAAAATTAAAACCAGGATACCCAGTACAAGTAGAAGGACCTGCAGAAGCCCTCCAAAAACGCTTCCCAATACAGAATGTATAAATGCTGGAATAACTCCGAACATTGTCTGAAAGGTGCTTAATAGTCCAGAACCTATGCTCTTAAATAGCTGCATGAGCCCTCTCGTATCAGGCATGTTAATGATACGATGAACCATTTCCCCGAAATGGAGCGGGAAGTTCGTACGGACTAGCGCTTGTATCTCAGATGAAGACCTTGCGTCCTGGAGATCAAAAGTCTCTCGGGCTGAGTTTAATGCCACATACGTCTGCAAAAACATGGCTTTCAGCCTGCTCATAGAATCAAACTGCATACACGAAACATGCAATGAAGGCCATAGCGTGGCCTCCCTAACTGTGTGGGTCTGAGGAAACAATACTTGCATACAACAAGTAACCCTGGAACTTACTGTGACTAGATATGCGATGCCTGGTACCATCCCACAACAACCTTGATCATTCAGCATGAAATAGCTTCCATTCGAAAGCAGCTTGAACACCAGAAGAGTCACGGCAGCTAGGGAACCCTTCAAGTGACAGGATAAGTTGGCAACTGAAGCATTACAGGCTCCGTGAAGCAAAATATCTGTGCAAACTAGAGACCCATTTAAAGCTGTTTCACAGTCTGAACCACTGAGAAAAACGTCAGTGTCCCCATTCCTGCATCTGAATCTGTACGGTAATTCCCAGTACTCATGTATATATCTCTCTCCAAATGCTTCATACCTGCCTACCTGGTGATACTGTAGACAACATTGAAATTGGAATGTCGTGACTGGCAGTGTAATATAGCCATGGATTAACCATTCTGTGGAAGGTGACTCAGCCACAGTGAAAGGTAATTGGTCCAATTTTTCAATGTGCAGCACTGTATATTTTGCATCTCTTCATGCCATTGACAACTGTTTTTCCAATAGATTGTATGCAGAAAACAGAGTCGTGCCATTGATGTAGCGCTAGAGCACATAGCCAGAACGGAATGATTGCAGCGTCCAACTCAACAATAGAATGGATCGCAATTGCGATTGTCCATGCTGTAAAATAGACAAATCTTGTTCCATTATATCTATTGCAGAAGACACAATGTTGATCAGAGTATATATTCTAGATGATGTGTGGTCATGCCATTGTCGACAACTGCCAAAGTCTTTTCTAGGTTAACCCTGTCAATCTCACGCAATCTCTCAGCAGCCTACCGCTGGGAGATTTTCCATACCTCGTTGTAAATAGCATACAAGAAGCACTTTTGACATGGCTTCTGGGGACCTAACAAAAAATCCCTGAGATCCATGTCATCTGAGAGTAAGGACAAGTGTTGTTTTACCTGGGACAGTGTTGAGGTTTTTAGACACTCTAGGCATATCTTCCCAACACTGTAAGATGTCACCACCTTCGAGTGTTCTGTTTGTACATAAAGCTGGTCAGCTCTATGGATACTAAACCCTTCAGTGGTAACCCTGAATCGTGACTGACACTTATTTGTGTTGATAGGCCAAACCAACTATCCCTTCCAATTGGGGTCTGATGAATTGTACGAACCATTGTGTAGAATGGCATCTAATGTATCCTCACTGTGTTGTGTGTAATTTTGCCATCCATCAAAGTGTGTGGGCGAGAGAATCCGAGGTGTGTTCAAGTCCTTGATCTTGGCTAGTCGAAGACAGGAAGTCTGTTGCACTGAGTTGTTCAGGAAGATCATCTGATGTTGTATGAGGCATGCTCTAAATAAGGCCTCAGTTCCCTGATCTTACCATTGTTTAGTCCCTCCAACAGATTTTGTGTCTATAGTGTCCCTCCAAAAGTCGAAACCCTGCAAAGATAGTTGGGAAATAAAGGAAGCAGAGTATATCTGTTTTGTGTTTGTGAGCATATTTTTCTTTTCAGGTGTAGGTGCAAGCTTAATATAATAAGAGGTTGGGTCTGATGTGTTAAACCCAGAAAAATAAGCAAACTTCTGTGCAAATGTAGCTGAAATACCTTTCGGCGGTGTTGGGCAATGTTCCCATTGATGGTAAGCGAAAACATTACGTGGGATACTTGCTTTGTGCAAGAAATGATGACCAAAGTGTTGGTAACAAAACATGGTGTCAAAATAGATGTATCATCATACAATTCATCATTTGAAAATGCAGCAGATTGTTCTAAATCAGACAGCATAGTATTTACAGTTTCAAAATCCCAATCATCAGAGAAAGTACTAGAGGTGATGATATCACTTAGAGAAATTTTAAATAAGTGTGGTATTTTAAAAGTTCAGTAGGACCATATACATCATAGGAAACTCTGTCCCAAACTATTCCTTTAGGAACTGGAACTGCTGTAATGTTCACTAAGGACAGGTCTCTGTTCACGGTGTGATGATCAATGCGGTTTCATGGCCAAGTTCACTTGTTGTACTGCAGAGCGTTCTGGGAGATAATGTGCATTCAGGAGCAAGAAAAAGACAGTCACAATACCAATCCAAAGGACTAGGAACAGTAGACCAATTGCAATACAGAGCTGTATCCAGGCAGAAACAAAGTAAGTCTTTTTCAGCCAAAGGCAGAAATCACGAATTCGTTGTTTTTGGGAAACAGGCGGTGGCGGTACCTCAAGTTCACTTCGATCCAAAATCGATGAAGTAGGCAGATGCAGTTCGATCTATCTTTGGTAGCTCAACAGGTTTTGTAGAACTGGCAGATGCCTCTCTTCGAGACATATTCACATAGATGTCAGTATTAGGCTGAATTGAGACCTGTGTCTCATTTGTAGTTTGTTACTGTTCAATATCAACAGGTGCAAGTTCCATTCCGTGGTTGATAGCTCCTTCGCTTCGTGGAGTAGAATCTTCAAATATTATTAATCTTTCTGTCTGAACTGTATGGTAGCGAGAGGAGATCTGGTGCTACCCAGGAGCCCACACGGCCTACTATTGAGTATCGGCCGCATAGTGTGGTTTGATCAGATCAATTGAGACAAATCTCTTTTCTTTCTTGCTGGCAAGGGGCGGAAGAAGTACTGTTCTTGTTCCTTCAACAGCCAATACAGGTACAGGCGTCCTGTAAGATGGCCCAAATTCTTTTTTGTCCACAATCTTTTCTGTGACCAGGTCCCCAATATTCGGGACCCAGGCAGGTCTTGCCGGAACAGCTTTCACTTCCCCAGTGGTGGTGCATTTTACTTATACGTTGCTTTGTAATGCCCGGAATTCATTGAGTTCCTGTAAAACAGCCAAACGATCATTGATGTCAAATGGTTTTTCATTCGCCACTGTGCTGCCACAGTCGAAGTCAGGTACCCAAATTCTAATCCCGAACAGGACTTCATATGGAGTACGGCCCCCCAGGGAACTTCTTGGCATGTTGTTTAGTGCCCTCTGGACCCCATATAGGTGATCGACCCAACTGCCACCCGAGCCTAATACCCTAGCTGTTGAGGATTGCTTTTTGTCCCGGTTTTTCCTCTCCACAATCGAATTTCCCTCGGGATGATACAGAGATGAGTACCGCAAAGCTACACCCAAACATCCCATGGCTTATTTGTAAGCCCAAGAGCTAAACACAGGGCCACGGTCAGAATGTAATGTGCCAATTAAGTATGTCCACATGAAGACTCGCAAATCATTTATAACAGTTCAGGAGTCAGCCAAGCGCTGAGGCCAAACCCGCATGAATTAACTGCCACCAGGATGTACCTGGAGGCCCGTCAGATTGTAAGGGGCTGCAGTGGTCCAAATAGATACATGCGAGAGGTCTGTCTGATATCAGTAATGGTGTTTGTGGTGGACGTGCTATGGTGGAACCTTTCATCTGCTGGCAGATGTCACACTTAAGGACATATCCCTTCATTTGTTTAGTGAGACCTGGACACAAATAACGCTGCTTCAGTAGTGAAATAGTTGCAGCGATACCTGCGTGCGCTGAACCCAGACCGTCATGTGCAGCTAGAATTAATCCTAATCTGCGATCCATATTTGGTATTACTCTATCCCCCACTCCTGGAATTTGAGCACACGGAATGTTTTGCACATCTAACTTTTAGGAGTACTTGAATGGAAAGCCTTTTGGCAAGGCTGAGCTATTGTTGCGCGTAGCGGTTACAGCTATCAATATCTGTCCATCTATCCTCGTGCTAGAACGAGTGATTGCAGCAATGGCAGCAGTTCACACTGTCGCCTTGGTGGCTTCATCAGCCAGTGAATTCCCTTCAACGTGCATGCCAACATGCTGATGACTCAATGTGTGAATTGCATGAGCCCGTGGCAAGCCTTTTTTCAGCTCTGCCACTTGTTCCCAAAGCAACTTGTGCTTTATTGTGCAAACTTAGGAATCTCGAAACCCATTTTGGCCCCAGTAGTGAAGATATTCATTATATGACTGGACACAGTAAAATGAATCGCACACAATGAGTGTGGGGAATTCCCGATCCGCATTGTTTAGTGCCAGTTTTCAGGACTTTTAGGGGCACATGCATCAAGCCTTTTCCCGCCCACAAACAAATGGAAAAAGGCCTTTTCCTATGCATGTACGTTTTGGCATTCGCAATTTAGGTAATCACAGTTTTTTGCGATTACCTAAATTGCGAATACAGTTTTTTCAGCTGTGCTGTGCAATTTCCTAGAAACTGCATCTGTGTATTGCTAGGACGGAACTTGCCATCCCCCATACGTCCCTTCACAATCGCACATGCAGCGCTGTGTTGCTGTTTACTTCCTACAGCAGGCTGGGCGGATCCATCAGTGTAAATGATGTATTCATATTGATCTAGAGGCATTATTTGATTTGGGGGAGGATATTCTTGTTCAAACTGCAGAAATGCTTGTGGTTTGAATGTAGAATCAAATTTGAAGTCTACATCTGTTGCAGTGAGAGAGTTAGCCCATGGCATCCATCGTGGATGCAGTGCTTTTGCGTTTGGTAACAGACTAGCCACGACAATTATGCGTTTCCCCTGGGCTAGTGCTCTTTCTCTCACTACAGCAATCTGTACTGCTGTCAGTATCTTTTCTGTGTATGCAAAACGCATTTCAGCATTTGTGTACAAATGTGATTTGTATCCAATGGGTATTGTTTCTCCTTCATTGAAGGTGTGACAGGTGTACCCTGATTGACCTGCGACTACAAGGATCACCAAATTAGTGGTGTTTACACGTGTGTGTATGTGTTTGGAAGCTATCATGTCAGCTTGTACGGAATGGAGAATTTCTGTGTGTTCCTGTGTTCAATGTTGAACTGAAAAATCAGGTCTGATTAGGTCGTAGAAAGGTTTTATCTTTTCTGTGTAATCCAAAATGTATGTTCTGCCAACATTTAGGAATCCTAAAATGGATTGTAAACCTTTCAGAGTTTTCAGAGGTTGGAGCAGCACTAATTTTTCTAAACAATTAGCTGCCAGGCTTTTTCCTTCACTTGATAACTCATATACCAAAAATAGGACATTAAGGTGGGCAATTTGAGATTTTTTAAAGTTAGATTTGTAGCCTACAGTGGCGAACCCCAAAATTATGTTGTTCACCCTGTGCAAGTGATCCAATAATTCATCGTTCATCAGATAAATATCATCTACATAGAACAATGCCTCCTCATCACAATTTTTAAGTAACTCTGTTACTCTTGCTGAGAACAACCCTGGGGCTATTCTTATACCTTTGAGGCAGTCAACAGAATTGGCGTTGAGAGCCTAGGGCAGAGAATGCTGTCAAATGTCTGCTTCCAGACGCTATATTTTGACAGAAGAATCCATTTGAGATGTCTAATGTTATTTTGTATTTCTTCCGCACAATGTTATTCATTAATGCAGCACTGTGTGCATTTTGTACTGCAAATGTTTTTGTGCATGTTTTCAAATGCCTGTAGTCTAAAACTAGACGGTATGAATTGTCGGGTTTCATTACGGGAAACAAAGGATTATTCATGGAAGAGGTGCAATTCTGAATCACACCTTGGTATTCAAGTTGATCTAAGATCTCCCTGACCTGTTTCTTTGCCTCATGTTTTATCAGGTACTGCCTCTGTGGAACAGGAGTAGATTTTAATGGGATTTCATGGTGAGGTGACTCAGCATCCCACCCTACATGATTGCGGTAAAGTGCGGGAGCTAGCGCTAACAACCACTCCTGCGAGTATGTGTGTTTTAGTGACTCTGGAACGAGATCAGAGAAAGCCGGTAAAATGATATCTTCCCCCTTTGGGCACTCCATGACGAACTCAGGCTGCCAATCTTTTTTATCCAAAAGGATATCGTATCCATATCTCAGGTTCCCCCAAAAGAGATCTTTTACTTTCCTGGGTATGTCCCCCTCCATTTGGAGTGTAATCGCGTGTAAATGATGTGGGACACTTACCCTAGTATCGGGTGTTTCCAATGTGATATATTCATTTAACACTGCTGTCACCAGAAATTCCATCAGGTTCTGGCGAGCTACTTCTACTGCACTGTCTAGCATCGTCGGAGTCCATTCCCTGTTCAATAGTGGAGTCTTCAGTAGCCTGGGCATTTCTTATTTTAAGGCCAGCTACCTTCTTTTTTTTAAATTGAGGTTTACTTTTTGGTTTATCTTCTTGTTTGATAATGTAGTCTGAAGTGCAATGTGAGTCTCTTTGGCTTGGCTTGCTCTTCTGATCTGTGTTCTGACCGTCCTTCCCTCTCCCAGTTTTTTGATGAACCCTGAAAGGAACGAGAGGAACGTGTATCAGTATCCTGATACCTGTCAGGTTTTTTAATATTATCATGGTTTCTGAGGTTGTACTTTCTATCAGAGGGATCCTTTTGAGGAGACCCACCCCGTGATCATGATACATTCTGCTTATTATCTTTTGTGTGTTTGTTATCCCATTTCTTTTTAGAAAAATTGGGTGCTTGCTTTGAGTTATCCTTTTCAGAATTACTCGCTGCTTGTGGTTTCACAGGCCTAGCTCCCAAATTATCTCTACCAAGCAAAGCATAGATTTCTTTGATAATCTTAGGTAGTTGTTGCTCCTGTTGTGCAGGAGTGACTTCCCTCAGACGTTGACGTATAGCCACTGTTGCTGCCTCCCCTTTTATGTTGGCTAACATAATTGTAGATACCTGGGCAAAATTGCCTATCAATTTCATTCTCAAGTCCAGGGCAGGTTCTGTTTCAATACTTCTGGTATGACTGCTATTAAGGGGGTACCATGTGTTCTGGTAAAAACAGCAGTGAAAACTGTACCCCAAGTGGTGCAATCCTCTATTGGGGGAGCTATCCCCATTGGCAAGCAAATTGTCAGTATTCTGTGTTTTTCCTGCGGGCCCATGTGGGAAAGCACTGCCTCAAGTTGTGCTATTTTCTGAGCTATCCAGAACGGCATCTGCTCATGTCTAGTGGGCATTCGTCCCATAATTGCGTTCAGAGTTTGTGGGCTAATTTATGTTGCGGTCCCTTGCGGTTGACCAGCTTGAGTGACGCTTGTAGGTTGAATTGTAAGTGTTCACATTACGGACTGTCTGAGGTTCCTGTACAGTTTTACTATCTCTTTGTAAAGTGTACGTAAATCTGCTGCTGGCAATGTATCAATCTCTGGATGCGGTGTGTAAGCAGCAAGGACCGGCCAGGTCGCTCCTTCTCTGCTGAGCAGACGAGTCTCATATTTGTTGTGGTGTGGGGAGGGCACTGTGGGGAGGGCACCTTTAAACAAATTAATATGTTCTTGTTAAGTTAACGGGACTTCTATGTCCTTGTATGGAGAGACTTCTATGTCCTTGTATGGAGAGTATTCTTCAGGTGTCTCATCTGGAATGTAAGTATGAAACACATGTATACGTGCATCTGCATGTGGAAACTTGACACAAGAATAGAATCCCTTTGTCCTGAATGCCTTTTGTGCCTCAATCACGGAGGTAACCATCCCACCTATTGATGGGAGGCCAAAATCTACTAATGTCATAGTACATGCATGTCTGCAATTTTCTGAATTCGCAGCGCAGTCCTGGACAGATATTGCGGAAGGAAGCTGTAAGGAAAAGAGATAAGGTTATGCACAATGTGGGGAACTATAATCCTTCAAGCTTGAACAAACCTACAGCCAATACATAGGATATACCTACTCAGCTGCGGCGGATTTTTTCTTCCCACTCCAGACATCTCTGGTAAGGTATAAGTAGGGCTCTCTGAGAAAGCAGGACTTAACTACTCAGATTTGACTGTTAAATAAGAACCAAACCAATGTTGGTGGCGCCATGTCGTGTAGTTCCTAAAAATACATGGGATCTGTGTGTTTAGACAACATAAACTAAGGGATTGGTGTATAGACTGATTCCGGGCACCCCCAATGGATATGTTAGCCTTTAGACCAGCTTACTCACAGTGCCACCATAAGCCCCCAAATCTTACCAAGGAGCGAATAGTTTCTGGCAACTATCGAACATGGCAACCCTTGATCCTTCAGCGATCGTGGAAACAGTGCAGTACTTTTCGCTCAGTGAATCGTGCTCACTTAGTCTCAGAGAGATACACAGAATAAACTATGGGGACATTTTCAATAAGCATTTATTGAACCAGCGTCAGTCTAGTATTAAACATGTTTGGTGCAATATTCATTAGACAGAAACAAATGTATAAGATTACGAGCACCAACAGAGTAAATAAAAGGTAGAATTCTGCCATGGTGCTAAAACAGTGAATATATGCAGGCATATAGATACAAAGCGATACAAAAGGGGATGATGGACGGAACGTTTGAGCCAATCAAACACTCACCCCCAGTCAACTGATCTGGGTTTAATCCATCATCATTCTTTAGCTCACTCCACCACCCCAGTTCAGACATGGCCATATGCAAATCAGTCTGACCCTGTGCCTCATGGGAACAGTCCAGCCCGAACTGCCAAGCCATGTCTTCCCTGGACCGGAAACAAGCATCCTAGGACCGGTTTCTGGCATTCCAGCCGTCATCAGCCAGGCTTGCTTGAATCCAGTGGCAAAGTGAGCAAATATAGATACAAGACAGTAATCAAGCGTACTCCTAAGATGCAAACCCTACCTGATTGTACCTAAGTGTACCTAGTATGTACCAAGATTCCCCTAGGGAAGAGCCAACCCCATTACCTGATGGGAGAGAATGAAGGACTCTGTCTTGGTCTCAAGTTGGACACCCCACAAGGGATGTCAGAACGCTGCGTGTTGTAGCCTCTGCAGGCCGGGACCCCAGCGTCTGGTGTCAGCGTGGAAGCTTCTCCTTTGTCTATCTAGTGTCACTATGACTCTTTTATACCATAAAGATAGCCTCAGGGTTCCTTACACAATCAATATGTTGTGAGTACATTTATGCAAATGAGCCTAGAACAATACCTGCGATTATGCAAAGCAGTTCCTTTGTCCTAGGATGAAGATGTTTCAAATGCTTGGGTCCTGATTTTGGTGGAGCACGGTTACTAACAGAGTTCTAAACTACTCTAGTAGACTGTTTTGTTCTTACCCCGACCCCTCAAAATCGTCTAAAGTTCCAAGGCTTAAGGAATGGAATTCAGGGGTTGCTGGAGAAAGGAGCTATAGTCCCAATTTCCCATTACACAAGAGGCAAGGGTTGTTGCTTCCTCAAGCTCCTAGTACAGATTTGTTCAGGGGAGCTTCTCTTTGTCCAAGACCTGATAGATGTCAATCATTTTGTGCCTTATCAGAAATTGAAGATGATAAGTCTCAAAAATATCTTATCTCTGGTGGTCCTGTGGATGTTCCTAGCCTCTAATAATCTAAGGGGCGCACACTTGCGTAAAGCCATAAGATGCTTTTCTTAGAGCTATTTAAGGTTCAACGCTCTGGGTTATCATTATCAAGTTTGTGTTCTGCCATTTGGCCTTGCTTCAGCTCTGAGGACGTTTACTAAGACTCTGGCACCTCTGGTCGGCTTTCTTCATTCCCAGGGGTTGTTAGTCTTTTCTTACTTGGATGACTGGTTAATTTGTGCCTCTTCTTTTTCTATGGGCGAAGAAGCAGTCCAGATCATTTGCAACACACTCACAGAGCATGTTTGGCTCCTCAATTTTGGCAAAGTCACATCCCCCGCTTTCCCAAGAGTTTCAGTACATAGGAGCCCACTTCAAGACCAATTTGGGGAAAGTCTTTTTCCCACGTCCCGTCAGGAGAAGCTGAGAACATGGTTAAGGAACCTTTTGTATCTCCATCAGAGTTCAGCAAAACAGTGGTTGATTGTGTAGGGTGACCTGGCAGTTATCTTACTTTTGGTGTCTTGAGCCCATCTCCATCTTTATCATCAGGTTTGTCATCTTCGTTTCTGGAATCCGACCTCTCAGGACTATGAGTTACTGGTACCTGTCGTACTGAAAGTGGTCCTCAGACTCCAATGGTGGTTGGAACCCAGCAACTTGGAGCAGGGTGTGCTGCTTTCTCCTCCCCTGCCAGTGACTGTCACAATGGATGCTAACAGTGTTAAAAATCTGGGAGTCATCCTGGATGAGGATTTATCCAAGAAACAAGTGGCTAAGGTGTCGTCCACCTGCTTTGCTGTGCTTAAATGGCTAAAAAAGATCTTATGGCTGATCCCTTTTTCAGCTCAGAGGTCGGTGATCCAAACTCTTGTTATATCTATTATAGCAATGTTTTATACCTGGGTGCCGATAAAGCCACTATCCAAAGATTGCAACTCATTCAAAATGCTGCGGCCAGACTCCTTTATCGCCTTCCGAAGTATACCTCGGTTTCCAGCATTCTCCGTGACCTTCGTTGGCTGATGGTTTCTAACCGTATTAAGTTGAAAGCCCTCTGCTATATGTTCAGAATTAAAAATGGATATGCTCCTAAATACCTTCGTGACTTTGTCCATCTCTACCTGCCCCTTGAGATCCGCTTCACAGATTCGGTTCACGATACCAAAAATCCGACTGGTGCGCGTGAAAGGTCGGTCCTTCGTCTTTTTAGAGTCTACACTATGGCACGCTCTGCCTGTGGCCTTGAAGGACTCAGTTTGACTCTTAGCTTTTCGTAAGGGACTAAAAACCTGGCTTTTTTAACTTTGCTACTGCTCTCTCTGTATCCTCTTCTCCTCCTGCCTTGACCCGGGAAACCCTTGAGGGTAGCTGCCCGCAATACAAGTTTCTTAATAATAATAATAAACAGTCTGGAGTGTGATGGGTGAATTTGAAGGATTATTTAGTCCAGGGGTTGTGGACCGCGGAGGAATCCTACAGCCCAGCAAACTGGAGAGAATTGGAATGGTCTACAGGGCTTTCTTGCGTTTGCCCCTCTGAGTGTGGGAAAGGCTGTAGTGGTGCACACAGACAATCAGGTAGCTCGAGCATATCTGAACCGCCTGGGGAGCATCAAGATTCCTGCTTTGGCTCATTGTGTAGAGAGGATCCAGATTTGGGTGGAGTCCAATTTGATACCCCCCTCAGCGATCTATTGCCCGGGGAGGAAGAATAGGCATGTGGATCTTTTGAGTTGCACATTCCTCTCCTCTGCACTAATATCGCTCAATCCTCTTCTTTTCCAGGAAATAGTGAGGAGGTATGGGGGCTGTATCTGGATCGCTTTGCCTCTACTCACAATGCCCAACTCCCAAGGTTCCACTCGCTGCTTCTGTCCTAGAGTCCTTGGAGGGAGGACGCAATTAATTTTTAATGGCTGAGGGGTCTACTTTTTTGCTTTCACTCCTTTCCCTCGCTCTCATAAGCAGAGTTCTATCCAAGATCAAGGAGGAGAAAGCAGAGATACTGTTGGTGGTTCCAACCGGGTGTCGCCGACCTTGATTTCCCCTTCTTAAGCAGTTATCACTCCATCCTCCAGGGATTTCCTTCTGATGCAGTTTCCACTCTTTGCAGACAGTGGGTGGAAATCAGGGCTATTGGAGGGGACTCTTTGGCCCAATTTATCCCCTTGGTTTCTCGTTTGTGGAAAGATTTTTCTTTTCAAAGACAAGTCATTCATTTGTCTGTACCTTTGTGGGACCTTCCTCTAGTCCTTCATATGTTACAAGAATCTTCTTTCGAGCCACTTGCTTACATGTCTTTGCATCTGCTGACCTTAAAGTTGGTCTTTTGGGTCGCAGTAACATCTGGAAGGAGGTTGGGTGAGATTGGTGCTCTCATGTGTCATGAGCCATCCATTTGTTTCTTTTCAGACAAAGTGGTCTGCGCCCTGATCCATCTTTTATTCCAAATATTTTTCTATCAAGATATTATTCTTCTTACTTTTTTCCCCTCTCCTTCCTCTGTTGAGGAGAAGCTCTTTCACACTCTTGATCTTGACAAAGCTCTTTCTGTCCATCTGGAGAGAACAGTGTCTTTCAGACAGGTTGACTTTCGTTTTGTGACCTTTAGTTTTGCAAACAAAGGGCATCAACCCACGACTTCTAGACTAAGTTGCTGGGTCCGTACCCTTATTGCCTTATCTTATCAGAAAGCTGGGGTTTCTTTCTTTTTTTCAAGGGGTTCAGGGTCACCCACCAGGCTAGTGGCTTCTTCATGGGTGGCCTTCAAGGGATGTTCACTGAGGAATATCTGTGTGGCTGCTACGTGGGAAACTGTCCTCACTTTCATTTCTCATTATAAGTTGAAGTTGGAGCATGTTTTTTCCTCTACCTTTGGTTCAGAAGTACACGCAGCAGTTTATTGATTTGAGTGGCTGCATTGCTAAATAAATTACACTAGAGTTTGCATATCACATTTTGTTTTTTTTTGTTTCTTCAAATAACGGTTCTTTTCTGCATATGCTTGGGTATATGCTCCATGTGTGTGGACTGGGATGAGGCATACGGACGAGGCAGGTAATGACAAGGGATATTGGCGGACAGGTTACTTCATCACAACAGTGATGGATATCCCGTCCGCTGAAATATAAATCCCATTATTTCCTATGGGATTTATATTTCGGCGGACGGGATATCCGTCACCATTGTGATGGAGTAACACGTCTGCCAAGATCTAAATCAGGACCTTAGTCTTTCTTGCCCCAGTTCCGGGTTCCTTCTCCTCCGTCCCTGGAGATTAGGAAATGTTGCAATAATAAAATGCTGTTGTCTTTAGAATGATGATTCAAGAGCTTGTATTAGCTTGAGGTGTTTCAGGAAGTTCCAGTTTAGCCCCAACTATTTGTGGCACAGGGGATGGTCTTCCTGGGGAAGCCATATTGAGTGGGGTCTAAATGAGAGTTTTTTAGCTGGATGAATTCTGTGTAACAGGGAGACATCACTCCATGTGTGAGCCTGGGATGAGGGAGTCTATGACTTGGAAGAAGGAAGATTACTGGTAAGTAGCTAAGTCATTAATAATGTAATGCCTCTCTATATTTTGAATTTTAGAGGATAAGGGGTTGGGGAGTACCTGCAGAGGTATAAACTTGTGACTTCTAGGGCACGCAGATATGTCAGCAGCCAAGGCTTAATTCCATGGCAGGATTAGCTCATCTTGGCAGCAAACTTGCTTTTAAAAAAACAAGCATTGGCAAAGTCAATGGGTCTCACCTTTGGGACCTATTTGCTTTGCCATGGTTTTTAATAATGCTGTGCACCATGGGTACTCGCAAACATTTTCCCATGTGCTAAAAAGTATGGTCTGCGGAGTGGCAGAGGGTTGCATTGATATCAGCAGGATGGGGGTTAGGGGAAAGAAGGCTGTAAGGTGGCATAGGTGGAGGGAAGCATGCACATAGTGTGGACTTTGAGTTGTGGAGGTATTTTGAGGGATTCATTCCATACTGTCCTCTAAATTATGCCCTTAGTCCATCGAAGAGACACAGATTTTACAATACTGTGTTATGCTATAACTTGGTCACCATCCATCCATTCACTTTGGTGTAAGCCTTCTCTGCTTGCTTTGCTACCTTTAGCGAGTCAAGTGTGCAAAGGAAGTAACTTGATTATTGAACTGGAATTAAATAGACCATTAGCTTTCTCAGTATCCTTATTCCTTTAGTCTCTTATCAATAACATTGGGAATGCTTAGAAACAGGCTCAGTTAAGGTAGCAAGTGATAGAAAAAACTCTTTGACAAACACTCCCCCTTTGTCGAGACTTGCTCTATGAATGTCACTGGTAAAAGAAGAATATTGGGTAATTCTTCTAATTATTCAGTGTAATGCCTGTGAACAAACTTCCTTTATTGCTTTTGATTATATCACTATGTCTTTTTAGATTCTTGACAAAAGTGAATGTGTCCCTGGACTGTTTTCATCGGGTCCTATTACTATCCAATATAATTGCTGAGATGTGAATTAACTCAAGGTGCCTGCCACCTGGTGCAGGGATCAACAGGGGGGCACCATAGGTGCCCCCTAGGCTGCCATCTGGAGGCCTTGCACCCATGTGGGCCCTGCTGTGGGTCCCCAAAGTCGGATTCCCACAGCCTTTCTGTGTCGGAAAGGTCGGCACAGAAAGGCTGTGGGAATCTTCCATCATAATTCCTCGGCCAGAAAGAGCCACCCGAGGGATTGATTGAGCATTTCCGAATGGCAGCCGGGCTCTCCGAGCCCATCGGAGGCCATTCGGAAATCCGGTTTGGATTCCTTTCCGACCGACCCCATCTAAATGGGTCAGTCAGAAAGGAATCTGAACTGGACATTTTGATGCGGTTGGAACGGCTCCGACCAATGGTCGGAGCTGTTTCTGACTGCATCGAAATCAGTGCCTTAATATGGAAGTAAAAGTTAAGATATTTGAGTAAATGTTGTTTAGATTACAGTAAACTGCTTCCTTCGTTGAAAAGAAGTGTACCAACTAGGCCTCATGTTGCGAATAACATTTCATAACTGGCATGTGGTAGTGGTGCTGGGGCATTTTTCAGAGTGGGAGTGCAGCCATTAATGTTACATCACAGTCGTAGTGATTGTGAAAAATTCACGCATCACACAAAGAACAATTGTAGCAAATATACTCAGCAGAGTAGTGGTAAGAGTATCTGGTAATACATTTTGGAGCACACTGTCCCAAATATATTACTAAAGCATGTTGTGGTAGCATACTGTCATTTACAAACAACACATCTTCTACTGAAAAGACACAAATTTACACCGACATACAGTTTTACGAATAAAACTATGCAGCACTCAAACGATAATGTGTGGAAATTGATTTGTTTTATTACTATTAAAATGTTTGTTTCCACCACACACTAATGCATTCTGAAATATTTATACAGTTCATTTACAAGTATTTAAATGTTGTTGTGTGCTGGAATAAAATGACATCCTGCAGCCTCTCCTTTTACAGTCTCTAAACCCAGCAAGATTGTTTTCAAATGCCCTCCAGTCTTCATGATTCTCCTCTGATAGTACCAATATGTGACAATGGTGTTAGGATGTGTCCTGACTCTCACAGTTAGATCATAGACTCTGTCTTTTTTAATGCTAAACTGTGCTTCTGGAGAGTAGTTGTCCAGTTTTTGTTAATTGAGTACTCTCTCAATTATTGGGGTGCAGGGGTGGGGTTGGTCTGGCTAGTCAGCACCTTGCCACTTGTTTCATGACATAAAGTAGAGTGCATGCCTTTCTGATCCACATTCCATCCAACGTGGGTGATGTCCTGCTGCTCCTACTGACAGTGGCGGCTAGCAGAGGTAACGCTGTGGGGCGGTGAGGCGGGGCGGGGCTGGGTGGGGGGTAGTGGAGTCCAACCTACGGCGGCAGATATTTATTTATTTATTTACGTTCACCTTTGCTGTCGTATGTCGGACTTCACTACCCCCCCACCCAGCCCCGCCTCACTGCCCAACAGCATTACCTCTGCAAGCCGCCACTGCCTGCTGTACTTAGTTATAAAACCCTCAGTATAAAGTTACTGACTTTTCTCTCTGCTCTGGTAGCCCACCAGCGAATTTAGATGCCCTAACCTACACTACCCATCTATAGAATGTAGCCAAAGCTTCTTTATGAGACCATGATAGTGACAGAATGGATATCAGGAGGCAAGGCTTTCTGCTTATGGCTTGTTGGGTGTGAGGTTGCAATTTTCCAAACCCACTAGTGCTGCGTTCATTTCAGAGCAGAAAAGGCTTGCAACGTTCACAGATTGTTGGCAGTGCCTAGTGTAACGCTTCACTTAAGTGGAGAACGCACTATGTGGAGAACGCACTATGTGATGGTGCCGCACTATGTGATGGTGCCACTATGTGATGGTGCCAACTACATTTCCTAACTCGCACGCTGTTTGGAGATGGCGTTGGCTATTTTGGATCATTGGGTATAACGTTCCTCATATTTCACGCCATTCTTACTAGTCAAGTGATAATAAGCTTTATTCGATTTTTATGTTGAAATCATAAAAGCATACAAATCATGTTACAATATCATTAACAAGTTAAAATACGACATACATAGATAAGTTAATAATTAAGAAATTAAAAGCCAGCAGAAATTACGTTGGGGTCAACTCGTGCAAACAGTGCAATGAATATAAAATCATCACAAATTAGCAGGAGCATTTTGAATAAACGCGGATATTCTAAGCCAAATTGCTGCCCATAAGTAACTTGACATAGTACAGCAAATAGTTAAAGTAGGCAAAATTTGCAGGAACAAATAAGCAGGGCGACATTGTGCAAATTTTAATTCTCTCAAGACAGGTACTATTAAACTCTTCCTCAAGTTGTTGTAGAATTTACAAAAAAAAGATATGCAAAGTTCTCTGATTTGAAGTGTTATCACAAGGACATTTGAATAAAGTATTAGGCCAGTCATTTACGCTGGGGAAGCTTAACAAATGATGGAAAATGTCTAATCTGGACCGAGTTAAAACGAACCTGTGACAGGCATTATGCACACATTTTAAATATGATTGCATATCCAAAGTCACCAACATCATTTGATTTTTAGGCATGCTAGGTTTGAGAAGTTCAGAAGTCAATCTTAGAACCTTGAACAAGGATTAACAGGCCTTCTTCAACTCCTTTCTGCAGATACATGCTAATGTATCTGGGAGGTCGAAATATTCGGGATGTCCCAAATCCTAGCAAAGTTTTTAAATTTAATTCAGCCATAGAATTTTCCACCAGTTGGAGGGGTTGACTATTGCCATATGCCCAAACTCCTGTCCCATACGGCGCTGTTGAAAACTACTTCGCTTTGTAGATGATTAACATTTTATTCAGGGGCTTCATGCCAAGTTTCTTTGCAAAATTAGACAGTGCTGTCAGTACTAGGAAATCATGTTTATGTTGCTGCAGCCATTACCTGGCTACATGGATTTAGGTTTAGGTTTTATAACAGTTGCTTCTTTGAGAGTTTTCTGGAGAAAGGTTTTCTGAATAAAGAGACATTCTGAAAATCAAGTTTCATTGAGAAACAAGCTTTTAATTATTTTGAACATTTGGCTTTAAGCATTGTTAAAGACTTTACCAACTGGTTGTATTTGTACTTGGAGCTTGATACTGTGAAGGAACAAGAAGAATTCTTATGTCAAGATAATGTTAACAAGTGATATGTTTATATGATTATGCAACATTAATGCCTGTCAATTACTTTTCCAGTTGTACAAGAGTGGAGTAGAAGCTAAGCTGATCTTCATCAGAGATCAAATAGTTACAAAGGTATGTCTTAACCTAGTGTGTCTATCGCACAAGTTTGTTAGTTGTCCCTGCAACTTGCGGAACCAAATACTACTGGAAACAAACTGAAAACATATACTTAACCCTTGGGTTTTGACATTACAGGTGTAGCCAAGCTGAAGAGTCACAGCTTAAATTTAGGGTGGTACAAGTTGGAAAGGTCACAGACAGTTGACACACAAATTGTGGAGAACAGATATTTATTTGCAGTTTTTTATACTACAACGAGACCTCTAAGGTTGTCAGATTCCTTTATATAAGAACCATTTTTATACATAACTACAACTTTACACTTATCAGTTACATTTTACATAATGAATGAAGGTGAGAAAGCTTGGACCCGAACCAACAGTTGCTTCCAGAGTGACGACCTTTGTAGAAGCATGAGAGGCAGAGAAAGAAAACTATCACTGATTAAAATATTGTTAAAGTGCAACCAATGTGCCCACACAGGAATCTACTTGACAACTTAATTGGTGTTTAGTAAAGTTTAATTATAAATTTAGAAATAGGTCAATGTAAATCAATCTTAACATAATCATATAGAAATACAGAAACGGAAGAACTAGTCTAAATCTCCTGAAAAGATGTACCCCATATAGTGCAAAGCAAATGTCTAACTCTAAAGTAATGGTGCAACCGATCAGGATAAAGAACTGCCAATTGAATGTCATCGGACAGTTAACCTTAAGAAGCATGAGCAACCTATCTTTCCCTACACTATTCTAAAGTGGTATCCTTATTCTAAAGGAATCTGGTAATGGTCAGCAAAGAAGAAGAGAAGGGTGTCAGGATTTAGAGTCTTCAGTAGAAGTACTTCAGCAATGGGTCTAAGGGCATAAATCCACTCAAACAGAAATATAGGTCTGTTATCAGAGAAAACCCAAGAAGGACTACCTCTACCTCACTAAGTACAGCACATAATATCAGCTGCAGTTGAGTTGACACTCCCACATGACTTCTTCTTTGGTAATTTTCCATAGCTCTGGAATGACTGGATACTTTCACCACCTTTCCCACAATGAAAAGTTGTAACCTTCTCTTGTCCTTGATCATTTCTCTCCTCTCCCATGAGAACTCTTCTCCTCGTTTATCGCAATTCCCTCAGCTGACTCCTTCTTCCCATACCTTATTATCTAATAAGACAAAACTCCTTTATTCGAACTAATGAGGCTTATCCACACCAGCAGTGGAAACAAAATGAGATGAAACATTCCACAGCGAAGGCTAAACAGAGACTGACGTGAGATTGCAAGGCAAGCTTGCACTGACACATAGCGTTAGGCTTGAATGAAATTGCACATGTAGTTAAACCAAAATACACGTTAGGCTTCAAAATAATAGCTAACTTAAGCAAGTGCACCAGGTTACAACCACATGCACAAAATGCAAATGTACCATAAATGAAATCTCATCACATTTGAATAATGTAAAAGTTATTAAGAATTATTAATAAAATACTCTCAAATGAGCATAATATTGCATTACTCCTAACCTCTTAAACATTAGTTTGCACATTTCATTCAATTAGTTTCATGGTGAACCATCTATACATTTCTCCTATTCGTTAATAAAATAGTATATTAAATTTCACTATTAATCACAACTTAAGCACACATTTTATAAGCTGCATCTGTTATACATGGAGCACTATATATAAGTGATACTCCATCTTTACCGTTTAGTATATTAATCACACAAAACACATTTGAGTACTGACTACTCATAGATATGGTGCACTCCTACTTTTATCTCAGATGGGATCAAGATTCCACTTCCTCAATCCCCCTCTAATGGCAAATTGAGCCATCACCAAATTTCTTATCTTATCTTTGATTTGATCAGATTTGACCAAATTAAACCTTTGTTACAGCAACTGCTTTTCTCTTGAACTCTTCCAAGTGTTTCATTTCCTGATAATATTCATTCTGTTTCCTTTCCAACTTCAATTCTCATATTTTTCTTGTGATCCCTTTCTATTACTTGTATTTCCTGTACACCTTCACTCCCACAACCAAAATTATAACACAAAGTGCAATAATCAACAACGGTCTCAAGTTAGAGCCCACTATTCCATTTCCTAAATCGGCAAACCATCTTCCTGCAGTGCTAAAACCATGACCAACTTTGTCCCAAACACCTTCTTCTGCCAAACCACCCACTTCATTGTGGATGTCAGTAATATTCTTTATAAACTTCTGCAAGTCCTTAATCTTATCTGGTTTATATGAGCAACACTGTTGAACCTTTAGCATCTGACAGACTGTCTTCTTTTGCGAGCAGTATGTCTAATGCAAGTCGATTCTGCATAACCGTAGCCCTAATAGCAACCATTTCTGTATTTACAAGCAACACAGATCCAGCTGTATTAGTAGACAACTTATCAACTACAGTAGAAAGCTTTCTAATCTTGATGTCATTCAGTATCACCCCCTACATTTGATATGATCGCTCCAAATAGATCTCCCAAAATCTCTCCAGCACTAGCTCCATGTTTCGACCAATATTTTTCCTCCCAAGCAGGATGATCAAAATTCTCCACATTATAAACCTTCAGAAGCTCTGTTCCCAAATAACAAGTGTCATACCATTTGTTTGGCAACTTAAAGTAAGCATTCTTTCCACAAACAAAATAAACTCGAGGAATCACAGGATCAGCTTCATCTAAAAATAACTTCCATCTTCCTCTTACTTCAAAAGTATGATCCCATTCACTTGTGCCCACAACAATAGAATTGTATTCAAACTTGTTATTATATATGCACAATTTCCCTTGGGGTTGCCAATCTAATGTCAGTGCTCCCATGTTTCCTGCTGTCTGGTGTTCCACTTCTTCTTGTGACCAACTGACAATCTTAACTCCTAAAGCTGCCTTTGCCTTTACTGCTCTATACCTATCTTCTACCTGCTCTAGAAATTTATTTTCAATGTTAGTGAGAACACACGTCAAATTATTTCTATGTGAATAAGATGTGTCCGACGTGTTAACTGGTGTAAAATATCTATTTACAGTATCAGCTATTTGACCATATGAATGCTTATTCGAGTGCTTGAATAGCGGAACTTCTGAAAAGACTAAATCATAATTTGAATAATAATACTGAAAGTGACCTTGTCCATTGAAAAGACTCAGCAGTATACTACATGTAATACCATATGTCGAATCATATCTCTGATTGCTCTAAAACATCTAATTTTTCTCTCTCTTAGTTCAACAAATTTCAGCTCAAATCCAGATTAAACAATTTCAGGTTCTGGGTTGATATAACTTCCAATAACAGCTCAGCATCCAAGAATTAGTTTCAACCAATCCCAGCGCAGCAATACACCAAGCGACCTATCACAGCGCAGCACACTCTGACGTCACCCTCCTTCACAATCGTCCTCACACTCACTCTCTTTGGTACTTTTTACTACTAAAACTTTTAACTAACAATTGTCTGCTCCTCTAAAAGAATCAATAGAATCACTCACTCAAAGAACACACATAATCACAAATGAAACCTCAACTAGCGGGGAATCAACGTCTGCGAGAAAGTTTGTCCAGACTAATTTCAGTCATCTCTTGCATACGAACGTTCCCTATCTCAATTGGGCTGGGACGATGTCTCATGACAAACCCCACAAAATACTAGCAGACAATTACATTTCTACACCTTATTACATATCCCGGGATCTTAGGCCATGTCAGACATGATAACCAACAACAACTTCAACAACTTCAACTTCACCAACTTCGACTTGACACCACATTTGCACAACTCTCACAACATCTCTGCCAGACATCACACAATCAATACCAATCCGCAAGCTAGACGTACTCTTCACACACACACATCCCTGCTATTGCTCACTCCTCCGCCGTTTCAACGCCCACCACTAGAACTCTGTCTATCCTCCGCGTCTTGATCCTGGATTCCAAATTAGTGCCACTAGGGTTGGGGTCTAGACTATTCTAAATCCGGCTCTACTGCTTCTGCTCCAAGAACCAACCATCCAACAGTGCTACCAGCTGAGAGAGCTTGTGCCCGAACCATCAGTTACTTCCAGAACAGCGACCTTTGTGGAAGCATGAGAGGCAGAGGAAGAAAATTATCACTGATTAAAATATTACAGTGCAACCACTGTGGCCACACAGGAATCCACTCGACAAATTAATTGGCGTTTAAACCTATTGTGCTACAACAAGACCTCAAAGGTTGTCAGATTTCTTTATATAAGAACCATTTGTATACATAACTACAACTTTACACTTATCAGTTACATTTTACATAATGAATGAAGGTGACAGAGCTTGGGCCTGAACCATCAGTTGCTTCCAGAGTGACGACCTTTGTAGAAGCATGAGAGGCAGAGGAAGAAAACTATCACTGACTAAAATATTGTTAAAGTGCAAATAATGTACCCACACAGGAATCCACTTGACAACTTAATTGGCGCTTAGTAAAGTTTAAATATAAATTTAGAGATAGGTTATTGCAAATCAATTATAACATAATCATATAGAAATACATAAATGGCAGAACTAGTCCAAATCTCCTGATGAGATGTACCCTATATAGTACAAAGCAAATGACTAACTCTAAAGTAATGGTGCAAACGATCAGAAAAAAAAATCGTTCATCGAATGTCATCGGACAGTTCTCCTTAAGAAGCATGAGCAACCTATCTTTCCCTACACTATTTAATGTGGCATCCTTATTCTAAAGGGATCCGGTAGTGGTCAGCAAAGAAGAAGAGAAGGGTGTCAACATTTAGAGTCTTCAGTAAAAGTACTTCAACAATAGGTCTAAAGGCATAAAGCCACTTAAAAAGAAATATAGGTCTGTTTTCTGTGAAAAGCCAAGAAGGTCTTCCTCTCCCTCACTAAGTACAGCACATAATATCAGCTGCAGTCGAATTGACACTCACACATGACTTCTTCTTTGGTAGTTTTCTATAGCTCTGGCACGACTGGATACTTTCTCCGCAATTCCCACATCAAAAAGTTGTAATCTTCTCTTGACCTTGATCATTCTTCTCCTCTCCCATGAGAACTCCCCTCCTCGTTCGTTATCGCGATTCTCTCAGCCGACTCCTTCTTCCCATACCTTGCTATCTAATAAGATAAAGCTCCTTTATTCTAACTAATGAGGCCTATCTGCACCTGCAGTGGAAACAAAATGAGACAAAACATTCCACAGCCATGGCTAAACACAGATAAACCTGAGATTGTAAGGAGAGCTTGCACTGACACATAACGTCAGGCTGGAATTAAATTGCGCATGAAGTTAAATCAAAATGCATGTTAAGTCTCAAAATAATAGCTAACTTTAGCAAGTGCACTAGGTGACAACCACGTGCACAAAATACAAATGCACCATAAATGAATTCTCATAACAGACGAATAATGTAATAGCTATTAAGAATTATTAAAAAAATACTCTCAAATTAGCATAGTATCGCGTTGCACCTGAATCTCTTAAACATTAGTTTGCACATTTCATTTAATTAGTTTCATGGTAAACCGTCTATAAATTTCCCCTATTTGTTAAGAAAATAGTAGATTACATTTCTCTATTAATCTCAATTTAAACACATTTTATAGGCCGCATCTGTTATACCTGGAGCACTTTATATATGCGATACTCCTTCTTTACCTTATAGTTTATTAATCACACAAAACACATTTTAGTGTTACCTACTCATAGATACGAGGCACTCCTACTTTTATCTCAGATGCGATCAAGATTACACTTCCTCAAAGGTTGTAGTGAATTTGTATGACCTATCTAATCAGGCAGTTTGTTGGTAAGGAGTGGACCGTGTCTCTCTTTGCTTTGACGATTCAATAGGTGTTCGGTGGGCAGGGAACCACACCTAAGATGGCTGCTCCTGTGTCACAAGATGTAAAACATGAGCAGCCTCACTTCAGTCAGATATTGAGTGGTCTAGTCTCTAACTTAATCCAGAGGAAAAAGATAGCCATCATCTGTGCGGAGAATGATTAGGTGTGGGAAGTGATTTATGGCTCCACTGGGTCTATCTTTAATTATGATGCTAATGTTCAAATAGAGACCTTAGTACATTTTTAAGTGGTAACGTGCAGGGTGAGTTTTCCAGTAACCAGAGGTTTCTCACGTTATTTAGCCGGTTCTATTGGGTATGAAAGAAATAGAATTTTATTCTCTTGTCTCTCGTTATAAATAAATGCAAAAGCTCAGAGGTTAATTTGGTTCTTCCACAGCTAAGAATAGTCTAACCACTTTTACATGTTCATAAGAATGCCATTCATCGTGTGTTGTCCTGTGAATACTTGCATGCTTGAGAGTGATTGTGGCCAAGGCACTGTTTCTATCATTTGTTGTTTGAGGAGTTCTGCCAGCTTTGCAGAAAGTTCTGTGAGTCCTTGGTGGTGTCCGATAATGCTGATACTGTCAGGGGATTCAGTAATTTCAAAAGTGGGCTTCGGCAGCACATGGTTGGTGGCTAGTGTTCCCGGACTGCTGTCAAAACTGAGCACTCACAGTGCATAATGCACAGCAATCAACAAAATAAGGGGCTGTCTTTGCAGGAGTGCAGATATGATGTGGCCTTCCCGGGTGTCAGGTGGCAGTTGGCCAGGCAGAAGGAAAGTAATGGAAGGGCCAAGGGCACCACAGATTTTGGAGGCAAGGGTAGAAGCTGTCACAGGGTAAACAAGAGCACCAACACTGCAGAAAGCTAGAAGTTCTCTCTAGAAAATTCTATTTCGAACTCTTTACTTATTCTTTGTGGATGATGCCCATGAAAGTGGTCTTTTTCAGAAGGGACACATGGAGAGAATGAGAGTTAACGATCCCTTTCCCAATTCAATTGTCTGGCTTGGGCTGGGCAGTAACAGTTACACTCTGATCTCATACAGGCACCATCTCTCTAGGCACTGTGTCTCTATGCAACATTTCAAGCAGTTGAGCTCTAGCAGTTCTTTTGATGAGTTCAGGAAGAGTCTGAGAAAAGTTATGTTATGTTAGGAAAACTTATACAGCGCACGGTTACCCTGAGGTGTCCTGGTGCTTGCTGCAGTCCTCCCGCCTTTCATAGATTGCTTCATAGATTCCCTTCTTCTGAACTGCAAAAACATGATGCTTTTTCCACAGTCTTTGAGTCTCTTTCTCTGCTGGTGCACAGAGTTTCACATACGTCAGAAGGTGAACTGTTTTCCCCGCTCTCAGCACCAGTTTATTATTCCTGAGAGTGGCAATTGGTCCCAGGAAAACCAATCATGGTGAAATTATTTTGCAGCACTTGAAATTTGTAAGGGGACCTATCAAGTGTAAATGCTCATAGCAACCAACATTCCATAATGTGTTAATAGCAGCTATTCCATAATGTGATCTTGGAATGTTTATCTCTTACAAGCAGTACTTTAGCCAATCAAGAGCTGTTGTTGAGCTTCATCTTCCCTTATCAGAGCTGACCACAGGCGACGGGAAGACCGCACGTATCATTTGTTCGGTGAGAGCACTGGTCATGCTCTTAGCAATAGTCTTTGCCAGAATGCTGCTTTTGTCAAGTCACAGGCTGACATGAATGATCTGGCTTGAGTCAGTGAGCAAAACTCAGAAAGCCATTTTCTACTCTTTCAGATGATTTGTCGATTTGAATCAGACACACAACAACCTATGTATCATGGTCTTACAAGAAGAATGAGGGAGGAGCAGTGCAGACCTAAATGGATGAAAATGAGAGACAGTTACCTAAAGGCCTATACTGTCTGATATGGCAAAATATGATCAGGATCCACATTTATGAAGAGGAACCCCTACATTTCTCCCCAACATTTTATGCATTCAAACGCTCTCCACCCTTTTATCTTTCTACTCCACAAGTCATGACAAATTGCATTGATTTATGAAGGAAGACGATTAGGCATCCTCTCAGCCTGAGGTGTTGTTGAAAAGGTCTGTGCTTCCTAATTAACAGTCAGTCATCATCACTCTTCTTTTATGCTATAGCCTAGACATGGGGCCAGTAGAGTCATATAATAATAGCATTCCACTTTAAACTGACGAAACTGACGTATTCCTCAAGCAGAATGGAGTACTCTGCTTGAAAACAAATATACCAAAACTAATTTAAATTATTTGACAGGTAACTTGAGACCCAGGCTTCCTGTACAAGAATATGGTGAAATGTAGAGCAAGGTCACACATGAATACTGTATTAGGGACCTTTAACCATACAGGAATACGGCAGGCATTTAAATAATATTTAGGTGCAAATTATATTGTTGCAAGAAGCTTTTTCCTTACTGTGCTCTGAATAAAAAAAACATACTTCAACATTTGGATTGGTGTACTAGAGTCAAATCAAGCATCAGATCTTATTGAAAATGCACATACTAGATTTTTTCACCCAGGTAATGTACAGCCTCATGCATCGAGAGTTCCACAAATTCGACCCAGTGTTTAGACTTAACATAAATACACTCATTGTGAATATGGAGCAGCACTCATGTTCAGACCATTCTCGTATTTCTTTCCACCTCACCAACTTCCACTTCTGTCCTTCTCTTACAACAACTGCACCTCATGATCAATTGGTGTCAGGAATTTTAAAAATCTATGTGCTGAGGAATTTGATGCAATCTAAAGATCTGTTAAGAACACATTTCTGAACAGCTATGACCTCGAAAATCTACTAGAATATATATGTAAGTAAGTTAATGTATGTGGAGTTAAGTATAGTAAACCTATTCCTACCCATATACAATGCCTCAATATTTTTATACAATAGAATAATAGCACAATTAAAAAAAACTTGTTATTTTGACTTGCCAAACCCTTACCCCTGCTGGAATCAAAAACCCCAAAACAGAAATTTGTTTCAGACAAATGGTCTGATAGAGCCCAGGCTTAGCTTAAAACAATTAGCTGTAACCTTGAAAGCCAATGGCAGCTACTACAAAGCTGTCAAGAAATCCATAAATGCATACATCCCTACGTGCCCTAGTAACGCTTCAATACAATCAAGGGAGAATTTTAAGACCTACTACGAGCTGCACAGCCAAAAATACTCCTGTTGTTCTTTGAATGAAAAATATGAGATTCCAAATGAAAAATATGGGATTCACCTCCTGCAACATTATACCTCCATCTTCTCCCAATATATCTACCTCCAGTTCAGTCCTGATTCGAGAATAAGGAGGATATGTCCAGAATTGCATAAAAATATCAAAGCATTAAACCTGCTGGCAGAGACTTGCCCTTGCTGCTAATGTGAAAAATGTCTCCTATATCTGGAGGACACCTCACTGCTGTGATCAATGCTTCCTTTCTTGTCAAGTTGTCCCAGGACATTATTAAATATTATATCATTTAACCCCGCCTTAAGAAATTAGTGGATGATACAAAGGTCTTTTCTAACCATGGCTCTTTCTACAAACTACCCTTTCCTGCAAGAACTACTCAATCTGCCTTGGCCCACATCGGTCAAGAACATCTGATGTCCCTCGATCTTGATGTATGCCGCAGTCTACAATTGTATGAATCACAAGAGGTTGTAAAAGGAGCTGGATTTTCTAGAATTGTTCTAGACTGAATTAGATCTTTCCCTTTGAATTCCAACCAACAAGGTTGAATAAGGTAGGGGAACCATCATCTTGTTGAGTATCCTAGTACTGAGCACTACAAGGTTCATCACTCCCCTGTCTATTCCTCAACATTTACTTGCTCCAAATCCTAAAGCAGCATAGGGTGAACCTCCAAATATGCATAAATAATACTCAAATGCATTTCCAGCTTCAAAACAGGTCAAACTACCAGGCCAAAATCTCTATGTACCTTGACCACACATTTCACTGGATGAAGGACGACTTTGTGTTTCTCCATAGAAAGAGACACCTCCCTCTTCATTGAAAGCCAGGGAGATCCCAAATTAAGCAGGTGTCATGAGAATCAACTTTTAACTCTTTCCAATCATTCCACTCCTGTGACTTGGCCACATGGTGGAGTAGACAGGAGCCCTGGGAGTGGCAACAGCAGACTACTTCCAAATAGCATACATTTGACTCCAATAAAAGGCTTATTTTTAGAAATGCAAAAATTTCAGATAGCCAGAATTTGTAAAACTAAAGAGACGTGATCATATAAAGTCAGAACTGAAAGCTCTACACTGGCTCCATGTCAATACCAGGATCCAGTTTAAATTACTTTACAGCATGGAAAACGCCAAGGACCCAGATACCATCCCTGTACATGCCTAGTAGTATTGTTTTCTTTGCATATGTGCCCATACTTACACAAGGGGCATCCATCCAGGTTGAACAGGGAGGAATGACCTTGGGAGCTCAGGCCAATAAACTGTGAAAAGCATTGAATCCAATTTTGAGGGAAAAGCCAAATGCATGAGGTTCCCAATGAGTTGAATTAATGAACTCTTCTGGCTTACTTTCAGCAGAACCTCCTATATGTGGGAACTGCAATAAAGAACATCTGGGCTCTGTGTTACAAACTTGAACAGAAAGACAAAACACAGCACTTTACAAAACTACTCATGAAAATAACTAAAGTTGGTTGGCAGATCAAGGTCGCACCTGAGAGATCTCAGCTGTTAGCAACCTCTGGTGATCTTAAAGCTTCAAAATCAGGCTTCCATGTCTCTGGATATAGGGCTCTGATTCCAAGTTGAATTGGGCCAGTGTTCCTTCAGTTGGCGTTCCTAGATGTTAAGACACCATGCCCCATTTTACCTCTTGGAAGATCACTATGGATTGAGCTGCAAGTGTAGCTCAACCCTGGTCCTCAACAAATCACCTTCTAAGGCATGGGGGAATAATTAAATGCTCTAGCCTGCCAAGTCATCTCCTCCACTTCCATCTGCTACTGTCACATCCCTCCCAAACCACCACCCCACACTGCCCCTCATGCTCCCATTAAAAGTGTTAAACTCCATGTAATTGAGAATTCTATGTAGAATTTTGACTAGAAAACCCAGGTCTGAAAGGTGTTCCTCATTCCACGAGCATTAACTTGTAATAGCTTGATGTATATGTTGGGAACATCATTTTCAGGTACGTGACATGTCTGCATATAAATCTGCCATGCTGGTAATCGAAGTATTAGAGAGGCATTTGATTTGCTGCCAATCAAGTCAGAGACATATCTTTGAATAATATAGTGCAAGCCTAGTGCCAATTGTTTAAAAAAGATGTCATATATTTTCAACGGTATTCAGTCAAAATATCTAGTTGGAAATGTTGACTTACACTAATATCGATTTTTAAATATCGTGACAAAGAAATATCGACAGCAAGAATATTGTGGTCAAGAATATCGACTTTAAGGTAAGAAAAAATGTAGTTGTTTAAAATATTGATTTTTTATTTTGTGTTATGTATTTTAGTATATGTTTTAAATGCATGTGATGTCTTTTTTTGTATAAGTATTGTTTATGTTTTTTAATATATGTGTTTAATTTTTAGTAGTTATTAATTTTATTTTAATTATATTTTATGTTTTTTAGTTCCGCAGCGGGTTGTGGGTTTATAGGGGAATAGAGTGGGAAGTAATTTAATTATAATAAATTAATGAATATTTTTTTATTTATTAATATTTATTTAATTGAGATTTTATAATGTTAATTGTGTTTTAATTTTTGTGGGTAACTTTTAGATGCAGGTTGTGGGTTTATAGGGATAAAGGATGGGAAGTAATTTATTTGTAATTAATTAATAAATTGTTTTTAATTAATATCAATGAATTAACTGACAGTTAATTATGGTAATAGTGTAATTAATTTTAGGTGCGGGGAGTGGTGTTTATAGGGGTACAGGGTAGGAAGTAATTAATAATTAGTTGTTAATTAATATTAATTAGTTGACAATTAAATATGGAAATTGTGTAATTAATTTTAGTTGTGGGGTTTTCAGGGGTACAGGGTGGGGAAGTAATCTATTTTTAATTAATTAATAATTAGTTGATAACAAATTTTAATTAATTAATTAATTAATTGATAATCAGGGTAATTGTTTCATTATTTTTTGTGTATTTGGGTTTTTGGTTTATAGGGGTGAAGGGTGGGGAGTAAATTCATTTTACTTACTTTATAACTAGTTGTTAAGTACGATTAGTTATTTAATTGATTTTTTTTTAATTGTGTAATTCATTTTCTTACAGTTTAATTTTAGGTGTGGGTTTTGGGGATTATAGGTGTAAAGGGTTGGAAGTTAATTAAATTTTAAGTGTTTTAATTTGTTTTTTAATTATTAATATTTGTGTAATTGATAATTAGTGTTACTTATGCAAATATATATATTTTTTGATGTGGGTTGTGAGTTGTGTGGTGTTATAGGCTAGGAAGTAAATAGACCACATTTATGTAATAATTAATGTTTTTGTTGATAAATAATTTCTAAATAAAAATATTTATTTGTTTCAAAATTATTTTTTATTTTATTTTATATAATATTTGTAGGTATTTGCAATATGTATTTAACATTATAATATGTTTTTGTATTTAATATTAAATATATTTTAGTTTTAATTTTTCACATATTTATATTTTTTTACTTACTTTAAAAAAATATATTTTTATTCTGTTGATGATATTTTTTTTTTTAATTTTGAACTGACTGGAGTGAGTATAGTAAATTTTACCCCTCTGCAATCCAACACTTTCCCTATTGATGCACTGACTGGAGTGGGAATAGTACATTTTATCCCTCCGCTATCAAAACACTTTCCCTACTTTTGAACTCACTGGAGTGGGAATAGTACATTTTATCCCTCCGCTATCCAACACTTTCCCTACTGTTGCACTCACTGGAGTGGGAATAGTCATTTTTACCCCTCTGCTATCCAACACTTTCCCTATTGTTGCACTCATTGGAGTGGGAATAGTAATTTTTACCCCTCCGTTATCCAACACTTTCCCTTACTGTTGCACTGACTGGTTTGGGAATAGTAAATTTTAGCCCTCCGCTATCCAACACTTTCCCTACTGTTGCACTCACTGGAATGGGAATAGTAATTTTTACCCCTCCACTATCCAACACTTTCCCCACTGCTGCACTCACTGGAGTGGAAATAGTAATTTTTACCCCTCCGCTATCCAACACTTTCCCTACTGTTGCACTCACTGGAGTGGGAATAGTAATTTTTACCCCTTCGCTATCCAACACTTTCCCTACTGTTGCACTCATTGGAATGGGAATAGTAATTTTTACCCCTCCACTATCCAACACTTCCCCTACTGTTGCACTGACTGGAGTGGGAAATTTAAGTTTAAAGATTTTTAAATAGTTTAATGTTTTAATTTATAATAGAATGTTTTTTTTAAATTGATTTATGTTATTGGTATATGTGTATATGTATATATATATATGTGTGTGTATATATATATATATATATATATGTTACCTACTGGCAGTCACCAGTAGGTAGTTATAGTTAGGACCTCGTTTCTATTCAGTAGGTAGTTATAGTTAGGACCTCGTTTCTATTCAAATAGCGTTTTTTCTTTTGCCAATATCTTTGGCACCGTTTGACGAATCTTCGCGAATTTTCCAAACTAGTGGGGCGCTCCGGTCAGCTCCTGTCTTGAAAGTTTCGGGGTTATTCGTCAGCGGGGCTGAAAAAAGGAAGTCCCAAAGTGCGTTTTCCCCATGTTAATTTCCATAGGAACTTTAGACAAAGCTAGAGCCCGAACTGCTGAACGGAATTACACCAAATTTAGCATAAAGGTAGGTCTTGGTTCAGAAAGAGCCCTTTTTGTTAAATGGTGTAAATCCGTTCAGTAGTTCCTGAGAAATTAGAAAAAGAAAAATATCAATATCTGAGCACCGAGGAGGGTTCGCGAACCCTTCCGGGCACGAGCTTCACTCGTGTTTACAGTGTTGGCAGCCATCTTGTGACTCGGTAGAACTGAGTAACAATAAAAGAGAAAAAAGAAGATGAAAAACAAGAAAAGGGGGCAAGTTAGAAACAACCTGACCCCCTAGGCCTAATCAGGGGGTCCCACAAGGACCCCCAGGGCCAAAAAAAGCATTTAAAAAAAAAACAAATCGGCAGAATTCGCACTGCGGTCGTGAATCGCTTCATTTTAATGAGCCCCCGGGGGGGCCAGGTCCCAGGGGCAATGCCAAATTAAATAGCGGGGGCCCGTGGGGGCCCCCACAGCCCCGGGGACCGCCACCTCCCCGGGGCTATGCAATTTATATGGTATGCGGGGGGCACGAGGCCCCCGCAGCCCTGGAGACCGCCACCTCCCGGGGCTTTCAAATTAAACGTGGGGGCCTCGCTGGCTCCCCAAGCCCCGAGGACCACCACCCAGGTCCGGCTCCTGCAATGTCCCAGGGTGCCCACCCCCGGGACATTGCTGTTTGCTATGGCAGGGCGGGAGCATGGCTCCCACCCTGCCATAGCAAACCCTGTTTTGCTTCATTGAAGCGAGAGCAGGAAAACCTGCTCTCGCTTCAATGAAGCAGAGCAGGCTTGCTTTTGAGCAAGCGGAGCTGCATGTTAGCAGCTCCGCTTGCTCAAAAGCAATGCCTGCTCCCGCAGGAGGCGGGGAGCCGGCAGACCCTTGGGGGCATTGGGGCTCTCCCCACGGTCCCCAACGCAAAGGGCCGACCCCGGGGGATGGGGTCCCCAGGGCCAGGAGTGGCCCGGGAGGGGGGTCACACGGCCCCCCTCCGCGTTAATTAAAAAACAAAATTGCCGGGCCCTGGGGGATGGGCTCCTCGGGGCCAGAAATGGCTCAGGGGAGGGGGGCCACGCGGCCCCCCTCCCCGCAAATATATATATAAAAAAAAAACAGGCCAGGCCCTGGGGGATGGGGTCCCCGGGGCCAATAGTGTCCCAGGAAAGGGGGGCCACGTGGCCTCCTTCCCGTTTGTTTTTTTAAAAAAGAAAATGCTCAGGCCCCGGGGGATGGGGTCCCCGGGGCCAAAAAAAACCCCTCCCGGCACGAGCTTCACTCTGATTGGCTGCCAACACTCCAAACAAGGAAGTGTTGGCAGCCATCTTGTGACTCGGTAGAACCCAGTCACAAGAAAAGAGAAAAAAGAAGATGAAAAACAAGAAAAGAGGGCAAGTTAGAAACAACCTGACCCCCTAGGCCTAATAAGGGGGTCCCACAAGGACCCCCAGGGCCAAAAAAAGCATTTTTTTTAAAAACAAATCGGCAGAATTCGCGCTGGGGTTGTGAATCCTGCAGAGAAAATAAAAAAAATGAAGCGCGGGCTCCCGTGCTTCATTTTAATGAGCCCCTGGGTGGGCCAGGTCCTGGGGGCAATGCCAAAATTAAATAGCGGGGCCCACGGGGGCCCGCCGCAGCCCGGGACCGCCTCCCGGGGCTATGCAAATTATATGTGGGGGCACGGGGCCCCGCAGCTCCCAGGGACCACCACCTCCCCAGGGCTTTGTTAATAAATGTGTGGGGGGGTCCCAACCCCCCCACGCTGCCCCGGGGACTGCCACCTCAGGACACAAGTGGACTTCATCCTCCGAGCAGCAGTGCGCCAGAAGCTGCGTTTGCAGCGTGGTGTTAAAAGGGGCATGGCCTCGGAACACCTCTCTGCAACGCAGCTCTGTGGCACTTACTGGAGGTACATGGTGGGCTAGTTGGCCCCCAGGGACCCTCAGGATTCAAGGGGACTTAATCCCCCAAGTTACAATGCGCCAGGGGGCGCGTTTGCACAGTGGTGCAGGGAGGGGGCGAGGCCTGACATAACAGAGTGTGCCAAGCCGCCCCTGGCACGTTGTAAATTGGGGATTAAGTCCCCTTTAATCCTTAGGGTCCCTGGAGGCCAATCTAACCCACCAAGTACCTCCAGTAAGCGCTACAGAGCTCGTGTTGCAGAGAGGTGGTCCGAGGCCACGCCCCTTTTTACACCACTCTGCAAACACAGCTTCTCTGGTTTTGTACGAGTGAAATGTCCAACTATCTATAAAGTCCCTGAAACCTGCGGTCGCAATAGAAGGGCACGAACTCCAATTCAGGTACGCAAAATTCTTTGTTTCACACGATCATGCAGTCATTACGCGTTTCGGTAACAGCCGTTACACTTGATCACATGATTTCAATGCATTTCCGCCTAACCTAATATACCACCTCCCGGTTGTGACCTCACATAATAGACATAGTAAACAGCCTATTCAACAATTGCTGACTTGTATAATTATACGCATGACCCCAAATTTTTAATTTTTAGGGCTCTTGATCCAAAAACCAATTCATTAAATATATTTACACATTAGAAATTTGTTAATGCAGATGTTAGTATAAAATATATAAATAAATAAATAAATAAATATATATTTTTCTCATTATTTAAAAATTAATTAAATATGATAAATTAAGTTAAGTTAAAACATTATTGTTTAACCATTTTATAATTCATATTTAAAACTCAAATCATAGCAATTTCATCTCTATGATACCAAGATTAATTGATAGATTATATACTCAGTAAATGCGTAAAACAATGTATTTTGATGTAGTCATTGTGCATTATAATAAAACACTCTATACATACATTAATGCCATTCTAGTGTATATAGTTTCGTTTTTGAATTGGAAAAATGCTAATAAACACATTATCTAATAGCAGCAATCGAAAAAGTTCTTAAAGTGCTAGTGTGCTCTCTTTAATAAAGTGCCTACCATAAAATAATTGTGCAAAAAGTGCAAAAGATAGTGCAAACTAGTGTGTCACGTTTGGATGGAATTTTCGATTTGTGTTCTTTCTTTTTATTATTATTTTTTTTTTAAACGAAGTTTCTTATTGTTTTTAAAATATTTATAAGAAACTTTTTTAATTTTTAGGCTAAAATGGGCGGAGGAGTAAATACAAAGTAACTTGTCCCAATGTCAAAATTGACAATCATGGGAAGCTTAGTTATAAGTAGTTGTGCATATCTTCATTATTGTTAAGACCATTGGGAGTCTTACTGTCCAGCTCAAGTATCATACGCGTTTTAAGCTGGCGTAAGAGTTTTCTCTATTGCCTCCCGTTTTAAACTGGACACTGCATTGATAACAAAGTATTTTAGACATTCAAGGTTATTATTATGTACAGCCTTAAAATGTCTGGCCACAGGGTACGTAACATCATTATTAACAATAGCCCTTAAGTGCTGCAGAATTCTCACATGCACTTGCAGCTTGGTACTTCCAATATATTTCAAGCCGCAAGTGCACGAGAGAACATGTACAGCAAAATCCATTCTACAGCTGAAATTGCCTTGAATGGCTATTTTCTTAGTGTCAAAAGCTGTTTCGTAATGTGTAGTATTAACCCCAAATCTACAGGCTCTACACGACGAGCACTTAAAAAAGCCATTCCGTGGTTTGAGCCATGTAGTAGTAGAACTTAGTTCAGGGCTGGCTTTCACTAACTGTGTTCTCATAGAAGGGGCCCTTCTAAATGTAATGGATGGAACAGAAGGTAACCTTGAAGTCAGCACCGGGTCAGTTAGTACAATGGGCCAGTTTTTCTTCACAATGGCTTTGATTTGTCTTTGTTGGCCACTAAATCTAGTGTTAAGCCTTGCTGAATTGTTATCTTCATTTTTATTCGCTATCGATGTCTCTGTTGTATTTATATTCTCTTCACTGTATTGTTGTAGCAGTGATTCCCTTGTTCTTGTCCTAGACTTATTGGCTGCATCTCTCAAAACTTTGTTGTTATAGCCCCTTGCTTTAAATCTCCTCGTGGCCTCCTCCATGTTTTTAGCTAGTTCTGTTTCCGTACTGCAAATTCTTTTCAGTCTTAGGAATTCCCCAAAGGGGATACTAGCTATCAAATGCTTCGGATTGGCACTGTGTGCATGTAATGTGGTGTTACCTGCAGTACTTTTTCGGTGGAGAGTTGTCTCAATATTCATGTTAGAAATGTATACCCTCACATCTAGGAATTTTACTGATTGACTACTGACATTTGACGTAAATTTGAGAATGACATTGTTTTCATTAATGTCTTTTATGAAATTTATGGCACTGAGCTCACTCCCTCTCCAAATAATAAAAATTTCGTCAATGAATCTAAGCCAGTGTATCACATGGGCATTGTATTGTGAGGCATGGGTAACCTTGAGAACCCGCTCCTCGCACCAGCCAACATGCAAGCATAGCTGGGGGAGAAGCAGGCTCCCATGGCCACACCGCGTTTTTGTCTATACAGTTCTCTGCCAAACATAAAAAAGTTATTAAATAAACACCATCTGATCAATTCAACCAACATAACATTGTGATTGTAATTCATTAAAGATTTGGTGTTCAAATAGTGTTGAACTGCCGCTAGTCCCACGTCATGATCAATGCTTGTATATAGGGACTCTATGTCCAAAGTTATAAGTAGCATCCCCTCTGTCCATGTGATGTTTTAAAGTTTTGATAAAAAGTCACCTGTGTCCTTGAATAAAGTAGGCAGATTTCTAACGTGATCTTGGAGGAAATAATCAATATATTGTGCAATATTTTCACTAATGCCTTTGATTGCTGAAATGATTGGCCGTCCTGGAACAGGTACACGTTCTTTGTGTATTTTCGAAGTTAAATACATAGTTGGAAGCACTGGCCACTCGTTGTGCATACATTTAAATTCATCTTTTGAAATTAAACCTTTTCTTTTCCATTGCATGAGGTCTTTTTTGAGACCTTCCTTTGCTTTATAGTATTTTTTCATCTCAGTTTTTTCGTAGCAATCTACATTGTTGAGTTGGTGAGAGTGCCTCTTGAATGTACTCCTTTTTCGGCCAGATTACGACGTTACTGCCTTTATCCGATTTATTAATTACCAACTCATTATTCATTTTTAGCTTTCACATTAGTTTGTTGTATTGAACATCATGATATTTAATTTTTTCCTCTATTTCGTTTCATTTTATAGTTGAGATTTTTGAGATCCTCTATAACTCTGTCATGAAAAATGTCTACGGCATCTTTTGGCATCATGGGCATGAAAGTTGATTTTGGTCTGAATGGACTTTTTCCTGCACTTGATTTGATTAAATTGAGTGATTCTAGTCGCTCCTGTGTGGATTCTACCTCAAATTCAGATTGTATTTGTGTGTCCACATCGCTTTCTTTACTCAATTCATAGAGTGTTACAAGTGTGGAGGCATCGGATGCTTGAAGATTGTCATTGGACATGTTAGTATTTTCCATAGTATGTGATTGAGTATTACCTTCCTTGATAGTAAAAAACCTTTTTTAATTTTAGCTTCCTAATAAATTGGAATACATCCACTCTTGTATTGGCAGCATAGTCAAAACTCGTCTCAGGGCAGAATGATAAACCCAATGTTAGTAATTGCGTCTCTGCTTTACTTAGAACTGTATTTGACAGATTCACTACTGTGTTTTGTTGCCCCGCGTCTTGCGCCATTGAGGTTTCTTGTTTCTTCCTCTTTCTGAGTTTCCTCCTCGCTCGCCTTCTTTTATTCCTGCGCTCTCTGTTGTTTTTGTCGGGTTCCGCGGACTTAGGGTCTGTCTCCTGTCTAGAACTAAAAAATCAACTTCTACTGCAAGGCTCAATTTGCTCATGGTGCCTTGCACATTTAGTGAGGTCGAGCTCCCCTCAGAACTGGTTTCACTAATGGCAGAGCTTAAGTCTGAATTTGAGGTTGTTTCTTCCATGACCTCTTCTCTTGCTATGCTTGTGCTTGTGGTTTTGGACAACTTGTTCATTCTTATTCTTTTCACACTATCGTACTTCCGTGCAAATGTAAAAATTTGACCTTGCTCATAATCAGTTTTATCTCTCGCAAATTTGTGAGCTTTCCGATACTTGATTTCGTCAATTGATGCCGTCAGTGATGTCAATGACCATGTCATGAGTGATGTAATATGTGACGTCATCAGCAGTGCATTGCGGGGGCGCGAGTTATAGTTAACTCCACTAACTATACGGCTGAATTTCTCTGGTTTTGTACGAGTAAATGTCCAACTAACTATAACGTCCCTGAAACCTGCGGTTTTTTGAGTGAATTTCTAAGGTTTTTTAAATGCTAATTTCTAACTATAACGTCCCTGAAACCTATGGTTTTTTCCGTGCATTTCAAAGGTTTTTTTTAAATGCTAATCTCTAACTATAACATCCCTGACACCTGTGTTTTTTTCAGTGAATATATATATATAAATATATATATATATTAACTCTGAGTTGTCCACTGTTTAAGAGCGCACTCACTGCAGTTCCACTCATCAGAATTTCATTTCAGGGGAAAACCGGCATGTTGCATTCTGATCAGTTGTGACTCTGCCTGATGCGTTTTGGGCCCCCCAGCCCCTTATTCATAGGCTGACTGCAAATGCGCAGACACACTACATCACTGTCTTTTATTTCCATGCTGTTTAATTACCCTTCGGTGGGTTACACAGGTGAGTTCATTTCGCAAAGCATGTTGGAATATGTAGTGTCATTTGAAAACAATTCTTACCCTTTAGTGGGTTCTGCGTAGCTGCAATCTTTTAATATTCATGTTACCTGCCCTCCAGTGGGCCTCAGAAAGCAAACTTGCTCAGTTAGCTTTAACCGAACTGCTGTACCGCTTTCAGGCTTGGCATATTTCGACTCCTGCGGCCCCAAATTGTATTTCAAAGGTGGTGCAGCTCTCCACGGCTGGACTGCTGTGAAATATTAACTCCGAGTTGTCCACTGTTTAAGAAATACAATATGCCAAGCCTGAAAGCGGTACAGCAGTTCGGTAAAAGCTAACCGAGCAAGTTTGCTTACTGAGGCCCGCTGGAGGGCAGGAAACATGAATATCAAAAGATTGCAGCTACGCAGAACCCACTAAAGGGTAAGAATTGTTTTCAAATGACACTACATATTCCAACATGCTTTGCGAAATGAACTCACCTGTGTAAACTCCACTCGAAGGGTAATTAGACAGCATGGAAATAAAAGACAGTGATGTAGTGGTGTCTGCGCATTTGCAGTCAGCCTATGAATAAGGGGCTGGGGGCCCCGAAACGCGTCAGGCACAGTCACAACAGATCGGAATGTAACATGCCGGTTTTCCCCTGAAATGAAATTCTGATGAGTGGAACTGCAGTGAGTGCGCTCTTAAACAGTGGACAACTCGGAGTTAATATTTCACGGCAGTCCAGCCGAGGAGAGCTGCACCACCTTTGAAATACAATTTGGGGACCGCAGGAGTGGAAATATGCCAAGCCTGGAAAGCGGTACAGCAGTTCAGTAAAAGCTAACCAAGCAAGTTTGCTTTCTGAGGCCCACTGGAGGGCAGGAAACATGAATATCAAAAGATTGCAGCTACGCAGAACCCACTAAAGGGTAAGAATTGTTTTCAAATGACACTACATATTCCAACATGCTTTGCGAAATGAACTCACCTGTGTAACCCACCGAAGGGTAATTAAACAGCATGGAAATATAAGACAGTGATGTAGTGTGTCTGCGCATTTGCAGTCAGCCTATGAATAAGGGGCTGGGGGCCCCGAAACGCGTCAGGCAGAAGTCACAACTGATCGGGATGCAACATGCGGGTTTTCCCCTGAAATGAAATTCTGATGAGTGGAACTGCAGTGAGTGCGCTCTTAAACAGTGGACGACTCGGAGTTAATATATATGTATATATGTATATATATGCACACGCAATCCGCCACAGAATCCAACTCTTAGAAAGGACGGTACGGACCCAAATTCAGTGCAAAAGGTTTATTTTCTTTGACCACGCACTGCTGCCATGACGCGTTTCGGCCTCTGAAAGGCCTTGATCACATATATATATATATATCCCTTCCCGCTGCCGATTCATTCGCCACTTGCGACGGCAGCCTTGACGGGGTGGCGACCCCTAAATCCACAACAACAAGTCTTGAATTTCAATTAAGAAAAAGACAGCCAGGACTCGATTTCATGAAGCGTGAATACCTTTAATTCAAGGCAAACCTAAGAAAATTATCCTGACTTTGTCCGCCCGCCATCATAATAGGCCCCATAATGTTAAATAACAAAGATAACATATTTCAGTAAGTCATGCCCCAGTGGGCATTATTACACTTTCATTTGTCAATAATTGTCTAATTCTGCCCCAGTGGGCTACGTAGTGATATACAGTGGCGATCCTACACCTTCTTACAGCAGGCAAAAACCGCAGCTCCGCTATTCGGTAGCTCCCCCAAGATATAAGCTCTTTTGCATTCTTCATGCCCTGTGTGACCTACAAGAACATAAAAACATTGTTAGATCATTTTACTTCTTGTTCTTAAAATTTGTAAACTCACTTTCCTTGAAATTCATGTCAGAAATTCTACTCCAATTTAAGAAAAACATCAATTTATTACAGACTTGTTTACCCCAAATGTACCGACAGCTCTTTGTCCCTATTCAAACCATTGGGAAATATAGCGTCATATTTAATGATCAATTTAGACTCTAATCTACGTAACAACATGAACCCTGTTTCCCCCTCTCTCTAGTAACGGAATTCTGTCAAGTACAACATTTCAGCAGACTCGTGTCGTTGCTATGTTTCTCTTTGAAGTGTCTAGCCACTGGGTATTGTTTGGCTTCAATGGTGTTAGCACGTAAATGCTCCGAAATTCGCTTTTTTCGCTTTATGCATAGTACTACCAATATAGTACAATGAACATGGGCATTCTAGACAATATACACAATGGTCAGAGTTACAAGTTAAATGTTTACTGATCATGTATGCTGGTTTTCTCTGAAACAATTTGACCCACTAACAACTCCCACTTCCCACCCCCAACCCGCCCTGCCCGACCCCACACGCTTAGTGATGTCAAGGAGCCACATCTCAGCTTTTTAAGCCCAACCTTGCAATTAATTAGGAATAAAATAAACCCTCACTTCATTTAAATACTAATACATTTCAAATCTCGGCTTAATGATTAAACCAACATTATCACATTCTTAAAGTGCCTAGTGGTAAGATTGTCATGCGCCCATTCAAGGGGCCCAGTGGTGCCTCTAGATAGAGGGTTACCCCAGCCACTCAATTAATGGCCCCCCCATTTTTAGTCTCTTCTTTCATGCCCGATTGCCCTTTCTGGCATAAACAGATTTTTCTAAGTTGTATACTGATAATAATTGGCCAGCCACTGATGGAACGAGAGAGGGTTATGGTCTGTGAGAAGCTGGCATGGTATATGGTGTACACTTATGTAAGTGGGCACCTTGCACCAATTCAGACAACCCTTATGGTAATTTTAGCGGTCTTACACGACATTAGAAAACTCTCTAAGTGGTAGCTGTGGAGAGCAGCCTTCAGGCTTGGTTCAGAAAGAGTGTAAAGCAGCTTGTTTTACCAGAACATAATCTTATAGGTATAGATTAAGTGAAAAAGAACCACACAGTGTATTTATAAAAATATGTAGTTATTATAAGACACTCACTAACACATACAGATATCTCTAAGCCGGAGATATACACAATGCACACAATACTTTTCAATAGAAACAGTTAAGTAGCACGTAATACACAGTGGTCGCCTGGGGGAACAAACCATATACTAAAATAGTGGTATGCGAACCACGACTCAAGTCAAGACTATACCCAGAAGACGTTGAAGTGCCGGGCACCCAAGGAACCACCCAAGGTAAGTAACCAGGTGCCCCACGGAGGCCGTGTGCAGAGTGGGAACACAACTGCGGGATCAATGCAAGTCAATGGGGAAGTCGCAGTTGCAATTTTAAAGAAGAAGAACCCTTCCGAGTGAACCCTGAAGAAACCCCATTCAAGACAGAAGATTGGAGAGCCACCCGACCCATAGATTACTTAGGAACCAGGATACCTACACCAGGGAAGCCGGGTGCATAGGTGTGAAGTGGCATCGGAAACCGCCGTCAAACCCAATGGAGGTCTTTAAGAAGATGCCGCTGCTGGAGAAGGTGGAAGTGTCCGGTGGAACCCAAAGGTGGATTCAAGATGTGACGAACCTGTAAGCAGAGGGGACAGAGTCTATGCCACTCAGGAGAGACCAGGAGGCATGGAATACGAATGCCCAACGATGTCGAGTGTTGCAGGGAAGCTGACGGTGACCTTGAAACTGCAGCTGTGCGGACTATGCTATGCTTTGGACAACCAGGAGCTGGATACAAGCTGTCCTACATCGGATGTCGAGAGTTGAGGGGTCAGTGTTTGTCGGGATCACCAACAAGCCTTGGCAAGTGCAACCAGCATGGAAGTTGAAGAAGGTGCAATGTTGGGACCAGCAAGGTCCAGGAGACTCACCACAAGCAGGGGAGTCAAGGCAGGCCCAAGCAATCAGGGGAGTCCAAGGATTTCAAAGATGACTATCAAGAGGACCCACAGGCTGGAGGCACTGGAGTCACGAGGGGACCTCGAGCAGCTCACCAAAGATGCCAGCCCACGATGCAAGTGATGTGGTGAGGACAAAGATCTTGGTCACTGAAGATGCTTGAGATTGGAGCTACCTGGAGCCTGAAGATCTTGGTGGGAGGAAGCCAACAAGCCTTTGCAACTGCAAGTCAACACAGTGCACAGGGGTTTGGTTCCTGCAGCTCCGACAAGGGATACTGGCCTCAAACTTAGTGAGAGGACAGGGCAGGCCTCGCGAGATGTCAAAAACCACCACCTGTGTTGCTAAGCCTTTCGGAGTCCATGGGATCCCAGGATCAGCAGACCGGTCAGCTTAGTTGCGGTGCCTGCAGATGCAGGGAAGTGACTCCTTCACTTCAAGGGAGATTCCTTCAGGTGTCTTGGATGCCCACAGGCCTTGGATGGTTCCTGTATGGTGCAAAGGCATGGATGTTGCAGCAGATGAGCAGGGCGTTGAAATCAGGAGCAGCAGGAGTCTTCCCGGATGCAGCCTTGATGCCCAGAGCGAAGTCCAGCGAAGTACAGAGTGCCCAGACGGTTGAAGAAGAAGTGGTGTCTAAAATGTATCTTGTCCCACGATGAATCTAGGAACCCACCCACAGGCAAGCCCTTAAATACCCTAAGAAAAAGGTTGGGACAATTCAGGGGTCCCTCCCTAAGGAGGGGCTGGACAAGGGGGAGGATACTCCCTTGTCATTTGTCCAGTTTCACGCCAGAGCAGGAGCCAACAACTCCTTGAACTGGTTTGAACTGGACTATGCATGGAGGGCACTAAGTGTGCCCTGCACGCAGACTATGTGGCGCTGGCAATCACCCCCACCTTGCCCCAATACACTAAACCATGTCTGGGAGTTGGTCACAACTCCTTGTGACAGGATACCTATTGTTCTGCCTTCCCCTGCCTGAGCTGGGCTCAGCAGCAGGAGGGCAGAAACGGGTCTCTGGCCAGCAGCAGCCCTAGCTTGCTGTCCGGGTCTGAAAGACTGGTACCTGGAGCACCGAGCGCCTCCCAAAGGAGCTTTACGGTGCATGGAATCATACCTCCCACACCGTTTATGGTGTGGGAATTAGGATTCCAACATGTTTGATGCCGTTTTCATTACAGCCAGTTTCGAGATGGTTATCGCGTAATGACGCGGTGCCCCTCTGTATAGTATATGGCTGCTCTTAATACAACCCGGGAGAATGAACTCCGTGGGCTGTAGGGGTGTCCTGCTCATACAGGGACACCCTCACACTTAGAACCAAGCACACTGCCTTCAGGATTGTAAGGCCTGCCTTAGGGGTGACTTATAGGTTTTAAGTGCAGTGACCTTAGATATAGGTAAACGTATATCTTTCGTAGGGGGTGTTAGTACCAACTTACACAGGCTGCAATTGCAGGCCTGTAGTTACAAATTGAGTGGTCTCCCATGGGTGGCATAATACATACAGCAGTTGGGGGACCCCTGGTGTACCTATGCCCTGGGTACCTTATTACCATATACTAGGGTCTTATAAGGTTACACCAGTGTCCAATCTGGGATGTGCCTAAGTACTTACCAAACCAATTTAGGGGAGAAAGCACAGAGACTGGGGTCCTGATTAGCAGGACCCCTATCAGATTGGTCAGAAACAGCATTACATCAAGCAAAAAGTGGTGCTAACCATAAAAGCAGATCCTACTTTCCTACACAACCCCCCCAAACGTAAGGAGATGAGACTAACCTTGCCAAGTTGTGTCTTAATTTTCTGAGTGGAAATATCTGGAGAGTCTATCTGCATTGGCATGGTTACTCCCGGGTCTATGTTCCGCTGTATAGTCCACCCCCTGTGGGGAAATGGACCACCTCGAACATTTGGGATTTTCACCCTTCATCTGTTTGAGCCATAAGGGGATATGTGGTCTGTCTGAACAATGAAGTGAGCGCCAAACAGGTATGGCCTCAGCTTCTTCAATGCCCAGACCACAGCAAAGGCCTCCCTCTCAATGGCTGACCAACGTTTCTCCCTGGGGGTCAACCTTCTGCTGATAGAAGCTACTGGTTGATCCTGGCCCTCTGCATTAAGTTGTGATACCCCTATCTCTGATGCATCTGTCTGGACAATGAAAGTTTTGGAGTAGTCAGGACTTTTCAGGATGGGAGCAGTGCACATGGCCTGCTTTAGGTCATCAAACGGCTTTTGACAGCTTACTGTCCACTGAACTTTCTTAGGCATTTTCTTTAATGTCAGATCATTCAGGGGAGTCACTATGGACCCATACCCCTTTACAAATCTTTTGTAATACCCAGTCAGGCCCAAGAAAGCTCTGACCTGAGTCTGGGTAGTGGGAGCAACCCAGTCCATAATGGTCTGGATTTTGCTCTCCAATAGTTGAACCTGCTCTCCGCCTACCAGGTGGCCCAAGTATACAGCCTTGCTCTGCCCTGTCTGACACTTGGTGGCCTTGATAGTGAGGCCTGCCTTTTGCATGGCCTCCAGAACATTTCTGAGGTGAATCCGGTGATCTTCCCAGGTGGAGCTAAAGACAGTTCTATAATCTAGATATGCTGCACTATAGGCTTCCAGACCTGTTAAGACTTTATTCACCAGCCTCTGAAATGTGGCAGGTGCATTCTTCAGACCAAAGGGCATCACAATAAATAGATAATGCCCACTAGGGGTTGAGAATGTTGTATTTGGCTTGGCATCCTCAGCTAGTCTGATTTGCCAGTAGCCAGCTGTCGGGTCAAATGTGCTCAGAAACTTGGCTGACGCCAAAGTATCTATGAGTTCATCTGCCCTAGGAATTGGATGAGCATCAGTCCTAGTGACTGCATTGAGGCTCTGTAGTCTACACAAAACCTCATCTCTCCTTTTCCACCCTTGGTGTGAGGTTTTGTCACAAGGACAATTGCACTAGCCCAGGGACTATCTGAAGGCTCAATGACCTCCAATTCCAGCATCTTTTGGACCTCTGTGCTGATGCAATCCCTGACATGGTCAGGGTGTCTGTAATTTTACTCTTTACAGGCAGACTGTCACCTGTGTCCACTTCATGGGTACACCAGGTGGTTTGACTGGGTGTCAGGGAGAACATATGTCTGTACTGAATGAGGACTTGCCTGCAATCAATCTGCTGTTGAACAGTGAGGCTGCCTTCTAAGGCTACTCCATCTACTGATCAATCATCAGGGTTCAGAGAGAGGAGATCAGGGAGAGGGTCACTCTCTTCCTCATGTCCCTCATCAGTTGCCATAAGCAAGCCCATGTCAGCCCTGTCAACAAAAGGTTTTAGGCGATTCACATGAAGTACCCTATGGGGACTTCTTGGAGTACCGAAGTCCGCCAGGTAGGTGACCTCACCTTTTTGTTCAAGGATGGTGTGGGTGCCACTCCACTTGTCTTGGAGAGCTGCTGGGGTCACAGGCTCCAACACCCACACTTTATGGCCTGGCTGGTAAACAGTCAAGACAGCCTTTTGGTCATGCCACGCTTTTAGAAGTTCTTGGCTGGCCTCCAGGTTTTTGCTGGCCTTCTTCATGTACTCAGCCATGCGAGAGCGCAGGCCGAGGACATAGTCCACAATGTCCTGTTTAGGAGGTTTGAGATGTTGCTCCCAACCTTCCTTCACTAGACACAAGGGACCCCTAACTGGATGTCCAAACAGAAGCTCAAATGGACTGTAGCCAACCCCCTTCTAAGGATCTTCTCTGTAGGCAAAGAGAAGGCAGGGTAATAAGACATCCCATTTCAGCCTAAGCTTTTCTGGGACTCCCATGATTATACCCTTTAGGGTCTTGTTGAACCTTTCAACAAGCCATTGCACTGTGATGGATAGGGTGTAGTAAACTTGAAGTTTACTTCACTCTCTTTCCAAATGGCAGTAATGTAACTAGACATGAAGTTTGTACCTCTGTCTGTTAAGACCTCCTTAGGGAAGCCCACTCTGGAAAAGAATCCCAGGAGGGCCCTGGCCACTACAGGAGCTGTAGTGGTTCTAAGGGGAATGGCCTCTAGGTACCTAGTGGCATGGTCTACCACCACTAGTATATAACTGTGCCCAGATGCAGTTGGAGGGTTCAAGGGACCAACAATGTCAATCCCTACCCTCTCAAAGGGAACCCCAACCACTGGAAGTGGGATTAAGGGGGCCTTTGTTGTGCCACCTGACTTACCACTGGCTTGGCACGTGGCACAGGAGTGACAAAACTCCTTTGTGTGTTCAGACATAGCGGGCCAGTGAAAGTGAGGGACAAGCCTGTCCCAAGTCTTGCTTTGCCCTAAGTGTCCTGCAAGAGGAATATCATGTGCAAGGGAGAGGAAAAAACCTCTGAACTTCTGGGGTATTACCAACCTCCTGGTGGCACCAGGCTTGGGGTCTCTACCTTCAGGGTACAAGAGTCCATCTTCCCAATAGATCCTATGGGACCCACTGATATTCCCTGCTTCCTCAGCATCAACTTGCTGTCTGAGGGGTTCAGGAGAGGGGCAGGACTGCTGCTCCAAACTCAAATCTGCACGGGAAGGCCCCCCAGCCCCCAAGAACTCTGCCTGGTCAGGCCTAAGTTCCTCTGGGACAGTTCCTTCACAGGGGCTAAGATCATCTCCCTCAGGAGACTGGTCTTCACTGAGAGTTTGTAAGGAGGGCGTTTCCTTACCCTTCCTGCTCCTTCTCTTGGGAAGCACCTGGTCCATTTTCTCAGGATCCAGTGCTTTTTCAGTGGTGAGCTGTTTGGCCTGAGCCCTGGTAACAGCAAACACACTGGCAGAGATGCCTATCATCTCTGCATGAGCCCTGAACTCCACTTCAGACCAGGCTGAAGTTTCTAGATCATTGCCCAACAAACAGTCTACAGGTAGGTCTGGGGATACCACAACCCTCTTATGTCCAGTTACCCCTCCCCAGCTGACGTTCACAACTGCCAAGGAATGGCCAGTCCTGACATTGCTAGCGTTGGTTACTTGGTACATTTGTCCAAGTATGATCTGCTCAGGAGACACAAGTTTCTCTGTCACCATAGTGACACTGGCCCCTGTGTCCCTGTAGGCCATGGCTTTTTTCCATTTATCAAAGGCTGTTGTCTGTACTTGCCCAAGTATGAGGTCGATTCCGATTCGGGCCGGAAAAAGCACCGACCGACTCGGAGCCGGAAAAATTACCGACCGACACGTACCAGTGGCGCCCGACACGCCAAGTACGATGCAAGCCGCGATAAATCCGACCGACACGTCAGGAAACCAAGCCGACCGACCGAGCCGCTCGGAAAATAGCAATCCGGCCGGAAAAACACGCGAATCCAACCGACCGACACGCACCCGGAACAAATCCGACCGAATCGTACCCGCCAACTCCAACCCGCAAAGTACGATGCAAGGCGCGAAAAACACGACCGAGTCGGACGGAGGACAAGCCGTACGACCGACACGCATACAAAACCGAGCCGAAGCAACACAATACACCGCGACCGACGCGTACGCAGCATACAAAACTGCACAAACACAGCGTGAACGAAACGGAAAACACCGTACGAGACCAATGCAGGGTCCGACTCGGTCACAAGAACGTTTCCAACATACACAAACAGCACAAAGGAAAAATCAACCAAAAAAAGGCCAAACAAGCAATTACCAAGCCAATAAATACTGGGGGGTGGGGACAGAGAACAAAGACACACCCACAACTCCACCTATATAAAGGACACAAATCACTACCATGAGCCTTTGCAAATGCCATTCCACTGCCAGCACCCAAGAGAAAGCAACCACACACCCACAGCTCATCCCTCACACAAGCCACACACCAGCAGCACACCAACAAATACCTACCTCACATACACCCAGCACAACACACACCCACACACCCTCACCTGCACACCAACACACACATCACCCACCATCACCACCCATCACCATGCCCCCCAAGAAGAATCCCAAGTTCCTAGATAGTGAATTGGAAGTCATGGTAGACGAGATCCTCAGGGTGGAGCCACAGCTGTTTGGCACTCTGGTCCAACAGACCCCCATGTCGCAGAAAACCAAGATGTGGGAGAGGATCATCAACAGGGTGAACGCCCAATCACCATGTCGGCGCACAAAGACGGACATCCAGAACAGGTGGTATGACGTGCGCAGGAGGGTACGGGACCTGCTGAAGATAGACTACATCAACAGCCAACACACCGGCAGTGGCCCTCCTGCCAAGCCAATATACCTCAGGCCCTGGGAGGAGAAGGTGCGGGCCATCCTTCCGCCAGTGAGCGTATATGGACTAGAGAACATCCCAGAGCCTGGTGAGTACACAACAAATGTACACAATAAACTGCCACAAAACACACACATCACTGTCAAGGGAGAGTCAAACCATGCACTCATAGCAATTACACAGCAACTAGAACAGAATCATCCCAAAATGTGTATGTCAGTCAGATAAACACAACACATGCCATCAAAAAAGTCACATCCAACTGTGCCAACACATGTACAAACACAACCACAACTACAGCTAGGCAGTGGCACAAATAGAACTAACACACACATCCACACATGTAGCCACCACAACAACACCAACACACAGTGAAGACCACTCAAAGGAAGGAATTCTGTGTATGCTGGCCAAGTCAGTGTAGCCAATAGCATCATGGGAGTCGCAGTCACACATATTGCCCCCCCACAACTGTCCCATCAACACCACCATGAACCATGCGCACATCACAGGGAGTGGAGAAGGACTCACAAGATGGCTGACACTGGCTACTGCTGTGAGGAGCACAAGGCCCTGCTGGCAACTGTGCACCAACAAACAGCAGGACACCACTGACTGACATCCTGAGAGACAACTTCCACTCCCTGCAATGCAAGCACGTTCCATGGTGGGATATCTGGCTGGCTGGGTGGGAAGGGGGACTTGCAGCACTGACCATAGTCACCAGCACCTCCCCTCACACCCCCCCCAACACAAACTCCACAGTACCCACCTGGTAGAATGCAATGCCCTCCATCCTAACACAAGATCCCACAAAGCACCACCACCCTGGGTTATGTTGTGTGAAGCACAGGGACACTCTTGGGACTCTTAGCCAAACAACTGCCAGGACAACACTCCCAGCCATCCTGTCAGCACAGCCAGCCCACCCCACAGGGAAGCAGAGTCAAAAGGAAGGAAGCATGGGCATGCTGGGAAGGGGGGTGGAGGCAATAGCATGATGGGAGTCGTAGTCACAGACATTGCTCAGCCTCACAACTGGCCCATCAACACCACCCTGAACCATGCTCACATCACAGGGAGTGGAGAAGGACTCACAAGATGGCTGACACTGGCTACTGCTGTGGGGAGCACAAGGCCCTGCTGCCAACTGTGCACCAACAAACAGCAGGACACCACTGACTGACATCCTGAGAGACAACTTACACTCCCTGCAATGCAAGCACGTTCCATGGTGGGATATCCGGCTGGCTGGGTGGGAAGGGGGACTTGCAGCACTGACCATAGTCACCAGCACCTCCCCTCACACCCCCCAACACAAACTCCACAGTACCCACCTGGTAGAATGCAATGCCCTCCATCCTAACACAAGATCCCACAAAGCACCACCACCCTGGGTTATGTTGTGTGAAGCACAGGGACACTCTTGGGACTCTTAGCCAAACAACTGCCAGGACAACACTCCCAGCCATCCTGTCAGCACAGCCAGCCCACCCCACAGGGAAGCAGAGTCAAAAGGAAGGAAGCATGGGCATGCTGGGAAGGGGGTGGAGGCAATAGCATGATGGGAGTCGTAGTCACAGACATTGCTCAGCCTCACAACTGGCCCATCAACACCACCCTGAACCATGCTCACATCACAGGGAGTGGAGAAGGACTCACAAGATGGCTGACACTGGCTACTGCTGTGGGGAGCACAAGGCCCTGCTGCCAACTGTGCACCAACAAACAGCAGGACACCACTGACTGACATCCTGAGAGACAACTTACACTCCCTGCAATGCAAGCACGTTCCATGGTGGGATATCCGGCTGGCTGGGTGGGAAGGGGGACTTGCAGCACTGACCATAGTCACCAGCACCTCCCCTCACACCCCCCCAACACAAACTCCACAGTACCCACCTGGTAGAATGCAATGCCCTCCATCCTAACACAAGATCCCACAAAGCACCACCACCCTGGGTTATGTTGTGTGAAGCACAGGGACACTCTTGGGACTCTTAGCCAAACAACTGCCAGGACAACACTCCCAGCCATCCTGTCAGCACAGCCAGCCCACCCCACAGGGAAGCAGAGTCAAAAGGAAGGAAGCATGGGCATGCTGGGAAGGGGGTGGAGGCAATAGCATGATGGGAGTCGTAGTCACAGACATTGCTCAGCCTCACAACTGGCCCATCAACACCACCCTGAACCATGCTCACATCACAGGGAGTGGAGAAGGACTCACAAGATGGCTGACACTGGCTACTGCTGTGGGGAGCACAAGGCCCTGCTGCCAACTGTGCACCAACAAACAGCAGGACACCACTGACTGACATCCTGAGAGACAACTTACACTCCCTGCAATGCAAGCACGTTCCATGGTGGGATATCCGGCTGGCTGGGTGGGAAGGGGGACTTGCAGCACTGACCATAGTCACCAGCACCTCCCCTCACACCCCCCCCAACACAAACTCCACAGTACCCACCTGGTAGAATGCAATGCCCTCCATCCTAACACAAGATCCCACAAAGCACCACCACCCTGGGTTATGTTGTGTGAAGCACAGGGACACTCTTGGGACTCTTAGCCAAACAACTGCCAGGACAACACTCCCAGCCATCCTGTCAGCACAGCCAGCCCACCCCACAGGGAAGCAGAGTCAAAAGGAAGGAAGCATGGGCATGCTGGGAAGGGGGTGGAGGCAATAGCATGATGGGAGTCGTAGTCACAGACATTGCTCAGCCTCACAACTGGCCCATCAACACCACCCTGAACCATGCTCACATCACAGGGAGTGGAGAAGGACTCACAAGATGGCTGACACTGGCTACTGCTGTGGGGAGCACAAGGCCCTGCTGCCAACTGTGCACCAACAAACAGCAGGACACCACTGACTGACATCCTGAGAGACAACTTACACTCCCTGCAATGCAAGCACGTTCCATGGTGGGATATCCGGCTGGCTGGGTGGGAAGGGGGACTTGCAGCACTGACCATAGTCACCAGCACCTCCCCTCACACCCCCCCCCAACACAAACTCCACAGTACCCACCTGGTAGAATGCAATGCCCTCCATCCTAACACAAGATCCCACAAAGCACCACCACCCTGGGTTATGTTGTGTGAAGCACAGGGACACTCTTGGGACTCTTAGCCAAACAACTGCCAGGACAACACTCCCAGCCATCCTGTCAGCACAGCCAGCCCACCCCACAGGGAAGCAGAGTCAAAAGGAAGGAAGCATGGGCATGCTGGGAAGGGGGGTGGAGGCAATAGCATGATGGGAGTCGTAGTCACAGACATTGCTCAGCCTCACAACTGGCCCATCAACACCACCCTGAACCATGCTCACATCACAGGGAGTGGAGAAGGACTCACAAGATGGCTGACACTGGCTACTGCTGTGGGGAGCACAAGGCCCTGCTGGCAACTGTGCACCAACAAACAGCAGGACACCACTGACTGACATCCTGAGAGACAACTTACACTCCCTGCAATGCAAGCACGTTCCATGGTGGGATATCCGGCTGGCTGGGTGGGAAGGGGGACTTGCAGCACTGACCATAGTCACCAGCACCTCCCCTCACACCCCCCCAACACAAACTCCACAGTACCCACCTGGTAGAATGCAATGCCCTCCATCCTAACACAAGATCCCACAAAGCACCACCACCCTGGGTTATGTTGTGTGAAGCACAGGGACACTCTTGGGACTCTTAGCCAAACAACTGCCAGGACAACACTCCCAGCCATCCTGTCAGCACAGCCAGCCCACCCCACAGGGAAGCAGAGTCAAAAGGAAGGAAGCATGGGCATGCTGGGAAGGTGGGTGGAGGCAATAGCATGATGGGAGTCGTAGTCACAGACATTGCTCAGCCTCACAACTGGCCCATCAACACCACCCTGAACCATGCTCACATCACAGGGAGTGGAGAAGGACTCACAAGATGGCTGACACTGGCTACTGCTGTGGGGAGCACAAGGCCCTGCTGGCAACTGTGCAACAACAAACAGCAGGACACCACTGACTGACATCCTGAGAGACAACTTACACTCCCTGCAATGCAAGCACGTTCCATGGTGGGATAACTGACTGGGTGGGTGGGTGGGTGGGAAGGAGGTCTGGCTGTCAACCAAACACAATCAATGCAGACCATGTTCACACCCCAGAGAATACATAGAAATGCCCAAATAATGCAGGACAATGTGCCACACCAATATCAACCCCTGACTGTGACGACTTAGGACAATACAATGTACAGGCCCGCACCCCGAGGCACAGTCACAACTGTCAGGTGTGTCAACCACTGATGCCTGCAGAAACATGACATACATTGTTTGTGTCTCCCAAAAACAGGTGATGATAGGGACACAGCAGCAGACGCTGAGGAGTCCCAGTCCCAGGCTCAAGAGGATGCCGAGCTCACTGGCGTCGTACAGCCTCTGTCCTCCTCGGACGATGAAGAACAACCTGGCACATCCGGTGCAAGTCAACATGCTGCACCAGCAGGACCACCAGCTGCAGCACCAGCAGGTCCACCAGCTGCACCCCCTGCACCCACCCCTCCAACGACTGTCACCACGAATACCATCCCTGCCGACATGGACAGAATAAGGAACAACACCAGCGCAGTGACCCTGGACCAACCTGGGGCCATGGACACCACCACCACCACCAACCCCCAAGGTGGACCAGGGTTATCTGTGCGTGCAACTGCACACACTGCACATGTCAGCAGGGGTGGTGGGAGGGGTGGGAGACAGAGGTCGCTGCTTGCAGACGTTGCTGGTGTGCATGAAGACCCACAACTGGTACGCATAGCTGATGCGTACCAGTCCAGCACCGGAGAGCTCAGCCAGGTAGTGGGGCTCCTCAGAGACATCAAACAGCAGCAGGCTGCCCATCATGCCCGCTTGGACTCCCACATGTCCAACGTGGAGTCACACATGTCACGTGTGGACTCCCACATGTCCCGTGTGGAGTCCAAGTGGGATGTACTACATGAGATGACGGCGGTGCACAGGGACATTTTACAATGCCTCCGCCAGATGAACAGCAACCAGTCCACACCTCCCTGTGTGCCAACAACATCTGGTACCGAACAAACTGCAACTGCCACAGGGAGGGAGGAGGACTCTGGCGGAGAGTCCCCTGCACCGCAGCAGCCTGCACTTGAGGGCCCCCCCCCAAGAAGAGGGGTCGTCCGAGGAGGGGAAAGTGAGAGGCTGATGGCCAAGCGCAACTCCCAGGAAGCCTGAACCTGTTCTGGATTTTCGCCTTTGTGCACAGACTGTTCACCCTGTTGATGGCAACACTACTCCCACACATTGCATGGGGAGTACAAGTTGGAACAATGTGTCAGACAACTGTGGCCCCGATACTGGGGATCCTGTCTACCTGGACTTTCTATTCATCTAGGAACTTGGGATTGCAAGATTCATGTACAGCACAATCCATCCTATGCACTATTATCACAGATGTATCACAATAAACACAATAATACACCATACTTGCCTCTGTCGTGATTCCAACGTGGGTGCTGTTATGGGGATGATGAACAGCAAAATTACACTGTGTATGCGAACTGCAACAGCAAGGACAACACAGGCATGTGAGTACAGGCAACGTGACACATATGAGGGAGACACACCACCAGGGCTACACAACACATACACACCTAGGCCATCTGACTCATTGCCTACACTGATGTTGCCAGGGAAGACGGTGCAATGCACAGACACCACACCCATTCCCAGTTGTAGTCAAGTAGCCCACAGGTGCAGTAAGCAAATGGCAGTCAAATGTGTGACCACAGACAACGCACATCACTAAGTGAAGCACAGGTTTATTACACAGTAGCAACATGCCGTAACCACTACAGATGCAAGGTAACCCCACCTGGTAGCGGGCACACAGTCAACAACTGTAGACAGAAGGAAGTCCATGGGTGTGGCGCACATCACCTGTAGGGACACAACAGCTACCAGCCTGGATGTGCAATCACGTCGTCGGTGGACACAGTTGACCAAACGAATCTGAAAGTACCCTGTGAAGGACAGAAATGACACACAGTCAAAAGCAATGGAGTACAGGACAGAACAGCAAAACTCATGCACAATACATGTTACAAGATACCCACCCAGAACCAAGTTAGCATGTCAACACTGTTGGGGAGTACAGCCCACCTGTCACCACACATCGCAACACACATCCTGTCAAGTAGCCCATGGACACACTCCAACAGCACCAGAGCACCACCCACACATCATGCCAACTCACATCATTGACATGACACCTCAGGATACTCACATTCAGCTAAAGAAGTTGTTGATGAGCTGTGTGCGGACATCACCATCACCATCATCATCATCATCGTCACTGGCATCGTGGTCCAGGCCAGGATCCTCCACAGGTGGCGGATGTTGGTCATCGTCATCCTGGATGAGAGGCAACTCCTTCCGCACTGCCAGGTTGTGGAGCATGCAGCAGACGATGATAATCTTGCACACTTTCGCAGGGGCATATGGGAGGGACCCTCCGGTCTTGTCCAGGCAGCGGAAGCGGCTCTTCAGGAGACCAAAGGTCCGCTCAATCACTCTCCTGGTCCGACCATGTGCCTCATTGTAGCGCATCTGGGCAGGTGTCACAGGGTTCCTGAGGGGTGTCAGCAACCACGGCATGTTGGGGTATCCCGAGTCACCTACGGACAGACAAGTGCACATCAGCTGACTTGGAAAAGTGGGCGGAATACTACAGATCAGATCACACACAATGGCACAAAGTCAGTACACACCGACAAGCCAGGCACGCTGGTTCTGCATCTGTGCCATCAACCTGGGGATGCGACTACTCCTCATCACAAAGGCATCGTGTGCTGAACCAGGGAAACGGGCACACACGTGTGTGATGGTCATGTCTGCAAGACACACCACCAGTGCATTGACCGAGTGGTAGTGCTTGCGGTTCCTGTAGGCCTGCTCCTGGGCCTGTGGTGGTACCAAAGCCACATGTGTCCCATCAATGGAGCCAATGACATGCGGCATCCTCCCCAGGGCATAAAAGTCACTCTTCACGTCAGTGAGTCGTCGCAGTCTAGGGAAATAGATGTACCGGTTCAGGAAGAGCAACATTGCCGCCAAAACATCGCGGAGCACACGGCTGAACATGGTCTGTGACATCCCACCAGCAGACGCCACAGTATGTTGGAAGGTACCGGTGGCAAAGAAGTGTAGGGCTGCCATCACCTTCACCTTGGGGGTCAGCGCTGTAGGATACGGCCGGCCAGGCTGCAAATGTGGGGACAACTGCACTGCCAAATCCTCAATCAGCTGCCTGGTGAAGCGGTACCGTCGGATGCTGTCCCGTTCCACCATCGTTGCCAGGTCTGGGAATGGCCGATGGACAGCAGGAGCCCTGCAGTGCAGAGGAGAAGTAAGCAAGATCGTCAGTCACCCCACATATGCGGCATTGAACACACTCAAGATCCCAACATACATCATCATGAGGCACAACTACATGAAGTGTGCAGTACCGGAACGACATGTATGGTACATACATGGCCAACATCTGTCAACACGGTCCTACAGGTGGCATCAATTTGTCCCAGGTTGGCCCATTGGATATCATGATGCTGTGTCACAGTCACCCCCCAGTGACATGTGAGGACAGATGTGCCCCAGGCACCACAGCTCAACGACAGGCACATTCCCAGGGACCCTGTAATGCCACATGGACACTGGCATCACCTGGAGTATCATGTGTACACCACAACAAAACAAACATGACCCCCACAGGTAGTGGCCACACTTGCCATGGCAGGAGAGCCATGGACGTCTGTGACACACACGCACAACATCAGAGTCCATGCACACACAACGTGGATGTGGAGACTGTCTCCCATTGTGCACATGAAATCAGAGACATTGTAAACACTACATGCACAAAGACTGTGGAGGGCCATCACTATTGTGCCACTGGGACACCCTGGCTCAAACATACCGTCCCACATGGGACTCACGGGGTATGTGACATGACATACACAAACACCACTGTGAAATGTGACCATGGCACATGCACAGATATGAACAGTTGCACATCACAGTGGTCACGTACACGTAACACCCAGGATCCTGTCCCCATTAACACGTGCACAGCCTGGGGGTGGCTGCCCACAGGTGACACCCACAGGACAACATGTACACCAACATACACACAATAGGAAATGCAGCCTTACATGCCTTATGATAAGGTTTGGACAGGCTGTCGTGATGTAGGTGTGCCCCTCACTCCCTGGGAGCTATCTGTGGCTGGCATATGTCCATCTGAGACAGGCATGCTGACATATGCCAGTCACATGTACAGTGATGCGTTGAACAGCAATGGACCGATCGGTGCCTCCGGCCGGCCCATTGCTTTCAATGTGTGCGGGTACGCGTTGTACCCCTGTGCGCGTTGTACTGCAATGGACCGATCGGTGCCTCCGGCCGGCCCATTGCATTCAATGTGTGCGGGTACGCGTTGTACCCCTGTGCGCGTTGAACAGCAATGGACCGATCGGTGCCTCCGGCCGGCCCATTGCTTTCAATGTGTGCGGGTACGCGTTGTACCCCTGTGCGCGTTGTACTGCAATGGACCGATCGGTGCCTCCGGCCGGCCCATTGCATTCAATGTGTGCGGGTACGCGTTGTACCCCTGTGCGCGTTGTACTGCAATGGACCGATCGGTGCCTCCGGCCGGCCCATTGCATTCAATGTGTGCGGGTACGCGTTGTACCCCTGTGCGCGTTGAACAGCAATGGACCGATCGGTGCCTCCGGCCGGCCCATTGCATTCAATGTGTGCGGGTACGCGTTGTACCCCTGTGCGCGTTGAACAGCAATGGACCGATCGGTGCCTCCGGCCGGCCCATTGCTTTCAATGTGTGCGGGTACGCGTTGTACCCCTGTGCGCGTTGTACTGCAATGGACCGATCGGTGCCTCCGGCCGGCCCATTGCATTCAATGTGTGCGGGTACGCGTTGTACCCCTGTGCGCGTTGAACAGCAATGGACCGATCGGTGCCTCCGGCCGGCCCATTGCTTTCAATGTGTGCGGGTACGCGTTGTACCCCTGTGCGCGTTGTACTGCAATGGACCGATCGGTGCCTCCGGCCGGCCCATTGCATTCAATGTGTGCGGGTACGCGTTGTACCCCTGTGCGCGTTGAACAGCAATGGACCGATCGGTGCCTCCGGCCGGCCCATTGCTTTCAATGTGTGCGGGTACGCGTTGTACCCCTGTGCGCGTTGTACTGCAATGGACCGATCGGTGCCTCCGGCCGGCCCATTGCATTCAATGTGTGCGGGTACGCGTTGTACCCCTGTGCGCGTTGTACTGCAATGGACCGATCGGTGCGCACCCATTGACAATGGGCTTGCCTGGCAACGGACGCGTTTTCGAATATTCGAACGAGTCGGTTGCTGGAAAATCAGTTGGTCACCCACAACAATGTTGCAAAATCATGTATGTCATGAAGTTGAAATTTTGAAGGATGCTGTGGGCGTGTTTTGGTGCTGCTATTCCATGGATTGGACAGATTCAGAAGATGCAAACGACTTGGACCTATCACTTTGGACACAAGGGACAGTATCTGCCTCTCCAGCACATATATATTGCTGCATGTTCCCCTGAGAGCCCACTTGCCTGCACTACATGCTCCAGGACGACATCTGCCACTGCACTGCTGCTGTCTCTGCCCCTCTGGACCCTGCAATGGCACGTACTGTGGAGAGAGCCCCAGCCTTCAGCCTTGAAGAGAACCAGGCCCTGCTGGACAGCCTACTTCCACAGTACAGCAAGCTGTATGGGACACCAGGGGAGCAGGTGAGTGTTCTGTGCACTGCCTTTCTGAATGTGCATTTTGTCTGACTAGCAAGGCTGAGAGTCAGCACACCACTGGCTAGCAGGCTCACTGAGTAGTTGTCACCCCCCATAGTGTGTAGTGACTTGCACTGGACAGGTATGGTGCAGTGACAGTGCTTCTGAACAGGGTTTTACTCCCCATGCAATGATACCATGTAGTGACTTCTGGAAAACTGTCCATGGGCAGCCGTGCACTGCCTGGGTACACCATGTGCCCCTGTGATTGCGACATGTATATGCAACTGTGTCATGCACGGATATGTTGCATGTGTAGTAATGGCCTTATCACTTTGTCATCCTGACAGGCTTCTGCCCATCGGAAGCATGAGATCTGGAAGGACATCGTCCGGGCTGTCCGGTCCGTGGGGGTCTACAAGCGCCGGATCCGCAACTGCCAAAAGAGGTGGCAGGACCTTCGGGGCTGGACCCGGAGGATTGCACGGGTCCAGCTGAAGCTGTCGCCTCCTCGCAGGAGGGGCGGAACACGGACCCTGACCCCCCACATGCTCAGGATCCTGGCGGTGGTCTTTCCAGACCTGGATGGGCAGCTGAAGGCCAGAGAGCAGCAAGGAGGGGGTGAGTCAAAGACTGCACTGTGTACTCTGTCTAACATGCTATGTGCCCTCCTCGGGCCAGGTTGAACTGCCACAGTACAGCAGTCATGTTGTCCAGGAGCCATGTCCCTCTATTGTGCACTGCCCACTCCTCATCTGATACCCAGGTGTGGCCCTTACATGCAGGGAATTCTGTCACTTAGGACTGTGTCCTTGCAGTTTGCTTGACTCAAGGTGGGAGACAGCATCTGTTTCCCTGACTCTGTGGTGGGCATCATGGGTGGGTCCATTGCTTACACAATGCCTGTATTCTGACATGTATTCAGCGTGTTACTTTGATCTGTGGTCCAATTGCTGAGCTGATCCACCACATGTGGCTGGGGTACCTGGCACACACCCATGCTGCGGGTGGGAACAATGTTTGGGCCCCAGGAGTATGTATATGACGTGTGTCACACATACTTAGCCAGCTGCCTACAGTCCAGGGCTCATCCCTCATTCATGTGGGGCTGGACAGTCATGCCTACTCCAGGCCATACAATACACTCTGTACTCCCACTCCCGTGTATCAGAGGACACATTGTGCACAGTGATTTGACCCCTCAGGTGTCTGCCTCTGTGTCAGTGTGCTGTGGATTAGTCGCCAGGACTGCTGTGGAGTTTCTTGGTAGGGGCTCAGCATGCCACTGGAGATGTGACCATAGGAGACGATACTTGTGTGACACATAGGTGTCTGATCAGCTGCCCATGCAGACTGGGGCATGTAAATGTGAAGTTCAGGCAGCTGTTCCCCATGCACAGCAGAGTGTGAGGGGCTCAGGTTCAGAGGGTAGTGTCACAGGTCTCCCATATGTCCAATAGGTATGACCTGGACAGATGAGGGTTAAGAGGATGTGTTGGGGGGGGATGTACATGTGCACTTGTGCAGCTCCAGGACTTGCATTCCCCATGACCTACTATTGTGACACAGTGCAGAGTGTTGTTGTCTGGCTGCAAAGTCATACATCACTGAGACAGTGATGTATGACTTTGCAGTCATGCCTCCGCCATGGCATGTGTCTACTGATTGGTGATCCTGCAGGGGAGTGACATGTGCTACATGCACACCATAGTGGCGCTGGCTATCAGGACATGGGTGCATCATGGTGTCTGTCGCTGGTATGCATCACATGCATTTCCTATTTGACTCTGGGCATCCCTTACATCCGTAAACCTGTACTGACTCAGTGGCAAGAGCTGTGATGTGTCCACACCGTGTCCTCTGCACTGTCCAACTACTGTGTACTTGGTGCATGTGTCAACACTGGGGTGTTGCAATCCAACAGACACCAGACAGATGGGTGCAAGGCCATGTGGGATGTGAGTGCCATGCTTGGCATCAGACTGACAATTGACTTCTCCTGTTCAATTAGTGCACTTTTAGCAATGTACAACTAATGATGCCAGGGCTTGCTCTGTGATGTGCTGTGCTCACAGTGGTGTGTGCGTTATGTGCAGGTGACTGATGTCTGTCTGTTTCCCCATTGTTTGCAGATACATCCACGGCCACGGAAGGGGACAGCTCCACGGACCAGGAGGAGCCGGAGAGCCAGACTGGGTCAGCAGCCGAGGAGTGGTTGGAGGGACCCAGTGGCACGGAGGGCGAGGGGAGCCACACCGAGGAGTCCTCAGCAGCATCCACCTCAGCTGAGGACCAGAGCAACTCGGAGGATGACTCCCTTGTGGAGGCGGGTGTCAGCAGCCACCACACCCCAGCTAGTGTTGCTGTCCCCGCCACCACCAGCACCACCACCGCCCTCCCATCGGCTCCCATTCCCCAGGTCCGTGGAGGCTCCCATGTCCGGGAGCGTGTCTCCTTTGGGCCAGGCACCGCACCCCCTGCCCCTGTGTCCCCTGCTGCCCTGAGTGAGGAGTCTGTGTACCTCCTTCGCCAGCTCCATGTAGGGCAGACAGCCATGCTGAGTGTCCTCCATGCGCACACCGCGCTGTTGACTCAGCTGGTGTCGTTCATGGAGGGCATCTCATCGGGCATGTCTGACCTACAGAGGGGCAATAGGTCCATGGACTCCTCCCTGACGGCAGCAGTGTCCCTCCTCAAACGGTCCCTCACCCCTCCTGCCTCTGCTCCATCCACACTCCCCAGCACCTTACCCATCCCAGGCACACACACACTGGCACAGGCACACACCAGCACACACACATCCAGCACACTGACACACACGCCAATGACAAAACGCACACGCACGCACATTCAGGGGACTGAAGCCAGACTCACAGGGGATGGGGCCCTGGAACACACACACGCATCCACATGCACTGCGCAGTCCTCAGTTCCCTCTCCCTCCAAAGCACCCTCCCTTGCCTCACCTGCAACCCCAAAGTCACAGCAGCTCTTCCTCTGTGACCTCGGCCTCTTCCCCACCGATGAAGCTGCTCCAGCATCCCGGGGGAAGAGGAAGCCCCCCACACGGAGCAGAGTGCCCCTCGCCCCCGGACACCCTCCCCCAGGCGCAGACGGACTGAGGCCCCCACCCGCAAGTCCCCCCGGAGTGCTAAGAGCAAGACCCCGCCACCGCCCTGCAGCTCAGGCACAAGGTCTCCGTCCTCCATCCCTCAGGCCCCCACTGCACAGGTGCCCCCACCACACCCTGCCCCAGGTTCCCCCACCCACAGATATACCATCCCCAAGATGCTCCGGCCTTCTCCCCCTGCCACTTGCTCTCCCAGCACCACACCCCCGCTGCGCTTGTCTGTGCCACTGATGTGGTGAGGGTGTCCTCCCCCTCTGTCCAACCCACCTTGCCTGTTCCCCATTCTCCTCCCCTGGAGGTAGGCACTGCAGTGGAGTCCACTACCGCCCTGTCTGACTTGGGCACTGCAGTGGCGGACCTGTCCACCCCATCTGCAGGGTCCACTGCAGTTGTGCCGGCACCCACGACATCTGTGTCATGCCCCCCAGTTGTGCCGGCACACACCATGTCAGACACCTCCACTGCAGTTGTCAGTGGCTCTCCAGCACCCACCACCCCTTCCCTGACTCCCCCTGGTGAGCCCTGATCCTGTCCCTGCGGTGCCTGGCCTGCCCCCCGGTTGCCCCTCCTAGTGGATTGTCCCTGGTATTGTGCAGGCATGCGTAGGGTGACATCTGCCAGTGTCACCCTGTTTGAACTTTGACAATGGACTGGCCATTGGCCTTTGCTCTAATTTCTTCTGGACGTCGTTATCAAACAACACATATGCTGAATAAAGCAACTTTCTTTTCTCTAGTGCTCATGCTTCAGATGTACATGTTGTTGGTGCAGCTAACCATGCCCTTGCTGCAGTGATGGTGATATCTGGTCTCATGATTATGAAGTGTTACTGTGCAGGAACCCATGTGGTCCAGGGGGAATGTGTCCTATCATGTGGTGTATCCATGTCATCAATAGCAGCATCTGAGGGTGTCATGTGTTCAGTATTTGGCAATGGGTTTCCTACTTACATTGGCAATTTCATATCTGTGGCTTCCACCCCTGCACATCTGTTGTGCCTGCCATCGTTGCATTTGTCTACTTCCCTGACCGTGTTGCCATCTCCAGTGGACATGCAGGTTTGGGCATCAATGGGGAGGGACTCATCCGTGTAGTCAGTGCAACATTGCTATACAAGTGTGTTGGATCTGTGCTGATGATTCCGTTGGCACATCCATGACCAGGCTGATGTGATGGGAGCCCTCATTTGGTGCTAATTGTTGATTGTGTGACCAAGTGCTCAGCTGACATGATGGGGCCCTACTGAGGCAACATATGGCACAGCTTTCCTCACACAGGAGTGGAGTCCCCTCATGGCAGTGTGTACACGTGTGACATTGCCTGCGCCCAAGGTGTGTGTTGTATGTGCATGTCTGTGTGTTCACTTTCATTCATCTGCGCATGCTGTGATCCCTAGTGTTGTACCTGTTTGTGATGCTTGCTGACTTGAGCTATGTTCCCCCAAAGTCTTCTCCCTGTGTTCTCTGTGATGTGGGTGCATGGCACATTACTGGTCATCAGGGTGTCACCCATAGGTGTGTTTGCTGTCAGGGCAGAGTTTGTGTGCTGACGCAGATGGGTCACAGTCAGGTTTCCCTTTGGCACTTGTTGTTTGCCCCTGTCATGTGATTTCCAGTTTGTGTTATCTTTCAGTGATTGTGACACGTTGTGTGTGTGACTGCTGGCACTCCTTAGGGTCCGGGCTGCAATGTTGGTTGTTGTCTATGTGTGTTCTTTGTGGGTGACCTTGGCTTCTTCATTGGTGTGTGACTGTGGCTGGGATCCCATTGGTCGGTGTGGTATTGCCGTCATGTCCATGTACAGCGTAGTGTGCAGTGTGTCAGACATTCAGGAGTCTTGTTGAGTGTCCATGTGTGATGTGTTTCTACACCTTGGTTCCCACCCACCACCCTGGAATAGTCATGGGTGCATGTGCAATGTCACCAGTGCATGTGTACTTCACTGCTGCACATTGTTGGAGGTCGAGGGGTGTGGTCTTGAGTGTGTGCAGATGAGAGTTGTTGCCCGGCTAGTCCCCTGCCTCCATGTTGGCCTTGGCTTACTGGCCATGCTGATTGATTTGTGCTTGTGTAGGTGTGATGGTAGTTAGTTGCTCAGGACACCTGACTGTGGTTCACAGTGTGAACGACATTTAGCTTTGTCATCACAGTGGTATTTTTATTCAGCCCAGGGTCACCACATTGTGGGGGCCCTGGGGGTGGTGCTGTGGTGTGTCTGTGACTTGCTGTGTCAGTTGTTGTTCCTACGTGCCTGTGTGACATGTGTGTTTTGTGCTCCCTCTCACCTGTCAATGCCTGCTTGCCCACATAGGGGATTTGGATCCATGAGTTACCTTAGTGTGGCAGTGTATGCACATCTGTATGATTGGTATTCAGCTCTCCTCATGTGTTGTGTTGTTGCCTGGGGACACTGGCACCCCCACCCCTCACCTGCTGTGTATGATGACAGTGTTGGTCTGCCTGTTTGTGTTTGTGCATCTGCACCACTGCATTGGCATATCTTGGGTGTGCCATTGGCTGTATGTTGTTTGGTGTGTTTCCCCTGCTGTCCCTGGGACTCCTAGGTCATCGGTCAGCACAGTGATCATGGTTTGTGTGTCCCATTGCTGCCATGGTATGGTATCTGTTCACCTCACATCTGCTGTCTCCACAGGGTATCTGCATTTGTGTGCCCATTGGTGCAAATATGTGGTTCTGCATTCTGATGGTCACTTCTGTCATTGTGTCATTGATGACTGTTGACGGTCTCAGCCCCCATGGGTGTTGTTTGTCTGCACATGGCCAAAGGAATGTTTCATTTGCACTGCAGTATTTGGCTCCCCCAATTTATGTTGCAATGGGACACATACACTACTTTGCCACAGATGAGTTTTTGGTTCTGTGACCAGGAATGATCCATGCAGTTTGGCAGTTGCAGCTCTTTCTTTGTCAACAATTACCTTTTGGTCACTGTGATGATGAGGGTGTAGACCCCATTGCCACAATGGTCAAAATGTGCTTCAGCTATGGACCCCACACTTCCCTTTTGGTCACTGTGATGATGGGGGTTTAGACCCCATTGCCACAATGGTCAAAATGTGCTTCAGCTATGGACCCCACACTTGCCTTTTGGTCACTGTGATGATGGGGGTTTAGGCCCCATTGCCACAATGGTCAAAATGTGCTTCAGCTATGGACCCCACACTTGCCTTTTGGTCACTGTGATGATGGGGGTTTAGACCCCATTGCCACAATGGTCAAAATGTGCTTCAGCTATGGACCCCACACTTGCCTTTTGGTCACTGTGATGATGGGGGTTTAGGCCCCATTGCCACAATGGTCATGGGCTGCTTGCATTGTGGGTGCCACACACATATATATGTGGCACATGTGCTAGGGGGTCACATTGTATGTTCAATGTCATGTTCGGTGTTGTAGGCATTTGACACAGCCTGCTCACACGCTTGTCATGGTGGTGGGGGGATGTCTTAATCTTGCATTCCCTAGGTTGTGGTGTGCTTGTTGTGTCATGCATTGTCCATCCTATGAGTGGGGGTGGTAGTAGTGGTAGGCATCCAGCCCCCTGGCTAAGGGTGGTAGTAGTGGTAGGCATCCAGCCCCCCTGGCTAAGGGTGGTAGTAGTGGTGGGCATCCTGCCCCCCCCTGGGTGAGGGTGGTAGTAGTGGTAGGCATCCTGCCCCCTGGCTAAGGGTGGTAGTAGTGGTAGGCATCCTGCCCCCTGGCTAAGGGTGGTAGTAGTGGTAGGCATCCTGCCCCCTGGCTAAGGGTGGTAGTAGTGGTAGGCATCCTGCCCCCTGGCTAAGGGTGGTAGTAGTGGTAGGCATCCTGCCACCCTGGCTAAGGGTGGTAGTAGTGGTGGGCATCCTGCCCCCTGGGTGAGGGTGGTAGTAGTGGTAGGCATCCTGCCCCCTGGCTAAGGGTGGTAGTAGTGGTAGGCATCCAGCCCCCTGGCTAAGGGTGGTAGTAGTGGTGGGCATCCTGCCCCCTGGGTGAGGGTGGTAGTAGTGGTGGGCATCCTGCCCCCTGGCTAAGGGTGGTAGTAGTGGTGGGCATCCTGCCCCCCTGGGTGAGGGTGGTAGTAGTGGTGGGCATCCTGCCCCCCTGGGTGAGGGTGGTAGTAGTGGTGGGCATCCTGCCCCCTGGCTAAGGGTGGTAGTAGTGGTAGGCATCCAGCCCCCTGGCTAAGGGTGGTAGTAGTGGTAGGCATCCTGCCCCCTGGCTAAGGGTGGTAGTAGTGGTGGGCATCCTGCCCCCCTGGGTGAGGGTGGTAGTAGTGGTGGGCATCCTGCCCCCCTGGGTGAGGGTGGTAGTAGTGGTGGGCATCCTGCCCCCTGGCTAAGGGTGGTAGTAGTGGTAGGCATCCAGCCCCCTGGCTAAGGGTGGTAGTAGTGGTGGGCATCCTGCCCCCCTGGGTGAGGGTGGTAGTAGTGGTGGGCATCCTGCCCCCTGGCTAAGGGTGGTAGTAGTGGTGGGCATCCTGCCCCCCTGGGTGAGGGTGGTAGTAGTGGTGGGCATCCTGCCCCCTGGCTAAGGGTGGTAGTAGTGGTGGGCATCCTGCCCCCCTGGGTGAGGGTGGTAGTAGTGGTGGGCATCCTGCCCCCCTGGGTGAGGGTGGTAGTAGTGGTGGGCATCCTGCCCCCTGGCTAAGGGTGGTAGTAGTGGTAGGCATCCAGCCCCCTGGCTAAGGGTGGTAGTAGTGGTAGGCATCCTGCCCCCTGGCTAAGGGTGGTAGTAGTGGTGGGCATCCTGCCCCCCTGGGTGAGGGTGGTAGTAGTGGTGGGCATCCTGCCCCCCTGGGTGAGGGTGGTAGTAGTGGTGGGCATCCTGCCCCCTGGCTAAGGGTGGTAGTAGTGGTAGGCATCCAGCCCCCCTGGCTAAGGGTGGTAGTAGTGGTGGGCATCCTGCCCCCCTGGGTGAGGGTGGTAGTAGTGGTGGGCATCCTGCCCCCTGGCTAAGGGTGGTAGTAGTGGTGGGCATCCTGCCCCCCTGGGTGAGGGTGGTAGTAGTGGTAGGCATCCTGCCCCCCTGGGTGAGGGTGGTAGTAGTGGTGGGCATCCTGCCCCCTGGCTAAGGGTGGTAGTAGTGGTGGGCATCCTGCCACCCCTGGGTGAGGGTGGTGGTAGTGGTAGGCATCCTGCCCCCCCTGGGTGAGGGTGGTAGTAGTGGTGGGCATCCTGCCCCCCTGGCTAAGGGTGGTAGTAGTGGTAGGCATCCTGCCCCCTGGCTAAGGGTGGTAGTAGTGGTAGGCATCCTGCCCCCTGGCTAAGGGTGGTAGTAGTGGTAGGCATCCTGCCACCCTGGCTAAGGGTGGTAGTAGTGGTAGGCATCCTGCCCCCTGGCTAAGGGTGGTAGTAGTGGTAGGCATCCTGCCACCCTGGCTAAGGGTGGTAGTAGTGGTAGGCATCCTGCCCCCTGGCTAAGGGTGGTAGTAGTGGTAGGCATCCTGCCACCCTGGCTAAGGGTGGTAGTAGTGGTAGGCATCCTGCCCCCCTGGCTAGGGTGGTAGTAGTGGTAGGCATCCTGCCCCCTGGCTAAGGGTGGTAGTAGTGGTAGGCATCCTGCCACCCTGGCTAAGGGTGGTAGTAGTGGTGGGCATCCTGCCCCCCTGGGTGAGGGTGGTAGTAGTGGTGGGCATCCTGCCCCCTGGCTAAGGGTGGTAGTAGTGGTAGGCATCCTGCCCCCCTGGCTAGGGTGGTAGTAGTGGTAGGCATCCTGCCCCCTGGCTAAGGGTGGTAGTAGTGGTAGGCATCCTGCCACCCTGGCTAAGGGTGGTAGTAGTGGTAGGCATCCAGCCCCCTGGCTAAGGGTGGTAGTAGTGGTGGGCATCCTGCCCCCCTGGGTGAGGGTGGTAGTAGTGGTGGGCATCCTGCCCCCTGGCTAAGGGTGGTAGTAGTGGTAGGCATCCTGCCCCCTGGCTAAGGGTGGTAGTAGTGGTAGGCATCCAGCCCCCTGGGTTGGGGTGGTGGCGCGCATTCAGGCCCCTGTGTGCATATGTGGCATTGGTGATGGGCATCCCGCCCCTATGGTGCTGCTGTTGCTGGTGTAAGTATATTCAGATTCCCAGTGTATGTGTGTGATGTGTCGTGTACGTGTTGTATGTGTTTTGTGGTTGGTGTCTGACTTACCTTCTGCGCCGTACGCGTCCGTGCCTGTTCCGGTAGTAGATGTAGAATATTGGTATGATCGGGACGAAGGGATTCATGGTTGGTTCGTGTCGTTCGTCCTTCTCGTTGCTTCGCGTCGTCCTCGTCGCTTGGCTTCGTCCTCGTCGCTTCGCTTCGTCCTCGTCGCTTCGCGTCGTCCTCGTCTGTGCTGTGTTCGTCTCGTAGCCGTGGATCGTGTTGTGGCGCGATTCGGAGCTTATGTGCGCCTCTCCCGGATGCTTTGACGTGCCGTGCGTAGCGACGGGTTCGGCACGTACGGAAAGCGCATCGTACTTGTCCGGCCGGACGGGGCTGCATTTTCCCTTCCGTGCGACTCGATTCGGCGTTTCCGGATTCGCCTCGGTCGGAGAACAGGACCTGGTTTGGGTGAGTACGGCTCGGCCGGAATTTTTGCTGTTGTGCGCATCGTACTTGCTCGTTCGGTGTGCTGTACGGATCGGTCGGGAAACTGGCTTTCGCATGGCTTTTTTCCCGACCGAATAGTATTGGGTGCGCCTCCGACCGAGATCGGAATCGGCCCCATAGTGTGGTACCATTGGTGATGTAAATTCTCTCCTCCTTTCCCCCTGAGGATTGTGCGCATGAAATGCACACTGTTTCTCCAAGGGGACGGCACTGCAGTATCATTTCAACCCAGGGAACGAGACTGAAGCTTTGAAAAGCACACACCATGCCCTGATGAACATGGGATCTCAATGGGCAAAAAAACTATGGAGCTTCCCCATGCAGACATGCTGAAGATATCTTCTCAAAAGAGACAGCAGGATATATTGTTTTTATATGGATTTGTATTTCAAACAGTATGAGAGGAATTGCCCCTAATGGCACACGCATACAAGTAAAATGGAGTCTTGCTGAGAACTACACATCCCCTTCCGCTCTTTTCGCAGAACTGTGGTTTATGGTGGGCAATAAGAATTGACCTAGATGAAATGTGTCCCAGCTATCAGATATTCACCAGTCTATAACTTCTTGAACAGTTCAGTTTTCAAGAGGCTGTCAAGTTCTGGGGCATAGGTTCTGTCCTCATGCTAGAGCCTAGGAATTCTAGAATATGAATTTGTAGCCAATATATTAAGAAAATACAACCAGCATAGGGGGGCAGGCATGAGGTGGCCTTGCTCCCTAAGAACAACAGGACAATGAAACATTTTCCAGAGCTGACTTTAGCTTCCAGTTCCTCCATTCACTTTGTTGGCCTGACAGTAGTATTCTGATTATCTGGCCAGTGGTTTCAAAGGAGAAATTCTCATTAAACAAAACTCAAAGGCAATGGGCCCTTTCTACAAGTCAAGCTGATTTAGGAAAAGAAGGATGCCTCACAACTAATTCTCCACACAATTACTACGATATTTTGAAGATTCAGAAGGAACTTGGGGCAGCAGCATACTTTTGACAATCAAGGCTCTGCGCTCCAGAAACCTTTGTTATACAATAACACATAGGCAAATATTTTGTTAAGCATTTACAAAGCTAAACTTAACCAAAAAGTAAGTTAGCGGTTTAAATATAAACTGTGACTTGCATAAGACAGAAAAAACTACAGTATGGTAGGAGAGGTGGGATGAAGCAATACTACATAATATAGAATGGCCAGGGGCATGTCAAATCCACCCTACCTCTCCAACAAACTGAGAAGCTCCAGCAGATCATGTTCAACCTGGAGCCAACCCCTTGCAACATTGAAATCTCCTAAAGTAACAAAGACAAAACCTGTAAATAATTGTTTTTCAGGCATGCATGCAGATACTGGAATGCTCCCAAGTAGAAGGAAACTTTTTCTCAATATCTCGAGATAATTCATTGTCACAACTACTGATGAATCAATCGCCTGCCAGAAGTGGCATGCCTACCCCAAGTAAAACTAATTTACACTCTCATTCAAAGCAACTTTGACCACGCAGCACTTCCCTCCTAGATATCTAATCACCAAATTTATGAAGACTGACCTTTTGCTTAGCATTTGTTTTAACATGTTAATGCTCTATAATTTTTTGACCGCATTGTGTATTGTTTTGAGAACTATGAACCAAGCAAAATCTGGCATCACATCATTGTACAAATTGGTACATGAAGAAATAAAACCCTATTACAGCACATACATCCAGAGCATCCATTGTATCAACCACTACAGCAGAGAAATAGTTTAACCACATGGCTCATATTTTAATGTGTTCCTGGGGACAACCCCTAGATGTACAAACATACTTCTGCTCTGGTGCACACTAATGCTCTATAGTGAGGTGAAACAGGAGGGCTACAGCCCACTGAAAACATTTGGGTGTCCCTAATTGGCATCCTAACACCTACTTCAAAACCTCTGCCCCATGCCCTATTCCATTATAACAAGCTACAAGTGCTCCGCAGCTCGGAACGCATTTCATAAATATCTTACATATTATAAGGAAATGTTACGTTTGGCATCCAGCTACCTAGGAGACAATAGGACGGGAAGGCAACCGTGGTGGAGGCAACATTGCCAAGTGGGGTTTCACTGGAGGACTGACTCCACACCCACTAGGTCTGACCCTCACGGAAGCTCTTCAAGATATAGGCGCCAGGAGTAGGAGTGAAGGGAGTGCTGCAGCACTCCCAAAATAACCACGCTGGAATTCAGGAGGCGAATCAGCAATAAATGTGGCTTTAAATTTTGTTTTTATCTAGTCACATTTGCTGAATGTTCAAAGACAGGTCAAACGCCAGGTTATGTGTTCTGAAAAAAATGCTGCTTATTCTTTTAACACGTAGAGTGGTGTTTACTTTTCTTTCCCTGCCTGCAAAATTTTAGGATTTTGTAAAGTGAACTATCTGGCAATCTTGCTGGGATACAGGGAATGTGAAAGGAAAGGCTGTAGAAAGGCAGTTTTTTTCTAACACACTATTCTAATTCTGAAGTGTGAAGGAAGCAAATATTTTAATAGGATCAAAACAAATCAAGACACTTTACTTGGTGATGTGCAAATGAGAAATATTTTTTGAAACTTAAATTCCACACATTTTTGTTTGCACAATATCCAGTTTTATCAGTGAAACTGCAAGTCCGTGCACATTTTGTGGCCTTTTCAATAGAATATGAGCTCTCTGTAAATGAAAGTGTGCTACCACGCCATGCTTTCATAATATATTTGCGACAGTGTGTTCCGAAATGCACTACTGGCTACATGCCACACCTTTATCACTCTCCTGCTGAATGGATGTGGCTCATTTGCTGTACTTGTTTTTGTGAAACTCTTGGATTTTTCACAATCCCTAGGAATGCAGTGAGGTAACATTGATGGCAGAACCCCCACTCTGAACAATTGTTTCAGCACCACTGCTTCAAGAGCGTAATAAGAATTCTAAAAACGTGGATGTTTTAACTGATCTTCCTGCACTTGTCGTTTTGGTTGCCAAGCGCCGAGATACCCCTTTGTGTGCGAGTCGTTTTGCACTATAAATAAATGCCTTTAACACAACATGACATAACATAACATTGTTGTAGGGTATCTGAACAAAGATGGATAAAGGCTAGACTCACAGGGAAAAAAATCCTGTCTTCAGCTGCTCTTGTTCAGAGCTCCTTGAGAAAAGGTCAAGGCAGCTTTAGAAACAGCATTACAGTGCTTAATTTGAGCTGGTGAAGGCCACTGACACTGATGTTTGGGGACAAGCACTTGTTTTTCCTCAACAGAGAGAAAAACACATAAGGGGGAAACAAAAGAGAAAGACAGAAAAACAGTGACAAAGGGAGAAAGAAGTGGTAAAAAAAAAGAACCTTCAAGAGTGAGAAAGGGGGGGCAATGTCTGGTGGTGGATTAAAGAAGCATGAGGTGGACTCAGGCAGCCTTGGTATTCGGTACCCCAACATTCGATAGTGCTGGACGCAGGTTTCTGAGCAAAACTCTGCATCCCAACACTTATGCTTTTAAAAATTATGCACTGCAGCATTTAAAACAGACACACCTTCTTTTATGTATCAGAGGTCCATTTTCCTGACCTTTGCTGCCCTTGAACATCAGCATAAACCTCACATGTTACAAATATTGCTAGAATCCTATCAAACACTACATTGGAGGCGACTTGGACCTGCTTCTCCATTACTCAAGAATCGAGGAAGGCTGGATATGAAAAAATAGACCTTCTGACGACATGGCATCTTGTGATAGGCCAATTTCTTGTACATATTAGTAACGACCTCTTCCATGCCCCTCTTCTGCACATACTTTTATTCTGATTTATGTATCTCTGTTTCGGTCGGGTGTTCATCTTGTTCCTGTTCTAGAACCAAGAGTCTAGTGTAATACAGTAGCCACTGCTTCTTAAGAGTGTGGGCCATTAGGGCACAGCTTTGGAGGCACAGTAGCTAAGGCATCTTCCGCCAATTGCTTCAGTTGTGCTGCAGAATAATGCATGAGAGCTGACTCACAGGAGACTCAAAATATCATCTGGTATGCCACTGATGCATTCAGATTTTCTAACTTAATTTCTTTCGAAAGGGAAGACAAATGTACATAGCTAAGCATGCTGGAGTTCGCTCCTGTGCGTTTTCCGGCCACTGTTTTTTAGGTTTATACTTTAGACTAGAAATCAGGAGTGCCCCAGCACAAAGATATATATTCTGGCACACAGCCTCTGCACTCTGTGAAGCAGGAAAATGACCAAGTGTCTCAGAACAAAGCCAGAGAACATTAGGCCCTAAACTGCAGTAGCGGCCACACATATTGCGGAGTGGTGGGGTGGCTTGGGGGGACACAAACAAATAAAACAGAATTATAAATAAAGAAAATTGCACTTATCTGCCCGATGGCCGCCACCTTGCCCCGATCCTCGTGTCCTGTCTAGGAACTGCTGCACACTGCACAGCCTCCCAGCTCCCAATCCCAGCGCTGCTCTCATGCTGGAATACTATTCCCAGCATGTGAGCAGCACTGGGATTGGTATGAGCGCCTCAGTTCAGTGCTCAGACATAGACTGGGAGCCTGTGTTGGTTTCTCCACCCAGCTGTACAACACAGCTTGGGTGGAGAAATCTAAGTGCACATGACAGTTTGGCTGGCCCCAGAAGGCCGGCCAAACCGTCATGCGCACTTGGCAGTGCCCACCACTCCCCCTCCTCCGTGGTGTGGGGGCCATCCCCTTCTACAGCTTGCAGTCACAGCCTGCAGGACGAAAAATAAAATGATAATAAAAATGTTTTATTATCATTTTATTTTTGTACTTTGCCTCTACTGGCTTTCAGCAGGGGGAGCGTCGCTGCTCCAACATAACGGAGGAGCCGCCCCTGCTCAACTTCTATGACACACGCCATCTCATGGTGAGGTAGTAGCCACCTGACTTCAGGCCATACGGGGGACCAGCCAGGTGCATAGAGAGGAACAGACTAGGGGCCACATGTACGACCGATTCATTTTGCGAGTGCCCTAATTGCAAATTTTTGCGACACGCAATTAGGAATTTGCAAAATGCGATGTACAAATGTGTCTCAGACACATATACCGATTCCTAATGCAATTGCAATTGACCTATCGCATCAATACTCATGAGGTAGGTCGCAATTTGCGACCCATTGGGAATCGCTAAAAACAGTGGTTGGTGGCCTGCTGGGGACAGTAGACCACCATGTCTGTCTTTGCTTTTAAATAAAGCAACTTTTTAAAAAAAAATTTAGATGCAGCTTGTTTTCCTTAAAGGAAAACGGGATGAGTTTCGAAAAGAAAAATGAAACGTTTCAGTTTCATTTTTTAAGAGCAGGCAGCGGGCCCTGGGACTACTGCCTACTCTTAAAAAACGTTTTCGCTGCCATTCCCCATTTGCAACTGGCTTACCACCAACTTGAAGTAGGGGGTAACTGCGAATGTTTTGCGACCGCATTATGGTTGCAAAACATTCATACTCCCCTCTGTTACTCGCTGTTAGGAAGGGACGCCCTTGACATGCCCCTTCCTAATACCGACTCGCAAACCCTATTTTGCGAGTCAGTAATAGGTTACCGACTTGCATTATAGGATTAGTACATGCCAAACGGCTCTTTAGCGGATGCAAACGGCCCGATTCTCCGTTTATGACTGCTAAAATGTGTCATACTTGTGGCCCTAAAGGGCTATTTGGAAATGGATCAGTAGAAATCTTCGTGGGCCTATCTATGCTTAGTAGGGTGCCCACATTTCTGTCCTATGTGCAATAATCAACTACCAGGCCCTGTCTGTCCATTTCTCAGCAACATTAATACCCCTGTAAGACTGTGGACCTGCCCGCCAGCTGAACAGCTCATCAGTGTCACTAATAAAAAGAACACAGTGAGCAAAAAAAGAGACACCATAGTGTACAAAGAATTACTTACATCCAGTGCTTAATTTGAGCCAGTGGTTACCGTTGGGGCACACCGGCATTCATTTTTGAGGACCGGCACTTATTTTTCCTCATTGACCTCGAGCATAGAGGAAAAAACACACAAAGGGAAAAAAGTAGGAAGAGAAAGACGGAAAAACTGTCACAAAGCGAGAAAGCAGGAACCTACAAAAGTGATTTAAAGGGGCAAGGAGTGCCTAATAGTGAATGGAAGAGCCATGAAGTTGATTCAAGACCATGCAACTTTGGTGTTCGGCACCCTGACATTTAAAAGCACCGCCGCGGGTTTTTAAGCAGAGCTTTGGGCACCGCAATCATTCTTTTACAAATGAAACCCTGCTCACATCACTCGACAGGGGCAGGTAAATACACAACAGTACCTAGAGGTGCCTGTCTCGCAGCTGAAATATCTGAGTGCATGGTAGATCTATTTATGGCTTTACAACTAGACTGTATATTTAGTAAAATTAAAACTTCACGAATGGGCTCAAGCCGTCGGGACTGGGAGGAGGAACAACGTAGTAATGTTTCAATCATAAAACGATACGTGTAAATAGGCACACTTGAAGTCGCCATAAAGCAATATGATTGGGTTAGAGAAAAGACCCTAATTTAATAAATACCAGATTTTATTTTACTGCATAACACCAAGTATCTCGCCGTTGAGAGAAATATGTAAACGGATAAATTAACATATTATTACAACCATATTAGACAATTAACGGTACTTCTGATTAAAACACCCTGCAATATCCACAGGATGTATAACAGCAATAAAAGAATATCATTTCGCCTACACAGTGAAATGGTACACAGGTTGCGTTAAAACCTTCTACATAACATAATTACTGCACAAAGGCAGCAGCGCGAGTAGTGTAAAAAGATGTTTGAAAAAGGACAGTCAAAGGCGCTACCAAGGGGCAAAATATGCTTAGCAAATGACCTTGAGTTAATTAGAAAAGTCTGCACTCATACCAGCCCTCCTTCTCATATGTCAGGTCTCATTAAATCTCCAACTTTCATTGCAAAGTTAACCAACCCCATGTTTAACAAAAACTGCTAAACTGGGGTCAAGTGGGCACATTCTTCGGACTCCGCAAGATGTCATGCACAGCGGCCCGCAGCTGAACTCGCTGGACTACGGGGAGTTTTGCAAAACGCTGAGTATCTGATCTGATGCTAATTTTTCCCTCTCAGGGCTCAAGCGTGCTTGAAACAGGTGGCCCTGCTTTCAATTACCGTGGCCAACATGCCAGTGTGGGGCCTGCATAGGCTCACCTTCTCGGTTGGGAATAGATTTATTATGGCTTCACACATGAGGTGAAGCTCATGACTGCTGAGAGCTGTGGAGCATCACATGAAGCACCCTAACTTTCAGTGGACCGCTCCCCTCAGAACGGGGTTCCTCTTGGCTATTAACAACAGCACGGGCATCTTGATGGGAAGCGGGATACCTCGTTCTCGTGTGCACCACTCCCAATTTGTTACAACTGATCTATCGCCTACCGGAGATATCCCTCTAAGTAGCCACTGTAGCGTCTTCCCCAACCCGGGAGCATGTAACAGACCACACACAAAGCTCTGGTTTGTACGTCTTTATTCTTCAGCATGCAACCTTTAACTGAATGTACTGCCTCATAAACTTTATTAACCACACCCAGCCACGCCCACCTGATTACGTAATACTTGTAAAGAGTCTGCCGAGGACCACTAGAGGCATCATACACACATACACATCTCTCCCTTTGTTAAATAAAAAGTACAAACAAAATATATATACACATATACATTACAACGCTTCGATGAGTCATGCAGGTTCTTGCACCAGTCTTCCAAGATCTAGTTGTACGAGATAGAGGAGGGGTGCCTTCACCTGGTATCTTTGGTGCAGAGTCGGCTGCCCGACTTGGGCACTCGGTTGGACTTGCCTCACTCATGAGGTCTGGAGCTGACGAACATCGAGGCAACGGCTTAAAGGCTGATGAGTCTCTGGTTATGGGTTTTGCAGGTCGTTGGACAGTTACCATATGTCCTTTGCTCACTACAACTCTTAGCGGTTCAGCATCAAATGGAGCGTCAGTCTTGAGTGTCTGCTTTTGCTTGACAAGCACTCTGTCTCCTTTCTTGAAAACCGTGTTTTGAGTGCACAGGTGCTTATCGGCGTAAGCCTTCATTTTGCATTTGCGAGAGGTGTCAGTCACACGAATCTCGTCAGGGTCTATTGACTGACTAGTGGTCCATTGTGGTATCTTTGTTCCAAGAGCTCTTCCAAACAGCAAGGTGGCAGGACTTTTGCCTGTCGTGGAATGAGGAGTGGAGCGGTAGGAACGGAGGACTGGGCATAAAGCTGACTTGAGGTCGATGCCTTCCAGCGCAGCACGCTGAACCACACTTTTCAAAGTACTCATAAATCGTTCAACAACATCATTTTCCTGTGGCCAAAGAAGTGTACTTTTCTGATGTTTGATGTTCAAACGATTAAGAAAGTCTTTGAACTTCTGCTATTGAAGGGGGGGCCGTTGTCAGATTTGAGAATGGAGGGAACACCCCATGTTGTGAAAATGTCACCCAGCCTCTTGATGTTTTTGTCACGTGGTTGATGAAAAGTAATACAGTAGAGGAAAACAGGAGTACTCATCGACAACTACCATGAGATGATGTCCATTATTGAGAGATCCAAAGAAGTCAACCGCAATCCTCTCTGAAGCCTTCTTAGGAAGATCAGACATGCTCAGTGGGTACGGAGTCGTTTTGGGAGACAGACAGTTGCACAGATGACAAGCATTAAGCTCCCTTTAAACTCGTTCATCAAGGTGCGGGAACCACACTCAATTCCTGCGGGGGCTCTTTGAGTTGTGGTAATGCGATGATGTCCTTCATGTGCCAGTTCAATGACTTGTTGCCTCAGGCTTTCAGGGATAACTATTCTTGCCCCTCTTAGTATGACACCATCATGTGCAACAGAAAGTTCTTCCAACATATTTTTGAATTTCTGGCACTCAACATCATGTGCAAGAGGTCAAGTATGTTTCCTCCATGATTGCGCTGTAATGATTTCCTTGAGCTTAAGCATGTCTTTGTTAGTATAAGTAGCTGCCAGAATCTTTTTTATAGAAAGAGCTGCAGGTGCACTTGACTTTACTAGGAAATTGATGTAGGCCTTAGCCGCTTTTGACTTTGTACTATGACACTGTAGCTGCACTCGTGAAAAGTAGTCTGCCGGGTTTTGATCCTTTCTTGGCTTATGCATGTTAGTGAATCATACTCCTACAGATGCAACCCTCACCTCTCAATGCGAGGGGGCATCTTGGCTTTCGGATTTCCGAAGATGGTGAGCAATGCCTGATGATCTGCTACAAGGGTGAAATGCTTTCCGTACAGAAACACATGAAAGTGTTCACACGCCCATACTACAGCTAAGTTTTCTTTCTCAGATTGAGAATAGGCATTGTCAGTCTGAGATAGGCTCTGGCTAGCATAGGCCACAATATGTCTCTGAGCATTGGGCTGTCCATTGTGTTGGGCAAGGATCACGCCCAACCCCACTGGGCTTGCATCCACCAAAATCTCTGTATGCAATTTTTGGATCAAAGTAAGCTATTTCAGTTGCATGGTTTATTTTCCTGAAGCTTCAGTCACATTCAGATGACCATTCAAACAGAACATCTCACTTTTTTGTTCTCTTGGAGGGGCACTGTGGCAGGAGCGATGCGGATACGGGCGAGAGGCGCCCCGGGGGCACTAGAGGGACGCGCTCTAGCGGTCCACACCGTTCCAACCCGGAAGTGGTTGCCGGAGCAACGAGTGAAGAGGACGGACCAACGCAGGAAGGACAGAGACGCGAGGAAGCCGGAGAAGGAGGATACGTGGACACGGGAGCAGCGGAGGAGACGAGCAGAGTAAGCAGTGCGAGAGACGAATACAGGAGCTGAAAGGAGGACAGAGAAGACGCCGGGAGGAGCACAAAGAGCGACCCGAGGGAAGGCGAGACGGACGGGGCTGCTGTTACTCCGGTCCGGAGTCACGGCTCAAGGCAAGTGTTAACACAGGGAGAAACCCTGAAGAGGGTGGGCTTTTGCTTGTGGGTGCTGGGCAGGGTACTAGAGGCGGCACAGGGGAAAGGAGAAGTAGAGAACCCAAAAGGGGATCCTGGGGTTGCTTCCTTATAGTACACTCCCAGCTTAACCTGCCATACCTGTGAATAGGCACACAGGGTAGCAAAAGAATGAGTAACCCCACCGACCTAGTTGAATCGTATTGTCACAGTGGTGATTGGTGAAGGGCTCCTCATTGCCGGAGGTGTGATATTTAACAGCCACGGGCCTGTCTATTTCTCCTGAGGGCAAGACCGCCAAAGAGAAAGAAGAAAGACGGGGAGAAGAGGAGGAAAGACAGCCCTACGAGTGCAGAAGAACTCGAGAGGAGTGCCAGATGACTAGGAATACGTGTAATGAAGGACTGAATGACACAAATAAAACCCCTTCATACTCAAATAAGTGACTACGCTTCCTTCTTGTACTATCACAGTGATGTCAGAAGTGGGATTCCCTCTTTCTGATAGGACAAGGAGATGACCCAACCCCTAACTATGACCGACATGGTCAAACAACTGGCTGAGGGCCAGAGACACCTGCAGCTGGTAGTTGAAGGCCAAGCAACCGCCGCACAAAAAGACCGCGAATCCCTACAGGAAGCCTTACAGGCCCAGGCTGGGGTCATCTCAGATAACCAAGTCATCCAGGACACCGCCATACAGAGATTGACAGATACCATTGCCAACACCAGGGTACACCCCAATGACCCTAGCTCCGTGCTCCAGAAGTTCCAACCCGGTGAAGACCCGGACTATTTCTTCACCAATTTCGAGCGCGTAGCCACCACAGCCTCCTGGCCACCGGAAAGATGGGGACAGTACATACTCCTCTTTTGGCCGGTGAATTACAGGCCGCCTGTCAGCCCGCAAACCCTGCTGGCATAACCCCGTACCCAGAGATCAAGAGAACCATCCTGAGGCGTCTTGGCTATGACGATGAGTACTACCGTTCCAAATTCCGCAGAGGGAAGTGGAACACCCATGGTAACCCCGAGTCCTTTATTATCGGATACAGGATCTGGGCAACCGTTGGCTACAACCAACCAAGTCTAGCTTAGAGGAGGTGGTTGATAAAGTCTTCCTGGAACAATACCTGGATGCCCCGCCTAATCCCACAAGAGCCTGGGTGAAACAGCACCCTAACGTTACCGTCCACTCAGCTATAGAACTAGAGTGTGCCTGGGGGGCGGAGCTTGCCTAAGCCAAAGATGGCAGCTTAACCCGAGAGCTCAGCCGAGCCGCCTAACATATTCGACAGGAATCCTGCATTAGGACATGAAAAGCTGCTGAACTCGTGCTGCCCCGAATCCCGGAACGCTGGCTCCATGTGAGGAACTCCCTGAATCCACAGAAATCGCCTGCTACGGCGTGCAAGAAGAGCGAGTACTGCTGCCGCCTGCCGGGTGCTGTGTCAGGAGACCTTGACAGACGCTGTGAGAGACGCCCCGCTCGGAGGCGTAGGAGGTACGCGGCTGGAGCCCGCCTGCTGGCAAAACGCGCTTGGACCCCCGGAGCGGCCTGGAGACGACTGGTGAGGCGGAGCAGGTTGGAGCCTGCTGCCTGTTCGCATCGGATCTGTGTGGAGGGACGTGCTGCTGGCCTCGGGGGATATCGGCTGCACTGCAGCGAGGTGTGTGCTGCCGGTCGTGAGGCGGGCAGTTTCGCGGCTGGCGGCGTGATCAAACGGCCACGACCCCCGGGCTAGATCGGAGCCGGAGTCATGCGCGTGCAGTGGGGGCGACGGGGAGTCACTGAGACCCGCGCCCTGCAGAATAAACACGCCGATCCTCACGCCGCAGCCTGGCTCAGAGTTACAGCGCCCGCTGCCCCAGATGCATTTGCACACCATAGGGAGCTTTTGTTTTCCAAGCTAGACGCCTGCTGGGACTGTGAACCACACTTGCACATAGCGGTTTGAGGCGCCACCGCTCACCACGGCCTCTGCTGTATACTGGGTAGGGGCCTTGGCATGGTCAGACACTCACATTGCTTTCCCTGCCTGAGGATTCTTGGCCTACTGTAAGCGGAGAGGCAGACTTGAGGACAGCTGGTGTCCATCTACTCACACTACCTGGTACCTTGCCTGCACGTGCCGGCCTGGGGCCTGCGCTCCAGCGGTGGGAAGCTGAGCAATCCAGCCTGTGCAGTCGCGACGGAGCGCAGGGTTGCCACTCATCCACTGCGCACACCGCACTGTGCTGCCTCTGTGGAGGGCGGAGAGACTGGGGGACGCACCGGCAGCGGAGCGATTGCATACTAGACGCTTCTGCACGCAGAGCCTGTGGGGCAAGCACCCCCTGAGCAAGACACTTGCACAGACACTGGGAGTGGAACCTGGTTGGACATCCCTGCACGGCGCCTGGGGAGGCGCGCATTATTGCCTCTGCGCATTCACGATGGGAAAAGTGGATAAAGCGCAGCCGAAGCTCAATTTCGAGCAGCGGAAGCCCAGGACAAGAGAGGCCACCCCGGAGGGGGGACATGAAGCGCAGGAGGAAGCACAGGAAAGGGTGGAGGGTGACATTCGCACCATGCTGGTAGCCATGCAGAAAAGCCTGCAGGGCAGTCTGACGGCCATTGATACAAAGCTGGATTCGCTGTCATATAGGATGGACAGAATGTCCGAACGCGTGGCTAAACAGGCAGAGCGACTGTACATGGCTGAACGTAGGGTTATGGAAGTGGAAGAGGCTCAGACTGGAATGGACACTACGCAACAACAGATGGCCAGAGCGCTGCAAGCCCTGCAGGACAAAGCGGAAGACCTTGAAGCCCGTTCTCGGAGATGCAATATAGGGATTACGGGCTTACCAGAATCCACGCAGGTTGGAAATATGGAGCTGTTCGTGGAGAAGCTGTTGGTCACCTTGCTAGGATCTGACGCGTTCTCCTCAATGTTTGTGGTAGAGAGAGCGCATCGTTCGCTGGGCCCGCGGCCTGCCCGGGGGCTCCACCTAGACCAATTATTGCAAAACTCCTAAACTACAGGGATCGAGATGCAGCCCTGAGGGTTGCGCGGGAAAAGCAGTCACTGCAGTATGAGGGGTCCGCCATCTCGCTCTATCCGGACTTCAGGATCCGAGTACAGGAGGCCAGGAGGCAATTTGCACCCCTTAAACGACAGCTGCGAGACCAGAACATTGACTATGCTATGTTGTACCCCGCAAGGCTACGCGTCAACAGGCAGGGTCAATCCAGGTTTTTTACTGACCCCAAAGCACTGCAGAAAGCTCTGAAGGAGTGGTCGAAAGAGCGTCGTGGAAGTCCGGAGCAGAGCAGCTTGGAGGGTGCGACTGGAGGCACCCTTGATGACCAGGACTAGACTAAGTCTCGCACAGTATGTTAGCTAGGGGGAGCTCTGGCGGGGTGGGTCTTGTGTTGTTATAGCATATTGCAGGCATGGCCGTGGGGTTTATAGTAGGGGGTGGAACTGAGTCCATAGGAGAACTCTGAACATTCATAATGGCAGGTGACTGTTTATTTAAGGGGTACGAATAGAAAGGGTGCAAGCGGGGCACGAGCAAAGGAATTAGAAGTCCAGTATAGGTCCGTTGACTAGTTGCCTGATGCACAAGATAGGGTGGGTGGCGGTCGGCTGTGGGCAGCTAGTCTTATAGCACTAAGTTAGTATACGGTAAGGCAACATCCGCCCACGTGTGTGCTCCACAACCGGGGTCAAACCTATTTAGGGTTATTGCATCACTTGTAGATGTGAATTTGTTATGATTTTGGGGGAATTGTGGGGATGATTTGCCACTGGACAGCGTGGGTGGGGGGGAACAGAGTCTGATATACTGCAACGTTTTTAATACTGCAATGTTTCAGCTGCATGGAGATTGTCTTGCGCTCAGCAACACGACTTGGACTTGTCCACGAATGCTTGCGCTCTCTCTAGGATGACTACTAACAATACGCGCGACAAAATCACACATAGTAGGCTGCGACTGCTGACATGGAATGTCCGGGCCTAAATGACCATAGAAAGTTAAGGAAGGTATGGCATACTTGCTACGACATGATATAGATATAGCACTGATACAGGAGTCGCACTTGCCCTTGGATAGTGGTATGCTCCGCAGCAGGAGTTTATTGGGACACACAAATGCGGCTGGATTCACCACGCATGCGCGAGGAGTAATCACTTGGGTGAATCCAAAGTCTCAATTAAAACTTGAGCCGCTTGACTCTGACCAGGAGGGCAGGTATGTAGTCTCCAGATGCGTGGGAAAAGGTCTGGACTTGATCCTTTTAACGTCTATGGTCCTAACTATGATACCCGAAATTATATACCTCACTCATGGATAAAATGCTGGGATGGGGGTAGATCACAACTCTGGGGTGGTGATTTTAATTGCGTCCTGAACCCTAGCCTAGATAGGTCGGGTGGTCCGGAACGGCGTACTGCTGCATCGGCCCGCGTAATTGTGGATGCAATGACGCAGCTGGAGCTAGGTGACCTGTGGCGACTGCGGCATCCTGAGGGTGGCGGGTTCACACATTACTCTGCGTTCCACGATTTATCTACCAGAATAGACTACTGGTTAGTCTCCCGGAACATTTATGACAGAATACGTGACTGCGCTGTGCTCCCTCGCACCTTCTCAGACCATTCCCCTATTCTTGTAGTGGTGGAGGCTCCACAGAAACATATTCCCCCTTTTACCTGGCGCTTCCCGCCATACTCATTGTTAGATACAGTCTTCAAGTCTGAGATTGCGGAACCATTGACACATTCTTTGCTTGTAATGTTGGTTCGGTAGATACTTTTGCTACTATCTGGGAGGCATTTAAGGTCTACATCCGAGGGATCGCCATGTCAAAGCACTCCGGAGTTCTTAAGTCGCTCCGAAACAGGCTGTCGGACTTGGAGGCCTCTCTCAAATCCCTTGAACAGAAAGCATTAGGCGGCGCGACTGAAACCGACGTGGCGAGATTCAAAACGCTGCTAGAAGAATACTATGATCCAGCAGATGCCGAACTCAAGCATTTAGGCAAATATGCGACTGCGCGCTCGTATGGTGAGGGGGAGCACTCAGGCGCTGTCCTGGCCTCTCTCCTGAAGAAGCGGAGGGAAACTGCAGTGGTGTCGGAGCTTCGGGGTGCTGAGGGGGAGATATTAACTGAAGAGACTGAGATAGCGGCACGGTTCAGACAGTTCTATTCGACTTTATATGGTTCACGCGAGACGGGTGGGGAGGCGGAAATACTGGATTATTTGGAGCATTAAGTTGCCCTGGCTCACCAATGAGCATCGTGAATATCTAATGCACCCATTGGAGCGGGAGGAAATACTCTCGGCGCTAGCGGGGGAAATCTAGTAGTGCGCCGGGTGTGGATGGCCTAACGGTCACCTTCTACAAGGCGTTCCAAGACCAACTGGTCCCCCACCTAGCTACGCTCTTTGATAAGATATGTGTCGACGGTAGGATGCCGCCTTCCATGAGAGAAGCTGTTATTGTGGCTATACTGAAGCCTGACAAGTCTCCAACTGACTGCTCCTCGTATCGCCCCTTATCGCTCCTCAATGTAGACACCAAGATTTATGCCAAAATCTTGGCGGCTCGTCTCACACCGTTAGTCCCGCTCCTAGTGGCGCCGGAGCAAGCGGGCTTTGTCCCTGAAAGGAACTTGACATACAACCTTTGGTCGGTGTTCGGAGCATTACAGCACACCCGCCAGGATGTACAGGCTGTTGCGGTTTTTTTGGACATGGAAAAAGCCTTTGATTCGGTGAGTGGCTTTTTATGAGACTGGTGCTGACGAGAATGGGTCTGGGAGGTGCATTTTTACAACTGGGTGGGGCTTTATATAACTCCCCAACTGCCAGAATAAAAATCAGAAACTTAGTAACAGATCCCATACACATCACCAGAGGCACGCGCCAGGGGTGCCCTCTGTCACCTATCCTATATGCGTTAGTGGCGGAGCCACTGGCTTGCGCACTACGGGAATACCATAGGTATAGAGGTATACGATTCCCGGGCGACGAACTGATAGTTTCCGCTTACGCAGACGATACGTTGCTCTATGTTCGGGACCCGGACAGTAACCTGTCACCTGTATTGCGGGAAGTGGTCAAATTTGGTACGCTCTTGGGGCTCCGAGTTAACTGGACAAAATCGATAGTTTTTCCACTCACCCCTGCTTCCGTACCCTTTGAGCCTGATTATCCATTGCAATGGACGACGGGGCCGGTGAGATATTTAGGGATTAAGGTACACACTGACTCGGAGGTAGTCTTCAGGGAGAACTACGGGGTGGCTGTTAGCAGGCTAGAGGATGACAGACAACTGGATCCGACTGCCGCTGTCACTGATAGGTTGGATCGCGTTAATGAAAATGGTGATACTACCTCGATTTCTGTTTCTGTTCTCTAACATCCCTATGGTGCTCCCGTGTACCTTTTTCCGCACGCTTACGTCACTTTTGATAATACTGGCGTGGGCGGGGAAACAGGCCAGGGTCAAGTGGGAGGTTCTTACACTCCTTTATCGTCTTGGTGGTCTAGGTGCTCCGGACCTGGACCTATACTACAGAGCGGCACAGGGGGCCCATGCTTATGATTGGATGCATGGCCCCCCGGAGGTTCCCCATGTTCAGATTGAGAGGGTGGCTGCGGATCCACTCCCGTTACCTGCTATGTTGTTTACTCCGACAGATCGCAGGACAGGGATACTAGACTCCATAAATTCTACCAGACATGCGTGGCAGCACTTGCTGAAACTACAAGCAGGGGCGCTCCTATATTCACCGCTCGCCCCCTTGGAGTGGTGCCGCTGGCTGCCCCCGTGCACAGACAGAGGGGTGACGAGGGCACTCAACTCCATGGCAGTAATAACAATCGGAGATTTGTTTACTGAGGGGACAGCAAAGACATGGGAAGAGCTGGAGAAACCGGACCAACAGATAACGCTTTTACACAAATTCCAATTCCACAGAACAAGGCAGGCGCTGATGGGACTATTCGGCAACGATTTGGAGGAGCCACCGGAGGTGGCACCACTCACTTATGTGATAAAAGCTCCCTCTCCAGCCCAAATTGTGTCAAAAATATACAAACTAGCACTGGCGTACCGTGAAAACTTTTACACCAAAGCCAGACTTGCGTGGCAAACTGATCTGGACCAAGAGTTGGATGATGCGACCTGGAGGTACTGCTGCGAAAATACTAAGCGAATTTCGCTGAATGGGAGGCACAGGCTCATTCACTTTAAGTTTTTAAATAGAGTGTATTACACGCCCGAAAGGCTATGCAGATACGGGCTACGTGACACAGCGCAATGTGAACGGTGTGGCGCTGGTCTGGCGAATTTTCTGCATTTAGCCTGGTTATGCCCGGGGATTGCTAGTTTTTGGGCCCGCATATTCCAAGAGATAGGTGACATAATAGGCACACAGCTAGCGCCGGATCCCTTGCTTGCTTTACTGGGGTACTCCAAGCTGCTGCCGAAGGCACTCTGACGTTTAGTTGACATGGGTTTGTTACTTGCTAGGCGCAGAGTAGCGATATGCTGGTCAAAAGACCCGACTCCAACTATTGCTGACTGGAACAGGGATATGTTATATTGCAGCACGCAGACAGAAAATTATAGTGAACTACTCCCACCGCGCAGTCGCCCCAAAAACTTTTGGGCATTGTACAGAACGTATCTCACGGCCAAAGACGGTGATGCTGTGGCGTCAGACACTGCCAGGCGAGATGAGGGGGGAAGCAGGCCCAGTGATGCTGCAGACTTATTGGTTCAAACGCTGGGGGTCAAGCTGACAGACTGTTTGTGATTATGGGGTGGCAGGCATAGGAAACGATTGGGGACCTTACATTTAAATAAGTGTTGATTGTGTTGCGAATCAGTGTACAAATTTTGTCGTAAACCTTGATTGTCATTGTGGGTATCAGAAAATGTGCGATTTTAGTGGATGGGTCACACTGTGGCATGCTGCGCTGAAGCTTGTCTCTATTATTTCATTTGTTTTCTTTTTGTATCAGCTGATCATTATACTGTACGGTATCGGATCTCTTGGTTATATAAAAAATGCTAATAAAGTCAGTTAAAACAAAAAAAACTAGCGTGTGCCTAACTGACTACCGTCCTTCCCAGCCCCGACCCCTGGAAACAAGATCATCCATGCCCAGAATACCCACTCCTGTAGCCCTCAAATGGAGATTCACGCCACCCATGGGTACCCCGAGACACATCCCAGATATCAGACCGGTACCTAGACAACCCTTTCGAGACACTGTAACGGGACCCCAGTGCTTTCAATGTGGGGAATGGGGACACATAGCTAGGAACTGTCCCCAGAAGGTAACAACCACGGAACCCATGGAGGTTGGTTACCTACAAGGGCGGGTGTTATGGACCGGTCAAGGGGAAGCGAAATATCATTACGTGATGGGCATTACGTGCCTTTATCACCGGATGTCGTCATTCGGTGATAAAGGCAGAACTGGTGGGTCCGGGAAAGGTGGTTACGAGGGGAGACCGCCTGGATCACATGTGTCCATGGGGACAGTAAGCAATATCCCCTAGCCAAGATACACTTGAACCATGACGGGCAACATAACTCACTGCGGGTGGCGGTATCCCTGATCTGGTGGAAGACATGATTCTAGGGACAGACTATGAAGAGTTCCCGCTGTTGCTAACAAAGGCCGTAAAAGAGAAGCAGGAAGCTATATGGTGAGAGGAGGCGCCTTTTTCCCGGGAGGAATTAACAGGCGGTAGGTACAAGGCTCAAATGTCCCACCGAGAAAAACAGGCACATAACCGATGATATGTCCTTGCTGGTGGTTCTGACATACCCTCCACTTCTTCTTGCTCTTCCACAGACGAGGCACCGGTAACGACCCGCAGCTTTAGGGCAGCGCAGAGAGAAGATCCCATACTGGAACGTGCTTGGGCTCAAGCCGTTGGCAACGAAGAAGGAAAGGTAGGTCCCTATTTTTTGTCTCCAAGGGTTTGTTGTATAGGAGGGTACGACACCCAGATAAACTGGTTTCACAGCTGTTAGTGCCACTGCCTTTCAGGAACCAAGTACTTCACCTAGCCCACGGGCAGACAGGGGGAGGTCACTTCGGGAGAGATAAGACTGAGGAATATCTGTTACGAAGATTCTACTGGCCAGGGGTATTCTCAGACATACGGCGTTTCTGTGCTGCCTGTGAAAGATGCCAGACGGTGAATCCTCCCCATATCCCGAGGGCACCATTGCAGCCCCTCCCTATCATTGAAACTCCCTTTTCCCGTGTGGGTATGGATTTGGTGGGGCCCCTGGTGGCCTCCACAAGAGGATATCAATACATCCTTGTTCTGGTTGATTATGCCACAAGATACCCCGAGGCCAATCCTCTGACAAGCATGACCACATCGGCTGTGGCCCAGGCGATGGTAGGGTTCTTCTGTAGGGTAGGTTTCCCCAACGAGATCCTGACGGATCAGGGAACCCCTTTCATGTCCAGGCTGATGTCCCAGGTCTGTAAAATACTGGGGATAAAGCAAATCCGTACTTCAGTGTACCACCCACAGACTGATGGGCTGGTGTAGCGGTATAACCGCACCATCAAGTCCCTCCTGAAGAAAGTGGTCACTGTAACTGGTAAGGATTGGGACAGACAGTTACTCTTGGTCCTGTTTGCCATACGTACCCATGTCCAATCCTCCACGGGGTTTTGCCCTTTTGAACTTGTATTTGGCAGAAAACCACGTACCCTTCTGGACATGGCTGCTGAAAGGTGGGAGGACCAGGAAGATGAAGGGGTTGACCTCCTTGATTATGCCTCCAAACTGAAACAAAAGGTGGAAACCCTATGGGAAGAGGCCCGGGTGAACCTGGAAAAGGCACAGCAGAGACAGAAAACTGCATATGACGTCAATACCCGGTTGAGAGAGTTAGCGATCGGAGATAAGGTGTTAGTACTTCTTCCTTCATAAGACAATAAGCTGTTAGCCAAGTGGCAGGGTCCCTATAAAATCACGGATAAGGTCACGCCTGTCACTTACAGATTAGACACACCACAGAGAGGGGGTCAGAGACAGATATACCACATTAACCTCCTGAAGAAGTGGGTGGAAGGGGAAACCCTAATGGTGTACGTGACTGATTCTGAACCCCTAGACATTACCGTCCCGAACAAACTCTCCAAAAACAGGGCGGGGAATGTCCAACGGGTCCCGATCTGTCAGAGACATAACGCCTATCACTACATACCTTGACAGACAAGTATAGCGATGTATTCTCTGCCCAACCAGGGAAAACCCACATGATATATCACGACATCAGAACAAAGGGAGCAAACCCCATACGTCTCCGTCCATATCGCATACCGGAAGCACGGAGACAACCTGTAAGACAGGAGGTAGAGGCCATGTTGGAGGGGGGCATCATAGAACCGTCCTGCAATCCTTGGTCATTTCCGGTGGTGTTAGTTCCCAAACGCAATGGGTCTATCCGCTTCTGTATTGACTTTGCAGATTAAACGAGGTGTCACAATTCGACACCTATCCAATGCCCAGAATCGACGAGATGATCGAGAACTGGGGTCTGCTTCCTATATGACCACACTGAACCTCACTAAGGGCTATTGGCAGATCCCTCTTGCACCCTCCGCCAAAGAGAAAACCGCCTTTTCAACCCCAACCGGACTGTATCAGTTCCAAGTACTCCCGTTTGGGTTACATGGAGCCCCTGCCACATTTCAACGCTTGATGGATCTGATAGTCAGAAAACATCAGGCTTATGCAGCAGCTTACATGGATGACATAGTGGTCTTCAATTCATCTTGGGAGCTCCACTTACATCACCTGGAGGCGGTGTTGCTTACCCTCCGACAGACCGGCCTGACGGCGAATCCTGATAAATATCTCTTGGCCACCAACTCTATCCGATTCCTGGGGTATCACATACAAGAAGGCCACCTTTGGCCTCAAGTAGACAAGGTGCAAGCGATCAAAGAACTATCACATCCCATGACCAAGAAAGAGGTCAGGTCCTTCCTGGGACTAATAGGATACTATCGGTGTTTCATACCCCCCTTCTCGGAAATGGCGACCCCTTTAACCGAACTCCTAGCTAAGAAACATCCCACGCATGTACAGGAGTGGCTGCCTGTACACCAAGAGAGCTTTGATAGCTTGAAGAAGGCCCTGTGTAACGAACCAGTGTTGGCCTATCCTGACTTTTCGAAACAGTTCGTTCTCCAGACAGACGCCTCGGACAGTGGTCTTGGGGCTGTTCTCTCCCAGCCTGGACGTGAGGGGGCATTGTACCCGGTAGTGTACCTCAGCCGGAAACTGCTCCCCAGGGAAACCCGGTATCCCACCATTGAGAAAGAGTGTCTAGCCATCAAATGGGCCATGGAGGCATGCAAGTACTACCTGTTGGGCCGCTCTTTTGTGATATATACGGATCATGCCCCCTCGGTGTGGTTGGCTCGTCAGAAGGATACGAATGCTCGCATCTTGCGTTGGTTCTTGGCTTTACAACCCTTCCCCTTTCAGGTCCGTCACATCCCTGGCCGTTTGCAGGGACCGGCTGACTTTCTATCACGTTGGCCTGTCTCTTCATGACCCAAACGTCCATGCCTGGTTGGGAGGTGTTGTGGCAGGAGCGACGCGGATACGGGAGAGAGGCGCCCCGGGGGCACTAGAGGGACGCGCTCTAGCGGTCCACACCATTCCAACCCAGAAGTGGTTGCCGGAGCAACGAGTGAAGAGGACGGACCAACGCAGGAAGGACAGAGACGCAAGGAAGCCAGAGAAGGAGGATACGTGGACGCGGGAGCAGCAGAGGAGACGAGCGGAGTAAGCAGTGCGAGAGACGAATACAGGAGCCGAAAGGAGGACGGAGAAGATGCCGGGAGGAGCACAAACAGCGACCTGAGGGAAGGCGAGACGGACGGGGCTGCTGTGACTCCAGTCCGGAGTCACGGCTCAAGGCAAGTGTTAACACAGGGAGAAACCCTGAAGAGGGTGGGCTTTTGCTTGTAGGTGCTGGGCAGGGTACTAGAGGCGGCATAGGGGAAAGGAGAAGTAGAGAACCCAAAAGGGGATCCTGGGGTTGCTTCCTTATAGTACACTCCCAGCTTAACCTGCCATACCTGTGAATAGGCACACAGGGTAGCAAAAGAAAGCGTAACCCCACCGACCTAGTTGAATCGTATTGTCACAGTGGTGATTGGTGAAGGGCTCCTCATTGCCGGAGGTGTGATGTTTAACAGCCACGGGCCTGTCTATTTCTCCAGAGGGCAAGACCGCCAAAGAGAAAGAAGAAAGACGGGGTGAAGAGGAGGAAAGATACCGGGACAGCCCTACGAGTGCAGAAGAACTCGAGAGGAGTGCCAGAGGACTAGGAATATGTGTAATAAAGGACTGAGTGACACAAATAAAACCCCTTCATACTCAAATAAGTGACTACGCTTCCTTCTTGTCCTATCACAGGCACTTACAGTGGTAACATCATCAATGTACCTAGAGCAGCAGCTGGATATGTCTACGAAAGATCGCAGCATGGTCACATCTTCTGGAGGGCAGTTAGACAACAATGTTATACCTTTTCGGGGTCAGGAGTTATTCACTTTTCACAGAAAATATGCCCAAAGAATTTAAGTCTACTATTATGAAACTCACACTTCTCTGTATTTAGTGTGAGACCTGCATCAGCAAGCAGACGGCATACTTGTGTGAGTGCTTTATCATGTTCCTTTCGTGTAGCTCCAAACACTAGTATATTGTCACTGTAGTTAAAAACGTATGACAGGCTGAATTATTCAACGAATGACATCTTGAAAGATTTCTGCATCTGATGACACACCAAAACGGAGTCTTTTTATCTGAACAAACCAACATAAGGTGAAAAATCATTAATGTACCTACAGTTTTCTTCCAGTTCAAGTTGATGGTAGCCTTCGTTCATATCAAGGCGGGAGAAAACAAACCTTGGCGTAATTCACCTGCGTGATCATGTCCGCTATGTTTAGAACTGGATGTCTTTCTCTTTCAATTGCTTTGCTGGCCTGTTGCATACCAACACACATGCGCACTGAACCTCCATTGTCCTTTTTTGGCATCACCACAATGGGTGAAACCCACGGTGTCGGACTAGTAGAGCCTATGATGTCATGCTTTAACAGTGTTTCTAGTTCTTTCTCAACGGTGTCCTGTAAGTGAAAAGCAATTTGACGGTGCCACTGTGCAACAGGGTGAATATCTTCATTTATGTCAAGCTGCACCTTCATTGTTTTAAGTTTCCCAAGTCGATGAAACAATGTCGGGAGTTGACTCATTTTTTCAGAATGGGCATTCATGTTGTAGTTAATAGAGGTCAGTCCAAGGTCAGCAGCAGTATCGAAAATTAGCAAGCATGCACTTGACGACGTACGTGGGAGGACATTAATTGGAGTTTGCACAGTCGTTTTTTGAGCCATATGGTCACTACAAAGAACCCTTTACTCTGCAAGGGCGTAGAGGTATACACCTTTGTTCTCAATGGTGAAAGACGTGGTATCAGAGACAGTTCTTGTACTTTTCTACTGGCATGATGTTTATTGATGCACCACTGTCTATAATAAAAGTTGTAGGGCAACCAATCACCTTGAGCGCAATTTTAGGACAACGTCCAAATGAACGTTGTTGCTTTGTGTGTAGATTCTTTTTAGATTTCTTTGATGTCTTTGCAAGGTGTGTGGTCTGCAGAGGCAACTGCAAAAAGAACTCAGGGACATAGAAAACGAACTAACGAACACCCAAAGTAGGGAGAAGGAAGACCTAAACGCAGGGGAGACTGTTACAGCCCTTAGACAACGTTTCTGGGGGACACATGGGATAGGCTCGACAAATTCATGCGTCAGGAATATAGGCAGCGTCTGCACAGAGATGGGGATAAACCCAGTAAGCTACTGGCTTGGTTGCTCAAGTGCAAGGTGCAAAAGCCCCCTATGGTGGCTCTTCGGAGATAGGATGGATCACTGTCCATGTCCCAACATGTCATCAACGACACCCTGGGGAAGCATTTACGAGAACTCTATGAGGTAGTATTTGAAGCAGATGTTGAGGTGATAGACAGATATTTGGATAGTCTCGAATTGCCTGGACTGCTTCCTATCCTAAGAGAGGAGCTTGAGGCGGACATCACCTTGGAGGAAATAAAGGAGGCAATAGGCAAAATGAATAGGGGGAAAGCACCGGGAGGTGATGGATTCCTGGTGGAATTCTATCAAGTATATGCCGCACAGCTGGTGGAGCCATTGCTCAAGGTCTTCCGTGTGTCACGGGATAAGGAGATACTATCCCCCACCCCCAGGGAAGGAGTAATCTGTATGGTTCCGAAGCTGGGGGGTGATGCGGTGAGTCCGGCCTCTTATAGGGCCCTCACCATGCTCAATGTAGATACGAAGGTGTTGTGTAAGGTCCTCGTGGAACGATTGAGTGGTGAAGTGGGTAAGGTGGTGCATGAGGATCAGTGTAGTTTCATGCCCGGGAATAGCACAGCCCTCAAGCTGCATCAGCTTGCTCACGTGATATACTCTGTAGACCAGAGTGGGGAGGACCTCGCAATTGCATCGGTGGATGTCACCAAAGCATTTGGCATGCTGGAGTGGAACTACTTGCAGCGGGTGCTTCGAAGGATGGGTTTGGGCCCCAGTTCCGGAAGTGGGTGAGCCTACTGTACAAGGCTCCTAGAGCCAGGGTGTGGAGTGGTGGCTGGTGTCAAATGAGTGGGAGATTAGACGGGGTACCAGGCAGGGTTGCCAGCTTTGCCGCTCCACTTTGCACTGACGCTGGAGCCCTTGGCGTCCAAGCTCCAAACTGAGATGCGGGGCCTTGGTATAGTGGTGGGGGATTCATACATGCGCCTTATCTATTTGCATGCTGATGACATACTATTCTACCTTCAGCGTCCAGTTGAGGCAGTACCAACATTACTGGCACACCTGAGAGAATTCGGTGGGGTGGCGGGATTGCACATCAATAAAAGAAAGTCGCTGCAATTCCCGTTGGGGGCGCTGAAGAGTATCTTGGAATGGGATTTGGACCAGCTGGGACTGCGCTGGTAGACTCAGGTCTTTTGTTACCTTGGCATTATGGTTGGACACTTGCCACGTAGGCAGCAACAATACAGTGTTGAGCCGCTAATGAGCGGGTTGACGAAATCTGTGCAATTCTGTAATAAACAGCTGCTGTCTATGGCAGGGAGAATAGCGGTGGCGAAGACGGTGTTCTTTCCCCAGTGTCTCTACATAGTCCAGAACACACTTTATACACTGTTGTGTAGTTTCTTTAAGAGCCATGACAGCCTCAGGATCTCATTGGTGTGGGCCGGGAAGATGAGCAGAGTGACACTGTCCTACCTGATCTGACAAGTGGCGGAACTATGGGAACGAAGGTCACCAGGGTCTTGAAGAGGCCGCCATTTCCTAGGGACCTTGACCTTTGGACGTTGTTGCCCTTTTTATCCACATTAGTGAATCTATGTCACTGGCTCGGTGGAGGGGGGGGGGGGGTGAGACGCTTGGTGATCTCTACCTGGGAGAGCAGTTACTTACATTCGCAGATGCACGGGACGCAACTGCTGCGGGAGGTGGACAATTTTTGCAGTACGCCAAATTGTCAAGCATGGAGCGGGAGATCTGGACAGACTTCTGGCACACGCTCTGGCAGACAGACACTCTACTATTATTGTTGATGGCTGGATCGACAAGACATATGATGATGCATTTATATAAAGAGCTCAAGGTTGAAAGAGTCAGGGTTGAGTCTGCATCCCAACGAGCATGGGGGGAGGAGCTGAAGGTGCCCCTGTCGGACGCAGACTGGAAAGTGACTTGTGAGTTAGTGAAGAGGGTCTCATGCAATGCTAGATTTAAGTTAGCGCACTTTAACGATGTGCATCGCACATATCTCATGCCTATTAAGCTCAGCCAAATGTATGATGGCAGATGTGCTGATTGCACTAGATGTGGGGGTTGGGGAGCCTTCTGTCTGCACATGGCCTGGGCATGTCTTAGGGTGCAGGATTGGATGGAAGTTGTCACGCGGCTACGAGCCGTGACAGGTTTGACGATCGAAGAATTGCCTCAGGAGTGCTTGCTTGGTTTTGTCAAACAACCCAGAGAGGGGAAAATGCACTGGAGGTTCCTGCAGCTTGCCTTGTTGTTAGCAAAAAGAAGAGTAGCTATAGGATGGTAGAGCACAAGGTTCCCTGCGATCACATTATGGTATAAGGATGTCACTGAGTGGGTGCTGGCGGAAGAGGGGCACATGAAGCTCAATCGTCGGGATGACCAACTGCATGAGGATCTGGAGATTTGGGCTGCACTGTTGGAGGGTATGCACATCGAGGTGGCAGGAGGTAGAGAGCAGAGCTCGCAAACGCAGGGTATGGAACACACTATCACAAAAGAACGAAGGTTGGATGACACCCGGGGGCAGCCAGCCGCACAGGGGGTGAGCAGACAGATGGGTGGTCGAGGGGGAATACTTTGGTCTGGCCTTCAGCCTAGTTGTATCCATGTTTAGGAACTGCTGATTTATTACTGGTTGCGCTAACTGTGGGGGATGCCAGAGTTGTGACTGAACACTGGGAAATGGGATTGGAATGTCTTGATTAATGCAGTTGGGAATGTTGTGTGCCTCCACTTAATGTACCGCTGATTATTGTTAATTTTTTATGTTTTTTGTTTTGCTGCTCTAGTATTCCTCTTTAATTGCTTGTGAGGTAATTGAACTAAGCAGAATTAATGCTTTTTGTTGCCCTGACTCACGGCCTGCTTTTCACAAATGTCAATAAAAAGAATTTATAAAATAAATGTTATATAAAAATGTTTACTAACATTGTACCACTCATTGTTGCTGTACCTAGTGACCGCCTGGTCTTCCAATTTACTTCTGATTTGTGCTAATTCATTTAATGGTCCAATTAGTAATCTATTACACTATATCCCATACTAAAATCGGGTTGTCTTGAGGAGTATAATTTATTCACCAATTCTTTTGATTGCTCGATGTCCCCACCAGGGTGTATCTCAAGTATCAATCACAATTGCAAATACGTTAAAAAAAAAAAAAGTAAATATCTTTTTTCCAGTTAATTGGAAGCTTACAAAATCTTTAAAAGCAGAGCTGCAGAAAAGATATCTAATTTTAGCAATGCCATCATCTTTACATTTCTTGACAAAGGCTGGAGTAATAACTAAATATAAATTGACACATTCTATAAGTGGGGTTTCCGTATGAAAAGATGGGACCCGAAATGTAGGACAAAACGTTGACCTGTGTTTACTTATTACCAATTATGACTTATAATGCACTGTTTTGGGGATCTAGGGAAGTTTGATAAATTAGGGTAAGTCAAGAATTTTTAAATTAAGGAGCATTATTGATAGAAGGCTACTGTTTTAACTATTGGAATCTGTGGAAAACCGCCTAACTTGTGTCGCAAAAATTGCCAAGTGAAAAAAAGACAGATATTCAGAAGAGTTAGGCCTCTAAATATACAAGATAATTTTAGAAACTTAATGCTTATTCTGGGATGTTTATAGGCCCTAGTAATAAACTTGTGAAAAGCCTGTCAACTTTAGAAAAATATCACTACAATGGGATAGACACAAAGAAAGAAATAACGTGAGTATTAACCAATTGATTAGGGATATATGACTTTTAATTGAACAATGCAACTTATCCCATCTCTGAAAGAAATTCTTGATCTTACAAATAAAAAGGAATCTAGTTCGGCTCAAATAGAGCACTAGGGGCTTCAGAGATTTTGACTCCAAATAAAGTTTAGGTTGTGCATTATAGTGAGAGCACAATCTTGGTGGCAATTTCTTTGAAGAATGAAAAAGTAGAACTTTGGTTTAGGACTCATTTATTAGATAACCTCCCAAATTCAAATAAGTCTTAACTGCTACCAGGACACAAATTATAGTAGTTAAATAGGCTTGAGGTAGAGCACAATGTCTTCAGCTTAAATCGTGAACACTGACAAGCCCTCAGCTGTGGGTGAAACTGTTTTGAGAGATGAAATAATGCTGCCAGGGCTTTAATAAAGCAAAAAGATCAGACAAGGCGCAGGTTTTATATAAGGATGCAATTAGCCTTGTGAGCTGGAAAGGGACACTGTAATGAAAATAATCAGATGCTTCTGCCAAAAAGTGTATTTTGGTTGCAAATTTTCTACCAGGTAGGAATCCATTCCGATCATTGTGAAGTTTGGGCGATACAACAGAAAGTATACGATTATGTATAATTTTAGTCAGAATTTTATAATTGGTGTTTAATAGAGTAATAGGGCAGTATGAATCCAAGTATATTGAGATACATATTTTAGCAAGTGGTAGTCGTATGTAATTGACAAACAATTTTGAAAATTCTGGGCCAAATCTGTCTTCACCAGGAGATTTGCTGCTTGGCAACTGTTGTCTTGCCTCTCTCACTTCAGTATCTAGAAAAGGGATTAATAGTTGGGCTGAAACAACTACCTAGCCAGGCCACTGGTGGTGTCTATGTACGCTGATGATGACACTGTTGATATTAGGAATTAGATCCAGAATTTGGCCCCTATATTCAGGGAGTTTGTACTCTTTGAAGGCCTAACTGGGATTTTGGTTAACTGGTCGAAATCTGTGATATTTCCTCTAACTGATCATTAACGTCAATTCGCCAAAATGCTAGTGGTAGCGGAGTGTCATTGCATGTCCTTTGACCTTCAATTTCACTCACACACACAAGCTTACACATACGCACACATTCACAGTTACACTCTCACATAAACACACTCACCCGCAATAACGCACACAACATACATTTGAAAACATTTTTTATTTACTTACCTCCGCTGCCATGGAAGGTCATATTTCAGCTAATTGTACTCTATTTTTTATTATACTAATAGTGAATAATGAAACATTATTCACTAATAGTGTAATTAAAAAAAACTGAGAGAAAACCAAGAGAGTGGAGCCCCAACCGGCATTCATAAGGAGAAGCTGCCACTTTGTTCCTGGCACGGATTTTGCCAACTCTAAAGCCAGGGGTCGAAAAGGCAGTGCAAATAAGTTGTAAGTGCCAAGTCAAGGGTCGCAACTGTGAACCCTGGTGACCCCTAAATGACATCCATGTGTCTGATGCGGAGTGCCAGTTACCAATGGACATACCCCTGGAGTGGGCAAGCGCATCTGTGAGTTATCTGGGTATCCGATGCGCATTGTTTACCTCTGTCCTTAGCCGGTAGACTGGCGATTGCTAAAATGGTTGCCCTTGATAAATATCTTTATCTGTTTAATAACATTCCTGTGCCCCTCACCAAAGAATTCTTCACCTGCCTATGCTCCGTTATGATCTAATTGGTGAGGGTTGGTGGACAGCCGAGACTCTCCTGGGAGACGATTCCTCTACCTGAGCAGGGCGTGTTGAGTCACCTGATTTTGAATTATACTATTATTGCACACAGACCCAATATGCCCATCATTGGCTCCACTATACCCACTATCTACCCCACCTTGCAGTGGAGGTGGATATTGCCAGTCCCTTATCCATAGCTCTGTTCAACATGCCGACGAGACCCACCACTGACATTGACATGGTTAGATGCATGACATGGGCGTGGAACTGGCTGAGCCGCCGGGCTTGGCTGCCCTGTCTCTACTCCGCTGACTTGATCCTCATACATAACCCCGCTGTTCGCCCCACATGAGAGAAGTTAGTATGGCAACAGCTAAAACGTCTAGGGCTGAATACATTGAGAGACCTGTATCAGAAACGAAAGTTCCTATCCTTGCAAGCTCTGCAGTCGTTTCCTGGTTGAACTCCATTATATACCATTCTCTACTACGGGCTACAGAGCGCCTGTGACATGGCACACCCCACATTCCCACGACAGCACGAAACACTGCATGCTCTAGATTCTGTCATCACTAATCCCTCCCCTAAGAAACTGATTACCAGACTGTACATAACTATGCAGGAGAAGGCCCCCGTGATCAAACCCTGAGCCTATGTGAGGTGGAGGGAGGACCTTGGGCAGGACTTTACCAATTAGAATGGAAATATTGTTGGAGTACCAGGCACATGCTCTCCCCCAATTACCATCTACGCCTTCTGCATGTTTGATATTTACACTGAACCTATTGCATACCAGTTGTACTGCATAAGATGAGCCTTAGCCCGGACACGTCGTGTCTTTGCTGTAGCTCTGAGGGCGCTGACTTCCTGCATCTAGCCTGGAGCTGTCCTGGGATATCGAACTTTTGGGCTACTGTTTACACTTGTCTGAGTAACATAGTTGCTCACTCTGAACCAAAAACACCCTTGGTTGCCCTTCTTGGCTATGTCAAAGATGGCAAACACAACATGATGATGGACGGAGTGCTTAAACTTTTCAACCACTCACCCCCAGTCACAGATCTGGGTTGAATCCATGGTTCTTTTTCTCACTATGCCACCCCAATTTGGACCCAGCTCTATGCAAATCAGCCTTGACCCTGCACCTCATGGGAACAGTGCAGCCCCGAACTGCCAGGCCAGGTCCTCCCTGGACCAGAAACAAGCATCCTGGGACCAGTTTCTGTCCATGTCGGCACGTGCAGACTGACGGCTATACTACTTCTGTTGGCTAAGCGGAGGGTCGCAATACGCTGGGGACGGCGTGGCTGCCTGAAACTTAAAGACTGGCTGGCGGATGCTGCCTTATGCCAACAGCCGTTGGAGGACTACTGGAGTTGGTGCCGGTGAACAGTTCACCCAAGGACCTATGGGCCCCTTTTGTGACTTATGCCATTCAACACATGATGTGCACTCTGGACCCTCATTTGGCATAGTGCAATACATGTGGCTAGGGGGTGGGACTGGGATGGGCTATCAATACCACAGGCCCTGGCGGGCTGATAACTAAGGCTCTGTTGGCCTCTGACATGACTCACAATGCTGATGTGGGCGATGGACTTGGATGGTAGATATGGTCATTGTTCACACTTACCATATGGTGGGATGGCAATGTTCTTTGTTGTATGATACTTAATACTTGATTAAAAAACGCAATAAAAACAATTTAAAATGAAATAGTTGGACAGAAGCAGTTGGTGAAGGAGAAGGTAATTGTAAAGTAGTTAAAAAACATTTACTTTAATCATTAACTTTGAGTTGGCTTACTTTATAGCTTGATAATGCTTTAAGAATAGAATGGAGATTTTGCTCTTGTCCTTAGTAATCCGATTCGTCAAGCAATCTCTAATAGACGTGATGAGATTGTGATTGACCCTTTAACTTCCTGATCATGCCAAGAAACATCCAATAATTTCCACTTCCTCATAAACTTGGCTTTCATATGTCCTGTCATTAATGATTTCTTTCTGAAGACAGAAATCCATAATAGCCAATTTGGGTTGTTCCAGTCCATCTAATGAGGTCTATGGATACTCCTGTAGATACCAAAATTCAGCCAGCTGTAGTGTTGAATGCAATCACTCCAGCACAGAAACTTCAGCCTGCTGCTGATGCGGCTAAGTGAAATTACAATCCCTTACATTGTAGCTTTAAATGCTTCCCAGACCATGAGGAATCGGCTGTGTCATCATTAATGGAAAACAAATTACATATCTTGTCATATATAGTTAGTGGGTTCCACTCGGAAGTAAACAGTGCTTCATCTCGCTTCCATCTATCTAAGTTGGGACTGTTCTGACTTTCTGATTGCAACCAAAGAGCCACTATAGAATGATTTAATACAAGCTGGCTGATAAATTTGCTGAAACCAAAAAATAATCAATTCTAAAAGCTGTACTAAACCTACTTGAAATACAGGAATATACCTTTACATTAGGACTGTCTTCTCAACAAGGTCCATTTAATCTTACAACTTTTTTGATATTAAAAAATACTAGTAACCTGTGTTATGAAATAAAGTGTACCGACAGATTGGCAGAAATTTGGTTGAATTCTTTGGGGAGGGATAAGAGGATATTTGAGAACTTTCCTTGCTTGATTGTGGGGCATCTTTCCCCTAGCTCCTCAAGCACCCTAACTATCATGGAAAGGTACCTTTGGGGTGCATCGGGATGAACAGAGAGGGCTTTAAAGCTGAATTTTCAAGAGGACCTGACCAAAATACTTGAACCAGTATCACACTGGATACTGCTACTGTACCTCAAGAGTTCCTCTAATTTCGGATTTTAAATTTGGGCTACATTTTAAGTTTGGAGGTGTCCCTACAGCCTTTTGTGACGCCATTTTGGTAGCTGGGCAGAATGTTAATATGTCACTTTTAACAACTGTACTGACTAAGTGGATAGTACTGTCTTTAACATGTGTGATCTCTGAAAATACAAAAGATTGTTCTCCTGTCCACCTGAGAGCAGATGTCCCCTGAGGGGCCTCCCTGCCGCCACTTGGATATCTTCCGGATTAAATTACTGGGTAACACATAGAGACATAATTGTCTTTATGGGGCTGCCTTCTTTGCTGTTATTGGCTTCATTCAGGTAATTTTGGAAGACAAATTTGTAGCCAGGAGAAACTTACATGAAAGCAAGGTTAGATAAAAAGACAGCAAAAGAACACAAGTCTCTTAATGCTTGCAACAGTTACTTAACACTGCAGAAAGTGTGTGGATACTTGGGTGCGGCAACTGCTGCTGCCTTTCCCTAAGGGCACCCCACCACTGCCTTCACCACTCCCACCATGCTTGAAAGACTCTCCTTACTAAACCCCCATTCCTTGGGAGGATACCAGGTTGAGCAGGACAATGGATCAGCGAGGACCAGGAGGATCAAAGTCAGGAGGTGCCACCATGCCAAGGAGGCACAAGCAGGGAATACTCAGTGAAACTCAGTAACACAACGTTTCTGGACTCCTGAGATGGCTGGCATGGTTTTGCTATAGCTGTATCAGAGCAGTGCCGAAGCAGAAAGGGTCTTGCCGTGCTTGCTGTATATAAGTGTTGCTGTAATCCTTGGCAGCTACAGTGTCTTTGGATTTTGAGTGCCATTTAAAAAGTGCTGCACAGCCAGTACCTTAGCTACACCGTCAGTACCTCAGCTGCAGCAGCTTTAAACCCGCAATCGATCGGCGCTGCTCAGATGGACGCTCTGGGCTCAGACACATCACGTGATGGGAATTCCCAGCATTCCTAGATTCACGAACACTTCTTAAAAATGTTGAAAATCTATGATTCACAGGCTCTAACCTATGATTTGATTATAATTGCACCTTTAAGGGGATAGGCCAAAATCCCAAGGACTACATTTGAAAATGTATGCAAGTTAGAGATTCCTATGCTTACACTTTCTCCCCATACCTGCTCTGGCAATTAAGTCACAAGGATAAGCATAGCAGGCTGGTGTATTATACAACAGTACTAATAGTTTACACATATCTCACGAAAGCAAGAAACAGAAGACATAACACCTCATTTACTCAACATAGCCCTGACATGCTATATACCTGGCTATCACGAATGACAGTTCAGTCACTGCAATAGCAAGTTATATTTATCGCCAGTAACTGGGCGAATGGCATATTGGTGGCCTAAGCTTTGCACAAGCAATCTGTAGAGCCCATCAAGCATTTTCTCTCATATATGAGACACACACACACAAAACCCGCACCTTTTCATCCCCCAAACATATTAGCACAGCCATTTTTAAACCTTCATCCATAACAGAATCAACAGAGCGGGTGAAGAAGGCACATTAATGGCCGGCCTCGTGCTATACAAATGCCAATAACATAACGTAACTTTTTTTTCTCTGCCTGGAATTTTGTTTAGATAGTGAATCTCTTTCCTCAAACATCAGCAGGAAATATGCGAGTGTTGCATTCAATTTCCAACCCTGCAAATACATTACATCTGACCTCGTGGGAGATAATGTATGTATCCATTTCCTAGATCAGAATGGTCATGTTAAGTGTTTGCCAATATGACCAATGTTCTGACTTTATGGGTGCTCCAAACAATTTGAGTATCGCCCCGAATCGTTCACCCTTTCTTAAAAACTATATTCCTACCTCAACCATGCACTGGAAAATTCATTGCGTTGTCAGACTTCCCGCCATAGTCACTGGGATCTGAGGACCAGGATCTATAAATTAGTTTAAATGTAACTTTTTGTTCACCTAAGCTGAACGTGGGTGCGTTAAAATGTTTCTAAATCGAATCTTGAGGTTGGACTGTGCCTTGGCAGCCTATAAATCTGTGAGGCCAAAATACACATAGTGCATCACCTTCACATGTTCTTGGCTGGACCCCCTTTTTGAATCCTACAATTCCTCACCTCTCTGCGCCAAATATAAGAAACTGTTCTTAAGAATCAAGTCCTTCGCATTACGGAAATAGTAGGCAGGCACCAGTAACACTAAAGCTGGAGCTCGAGAGTGCTGGAAGTGGTAAAGCAGTCTTGGCTTCCCATTATCTATGAAAAATGACTGTTCACATAATTACATTGCATAATTTCAGCACCCCTTTCTAGAAATGGTTGCAGCATTACATGGCCCCTGCAGATCTGTAGTAGCTGCTCAGTATCCACAAAATAAACAGCCAAATTGACCCTGATTAACACACATGCTCAGCAGACTAGACCAAGATAACTTTTAATCCTTAAAGTGCCAGGTGCTACATTCCCCCTCCAATAAGAGTCTGATGTCACCAAAACGAAAACTAGTTTATGCAAATGCCCCACCTTAATATTCAAATTCTTCCATGGCTTTGTCACCTGTGTGTATCTCAATATCCAACTTCACCTACTGCTGCTGTGCTCACAACCCAAACACAAACCGGTCAGCCCAGACCTACCAGTGCCATCTACAGAGTGAGATCACTTCTCCTCCTAGCTCCAGTAGAACTGAACGAGCCTGCCCTTGACCCATGATCCGGCACTTTCTCGAGTGCCTTCATAGCATTCCTGAAAGACCATATTTTCCAAAACAAACGACCTCCTCACCAATCGTGTATCCAAACTTCTAAAGAGCATCACGAAAAATAGACCTCTGGACATACTGTCCCATTCTAACATACCAATGATCCCTAAAATGATTAAATACATTTCCACTGTTACCATGTATTTATTTGGGTTTGTGGGTGTTTTTTTAGGTGCCAAGGTCCTAGGCAACTGTTGCGCTTTTTACTATGTATACCATTTCAGTTTGAGATGCTTATGGAAATAAACAAATGGAGAAAAAACAAATCCATGCAACTAACTGAAGACTCAGTTGTTGAGCAAAATCAAGTCATCATATTCACATAACAGCCGACCAGAACAAGGTAACTATACCCCGGCCATTCTTGTCGACAAACTTTCTACAAGCTCATCAGAATTCACAAACCTAGAAATCCATGACCTTTATATTTTTGGGATCATACATATGCAAAAAAAGTTACAAACATTACAAAACTACATTTATGTCACCAATGTGTGCTACAGACGACTTTACACAAGATACCAGTGACATGCTTGCCTTATAATCCTCTTCTTGACATCATCTCACAAACCAATTGCCCCTAAACGAAAGTCATACCAGCCTGCCAGTTACCATTGCAAAAAAGGACAACTGGATGCCAAATTCTAGAAAACATGATCACCATGTTCAAAAGGTTCACATTCACAAAAGAACCACACCTGCAGATGATGGGCATCCAGTGGATACAAGCAACTTAACTCACGCCAATGTACCAACTACATTATGGCCAGAGAAGCACTTCCTAAACCAACACAAAACACTCCTCACCTACATGCATGTAATCCATTGTTTGGGCAGATTGAATGTAATCACAGAAATATTTTCATCAGTACTTTTAAATTGTTCAAACCTCTGTGTTACTCATCATTTAATATTACTCTACAATCACACACATCCTGGATGTCAACATAAATGTCGGAACGAATAGGCACATCAAAACAACCACCTACCAATAATCTACAGACCAGAACCCTTTCCTGCATTGCAGTACCTTGCACTCAAACCACTAAAACAAGAGGATCCATGATCTACTGCCAGGAAAGTCATTGCCACCACAAATGCTCTGACGAACGTTCAAAAGACAAACACCTTACCTCACTTTTCTCAATATGTTTGAAGAAAGAATACTCACCCAACAAATTAACAGAAAAAAAACGAATCCGCTTTATAAATACGTATTAAAGTGTAACAGAACCAAACAAACTGCCTTTACTGGCTATAATGAATAACTCAGCCTTGTCAATAAAAAAAAGCTATGCAACATGTCTATAGGAAATGCACACTAAAAAAATAAAAATAGCAACCACTGGCAAAGCCAAAAGGCTATTTGATATGGCAATGATTTGCAGCTGCTGTGCAGCATGGCTAGCCCACATCCTTCTCTCCTTCGGTTTTGCCTCGTCCGGTAACCCGTGCTGATTCATCTTAAGACATCAGGTTGGTGTATAATGGAGAGAACTTCTTATAACTTAGGTTGGAGAGAAGGCTCTGTGCTCGCTGGTATCAAAAGGGGGAACTGGCCGGCTCTCTCACCGGTATGGTGACAGCAATGTAGGTCTCAGTAAGTGCAGTCGGGATACCGGTGAGAAAGCCGCCCGGCTACCTCCGGTGGATTATACACTCTTTGAAGGATAATTAGAAACACCATTTATTATTTTTTCAAAAGGTGTGGTCGGGATAGGCAAGGAATGACCACAGAATGTGTTTATGTTCTTTGTGATTATTTGTGACTTTGTTTGTAAAGATTTGCCATGTTAGTTTCTGAATGTGAATATGTATTTTTATAATTTTTTCACTACTGAAACACCATTGAATACATTATAAAGATAAATAAAATGCTCCAAAGGTTGAGTACAAAGATACATGATTCCAGTGAGTCAATGTAACTCAGTTTGTCACATTTGATTATTGAGCTGCACAAACAAATATTCGTTGTTTGGCATATATTTACTTAGGATACATTTTTGTTCCTGTGCTCCCCATTTTTTATGGCCATTTTTGGTGAACGCACTTGACTCACGGTGATCTTGTGGTATAAGGTTACACACGATTGTACAACATGTAATAAGAGGGCAGATTCTGTTTTATTCCGCAGAATAAGAGTTGTATCCCGACAACACAAAGGAGTGCTCAAAACTTTTTTGACCCTGATCATTTAATGTTCATTGCAAGTGGACTACATTCACAGATAATCTAGGCCTCATTTGTTTGGCAGCCCCTACAACAATGTTTTCTTTGTTTGTCATTATAGGTGCTACCATCTATTCCTGAGGAAGACCCAGATGAAGTACTTTAAACGACATGTAGATTTAATTCAGCGCCATTGGGGCAAACAGTACTCTAAATCTGAGTCTTGCTTTTGGTTACAGCAAAGTGTGGTCTTGTCCACATGGTTGTTTATTTGCTTTTGTTTTATATTCACTCATAGCGCACCAACATTCACTTATGTCCCAACTCACTGCGCCGTTGTTCTCCGGAGTACCTGCTATACAAATACCAAGATGTCTGTACTTTGAGGTCTGTGCATACGGTTATTTCAATTAAACCTTGCAACAGAAATTGTCACTGTACATACTATTTGTTTTGCCTAGGGAGCAAAGTCTTTTTACCTCCTCTGCGGGAACCACTGGTTTGAGTTAAGGCCGAGCTGATCTTGGAGCCAAAGTGACCTTTCTTAGCGGTGTGAGCAGTAGCGGCCCATATTTGGGACGAGTGGCGAGGCGGGTGAGGGGGGGCATGAGGTCGTGAAGGGAGGGGGGCAAAATAAAAAACTTTTCTTCAGCTGGCCTCGTCGCACTCCTCTGCTTCAGGCACAGGCTTCCATAATGCCCTGCGTCCAATCCTGAAGCTGCCCTCACATTAGAGCCTGAGCGCCCTCGATTAGCGCTCCAGGACAGATCAGGAGTCTATGCCTGCTCTCTCTCCAACCCCAACAAGCAGCTGGGGTTGGAGAAAGGTTCACTGCGCATGATGGTTTGGCCGGCCTGAGACAGCCGGACAAACCATCATGCGCAGTGAAGGGAGTCACCCCCCAGGCCCTGCCCCCAAGACTCGGCAGGAAAGGAGAAATAAAACAAGTGTTGTTTTTTTTCTCCTTTCCTGCCGTTTTTCGGGGGGCGATGCTCCTCTGCCAAGGTGGAGGAGCCGCCGCTGGTTGTGAGCTCCTTTATGACAATAACTCTGGTGTGCATTACGCAGCTCTCCCTGTGCTGAGGAAGGTTTTTATCCATCTTCTTTCCATTTATTTGGCACTGTGTTTTTCAAGTTAGTTAGCTCTGTGTTGAACCATTTGTTGGTCTCTTCAACAAATGTTGATTTTTTTTTTTTTTATCTAACTGAGCCACTGCATTGAGAGATCAGGTAATTTTCTGCAGAGCTGCTCAAAAGAGAACGTGAGTGTTATTTTCAAATGAGGGAGTTGAGGTGAAAGTGAAGACTTCATAAAATCTGCTCGGGAAGCTATGCGGATCTGGTGTGAGTGAACATGTGATTTTCGATTCTGAACAGTTGCATAATGCTTTCATCTCGAGTTTGAAGAGAGCGGGTTTAGTCCAAAAATAGAGTATCATCATTATATCCGAGGAGTGGGCACACAGTTAAAAAACATATTCAGCCAATATATAGGGGAAAATTAAGTTGGATTTGTTTACATGACTCTAGATATTCAATTACTTCAAAGCCTGACTTACTCTGGATACCAACAAATGACTCATGAGGCCTTACTGAATGGGAGGCAGCCAGGTTTGAGAAATGAGGTAAACAAAGGATGACATAAGACACAACGAGTTAAGAAACAACACCACTGGTAAACAAGGGCCAGAAAGATTAGCGAGATTGCATGTTTGATGTGCCTTACTCTTTCTGGCCTCTGAGGAAAAGCAGTTCATATCCAGCACCATTCCCCCCATTAAAGAATTGACCAGGCCTGGTCTGATTTAGTTTCAGAGATCGGATTGGGCGATCTGAATGGTATTCAGTTGACAAAAGGGACACAGGGTACTCTTCCGATGATCTGCTGATATTCACAATTTAAATAAAATACCTCTGATGTCATAAGAAATAGGTTGCAAAATGTGATACACAATTTATTCACATGGTTCTAACATATTATATATGAAAATAATGCTTTCTCGTTTCCGCCCATACAACCTGCTTGGCCACAATTGAGACCCGGACGTTCAACTAATATAGTGAAATCACAGTTGAAATTGCTCTTTCTGCAGCGCTCATTTTGAGCCAGTTTGGCCCACCGGCACATATTTTTGGGGACAGCTACTTATTCTTCTTCATCAGACATTGAATGTGTGCGAAGAGGGAAAAACACACAAATGGCAAAGAAAGAGAAAGACAGAAAAACTGGCACAAGGGGAGAAAGCAGGAACCTGCAAGAGTGAGATAAAGGTGCAGGGAGTGTCTGATAGTGGATTAAAGAGGCCCGAGGAGAATTCAACACTACGCAGCCTTGGCATTTGGCGCAGTGATCCTCCTCCCAATAAATGCTCCCCACTCAGTACTGGCGTATTGACCAACCAATAAAGGGCACTGAGTGGTTCTGAGGCTCAAGCAACATTACCACAGTGTTCACTAGGAATACAGAATACAAAACTACAGAGAAAAATCTTTCCGTGTCTGTAAGCAGTCAGTTATATGCGCTCCAAGTAGTACAGTACTCTCAGTTGCCAAAAATACAGAACATAATCTATTCATGCGGCAAGAAATCCATTAATGTATCCTGTTTTGCCCATTTAATTAGTGGTTTCCAATTTTAGCTACTTGTTATTGCTTTTTGATCTTTAAGTTGATGCATTGTGACAATATGACTTCCTGTGGTTGAAGAATATTACTTTTCTTCAAAGCAACATCTACTTATCTTCTTTAACTGACAAATTGTTTACAGTTGGAAATTTCTCGGCCTGGAACTGAACATAATCCACATTTCATCTACAGATTTCTTGTTACCAAGACTTCAATTGCAAGCAGTACTGTAGCTGGCAGGTATACATTGCCAGAAACTTAATAAGTAGCAATTCATGCTGAAATATCTTAGCTAGCTGCATAAAACATAATTTTAAGACTAGGTCTGGTTCTATGAAAATGGAATACTGGGCTCCTGCCTAGCTTGCCACCAGCAGTGGCACACTAGATCAACCCAAAATGCACTAAATTCTGTCCCATTGTCCAGGGAGAAAAGGTAGCAATGTGACTTTCCCCAGGCCAGGAAAAAGGTCAGATATCTGACCAAACGGCAGATTATAAGATTTAATTCTTGCCTTGCCTTTTCTGTTTAGTAATGACTGGCAATCCTAATTTATTTTATATACTTCAACAAAGCCTCACTCCTCTTAAGACATACGGATCACGTTGAACCAGAAGTACAGAATGCAATGCAACACACACACACAAAAACAACAAAAATGCAGCGCATCTTGGACGGAAAGCTATTCACCAGCAATGATGATCCTTCTCGTGCTCAGCCTCCAATCATTCATACACCACATGGGTATCTCTCTCAGTATCACAAGACACCCTGACGGAAATTGAAGACATTCACTAATGTAACTAAAAGTAGATCAATCACTTGAGTGCTACCAACAGCGAAACGTAAATCAATGAAGCAATATGTGCCCCTGACAGATTCCATTTTATAAAGTTTACAGATATCAGCTCGATGTGCAGTGGTAAGATTTGCTTTCGTTTTACCTGTACTGTTGGTGCTCACTTTCCATCTCCTATCACTCTTAGAGTACCCTACCCAAGGCACGCTAAATTAAGTTAGTGGAAGCTAATCAGACGGACAGTACTCACACACTGTGGCCTAATGCAAGACAACCAAGTTCCTATGCAGAATGTTCTAAGGTGACCCAGAGATCCTGCCAACCACTGCATAATTGCTAAAAAACAATCTCTTGGCCCTCAAACCCAATAGCCGCACACATGTGTAAGTAAATGGAATATGATTTGACCATTATGGCCTCACAAACTGTCTTGGTATAGCAATTAGGGAACATTTTTGCACATTTTGCAGCTGCATTTTACTGGACTACTGATAGAGGCTGCAAGCTTAAACTGCCAACAACACTGTGCTCCCACAGTGTGGGAGCTGGTGAAACACTCTTATGTAACCATTTGAAACCAACATTGCTGCTAACACAAGCCACAAATAAATACAGTGCTCATTTATGGGGGTTTTTCAGACTAAATTGTTATTTTAATCCTTTTAGTTGCAGATCTAAATCTTGCAAGTGGATCACTGAGAAAAACGTATTCCAGTCCAGTGAATTCAACACCTGAGAAGCATCACTAACAATACAACAGAAGTGAGTGTCACTGCTGCCACTAATTGAGAAAGTCTCTATGTACATCAGGAGAAAGGAAGGGCACTAATAAAACAAGAGAGAAACAATCATGTAAAGTAGGAATAGGTGCATGGAGTCTAACTTTTTTTCTTCTATTCTTCCTTAGCTAACAGTAACCAAAAAGAAACCTTTGGAAAGAAAAACACGCAAGGTAAGCATATCAGTGGACAGTCATGAAATGTATGCCCCGCATTCACTCCCTCATCTTAAATGGGTTGAACCAGTTCACAATGTGCTATTTTCAATTTTACTACTGAAAATGTCGCATTGAGAACACGATTTTATGTAGGAGTTTTTGTTTGATCACATGTCCTGCCCGCCTCTTATTGCATTGAGAAAAATTGCATGACTGTAGAACGAAAATGTATAGAACTTAGCAGTATGTGCACCAACAGATGAAATGGCGAACCACTGGTCTACTGCACTAGAAAAAAGTATCTTTGAAACTTGCAGTCTATTTTTGCGTTAAACTTGTCTTATACTTCTATAAGCCTTCCTGAGTGTCTGTTTTCTTTCACAGACAGGCCCGGACTGGCGCTATAGGCCACCGGGCATTTTCCCGATGGGTTGGAAAGGTCGGGAGTTGGTTTCCCTGCTGTTGCTGGTGTGGGTTGGTTTTGTTGCTGGGAGCTGGGCTGGCGACATTTATTGTCTGCAGTGCTTCAGCGCTTTGAAAACAAAAAATACAAAACAAATGGTTTTAAAGTGTGCCCAGCCAGACCATGCTTGCTTCAAAACCATTTGTTGTTGCATTTAGTTGGTGCCTGTCTCCAGCAGGGTTGCCACGAGCAGCTCTGTCCTTCAGGGGTGAGGGGTTGGCTGCTGCTTGGCTCAGAGCAGAGCCACTAACATATATGGAATTTAAATACAGAGTCCAGTAGACATTTGATAAATACTTCAAAATTCAAAACAGTACACATCCATACTTGCCAACATTTGGGAGGTGGAAAGAGGGAGCTTTTGAAGAACAAATTGGGGGATTCTATTTTTCCTACTAACTTCCGTTGAGGTGAATGCAAATTCAGGCAGGAGACAGCTAAAATAAACCAATTTTTTTGCTTTAAAAATCGGGAGTCTCCCACCTGAATCGGGTGTGTAGAGAGAAAATGGAACACGTGAGGCTCAATCTTTCTGGTCGTTGGTCACATTTCTTTGAGCTGCCTCTTGGGCTTGTGGCTCATTAGCGACGGGAGCGGGCGTTCTGTATTTGGGGGCAGCCGGCCTTCTGACTCTTGTTCGTCAAGGAGGGGTCCTGCATTGTTGGGATGAGCGGTCTCGTAAATTTCCTGTAAGACGTCACGTCTCTCTTGCACCTGTGCGTGCCGGCTCTCATCGCCCTCATCCTCTGCTAGCAGCAGGAACTCCCTGAAATGAGAGCGGTTCCTGGTGATGGGGTAGGGCTCTGCTGCCGCCGAGATCATGGGTCCTTTGACTTTCATGACCGTTAACGGGTTGCATGAAAATGGAGTATCTGATTTGTGTGCTCATCTCTGGCGTACCTGGACAAGGTCTCTGGGCTTAATGTTGTTTTCAGTTGCTTGTCGTTGAGTGTCTGCTTGTTTCTTCATCTTCAGCTTGGCTTCCTGGTCACGAGCGACTATGGCGCTGTGCATAGGTGGGCCCTTGTCCCCCAGTTGGGGCAGTCGTGTCCTGCCCTTTCTTCCAAGTATGAGTTCCGCTGGGCATCTCCCAGTGGAGCTGTGAGGGGTGTTTCGATAATCCCTCAGGACTTGACATAGGGCTTGGGCCATGGATATTTGTGTCAGCTTGGCTCTTTGGACTGCTTTCTTATGTTGCCCATAAATCGTTCATCCATTACATTAGCTTGCGGCCACAGCGGTGTTATCTTTTGATGGTGAATGCCTAGGTAGTTCATGAACCTCTGAAATTCCTCCACAGAGAAAGGAGGTCCGTTGCCAGTTTTGAGTGTTAGTCGGATGGCCCATTCAGAGAATGTTTCACCCAGGATGGATAGAATGGCCGACATCGCCTGGCACACCAACGGGAAACAAGAGTATTCATCTATGATGACCAGGAGGTATCCCCAGTGTCTAGTAGTCCATAGAAGTCTGCGGCTAGCGTCGACCACACGTCATCCGGGAGGTCAGACATTCGTAGTTGCTCTGGTTTGGGTGGTCTTCCTCTGGCCTGGCAGAGGTGGCATACCATGATCACTTTTTGCACCAGGCTGTCTAGGCCTGGGAACCATACTCTTTCTTGCAGCATTTTCTTTGTTGCAAACATTACCCTGTGACTCGCATGCACCAAATTTATTGTTGGTCTGCGAAGGGCTTGTGGGATGACTATTCTGGTGACTTGAAGAATTAATCCCCTGCTCTGTTTCAGACAATTCTTCCTGCACTTGATTGAACGCGAGTATTACTTCTTTATTCACTTCTTTGTTGAACTGGCAGTTTGTCTCCACTGCTGCTGCTTCATGATCCCTTTCACAGCTTTCAGTGTGATGTCGGTGATGGTCGATGGTTTCCTCTAGGAGCTCCTCTATGGTGATCTGAGCTGGAATGTATTACCTGAGCACAAAATTGTTGTATTCCACGCCATGGAAGTTGACTGCTGAGTACATGACAGAGGGTTTCTAGATACGTAGTCGGCGGGGTTGTGGTCTTTCCCAGGCTTGTGTATTATCTTAAAGTCATACTCCATCAGCCATATTCCCCACCTCTTGATTCATGGTGGAATTTTGGCTTTTGGGTTGCCGTAGATTGTGACCAGTGCTTTGTGGTCTGTTATGATTGTGAACTGCTTTCCGTACAGGAACATGTGAGGGTGTTCACAAGCCCACACAACCGCCAGGCTTTCTTTTTCGGGCTGCGAATACGCTCTTCCCACATCAGTTTTGCCCCATGTCCCACGGGGTGGCATTTACTTTGAGTTCAGTGCACAGTGATGCGTTGAAATAGGCAAGGAGGTCCGCTGGTGCAATTGACGTTTAGATCTCATTGAATGCTTTTTCACACTCCGTCGTCCAGGTGAATGTCTGCCCTTGTTTGGTGAGTTCTCGGAGCAAAGTGGTTACTGTTGCAAAGTCTTTGAGGTACCAGGATTAGTAGCTTGCTAACCCCAGGAATGACCGTACGTCTGCTACATCAGCCGGGGCTTTTGTTTTTGTGAGGGTTTCAACTTTGTTCAGGTCCAGCTGCATCCCTTCCCGAGAGAAGATGTGCCCAAAGACGACGAGTTATGACTTCTCTAGCTCGCACTTGTCCTCGTTTAGTGTTAGTCCAGCTTCTTCCAGACGACTGCAGACTTCCCTTAGAGCTTTGTTGTGTTCTTCTTTTGTGCGGTCGAACACCAGGATATCATCACTGTAGTTCAAACTGTTCTTTACATGCCTTATCACTCCCCTAACCATTTCCTGAAAGATAACAGTCGCTGATGATACCCCAAAGCTCAGCCGTTTGTAGCGGAACAGTCTCAGGTGTGTAGAGAATGTTGTGATGTACCGTGACTGCTGGTCAAGTTCTAGTTGGTGGTAGCCTTTTAAGAGATCTAGTTTGGAAAATATGCAGGCTCCATGTAGGCAGCTGATCATGTCATTCAGGTGGGGCCCGGAGTGTCTCTCTTTCTATTGCTGTGTGTGGTAGATGCACTTCTAGGCAGATGCATATTTTGTGTGTGTTCTTCTTTGATACAGCAACGATGGGAGACACCCACAGAGTTGGGCCATCTGCTGGTACAATGATGTCTTGTTCAAACAGGTTTTTGAGTTCTTCCCCGACCAGCAGTTGAAGATGTTCTGGAACTCGGCTGTGTTTTAGCACGATGGGTTTGATTGCCTCATTGTTGTGAAGGGTGACCTGTGTGCCTCCTAGCTTCCCAGGCCCTTTGAACAGTGCCAGATATTCCTTTCAGATACTGTGGTGTGCTGACACATATACGTCATAGCTAGCAGTCCCATCAGTTGAGCCGTGACCTTGTTTAGGAGGCATGGCGATGGGACGTCTCCTCTGAGGACATGTATCTCTTCCTGCAAGGACACTTCCTTGCACGTGAGCAGCTCTGAGAACTTGCCTAGGGTCGTCACTGGGTGCGCTGCACCCCATTGGAAGACGTCTAAGTTTGATGGTGACATGTGGGATTTTGACTCAATTTTTTCATATTCTGACACGCACATGATGTTGCATGTGGCTCCACTGTCCAGTACAAATGGAGCTGGTTGTTGTCCCACCAGTATGTCTACTAAGGCAGTCGTTTGTATCTCCTTTCTTTCCAGTAGTTGTACGTATTCCAACTGCTTTTTCCGATGCCGCCACCTCCATCATGAGGTAGAGATGCTTGCCTGTCACCTGTGCTGACTGTGATTTGGCGCATCCATGTGTCTTGCGTGGTGACCCGCGTTAGCGCTCGCCTTGTCCGGTCGTCCCCTTTCTGGTTTCCAGAAATCCCTCGACAGACACTGGCGAAGTGGTTGTCCTTGTTGCACTTTCAACATCGTTATCCCATAGAACATATGTATTTGATGGTGCTCTTGAGTGATGGTTGAGGTAAAGGAGGCACTGTGAAAAGCAGTAATTGCCTAGGATCACACAATGTGATTAAGTGGAAACCGGGATTGATGCAAGGTTTCCTGGCTCCGCTTTGCTCAATTAAGCCACTACATAGTTATCTCTTTGTCTCTCTTGTTTTAGAGGAAAGCTTAATGCTGTGTGCTTAATTCTTTGAGGTGCTAAATTAGTGCACTGCGTTAAATACATTCAGAGTATGCATGTTTTATTATGACTAGTGATGGTAGTGTTTGGGGAGGGTGCTGTTTTAATGCAGAATCTAAAATTAAAACCAGTGCACCCACCCTTGGCCAGTGCATTGGGACATTTTTCTCCATGTAGCTGAAAGTCTTTATTCATTGTCATTCGTTCTTGCATTCATTCATCTACCTATTCATTCATTGAGCCATGCAGTCATATCTCCATTTTCCATCCTTCCATCCAATGCTTGGTCAAAGTTTATAATGAAAAAGTGATTTAAAATGCATCATATTAGCAGGCTTGCTCACTACTTGCAGTATGAGACCTGGCCTGACAAAATTTGCCAGTGATGCTTTTGGTTCCTTGTCCGGCCCTGTTCACAGCACTGAAAAAAGTGAGCACCTTCTCAGAGTAAATCACCTTGATAAAACAGGTAGCTCTTTACACTTTTTTGCCGTTGTTTCTGATATTATTGGATAACCCATTTTAGCAGGATGATGGGCTGTTAAACATGAAGGAAAACTCATTAGATGCATCTGACTGGACAAACCAGTAACATGCAAGACAGAAATATGCATTCGCTCATTCTTGCTGGCCAGCAACAGATTGTTTTTGACATGTAAATAAGTTTCAGGCAGTTCCTACCTGGGCCATTGAGGAAGTCTTTTATTTGCAGTGTGATGAATGGGGGAGGGATTCCGCTTTTCGTATCGGCCTCTCCTGCCGCTGTTTGCAGCCATACCTTGTTATAGTCCAGGGATTCTGGAAGTGTCTTCCCTGGATCTGTTGCAGAGACAATCATCAAATATGAGTAAGATTCTCTAATAATACTGAAAGCAGGCAATGACTTCGAGCATGCGTTTACCTTTTGTACTAATTTATTTTGTTACATAGGTAATTATCTTTAAAAAAACATCACAGAATAAATGCTCACTCTCGAGACAACAAAATGAACCCATGATAATGGAAAAGTAACAAATTAGCACATTTTTATTTACAAACAATGTATCAACAAAGCAGCCACACTTGTTTAGCATCTTACAACTTCAAAGGTTCGAATTACCCCTTCAGGTAGATGGAAAGGGAGTATAATTGGGGGGGGTAGGAAAGGGGGTAGGATGAATTAGCAAAGAAGAGGGGCTTGGGGCCAGCTGTACGAATAATTGGTATCAAAATACTGTTCACTATATAACCGGTATTTTTGTAACTAGTAAAGAATATGTACTTACATGTGCTTAAAATTCGGAATTATAGAGGGTCACAATCCAACCTACCTCATGAATATTCATGAGATAGGTTTTAATTGCGACTCACTACGATTGGAGGCCATCAGAGGGATGGTAGCCTGCTAGGGTCAGCAGACCATCATGTCTGTGATTGCTTTTAAAAAAAGCAAATTTTTTTTTTAAGGCAGTCCATTTCCCTTGAAGAACACAGGACTTCATTTATAAAGAAAAACGTTTTTTGTTTGTATGTGAGTTGTCAGTGGCCCGTGGACCACTGCCAATTCCCCCAACAAGCTTTTGAAACACGTTTTTAATTCACGAATGGAAAGGGTTCCCAAAGTGACTCTTCTCTTTTGTGGATGGGTAATCGCCTCCTTTGTGGTCTTGGTATCTTTTCAATGTTTTGCAACCGGATTTCGGTCTCAAAACAATGATACCTAGCTTACCAATTCTGTATCTGAAAGAGACGCTTACAACATGCCCATTCTAGGTACTGAATCGCTATGAATCTGCAATCTTATTTTAAAAGTTGGAAAAACTGTTCTGACTCCTAAAATGGGATTAGGGCATTTTAAAAAGCATTTTGTATGGTTGCAAATGCTGAATCAGACTGTAAAAATGCTTAGTACATCTGGCCCTAAAATCTGTACCAACCGTCCAAGTGACACAGGAAGCCTCTAACCTTGATTCTGGTCCTCAAATAACTTTATGACAGAGCGCCATTCTATCATCAACAGGGAGAAATCCTCAACAAGAAACAGGTGCTTAGCCTCCTGATCCAGTTTTAATTCTATCCAGGACACTGAGCACCTCTACCTAAGTAAAGACTAATGTCTTTGATTAATGAATCACTCTCAACTTGGCCATAATCTACACTGTCTGAGGCACACAGTAGTACTGGAATCCTTCCACATTTCCAGCACTCTAATATTTATTTCGCACCTCTGCACTCAAGTCTGAAAAAAGAATATGTTCTCCAACTTTAGCTACTGCTATCTTAATGTCAACCTTCTCAACATACAATCCCTGCTGCCAGAGACCTTGAGTGCCATTATCATCATGTTCTAACCTTGATTCTCTGCACTTCTCATGGGTGTGAAAGGTTCACGGTAAGCCGTCTTTAGCAACACTAGCTTCAAGAAGCCTTGGGAGCTCAAGGCTCAAATATCCATCAAAACAATTGAAAAAATACGAGCAAAATATCACTCTTTTTCAACGTCTGAAAATACTAAAATGCCACATTTGCTCCGCTGTAAATAATTTTCAGTTTGGTATTAGAGGCTTGAATGATACCTCCAATTTGGTCTCTCACCTTCCAGTCTCCTCCAATGTCGCAGTGAGCAGACTTGTGTTAATCACTGCAGTGGCATTGGAGACTCCACACAGCTCTCTAGTGTCCTGCTCTTGATCACCGTCAGGGCTCCTTAGATCCCTTGACTTCTGGGGTTATGATGTTGCCTCTACTAGTAGAGAGAAGCACTCTCCACACACCAGATGAACTGTGGAATCTAAATCTGCTCACAAAGCACAGGAGCTCAGCTCTCTCTCTGCCAGTCTGTAACGGCCATCCACTGTATCAAGGTGTCAGTAGCACCTTTTTCTCATGCAAATGAGGTTTTAACTTATCACAGCGAGATTTGCAGCCTTACAATTGATATAATTTTTATGAAGGATCCTCTGGGCCACGTGGGTTTGCAGACCCAACACAGGCTCTGATAGAAAAGCGACTATCACAGTCACCTCATTTAACTTTCCATTGGGACATAGCCTAATTTAAATTTGTTTTCACACAGATTTCTTGATAAATATTTATAAGGACCATAAGACTGCATATTGCCTAATGTGTTGTTCTGCAAATATCTACATGTTTCAAATTGATGGCCAAAGACGCCTGACAAGGCTTCAACTTGTCTTCACGTCACATAGTTACGCATTATAATTTGGTGCTTGTAAACAACATATATGAATGTTAAATACCAATAAAGGGACATCACCACTTCAAAATGCAAAATAGACTAAAGGTACCACCCTGGTTCACCCAGACCAATTGAGCTTTATGCCCACCCACAGCACTACGCTTAACTTGCGCCATCTCCACGGGGTACTGTGCCATTCTAAGAACTTTTAGGGGAATGCTTTAGTGCTTTCCCTCAACGGCAGAATGGCGTTTGACACTGTAGAATGGCCCTATATGTTTGAGGTACTGTCCCTACTGGGTTTCGGTCCCCGCTTTATTAGCTGGGTGAGGCTGCTTTATACACACCCACTGGCCCAAGTAAGAGTGAATGGGGTACTGTCCCGAGTGTTTAGCCTTCAGCGTGGCACCAGACAGGGTTGCCCCGTGTCGCCACTGATCTTTAACCTAACACTTGAGCCCTTGGCGACCTGGGATAGACAAGACCCTCTGGTCACAGGTCTTTACTGGCAAGACGGCTGGGAAGATAGTTTATGACTATATGCGGACAACATCCTTCTATACATCACAGACCCTGACAACACACTCAACAGACTCACACAAATCATCACTACCTTTGGCCGTTATTCAGGCTACACTATAAATTGGGCTTAGTCTCTTGTGTACCTCCTGAGGGGCCGAGAGCCCCGCTTTCCACAAGATTGTGAGGCAGCGACAGAAGGGTTCCATTATTTGGGAATATATATTACCAAAGACCCTGACTTGCTCTATACTAAAAATCTCCTACCTCCAGTTGATAGGCTAAGGCGTGATGTGGAATACTGGAGGCCTTTGCCCTTGTCTCTTTTGGGCAAAACGGCACTTTTAAAAATGATGTTCCTTCCACGTTCTTTATATGTCCTGCACAATACACCCTATCCAATACATGGTTCATATTTTTAAGCAATCAAAAATCTTAGGACATTGCTCTGGAACGGAGGCCTGGCCAGGATCACGCTGCACACACTCAGCAGGAGATTTTACGACGGGGGAATAGCTCTTCCGGACATCCAAAAATATTACTAGGTGTATCAGCTTACCACCATTAACTGCTGGGTCCACCTCCCTCCTCATAAACCCACATTTCACATGGACAGATTCATTATGCAACCCTAGGTTTATCTTAGGGCCCTGTATAGCTGCCGGGGGCACTCGGTACTTCCGGCCCTATGGCTACAGTAGTCACCATTTGGCATACAGACCTGAATGCACTGGGATTGAAGGGCAAAATAACGAAAGCTACCTCCTTGTGGGACACTGAAGTGCTGGGTACCTTGGGTGTTCAGACAGGATGTGACAAATGGGACCTGATCGGTCTATCAAAAGTGGAAGACCTCTGGGCCAACGGGGATGTTGTCCCATGGTTGGATCTCTGACGAAATTACCAACTAGCACCTTCTGAGGTTTATCATTATATTCAGATATTGCCCAAGGGAACAAACCTCCCTGAGTCTTCGTCCTTGGAAGACCGTTTACTAGACGAGTACATGCCTCGGAAGGCGACCTCCCTAACGTACTAGACATTACTCAACAACACCCCTGACACACTACATACAACACCAGAGGGAGGTGGCCATACAGGTGGGGTTCAGACTGGTACAGTTAAAAAAAACTCCACAGAACGTACTACGCCCAATCCTTACTGTTTAAAATGGGTCGAGTAACGACGGAAGGCGATGATGTGGGCATCCTGGCACGTTCTACCACACTTTGTGGGCCTACCCTATAATCCAATATTTCTGGACAGAGGTGGTGGAGTGTTTGGGTGAAGTGACCAGGAGTTCACTTACAGCCTCAGTGAAGTGGTGTCTCCTAAACATCTGGGATGAGGCCGCAGTGACTCGCATGATGCAGATATGGTTGACACTGGGTCTAAAGGTGGCCAAACGCAACGTTGCAAAACTGTGGGGGGCAGAGCAGCCGCCACGGTCAGGAGACTGGAAACATGACATGGATTGAATTATGTAGGCTGAAAGGGTGGTGTACGAGGGTCGTGGTTGCCCCCAAAAATGGACAAAGATTTGGAGTCTTGGAAAGCCAACAGTGGCGGCATCTGTAATGACTTTACTCCTATGGGGCCTCAATGGAACGACCTGGTTTTCCCAGGTCCATCATGATTGTTGATTGATAAATGTCTAAGCTGGAATTGCGATTGGGAGTACTGGGCACAGCGTGTCGATCTCTCCTACTGTATCGTCAGTACTTTATCAAGCTATGTATCTGCCGTTTATTTTACTGGTAATAAACAGAGTTGACAAATGAAAATCACAATGGGGTGTCGCAAAGAAAAAGACATAGACTAAAGGCATAGGAAAGACAAATGAAAACAATGTCTAAACAAGCAGTGTTTTTTACATAGGTCCTTTATCTGCTTAACACCATGGTTCCCATCATATTCTATTTTGGATTTTAACGTTAAACAAGATTATGTTTTCAAGATCCATTGGGTTATCTTTTGACGATGGACTTCCTTAAACTAAAGAGAGCAGTGGTGAAATGGCTGAGAGCTATAGCTGTGAGGATAATCATATATCTGGATGACATAATTTTCATGTGTCACAATATCAACACTCGCCAAAGGCAGGCCAATTTTGCGGATGTGCTGCTGCAGAACCTGGGGTTTATCATTAATGTCCCTATGTTGCATCTCCAACCCAAAGAATGGATGGCACTCTTGGGATTTCTGGTCGACTTAGTAGTGGCCACCTACAATTCCCAGAAGAAAGATGATGTCTATCAAGAACAACTTGCAGAAGGTTTTGATTGGAGTTAAGTATCCTGGAAACACCAGGCCAGGATTGAGGGACTTACGGCCACCTCCATTTGAGCAACCTACTTGTGCCCTCTTCACAACAGGCCCTGCAAGGTCTGTATAACCTTCATTTACGCCTAGGGTTGTCTTTTTCAGTGGTGATTGACCTGTTAGACAAGGTCAGTCAAGAAATACACTTCTGGTTGACTCACATGGACGACTGGAAAGGCAGGATGAATTTTTGGGCCACACCAAATGTGGTCATAAAATCAGATGTCAGCAGGCTGGGATAAGGACCCAGATACTGCAAACTCAATACAAGCGGAAAGTTGGAAAAGCAACAAATTACAATTAACATCAACTGCTTGAAACTCCTAGAAGAACCTTTATAGGGAAATGATTGACAAGGGGCGCATTCAATACATAAACCATTTATAGGCAATAAGGTGCAGGATGCTGGCAAACCTAGTGAGTTTTGCCACTACGCCTTCAATGCCAAATCTCAGTGACTGTGACTGCGGAGTATCTTCCAGGAACATTTAATGTGATTACGAACTGCAACTAGTCCTTTCTGGAGTACACCAACAACTGGAGCCTTGATCCATACATTTTTGGGAGAATCATACAACAATAGAGTCCTTGGGAAATAGATTTGCATCATGCCTCAAAGAAACACCATGGTTCTTCAGCTGGAGACTTGGACCAAGTGCCCTGGTGACTGGAGACTTTGACCAAGTGCCCTGGTGACTGATGAGTTCCTAACAAAATGGGGGGTTGGGGGAGTGGGGGTATGAGGGGGTCAGCTTTGAATTATATCTTTCACCCTTCCATGATGATTGACAGAGTAGCCCTCACAGGTCAGGAGGGACAGAATGGATCTAGTCCTTTTAACACCACTGTGGAGACTGCAAGTAGGAATTCCAGTCCTCCTGCAAATTTCTTGGGATTTTCCAATCCAGTCTCTAACCATTATGACACACCCTTGGGGTCAGCAGCATACATTGGTGCAATTATTCTGGTCACATGCGATGCAATGGAGAATTTCAGGACACTGGCAGGTCCATCACTTTCAGAGAAACCTTTTTATATGCAACAAGCCTGGGCACACAGCACCAACAAATGTTACAGATCAGCTTAGGTACAATGATCCAGTTGGTGTATAGCAAGTGATACAATCCCACTGGGAACAGATGAAATACATATTCTAAACTTCCTCTCACAAGTAGCTGAGGAGGGCCTGGCATACAGGTCAGTAAATACCTCCACATTGTTCATCTCCCAGGCCCTTTGCCATTTCCGGATTTTCAGTGAAAGAATGCCAACTTGTATGCAAACTTCTTATAGGGATCAGATTAACACGCATTTCTGAACCTAGATACTTCCATCTTTGGTTCTGATTGTTTACTCTGCAATTTAAAATACAGGCCAACCTAACAATATTCCTCAAAGAAACTATTATGCCAGGGTATCGAGTTTCATTTCCTGTAGAGGACAGTGGACTATTTTCTCCAAAGGGAGATACTTATATTAGGAGAACTACATTCAGTGCTCGTTCTACTCCTTATAATTCACAACCTAGTTTCTAGGTCACAAAAATGTATGTATTGTGAAATGCCTTATAGTTTATGAGGAGGAAATGGAAGAGTTCAGAACTTTCTCAGATATTTCAGAAAACCCTCTGTTCGGGTATCATCTCCAGTGTTAGCAAGACGTGTGAGACAGATTAAGTCAGAATTGGGTGTGGATGTAACAAATTAAGGACCACATGCTATTAGAGTTGCTATAGCATTGAAGTCTATCATTTTGGTATCCAAAGCAGACAGGTTCTCTTATTCCATGTTTAAAAATTCCATTTAAAACTACTGCAGGTATTACATCTTTGGTACTAACTTTTGAAGAAGCATAATCCTTACCTCCTGGCCTGACACAAAATATAAAATCTCCAAACTTTCACAACAGAAAGTTTTCATTTCATTAAGACATGAAGGCTTGGGTTATTTCAGTTACATTTTTAAAGGTAAATAATGGTTGTGCATTCTCTTAAATCTTGAGCGTTATTATGATGGTATACTAAGATCTGTGATAATAAGATAATTGCTTTTGTTTCTGATACAAAGTGAAAAGTGTTCATTTGGCTAATGTGTATAGTCTGATTTTTCAGGCAATTATCAGAAGCACGAGTAACAAGTTGTAAACCAAGTAAAAAAGGAGTTTTTAACCAATTCCACAGAAAAAAAGAGTCTGTGGGAGGAGCAGAGGACACCGTTGATGGGACGAGGTATCCATGATTAGTCTTTTTTAGTTGGTGAGCCTTTGTAGTTTTAACCAAATGATTCATGAGTCAGTAGCTTGATGTTAGTTCACATATGCCGAGTTAATAAAATAAAAGAAAGAAAAGCATAATCTTCACCTCCACGACTGGAAAGAATTAAAAACTCAAGTGTGCAAGTCAGGAAACTTTATATTGTTGACCACGTGCTGATCACAATTTCTTCATTGTTTAACAGTTTTTTCAATTTTAAATCTGTTACTTTTAGCCGGGAGGCTTTTGCTTTGATGATAATTATATTAATCCCTCTCTTGCTGTGTTCTCGACTCTTTGACTATCTTGCTTCTTGTGCTGCCTCCAAGACCTCTTTTGATTATGTGGTTGAATATCAACTGTGTGCAGTCTCAACTGGGGTTAATTGTAAACTTTTTTTTACAAGTTACATTGCAAGACATATTAGTTCTGCTCTATGCTTATTAATGCAAGCAATATTCCAATCACTTCATTTTGTGATAAACTCTATCAAGCAATATCCAAAACATTAACAGGGAACATATGCAACAATTCGTTCTTTATAAAGAAACAGTAATAGAACACATTCATTAACCCTTCTTCTTTATTGTTCACAAACAATTAAAACTGATCCTTGTAGAACACATTTCATTTGCAAAACACACGCTTTTCCTGTGGTTCAAGGCAATTGTTAGTCCTTTAGTGATTACTCCGTTTTTCTAACTTCTTGTGCAATGTCTGTAGACAACCCACTCAATTACATCCTGATGGTAAAAAGGGTCATTCTATTTGTCCTTGATATCGTGTAGATATTTCCTATGTTTCCTCTGAATTGAGTCTTTGATGCAGTGGGGCATGAAAGTAAATCAAATCAATGTGTAAGGCAATACTCAGCATATCCTGTAATTGGACTGTCTGCTGCTACAGTGTGTTTGCTCTGTTTTTGCTGCAACCAGGACTTTAGTTGCATCCTTGGGTGGGGGGGGGGGGGGACCACATCCCCCAGCTTCCCTGGCCCGGTGGTGACGTAACATAAGGTACCGGAGTGCCATAAAACCAGCAGAGGCGTCATGCAGCATGGGACCCTCGTCTGCTGCTACAGTGTGTTTGCCCTGTTTTTGTTGCAACTGGGACTTTGGCTGCATCACTAGGGGTGAGACCACATCCCCCAGCTTCCCCGGCCTGGTGGTGACGTAACGCAAGGTGCCAGAGCGCCATAAAACCAATAGAGATGTTCTGCAGCGGGCCTGTCTGCGGCCGACCGAGGCTGGGCCTGCTCTCTTGGTCCTTCCACTTGGATAGTGTCACTACCGGGAGCAATTGAATAAGGTACTGTGGCACGCACAAATGATTGGTTCTCTGGTCATTTGTAAGGCAGCCAATTTGTGTTTTGTAAGCTACCTGAAAGTGATTTCTCATATGTCACTAAGGTTACGGGAGCTTCTCCTAGTTGACCCTTTGAGAGGACATTGAACTGTCGACATAACAAGTCATGGAAAGGCGTAAAAATACCCTGGCACCAACTGCTACTGGCACTACCTTGGATAGGTTTTTGCAAACAGCGGTGGGTGTAAAGAGATAGAATTGGCAGAAAGAAGATTATCGCTAGCCCCGCCTTCATCCTCTCAGTTGGACATGACTAAGGAGCGGACTGTTAATGACGACGAGAGCCGAAAGGATTTTCCATCCCTAGTTCCACTTTCACCCACAGTTATCATTAATAACACCACTAACAATCCTGCTAATTGTTTTCAAGTCCCTGATCTGAATGAAGGGGAGGCTGTACGATCAAAGAGTAAGGCGGTAAAAAGAAAAAGGGTAGAGGGCAGCACAAAATCAAAAAGGCAGCATCTTGCTTAAAAAAAACAAAAAACAGCAAGACACTAATCAGGAAGTACCCATTATGTATAATGGGGCGGGAGAAGGTGGGGTATTACCTGTGTGTGAGAAATTCTATGCCCGTGTCACTCGGTTTATGTCAGATGCTCTGAAGCCCATCCTTGCACCCCTGGGGACCATTGAAGGGCAGCTTTCACAGATGGCGTGTTATCAAGGAGAGGCCTGGTTCTAGTGTAATTAGTGAGAGCCCAGCAAACTTAGAAAACCAGGAATTGACTCAGGAGCAAGTGAGCAAAGCTTCCTCACCCCTCACAAGTCAAAAGGCCCCCTTACATGATACTATTGCACATCCTAGGCTTGGCACTGGGGCACTAGCTGTTACTCAGAAAAAATGTAGAGTGGGGGCTATAGATCGAACAGACTTGGTACATTTCCCCCCGCGTCACCAGTCTTCTGGGACTAAAATCGTATCTAATCGTTACCAGTCTAGTTCTGCTCCCCCTCGGGATAAAGGCGCCCATGATTGTTTGAATTTATCTCCTGATAGCACCCCATAAACTTTGATACTAATGGGTGTCCCGCCGCTCCCTGTAGGGTTCACATGAGGACTGTCAAAGTCTTATTAACAAAGCAGCACATTGGTGCACTAGGAATGCAGGTTGCCATTCAGTAATTACAGAAAATATTATTATGGCACAGACTGCGATGGATTGGCCACACAAATAAATCTGTGGACAGAGATTGTGCAGTTTAAAATTTTAAAGACCCTAGGTGTGTACTTTTTCTGTTAACCCGTTTGAGAAATGTGAGATCTGTTTTGCTAGCATAAGGGCTTGTCCCTTAGGATTCTTTTATCCTCATCCATCAGGTTTTACCGCTAACACCCGGCCAGACCAAAGCATTGCAGAATAGTTCCCCATTTCTGGAACCTTTTGCCCACGTAAGTTGATTTGAAGTTCTATCAGACTTAACAGATATTGACTGACGCCTGGTCACAGCCTATATGGAAGAAAATCAGGGAGTAGTGGCATGGACAGATTTTTTAATTAATGACCCGCAGTTAGAGAACCCTGACTTGGGGGACGGGGAAGTGGTATCACCTGTTTACATCGCCAACCCCTGTGTCTCCGTAAGGGAGGTGGAGGAGAACATAAAGCCTGAAAGTACGAACACCCCTTTTAGAATATTGTCATGGAATATAGCTGCCATTCACCAAAGCTGAGTAACGAGGATTGGTTGAGTTATGTGTCAGGCTTTGAATTAATATGTATAAAAGAAACATGGGCTGTTAATTTTGTGCCCCAGCAATTCCCGCGCTTATAGCAGTTAAGCATGTGTTTCATCAGGGTAATTCTCAAGTGGTTGATGATTTACGAGAAGAAATTAGTAAAGTTGCGGCAATAAGACAGCCGCTGTGTATTCTATGGGCTGGTGATTTTCATTATACCTTATGTAAATTTAGTGGCCAATGAACCTGCGGTGTGGAAGTCAAGGATGGCCTGCCTAGGACTCATTTTACTCATTCAGGCCAGGGGGAAGCTTGAAATGCTATTGTGGTTGTTAATGACTTAATTCCTTTGAATGATTGTGTAAGTGATTCTATTTTGCTTTGCCCGACCTTTGTGGGAGTGCCATGCCAGCTCCATCGATTTCATGTAAATAACAGGTAAACATACTACCCTCGTGCAAGATTTTAAAATAACATCAAATTGCGTGAGCAACCACAACTCCCACACAGCGCATCTTAATGTAAGGCCAGGGATAAAGCAATCCTTAGAACTACCTATTCAAGACAATCTATATAAAGGAATTAGACTGAAATGGGAACGGTTGGATTCCCAAAACTTTGAGCAGAAAATTGTCTCTGTTAATTTGGAGCTTATAGATAACTGCCTGAAGCAGGATGGTATTCCCTCTGAAGAAGTACGGGACTATGAAGTGCTCTGTTTAGCAATTTCTTCAGCTCTGGTAAAGAGAAGTCCCCTAATAATGCCCCACTAGTGCGCTGCTTTGATAATGCATGCACGAAAGCTCATAAAGATCTAAATGGGTCTTTACATACCATTCCTCTGGATAAAGAACGAGTTAAAGTCCTCAGGAAGATCTATAAATCTGTGATCGAACAGAGGAAAATGGAACTGAGGAATGAGGCGTGGAAGGGTTTAGTGTCAGCAGGGTCCCTTAAGGATACAAAACAATTCTGGGAGGTTATAAATCGCCCAATGTTTTTAGACTATTCGTCCCAGGTGGATTCTTTGATTTCAGGCATTTGGGGGGCTCATTTTACTTGAATTTGAATACTTCAAATAGGGCAATAGATGCAGCGGCACAAGATGTGGAGATGATCCACAACTTGAATCAAGCTTCACAGCTCTGTCTATCTCAGTGAAAGATGGAGAGAGGATGCAGCCTTACGGCTAGAGCAGTTGACCTCAAAGCTGGGGAACCGGGTTAGAGTCTCGGCAACGACGCTCAACATCATGTGATTCAGGGCAAATCACGTAATCTCCCCGTGCCTAACAAAAATTAATGTGTCCATCTGTAACGAAACTGGTGCTCATGTAAAGCGCTCAGATACCCGATGTCTCGGGTCTAGTTCGCGCTATATATAAACTCTAAAAAAAAAAATGTGAAGGAAGTTATATCTCAGGGCATTTGCTTTAAAGCTCCTGGCCCAGATGGAGTGCCCCTTGATCTTTTTAAAGGCAACCCTAATTTGTGTGTAACAACTATTTTTAAAGCTGCTATAATTGGCCCATTATCTGCGACATGGAAAGAAGCAATTGTCGTCCCCGTCTTTAAAAAGGGGGACAGAAATGACCCGTCTGTTATAGGCCAATATCATTGATTGCTGCAACAGTAAAGGTCTTAGGTAGGGCCCTTTTGGCGCGTTTAGAAAATTGGGCGGCTGCTAATAGGGGTCTTTCAAAAACACAATATGGTTTTAGACAGGGCATGGGTACGACAGAACAATGCTTCAATCTGTCACTGATTATCAGTAAGTACGCTAAGTCCATGAAGTGGTCTATACATCTGGCCTTCATGAACTTATGGCATGCTTTCAATACTGTCAATCGGGACAGATTGTGGGCTATGATGGGAGATATGGGAGCGGAGGAATCATTAGTAGTTCTGTTACGCAGGTTACATTCTAACAACAGTTAGGATACGATATGGCAGTAAGGGCGAGAAAAGCAAACACAAGGAGATGATGGACGGAGCGCTGAAACTTTTCAGACACTCACCCCCAGTCACAGATCTGGGTTGAATCAATCATCGTTCTTTAGCTCACTTCGCCACCCCAGTTCAGACACAGCTATATGCAAATCAGTCTTGGCCCTGTGCCTCATGGGAACAGTCCAGCCCGAACTGCCAAGCCTCATCTTCCCTGGACCGGTAACAAGCATCCTGGGACCGGTTTCGGGCTAACAGCCCTCATCAACCAGGCTAGCTGGAATCCAGTGGCAAAGTGAGCAAGGGACCCACGTCTGGGCATACCCTGCCAACTTAGGGCGAACAAAGCAAACACAAGGAGATGATGGACGAAGCGCTGAAACTTTTCAGACACTCACCCCCAGTCACAGATCTGGGTTGAATCCATCATCGTTCTTTAGCTCACTTTGCCCCCCCAGTTCAGACACAGCTATATGCAAATCAGACGACCCTGTACCTCATGTGAACCGTCCAGCCCGAACTGCCAAGCCATGTCTTCCCTGGACCGGAAACAAGCATCCTGGGACCAGGTTCAGGCTAACAGCCCTCATCAGCCAGGCTAGCTTGAATCCAGTGGCAAAGTGAGCAAGGGACCCACGTCTGGGGATACCTTGCCAACTTAGGGCGAACAAAGCAAACACAAGGAGATGATGGACGGAGCGCTGAAACTTTTCAGACACTCACTCCCAGTCACAGATCTGGGTTGAATCCATCATCGTTCTTTAGCTCACTTCGCCACCCCAGTTCAGACACAGCTATATGCAAATCAGTCTTGGCCCTGTGCCTCATGGGAACAGTCCAGCCCGAACTGCCAAGCCATGTCTTCCCTGGACCGGAAACAAGCATCCTGGGACCGGTTTCGGGCTAACAGCCCTCATCAGCCAGGCTAGCTTGAATCCACTGGCAAAGTGAGCAAGGGACCCACGTCTGGGCATACCCAAGTAAGGGCGAGAAACCACAAACAATAGTTTCGACTGAGGAGGTCCGTCAAGGCTGCATCTTAGCCCCTTTTTTATTTCTCATTTATACAAATGGGCTAGAGGTATTTCTATTGCAGAGGAAATTAGATTTCCCGAGGCTTGGCACTGATTTCGTCCCATTACTCTCATATGCAGACAACACCATCTTCCTGGCAAGGACAGCTATAAGCCTTCAGAAATCCCTTGATGCTTTTACAGATTTTATGACATCTCTTGGTTTAAAAGTTCATTTTAAGAAATCGTACATTTTGGTATGTGGCCCCAAGCTGACAAAATCTAAAACATTTATGATGCAGGGAAAAGAGATCGAAAAAGTCAAAGTTCTTCTTATTTGGGTAATTTATTTAATACACAGCTGTCATGGGACCCTCTGTTGACTTCAAGAGCACAGCAGACAACCAGGGCAATGGATGCTCTTTTTTGGTTTGCAGCTAAATGGGGACACAAACCAGTAAAAGAGTTGTTAATCCTCTGTAAAGTAAAATGCCTTTCCATTGCAACCTATGGGGCAGGAGTCTGGAGGTACAGCAGGAGTAACAAGCTGTAAAGAATAATTTTATTAGAAGTATTTTGATGGTACCTAAAAGTGCCTCTATAACATTTTGTCACTCTGAATTAGGTTTGAAACATATTGTGGACCGTATTGGCCTCACACCCTTGTTATTATGGGCAAAGATTTGGCTCTCAGAGTATTTACTTTTTTCTAGAGCCATTATCAGGGATTGTCCTGCTGTGTTTAACGTTGATAAGATGCCCTGCTTCAACCACCTGAAATTTATGTTTTTTGAGATGGGTTTATGTGATCTATTAAAATATATATATATAGATATATATATATATATATATATCAAAAGACATTATTAAATAGGTGTTTTTTGCTAGGGCTAGCTTACACCATCGGCAGCCCCAGACACAACACAGAATGCTGAGTTCTGTTGAGGTTAGTCCTTTGACCAATCATTTACAATTTTATTTAAAATTTATTATGAATCCGCAATAAAGATTTTATCTTACAAGGCTTTGGTTAGGCACAGTGCACTTTTTAGCAGCTTTTCCATGTCAAGGAGGTTGGGTGGGCAACCTTATGCCTTGTCCCTGTGATAACCTGTCTAAACAAAGCACCCTGCACTTTGTACTATTCAGTGCACTTTATAAATCAGTTAGAGCTAGATTTCTGCTCCCATTATTGAGAGAGCAACGTCCCTGAACTTAGAGATGGTTTTAGATATCTGTACTGTTGTTGTGAATTTCATAAGGGGCACCCTTGTAATCAGAAAGCAGAAGGGTAAATGCTGTTACACAGTGACATTTATTGAACCTTTTATAAATAATTGTGACAAACATTTTTACAAGGGATGAATTGCTATTTTAAGTAGGTAATGTCTCTATTTATGGTATGTTGACATCTTAGTTTAATGTTTTAATACTTTGTGAACATGGCATTTTAATTAGGTTCAAAATTATAATATTTTTATGAGTATCTCTTTTTTTTAATTTGCTGGGTATTTGACTATGAGCTTTTATGATTTGCTTGAAAAATCGAATAAAGCTTTTTTTAGCTTGAACCTCAACACTACTAGCTTAACATCATTAGACAGTTTAGGAAGTTCTCTTACAGTTTTACTGCAGCAAAGAGGCTTCCATTAAGCAGACACATTTGCCATAGGTAGTATGTAGCGCAAATCTAGACCTCTAAATAGTGCTCCAGAGCCATTCTGTTCTGGAAACTGAGTGATGTGTAATCGATTCAACCAACAACTTTAAGGTGCTGCAGGAACATGAAATCTTTACCTATAACCTTTACCTAAATTCACCCTCTAAGTTGTTGCAGATTTTGGATGCCTTGCCAGTTCAAGCAGGCACAGGTGAGAGCGGGAATGCTAACATTTCCACACTGTGGAGCGATTTTTGTTGGAGATTTTGGAGTGAGGTATACTGTAAGCTAAAGTCCCCAACCCCACAACACAGTAAAAACCAGAAGGCCATGGCCAAAGCCACTTCTCCTAAACTGAAGAATGTCAAGGCAAAAAGCTCATGCAAAAGAGAAAAAGGGAGCAAGAATACCCTTCTTGCAAAATGCAGGACGTTTTCACCAACACCTTGCAAACAATTACACAAGATGGCAGCATGTCTGGGTAGAGAACTCCAAACACTATCTTCAGGAAAAACAATATCTGTGAACAGTTTATCTAGAAATGTTCATAATAAAACTGGACAGCAAGCACAAGGGAGTCAGAAGAAAAGGATGCATCTTGTTCTCCTTTACTGACTAGCAATCCCCAGGAGCATTAGTCCACAAAGAGGCTCTATATCATAGTTTAGTGCCACATAAAAGGCCCTTGGGCCAGAGGAGGCACCTATTGCCTTCGCCAAACACTGCCTATACATAATCCTACCAAAGAACACTTGCTTCTGAGTCTTTATTAAAATCGTGCCTTTCAGTTAGGTTAGTTAGGAAAGTTGTTTGTTTCCAAAATATCCTTTGCATGTTCCCTCTCAACTTAGTTTTTCATACCATGTTAGCCTTTTACGAATACTCATCCCTATTCTTTAATTTAGCAGTATTGTTCCTCAAAGATGAGATTTTCTTATAGGAATTTATTCACTGCTTTTAGACATGTTTTACATTGTTTTTAATTTGCACACGTCTGAAGAACAGTTAAGTATTAGTTTTGCTTCTTAATCTCACTGGTTTTGTGAGGGTGGGTTCCATATTTTTGAGGACTAGTCAGGGTAATGTCTTCCCTCTTATTCTGTATAATTTCAAGAAGCTCTGGCAACTCTGGGGTTGGTATGAGGATAAGGTATTGTCTTCCTCATGTACCTTATTTTGAACTCTGTGAACAACTTCAATCGCATCCTCGGGTTTATTATACTCTAGTGTAGTAGTCCACAAAAGAGTCAGAGAAGCCACAGAGTTACCATGGGCCTGCGCTTCCAACATTGGTTGCACATTCTGCTCTATTACAGATTTGAAATTAGCGTTGGACTAGACATGGAATGGCTTTTCATAGTTGTGCTTTCTGGGCTTTTGCCATCCATTCAGAGCCAACATTGTATCTGTGACTAATAATGGCGAATGCTTTCTTATTTGCACCCTTCATGATGATTATACGTGTCCCCCTACAAGGATGTACAGTGGCGTAACTCTAAAGTGCAGTTTTAGAATATGGTATACACCAGTAAGCACAGGGGTAGGTATGGAGGCACGCTCTGCATGCACCATATGACATGAATCACTACGGGCACTGAGGGACTTTATAGTGTTTCACAGGGCTGTGGTAGAAGAGCAGACGAGAAGACACAAGCCTGACTATCTTAGCTACTACCAATAAAACATTTTTTGTCTATAATTACCACCTACTGAAGCAACACATCTTTGTGAAAGTGGTGCAATGCACCTCATCCAATTAGCTGCTTTCACACGTCTTTGAGGTTCAGTCCAGAACTATATCTACAGAAAGACACAAACCTTTATACAGCAGGTATCACCAACAGCAACTATTCACCTTCTGTCTCCACTCCTCCCCACCAAATTTTGGCGCAGTGAGGGGCTTCACTGACAAGCTGGCCCATACCATGTGGCTGAATGTGATTAGCTCCGAAGCAATGAAATGTTTGCTGCCTTGCACCCACCAAAGACTACTTGAAGAAGAGAATTAATCCACAGTGACATAAGGAGAGGCACATAGACTCCGGTTGAATGTGAGGGGAGGCCTCCTAATCAGTATTACCTTATTGAGGAGACTTTGTCTTGTGGCTAAGCTGCTGACTTTGGAACATGGGTAGTTCGAGACTAATCCCCGATTTGTACTTAACTGAAAACCATGTGGATATGGGCAAATCACTTTGTGTCCCAGTGCCTACAACTGTAAATATGTGTGCGATGTATTACAATTGTAACTGTGTGAAATGTGATGTCATTAAATAATTCAAAGGTTTAGATCCCCCACTAGCGCCTAGAATCTGGGTTTGTCTCCCAGCAGCTCCCCCTCAAATTAATGTACACCCCACCACTGCTACACAACTGGTGTATGCTACAGAAATATCATTACATACATTGCTGCCCTAATAGACTGAAGGTTTCTGAGAACTACTATGTAAAAAGCTTTCAGATTAACAAACAAGTTACTTTCCTTTGGTAACACTTTTTCTGGTATAGATTCTAATCAACCGCAGATTCAGTACCTTAGAATATTCCCTGGGTGTCAGACTGGATCCGGAAAATCTTGAGCAGTACCTTTGTGTACCGATAGGTGGTGTCGATCAGCACCACGTCGACATCTGCGTTGGAAGTGATGCTACGGTGCCTATATATGCGCCACCCCAGCACGCTGACATCGGTTTCTTTTGTGACTATTTCTGCACCAAAAACGCAGTCACGTAAAAGCCAATGTTGAAGAGTGTGCAATTTCTAATGGGATCTTTTAGGTGAAGAGAACAATTCGCAGAGCAGGGAGGATGAGCGAGGAATCTGCGTTTAGATAGAGTCTCTACTAGAAAAAGCATAACCAGAAATAAAGTAACTTGTTCTTCTGATCGAGACATTTAACCACAGATTCCTTACCTTAGAATAGATACCCAAGCAATACCTCCCTGGAAGATGGTTTGAGAGCTGGCTTAAACCAAAAACTCCCAGAGGACCGAGCGGGTGAAATGCCCATCTCGGCAGACCTGACTGCACAAGCAGTAGTACTTCGTGAACGTATGGAGTGATGCCCATGTATCAGCTTGGCAGATGTTCAGGACAGGTGCCTCGTGTGAGTAGTGGCCTTGGCCAAGGTAGATTGAACCCACAAGCCCTCAGGTGGCTGCTTCTTAGCTAATGCATAACAGATCTTAATGCAGAGTACAACCTATTGAGAGATGGTCCGTTTCTGCACAGCTTTGCCCTACTTCGATCCAGTAAACCCAATGAACAGCTGATCGTCTACCCGACAGTCTTTGGTGCAATCGATGTAGAAAGAAAGTGCTCTCTTTGGATCAAGGTGATGGAGTCTCTCCTCCTCCTACTTCAAAGTAAGAGATGGAGAAAAAAGATAGGCAGTGTGATGCTCTGACTGACAGGAAATGTGGCGACTACGTTTGGCAAGAAAGAGAGTTTGTCAGGGATAAAGCTGGCGTATGGAGGGTCAAGCGTCAGAGCTTGACGCTTGGTGACCCTCCTGGCTGATTTAATGGCCACTAGGATGACTTTGCTGATGGTCAAGAGTCGCAAAGTACGGCTGTGTAGTGGCTTAAAGTAAACATGAGAAATGTGAGGACCATATTGAGATAACCATTGGGGCATCACAAAAGGGTAGAACAAATGTTGCAAACCTTTCAGAAAATGAGTCACAACTGGCGAATTGAACAGGGAGGGTTGATCCGGCAACCGCAGGAAAGCCAAAATGGCTGAAAGGTAATCCTTAACAGTGCCCAGGGAAAGGCATTGCAAGGATAAAGATAAAATAACAGAAATACCTCCGACAGTGGTGCAGAAAGGGGGTCTACATGACTTGAGGAACACCAACCCAAAACGTATCCCAACAACAGGTGTATAGTCTTAGCGGATGGACGCCTGGCTGCCAAGATGACATCACAGACCTCGGGAGGGAGATTGAAAACCCTCAGCTGTCGCCATTTAATCTCCATTCAGGGCCATGCAAATCAACCACAGCTGTAGCAGATCTGGAGAACAGAGTCCTCAGATTTCCACTTCCTCCAGATGCGCAGACAGACCAAGGGTGAATAGGTCCATCACTGCTGTGGCCACTGTCGGTGGTATGTAAAAGAGTTTCTCTTGAACCAGGTTCTCCATTAACTACCATCATAACAAATCTGTTGCTGTTCCTGGAGGGATTCTGATGATGTCTGGAAGATCTCTCCCATTTTGAAATGCATACAGAGGTACCACTGGAGAGCCCTCATATGCCATCAGTTGTGTCTGACCAGAAGAATGCAGAAAATCAGAAGACCTAGCAGGCAAAGAATCCTAAAGACTGGAACACGAGTTCCCTCCCAAAACCTCAGGTTAATTTCCTGGCTGTCCCAGATCGTCTGGGGAAAAGGGAAACCTCATTGAGATGTTCTGTTCAGTACTGCCCCTATAAAGAGGAGACACTCAGAGATCTCTAGGTACGACTTAGGCAGCTTGATGGATAAGCTCAAGTGAAACAGCAGTGATGCTGTTTTTTGAGGGCTGTCTACACTAGCTGTGGCAAACTCACCTTGAGCCACCATCACTGAGGCACGAGAACACTGAAATCTCCAACCTCTACATATGGCCACAACCACTGCCATCACCATGGTGAGGAGCCAAGGTGCAGACGTAAGACCAAATGGGAGAACCATGAACTGGTAGTGGGTGGAATTTAGCATAAATCGCAAGTGCCTCTTGTGTGACTGCAGGATTAGCATGAGAAAATATGCATCTTGCAAGAGAGTTAGGTCTAGGATCAGATACAGACCGCCGTCCTTCGAGGGAACAAGGATGCGCCTGAATAAGCCAGCGGGTGATCATCTGCGCTTTACAAATCCACATAACATAACTAGGATGGCATGGCGCCGAAGCACCACACTGGTACCTACTGCCCTGCCCAAGCAGTCAGTGGTGGCCAACCCAGAATGGATGACTTACCATGCTGTGTCCTGACCATCCTGCATGATCTGTGTAAGGTTGATGCAGTATTCATCAGGGGCTGTAGTCAAGATCTCACTGACTTTCTCCCATAAAGCATGCAAGTATTGTTACAGGAAACAGCTGGCATTAACTGAGGGTAAGGCGATGCTGGCCAAGGAAAACATCCTCTTCCCGAATGCCTCTATGTGTTTTGATTCCCTATCAGGAGGCGTAGCAGAGAATGAGTGAGGATTTAATCTACTCGTCAATGCCTGGACCACCAAACTTTCATGTGTAGGGAGATGCATGAGGAAAGGGCAGCTAATCACCTGTGAGGGTATCTAGGCACTGAAGATCCTGCAGCGGAGGCTCAGTCGAACAGCCAGGTCTTGAGTCCTTTCCTGAATTCCAGCAGAGAGGGAGAGATCCATGGGTGAAGAGGGAGGTTGTTCCAGGATCTGGCCAGCAGAAAGGAGAAGGAACGACCTCCGCTGTAGCTTCGGCGTATCCGAGGGGTGTGAGCGAGGTGAAGGGAGGCGGAGCGCAGGTGTCTGGTGGGTTGATGGAAACGGAATGTGTAATGTCCTAGGTAGTGGCAGTGTTCTGTCAGAGTCATGATAAGGGTAGGCGGACTGCGCCAAAGGCTGTGGAGGGTGTGATTTCAGTCAATGTTGTGTTAGGTTTTTCTTGGAATTTGATAAAACAGTGGGTTTTTCTTCCCGTGTCGACGCAGCAGGGACTGGCGTGGATCATGGTGCTGAATTCGAAGTCGGGTTGGGTGTAGGCCCAGGAGTCGGGGCAGACCCTGCAGTGGAGTCAAAAGGCACAGACTGAATAGAGGACAGATTAGTCGACGGTAGTCCACCTAAGCCCTCCTTGGATCCTTGGTGCCCAAAGGCATGGCAGAAGTGCGGCAACACTGATGGACCTGGGAATTGTGTTGTGTTGCACTGGGATGTGCTATGGAATGGTTTCTTCGGTAGGAGACCAGAACCTGGAGGCAAACTGAATACCTAGCGACGTCTCTGAATGAGAATGGTGCTACGAAGGAGAGATTCAATTTCTTGTGCTTTTTTTTCTGACTTGGACTTACCTGATGACTTAGAGTGTGAAAAGGACCTTTTTTTAGGAGCTGACTTGAGAATGGAAACGGTTCTGTATCCTTAACTTCGACTGGGACTAGCCTCTATTTGCCTATCAATAGTATTCAGCGCTAGAGAGCTTGGCGGTCCCAGATCGCTATGAGATTCATCCTGGTACAGTCCCCTCAGGACTTGGAGTCCTACAAAGATCCTAGGCACCAGAGACATATCTTGCGGGGGTCTGTCACAGATATCTGCTTGTGCTAGTCCCTACAAGGGTTAAATTCTGTAGTGTTCTGAGGCGACAAGTTCCCTTGCACACTGCAGGAAAATGTCCTAGAAAAAGTTGTCAAAAAGACGAGAAAACACTGAGGAAGCGAGCTCCAGATCTACATTCGAAGGTGCAAAGAAAGGAACGGACATCAAAGATCAAAGAGTGGCATATATATATGTGGCTCTAAAGTCATTTTCAGGGCGGGACACGAGGCCACCTGCAGGTGTGCGGGAGCAATGCTGAGAAATAATCTCCATATGCAGTCGCCTGGGGAGATCCATTAGATTAGGATGCTGGCTGGGAGGGTTGGCGCTGGCAAAAAGGAAGTCCTTTGGAATATTCTAGAAACTGTCAGTACTACCTGCGAAACCCATGAGTAGGACGTGCAAGACCTAAAAGTGGACACTTTCTCATTCTAGGACCGACTCTGCCTTGTCACTAAAAAGAAGGCAACCATCAAATGGGATATCTATTAAGGCATTGCCTGAAAAGCCTGTAGAACACAGCGAAGCATGTCGCCTTAGTGCCAAATAGGATCCCAAGGCCTTCCCAAAGAGTCAACCATTTCCAGCTCGATAAGGAATCTGCCTTGATGTATCTTGGCCATCCTTGAACACCTCCACAAAATTCTCCTATCATAGACCTATCAGCCAGACTTCTGGCTGAGAATACTTTTTTCCCCAATCGCCTCCAGCTTTTTGACTCCCTGTCAGGGGTTGCCATGAGAAAGGCCCCCAGATTTTGCTTCTCTGCTTGATGATGCCAGCACTACTAGAGTTTCTGGAAAAGATGGATGGAGATGAAGTCTGAGTCACCTGGTGCCCGGCTGCAACATCTTGCAATCATCTGTTGACTGTTGGAGCAGACGTAGGTTTGCTGCATGCTACTTTAATGGGTTCTAATAGAGTATTACTAAACAGAAGAATTGCTTCAGTTGCTGTCAAAGCAGTTTAGAGAATCTCAGTAAGGATAATCGACCTGGCTTTCACTGCTGTAAGTGGCAATTAAGTATCTGGTGGTGCTGGCCCAGAGGTGTCCTACATATCCACATCAAGTGACATCGCAGGCGTTTTGAAGTGCCAGATATCCAGCAATATCAGCATGAGGAATCAAATTGGCTATCACATGGCTGTCACCATCGTTAAGAAGGGCGACTGAATAGGGTCTGAGTTTGAACCGAACATGTCTTCCATGGTTTGTCAATATTTCTTTTGTGGAGCAGGACCAGACTGGGCACTCTTCTGTATCTGGCCTCTTCTGCAGGGCATTTTGCCTCCCTCCTACACTGCAACAGGACAGGCTTAGACTGATGTACTCTGAGGAGGGACCAGTGCTAGGATCAGCACCAGTCGCATTGTAATTGGCACCCAGGGTGGAGGAGGAGACTCTGGCACAGAATGTAGTGCTGGAGCGACTCCAGATGGCGCTGCAAGGGCAATGTATGGCACGACATTGGGGCAGACTGGAGCTGAGGGAAATCCAGCTTGCATAATCTCATTCCGAGGCCCAAACGATTCCATGAGGCTGGCAGACGCACCAGAGAGAGCTGCGGTGTTCCAGAGCAATGCCATTATGGAATACAGGGACTGTGCTGGAAAAGCGGGCAATAGAGTTGAGGCTGGTGCAGGATCTGGTTTTGGGACTGGAGTCAATCGATGTGGTGTTATGTCTGCAAGCTCTGGCTCAGAGGAGGGCTCCACTGGGGGACAGAGAATGCTGAGCTGACCTACCGGGACTGATGCTTGGGAGAAGAGTCTTTATGTGTCTTTTTCTTCTTGTGCTTCCTCTTCTTTTTCTTCGAAGAACTTACTGAAATGGAAGAACGCAACCTCAACTCCAAACTTTAGCACGAACAGCGCCAAGCCCAGGGGTTATCTCACAGACACGCCATGAACAATTTTGCCTTCCACTACTTGAATGCCTTGGTGTGGATTAGGCTGCTCCTGTTAAACAACTTGGAGTTGTGCTTTAGGCCTAGGTGCCAAGGCAGACCTCATGAGGGTCTGAGATGGACATCTGTACACGACAAGAGCATCGGAGCTTAAACCCTGACTTTCTAGGGCGTGACAAACCTTATGCACAGCACAGTGTTTTTGAAGTAAGAAATGTTTAGAAAAATGTTTGAAAATGAGAAAGATCCTCTGGAAGCAGCTCCAAATCTGCAGTGAAGGGTGCAGAAAAAAGGGAACTTTTGTCAGGACGCTGGCTGGAGTTATGTGGCCCCAGTGACATCATATATGTGTCACATCTGGCGCTGAGATAGAGCCAGCACCACCTATCTGCAGGGGAGAGCTATTACAAGTTTTTTGATCCAGTATGGCACCTGGGGATTTTCAAAAAGTGAAGACTCTGCAGGTATACGTATCCATTAGAAAATCATATTCCAGGAGAAAGCTATGAGTAAGCAGTGTTGGGCCGGTGTGGTGAAATAAGTCACTGTAGCACAAGCTCCAGCCCCACAAAGCCAGCAGAGAAGGCTACACGAAGAGAGTGAAACATGTAGGAATATACGAGGTTGCAGGGACAGGGCCACTTCAAAGATTTTACTACCTAGGAAAAATGGCCTTTTCACACTCTTCTTTCCTGGCATAGAGGTAAACTGCAATGCTGTTGCCCTGGGAGTAATTCTGGCAGCATCCTAGTTCCGCTTTTCCCCAGACCTGGTCATCTGTAGGAGAGGGAATGGAAAGAAGCGAACCATGGCTTGAACGTTCAATGCATCACTTGGCTACACGCTTCTTGACTGCTAAAATGTAGAATGTTATTGTGCCATTACGGGGCAGATAGGTTTAGAAAAAAAAAAAAGGACGAACGCCTGCTGAAAGAGCATCCAAGGAAAGTGTGGAGCTCCGAACGTCAAAGTGGTTTATCAGCATTAAATGTTTAATCTGTTATTGTAAGCCTGGGTTAAAAACACAATTACAACTGGTGGCTACGGGAGGCAAAGTTAAACACTGTATGCTGAGACCCAAACACAAAGGCAATGACAAACACCAAAGAGAAATGATTTGACAAACAAGCTTTGCCAAACGGAGGAGCACCAGACATCTTTTTCATATACAATAATGTTTCGCAGACAACTAAAACTATTCCAAGTCAGCTCCCCTCATCCTAACCGCAGCTCCCTAGGAATGCCCGTCTCATCCAAAATGAAAATAATGTTCATACTCCTTGCCCGCCGTAGGTAATATGGTCAGGAAGTGGGAAACTTCAAATCTGAAATAAATTATACTCTGCACAAACAAAAAAAACATTCCGATTGAAATCCGGTTTTAAGCTTAACAAGTAGGGGCAGATTACAAACAACTATTCACATTTCAGTGGGTGGCAATGGTAAACAGAATGCGGAAAAAGAAAGGGGTTGAGAGGAAATATATTCCCAAGACAAAATGAACATTACGGTTTCAATGTTTACGTTCTATGAAGGGCGTTTCCTCCGCTCGCTGCGCAACTAGGGAGGGCATCGGCTGCCTTCGCTGCAATGCTGCATAATGGGAGTAAGGTACAATAGCCAGTAATCCTATGACTTGGCGGCATATGTGGCATCTGTATGCTTTAATGTTTTATGTGCAAATCAATAAAAAGATTGATCAAAAAGTGTGATGGCAGTAGTTTCTATCACTGAAAAACCACGGAAGTGGACATTAGCTTCCCATACTCTGGATAGGGCTCGGTCTCAAAAGACACATCTATTGTACAGATGCTGTAGATAAATTCACTGTTTCTTGCACGCTTGATTATTAATCCAGAATGCATTGGTCGTTCGCAATGATTTAATTCTCACACAGCACATTGATTAGTGTTCCCGTCCAAACAAGGAGCGCCTTGAGTTAAGGAATCACATCCATTCATAAGATTACACTAAAAGCACAAGTTACTAACTTGTGTAACGATATATCTGTAAGAGACAGTAGTTAGTGACAGATTCCTTACCTTAGAATATCCCCAGGCGTCAGGCTGGATCCGGAAAGTTTTTTGCGTAGCAGTACCCTTGCGCGTCGGTAGGCGGCGTCGTGCGGCTCCGCGTCCGTCGTCGGCGTCGTGATCGCCGGGATGACGCCGCGGGCAGTACTTAGGCGCCGCCCCTGCGCGCTGACGTCAGTTCTGTACACGACTTTCCGCGCCAGGAACGCAGAGCCATGCAAGAAGCTGACATAGGTGTCTGAAAAATACTAGGGCCCTGAAAGGGATGTCCTTAACCCTAGAAATCAGTTCGCAGAACGGGGAGGATGAGTGGGCGGTAGGAATCTGTCACTAACTACTGTCTCTTACAGATATATCGTTACACAAGTTAGTAACTTGTGCATCTGAAAGAGACACGTTAGTGACAGATTCCTTACCTTAGAATAGATACCCCAGCAATACCAACCCCGGTGGTGGGTCTGCGAACAAAGATCAGACAAGGAAGTCCTGGAGGACAGAACGGCCAAAGAAGCCGTCCCTCCGGACCTGACTGTCAAGGCAGTAATGCTTTGTAAACGTGTGCAGCGAGGCCCACGTAGCTGCCTGACAGATAACCGGCAGCGGAACACCGCGGCCCAAGGCCGTGGTAGCAGCCGTTGCCCTGGTGGAATGGGCACGCAGCCCAACAGGAGGCTCCTTTTTAGCCAAAGAATAGCAGGTCTTGATGCACAAGGTAACCCAGCGGGAGATGGTCCTCTTGTGCACCGCCCGACCTTTTTGGCGCCCACGTAGCCAACAAAGAGCTGGTCATCCACCCGGAAGTGTTTTGTGCGGTCAATATAGAAAGAGAGCGCACGTTTTGGGTCCAGACGGTGGAGCCTCTCTTCCTCTCTGGAAGGATGTGGAGGCGGAAAGAAGGTGGGCAGAAGTGATGGTCTGCCCAATGTGGAAAGCAGTAACCACCTTTGGCAAGAAGGACGGACGCGTCCGAAGAACAACCTTGTCTGGATGAACAGACAGAAAGGGAGGTTTGCAAGATAGAGCCTGGAGCTCACTCACCCGCCGAGCGGAGGTGATGGCCACCAGAAAGGCTGTCTTCAGAGTCAGAAGACGAAGAGGACAGTTATGTAGAGGCTCAAAGGGAGCGCACATTAAAAAGGTAAGAACCAAGTTCAAGTCCCACTGAGGCATCACAAACGGAACAGGAGGGAAGAGGTGAGTAATGCCTTTTAAGAACCTGTTAACAACAGGGGACTTGAAAAGGGAGGGCTGATCAGGGAGCCTGAGGAAGGCCGAGATAGCACAAAGATAACCCTTGATGGTACCCAGGGCAGAACACTGTTGGGCCAGAGAGAGAAGGAACAGAAGGACCTCAGAAAGAGGGGCAGAAAGGGGATTCACAGCCTTTGCTGTGCACCATGCCACAAATTTGTTCCACCTGCAGGCGTATACCACCTTAGTGGAGGGACGCCTGGCTGCCAGAATCACATCACAAACTTCGGGAGGCAAGTCGAAAGGAATCAACTGCCGCCGCTCAATCTCCACGCAAGCAGGTGTAGACTGGACAGGTTCGGGTGGAGGACCGTCCCCTGCTGCTGCGACAGAAGATCCTCCCGAAGAGGCAGACGGATCGGGGATCTACGCTCATATTGAGTAGCTCGGGATACCAAACTCTTCGAGCCCAGTCCGGAGCCACAAGAATGACTTGGGCCCGGTCGTGCCGAATCTTCTTCAACACTCTGGGTAGAAGTGGTATAGGCGGAAAGGCGTACAATAGACCGCAACTCCACTCGTGACGAAAGCGTCGCCGAGCGAGTGCCGCCTTGGAAATTCCAACGCGCAGAACTGATGACATTGCGCGTTCTCTTCGGTGGCAAATAGATCTAACCAAGGCTCTCCCCACTGTAGAAAGAGTCCTTGCACCACTTCCGAGTGAAGACGCCATTCGTGATCCATTATGCACCTGCGGCTGAGTTCGTCCGCCCTGGCGTTCAGGGAACCTGCCAGGTGTTGAACCACCAGGAACATGCCCTGATGTTCCAGCCATGTCCAGAGGCGCAGAGCCTCCTGACAAAGGGTCCACGACCCCACCCCGCCTTGTTTGTTGCAGTACCACATGGCGGTGGTGTTGTCTGTGAACACCTGCACTACCTTCCCTTTGACAGAGGGAAGGAATGCCTTGAGTGCAAGTCGGATCGCCCGGAGCTCCAGAAGGTTGATATGGAGCCGGGACTCCGCCGGAGACCAGAGGCCTCTGATCTCCGCCTCTCCCATGTGACCGCCCCATCCCAGAAGGGACGCGTCCGTCACAACTGTGTGCTCTGGCTGGGGAAGGGAGAGGGATCTGCCCATGACCCATTGGCGGTTCGAGAGCCACCACTGCAACTGTTTTGCAGTCCCCTCCGAGATCTGGACGTGATCGGACAGGTCGCCCTGGTGCTGCGCCCACTGGAACTTCAGGTCCCACTGCAGAGCCCGCATATGCCATCTGGCATGAGTGACCAGCAGGATGCAGGAGGCCATGAGGCCCAGCAGCCTCAGGGTCATCCGTACCGAAACCCAGGATAAAGGCTGAAAGATCGGAATCATAGCCTGAATATCCCGGACTCGCCGTTCGGGAGGATAGGCCCGAAACTGCGTCGTGTCCAGAACTGCTCCGATGAAAAGGAGCTGTGGAGAAGGAATCAGATGCGACTTTGGCACATTGATGGAGAACCCCAGCGAGTGCAGGAGTTCGGCCGTAGTCTGGAGGTGGGAGACGACTGCCTGGGACGAGCCCGCCTTCAGCAGCCAGTCGTCGAGGTAGGGGAAGACTGAAACCCCTGCCCGGCGCAGATGAGCTGCGACCACCGCCATCACTTTCGTGAACACCCGAGGGGCACTGGTAAGGCCAAAGGGGAGCACGGTGAACTGAAAATGCTCGAGGCCTACCGTGAACCGAAGGTAACGCCGGTGGGCCGGCAGGACGGGGATGTGGAAATAGGCGTCCTGCAAGTCCAACGCTACCAACCAGTCTCCGGGGTCGAGGGCAGTCAAGACCTGAGCTAGGGTGAGCATCTTGAACTTCTCCTTCCGGAGGAAGCGATTGACGTTCCGGAGGTCCAAGATAGGACGCATGTCCTCCTTGTCCTTTTTGGGCACCAGAAAGTAGTGGGAGTAGCAACCACGCCCTACTTCTGGGGTCGGAACATGCTCGATGGCCCTCTTGGCCAAGAGGGCCGTGACTTCCTTCTGTAGAAGCACCAAGTGATCCCCTGACATGCGGTGGAATTGAGGTGGCATGGCTGGGGGGTGGTCTCGAAGGGGAGGGAGTAGCCCCTTCGGACAATGTCCAAGACCCACTTGTCCGAGGTGATGGGACGCCAGTGGTGAAGGTGATGGCGGACCCTGCCCTCGACTGGCGTGCTGTGCACCTGAAAGGAGGGACTAGGAGGGCTTGGAGGCCGCGGACGGGTTGGAGGTGGTGGCCTGACCCGCACGCTGGTTGCCCGAACCGCCACGGCGGTATCCACGTCCTCGGCCACGCGAAGGCGCTTGCTGCGCGGGCCGTTGGCCGGGCTGTGGACGTGACTGGGCGCCCCTTCCGTGGCCACGAAAGGGGCGAAAAGCAGACGTTTGCGGAGGGCGCACAACAGCAAGGCCCAGGGACTTAGCAGTAGCCCGTGAGTCCTTGAAACGCTCCAGCACATGGTCTGCCTTCGAACCAAAAAGACCGACTCCATCAAAGGGCATGTCCATGAGAGTATTCTGGACATCCCCTGAAAAACCAGTGGTTCTCAGCCAGGCGTGGCGACGCAGCGCCACCGTCGTTGCAAGCGATCTGCCCAGCGAGTCGGCGGTATCAAGGCCACAGCGGATGGTATATTTAGCCGCATCACGCCCTTCCGCAATAGCGCGGGTAAGCAGTGTCTGGACCTCCTCAGAACACTGCGGCAAAACATCAGCCACCGAATCCCACAGGGAGTGGGTGTATCGGCCCAAGAGGCAAGCGGTATTAACAGACCCCAAGCCAGCACTGGAGGAAGAGAAAGCCTTCTTCCCAAAGTGATCCAGGCGCTTGGATTCCCTATCCGGAGGGGCGGTAGGGAAGGCTGTTTGGGAGGCAGAGGCTTGGACAACCAAGCTCTCAGGGGTGGGGTGTTGGGAGAGAAACAGGGGGTCGCCCGGAGCCGGGCGATGGCGTCGGGCCACGTTCCTATCCACAGGAGCCCCTGTGGTGGGTTTGGACCAGGCACCCAAAAGAACGTCAGTGAGTGCATCGTTGAACGGCAGCACAGGCTCCGAAGAGGAGGCCGCCGGCTGAAGCACTTCAGTCAGGAGGTTAGTCCTGACGGCCACTGTAGGCAACTGGAGATTTAAGGCTCCAGCAGCTCTACGCAACACCGTTGCAAAATTAGCCCCCTCCTCCGTTGCCACTGGAGGAGACAGCATGCCAGAGTCGGGGAGGTATCCAGCCCACTGGCATCCCCAAGTTCCTCAACCCAGTCCGGGTCAAACTCGCACTGTTGTGTGAGAGGGTCGTCAGACCCCTCCCAGCTCTCCTGGTCCTCCTCAGGTTGAAAATATGGAGGAGGAGGGACATAAGGGACCCAAGGTCTCATCGGCGCCGGAACCGGCGTCGGGCGACGCCGGTCCGGCTCCATGTCCGGACCCGGGAGAACCGGGGAACGACACCGCCCGGAGCCCCGGACGGCGTCGGAAACGGCACCGGGGACATCGGCGTCGGCGGAGGCGTGGTTAGGTCAACCGGCGTCGATGGGGGTTGCGGCACCACCGGAACCGGGGTCGAGGCCGGGGCCGGAGCCGAGGCCGGGACGAAGGCTGGTGGGAGAGGCGATGCCGGGACCGGAGTCGACGGCGACGCCGGAGCAACCCCATCAGGGCCCGCGGGGCCCGAAGGCGCACCGGAGGGACCTTGAGGCCCGAAGAGGCGGGCCATGGCCGACAGGAATTTCTGTAGTTCGGCCGGAGTCGCCCCCGAACCCGGGTAGGACGGGTAATGCGGGGGCAACTCGACAGGCACGTCCGGGGCCGCGGGGCGGGACGGTGCCGACAGGGACCTCAGCCGAGTCGCGCGACCGGCGAGGCGAAGTCTTAGAGCAATGACGCCGCTTAGACTTCTTGTGCTTCGACTTACCGGAGGAGCGCGAAGACTTGGATTCCGACGAACGGCGGGGACTCCGCGTCCGGCCCTCGACCTCTCCCGGGACCGGGGCTTGGTGCGGCGCGGAGCCGACTGCCGGACTTCAAGGAGCTTTCGAGACCGCTCTCACAAAGCCTTCGGATGAAGTTTCCGGCAGTCAGGGCACGACTTCGTGTCGTGGTCTCGGCCGAGACAGAAGAGACACTCGAGGTGGGGGTCCGTGATGGACATCATACGACCACATTCCTCGCAGGGCTTAAAGCCGGGCACCCCTACGACACCTTAGGAGTCGTGAAGACTCGTTGAAGAAAACAGTGAAAAATTTCACAAAAAGATAGTCAAAAGTGACTAGGGCACTGCTCTTCCCGGATCTGCGCTTACTGGCGCGGAAAAAGAAGAACTGACGTCAGCGCGCAGGGGCGGCGCCTAAGTACTGCCCGCGACGTCACCCCGGCGATCACGACGCCGACGACGGACGCGGAGCCTCACGACGCCGCCTACCGACGCGCAAGGGTACTGCTACGCAAAAAACTTTCCGGATCCAGCCTGACGCCTGGGGATATTCTACGGTAAGGAATCTGTCACTAACGTGTCTCTTTCAGATACATAACTTAATGACATAGTGCATGACATATCATAATTGAAATAAGCCATGAACGCTGTTATAGTGTTGAGAATGCGAACTACGGAAATCTATTTAAATAAAGACGTAAACCTTTCCCTGATTTTCTTTTCACAATGGAAACAATATACACAAGGTCAATCTTTTGAATTCAAAGTGGGAGTCACTTATATGTTTTTCTTTAAAGAGTGATCTGTATGCCCCATCGCACATGATCATTTCCAAAGCCAAGGATGAATCTATTTTTGTGTTTCGCATTCGATCTGCCCATTTTTTCCATGGAAGGAATGGTCGACGCATTTCGAAACCCCAGTGATGAGGGGTTCTCCTCAGGACAGGGAACCGGTGTTTGGAGGTTTAGTTGGGTGTGTAACCGGTATTGCTGATCCTGCTGGGGAAGATATGCAAACATTTTAGACTGACAACCCAGAGTCCAGGTATTAAGAGGGGGGCAGGAGGGGTTTTAATTGACAAGGCATATATAAGCACTTACTGTGTGCCTTAGAAAGGTTCACTCAGTTCATGCCCATCTAGGATGAATTTGTGTCTGGATGCAAAGGACAGCGTAGTTGTTAATGGGCACTTGTTAACTAGCATGTGTTGGAGCTATCTGGTCACCCGGTGATCAAAACATACCTTTTTGTGTATGGCGGCCATGTTTGAGCACCTTTAGGACCGTTTATCTAAGTTCAGTTTCTCCATGGGCATAGTCAGTAAAATGTTTCACCAATGGTGCATGTTCTGCTTTACATCTTATTCTGGATTTATGTTGTCCAATTCTTTTGCGTACCTCTTTAGTAGTCTTTCAGATGTACAATTTATCACATGGGCATAAGATCCCACATATCATGTTCTTGGTCTTGCGACTGGAAAAATATTTTTGTGTAGTTTTACTCTTTAAAGTAGAAAACAGACCCCTTTATTGTCGGTGGACAAGTAGAACACTCTCCGCATCTGCAGTGACTTACTATTGGTTTCAGAATCCAAACTGCGGGTAGTGCATTTCTTAGCTCCTGGTTTGATTCTGTGTAGGCACAGATAAGATGGTCTCTGATGCTTTGCTTTTATGATTCTTCAGTGCAAAAACTGGTCTCAGGATGGGTGATTTAAGCTAGAAAAGATGTGCCATTTCTGATTAGTTAGTCTTTTGTACTGGTTAGTTGAGGTGGTGACACATACTATTAATTCATACTCCCATTTTGTTGTTTTTTCGAGTAGTGGTTCCTGTGATGTCTAAAAAGGCTCTCTTGCAGGCATACTTTAAGAGTTTCCTAGGATACTCTCTTGCAAGTAGTTTTTGCCTTAGTTTCTCTGTGTTTTTGAAATACTCTGTCTTTGTAGAGAAGGTTTGGCATATCCTGAGAAACTGGATACATGTAAGATTATCCCACAAGCTCCTTGGTTGGAAGCTGCTGCATTGTAATAGGCTTTTCCTATCAGTGGGTTTGTTGCATACAGCTATTAGGTGTTCATCTTTCGATGTTACAGTAACATCTAAGAAACTGATTTTTTTTCTTGGTCATGTTGAACTTGATATGTGGGGACCAGTACTTAATTTGGAAAATAAAGAGCGCTGGTGCCCAAAGGGATGCTCAGAACTTTGCGGTCGGCGCTATTAAACATCGGCACGCCAGTAAGCAAGTCAGCATAGTCCTTAATCCACCTCAGGCCTCTTTAATCCACTTCCAAGCACTCCCTGTCCCTTTATCTTACTCCTACAGGTTCCTGCTTTCTCCCTTTGTGAATGTTATCTGCTTTTTCCTTACTCCTGTCTGTTTTTCCTTCTCTTGCTCTCAGGGATTGTCTGATGAAGAAAAATAAGTGCCAGTCCCCACAAATGAGTGCCAGTGGCCCCCGCCTGCAACCACTGGCTCAAATTAGGCACTGGTGAGGATTAAACCAGTAGGTAAACCCTTGAAGATCATTAATCATATCAGTCCAGAATATATGATCGATGTATTGATGTCATCTCATGATTTTATTCGAGAACGCGTTGCTATTAAATCTGATTCTTTCTTCATACTCTGCCATATACAAGATGGGCATCTCTGATGCTAAGGAGCATTCCACAGCAGTCCCTTTTGTCCGTTGATAAAAGTAACTGTTGAACATTAAGTTGTTTATTTTAGGGCAATTCTGGCTGATGTCAAGAAATATTCAGTGGGTACGCTATGCTATCCCTCTCTGTTCTGTCCAAATGGAGTTCAATGACTTCCAATGTTTCTTCCTGGGGAATGCTTGTATATAGTGAGACAATATCGTATGCAACTATGAGTTGGGTTTGACTGTTACACACAGGATGAATTCAATTTTCCTGATGAAGTCTGCAATGTCTTGGATGAAGGATTCTGTCATTGCTGGAAAAGGTTTTGGAAAGAAATGCACATATTTGGAAAGGGATTCTATTAAAGAGTCGGATCCAGATACTATCGGTCTCCCGGGGGATTCCATGGGGTCCTTATGTATCATAGGTAAAACAAAACTGGAGTTTGTGGTGTTTGTTGGATAGAAATTCATACTCATTCTGGCCCAGCCATCTCTCTTCAAACCCATGCTGGAGTTGCTGGCTATTTTCACCCACATTTTGTTTAACTGGGATAATGTCTAGTTTGCAACAGTGTTGTTCATTGACTGGGTGCAGTCCTTCATCAATATATTTTTTCTTATTCAATAACATGATTGTCTCATACTTATCAGCAGGATTAATCATTTTGTATTTTTGTTCTTTAAGTCCCCATAGTGTAGATCCCTAGACTGATTATACCTGAAGTTTCTTTTTCTTTTGCTCTATTTTGTTGATTCTTAATGACACCACTATTTTAAAGGTAGTGACTTAATTTGGCATTTCAGACATAGGGGGAATAAAGCGAGATTATTTTCAGAGGCCCATAGTTTCTGTTTAAAACATATCCTGTTGTTTTTTAAAGCAAATTTGTAACCTGATCTTTATGAAGAACGCCATAGTTTCTGTTTTGAGAGAAACAAAATCTGCAGGGCCAGAGGGTATAAAGATAGTCCTTTAGATATGAGAGATGCCTGATGATTTATCGGTACCAGATCAGAGACATTGTGAATCGGATTAGATGTTACCTCTTAAAGGTCCTCCTGCGGGTCCTCATTTTCCATGGTTGGTCTTCTGTTCCTCTGCCTCTCCCTAAAAAAGTTTGAGTGTTGCTGTGTCTGCCAAAATCCGAAGTTTATGTTCCTTTCCCGGGATCTGACTCATTACTAAAGACAGAGGATGATGTCTCAAAGCAAAGTAATAAAACCCTGTTTGGAGAGACACAAAGTTTCAAAACGATCTTGTTGATTCTGATCTTAAGTATACAATAATTCTCAAGTATGGATACACGTTTCTCATTCTGAAGTTCTTCTTGTCTTTGTACAGTTTGGAGAGTTTCTCATCTGTTGTGATTTTTTTAAACTCAATCTGTTTTTCAATTTTGGCCAAAAGCCTTTACATTCTGATAGGATCTTGCATTTCTTTATTTCCTCCTTTAGCTTTTAAAAAAATGTCTAGTAGTTTTTTTGTAGATTTGTTGCGCTGTCTCGATGGACAGGACCATTGAATCTCTGCTATACTTTGTGCCTATGCAGCCAAAATCTTTTTTAAAGACTTGATCATTTGTGAAGATTACTGGGACATTCTTTAATTGTAACCCAAATTGTATTGTGCCTGAAAATATGCTATAGAGTACAGACAGTATTATGATGCATTTATTCACTGAATGGGAACACCACTGTTGGACTTGGCCCTTTTTGCAGGATCATCCCTGAACTTTTTGTCTTCCTCCTATATTTTTTCTGACCTGTTGTTGGCTGCTTTATGACTCTGGGCACTTTACCACTGCTGATCAGTGCTAAAGTGCATATGCTCTCTGGTATAAATTGATGTATGGATTGGTGATTCCATGATTGGTTGGTTTGGTTTACTTGTCAGACCCTAGTACAGTGCACTGAGTGTGCCCAGGGCTTGTAAACCAAATACTGCTGGTGGGCGTGCAGCACTGGTTGTGCCACCCACAGAAGCAGCCTGTAAAAGTGTGTCTCAGGTCTGCCATTGCAGAGCCTGTGTGCAGTCTGATACTGCCATGTTGACTGGGCAAGTGCACCCACTTGCCAGTCCCTAAACCTTCCCTTTTCTTCATATCAGACACCCCTATGGTAGTCCCAAGGGCAGGGTGCATTGTAAGTATAAGGTAGGACATGCCCTGGTGTGTGTGGCATGTCCTAATAGTGAATTACAGCCATTTTCGTTTTTCACTATTGCAAGGCTTCCTGTTCCCCATAGGCCAGAATGGGCAGTTTGATTATTACATCCTATAATCCTAACTGACCCAGGGAACATGGTAGAAAAACGAATTTAGTATGCCTGAAAATACATCTTTTAGTGAAGTTGGTTTTAACATCCTGTGTTTGAAAATACCACTTTTAGAAAGTAGGTATTTTCTTGCCTAACTATCCAAGCCTGCCTCTGCTAGGTTGTGTATTCCTTGTCTGGAGTTTGAGTGACAGGGGCTGGGGGATTCCAGGAGACAGGGTGAGTCAGCACAGGGCTGAATAGAGAGATCTGCATGTAGATGGGTGGGAGGAGTTGCACCTGGGACCTGAATACGGCTGTGCCTTCCCTCCACAATGCTGGCTCCACCTCCTGAGGTGCGTCTGATATCCCTGGCCTGCACTGTGAAAGGAAAGAAGGAGTCTTGTCAACAAAGTGCTCCAGGACGGACCAGAACTGGTTTGGACTAGGCAAAGGCCTCTCTGCCTTCAGAGAACAAAGGGAAAATTAGTATAAAAGAGGGGACTCAAACCCCAGAACCTTTGCTGAGGAGAGGAGCCAGAGAAACTGAGGAGGAGACTATCCCTAAGCTGAGTGCTGTTTGGGGGATTGGCCTGCAGTGGTTGCCTGACTGCCAAAGAAAGGAACTTTGTGTGTACTTTCATCAACTTGTAAAAGATCTCCAAGGGCTTGAGAGAAGAGCTTGCCTCCTGCTGAAGTCTCAGGGACTTCACCAACCAGCTCCCCAAGAGTCTTTCTGGAAAGTGCCTGCTGCTGTGCTGGACTTTCTGAGGGACTGCGTGTCGCAAGGAGCTGGAAGCGCGACTCACGAAGAAGAAGCGTCGCCGCTGCAGCAGAAGCGCCTCGCATCGCCGAAGAAAAGGATCGATGTCGCATCAGACGCCGCCGCATCAACGGAGAAGAGTGTCGCCGCCGCTGTCGCATCGTTGCCGCAGCGCCTCGCATCGCCGGAGAAGAGGAACGACGTCGCATCAGACGCCGTCGCATCACCGGGAAGCGTGTCGCAGGGCCTGTCGCGGCTCAGAAGAATCGTTGAGTCGCCGCACGGCCGTCGCATCGTTGCCGAAGCGCCTCGCATCGCCAGAGAAGAGGATCGACGTCGCATCAGACGCCGCCGCATCACCGGGAAGCGTGTCGCAGGGCCTGTCGCGGCTCAGAATTGTAGAGTCGCCGCACGCCGTCGGGCGTGCACGCATCGTGTCGCATCAAGAAGAAGACGCCATCTTTGTTTCATTGCACCGGATCTTCATCGCATCACGGCGTTGCTGGTCGCATCGCCACGGAAGCGCAGTAAGAAACCGACGCATCACCTCCCCACGCCGAGAAGAACCGACGCATCCCCTACGCATCAGTAGGGACCCGACACATCACCGTTCTTGCGTGTAAGGAACCGACGCATCACCTTCTCTGCAACACTTTCGTTGTATAGCGTTACGCATCCAAAGGTACATTGAACTCAAAAGTGTCGCATTTACCATCTAAAGAGAACTGAGCTAATTCTACCATTTTTAAGTACAGTATTGTGGATTTTTGTCGTTTGTGGTCTTGTGTTAAATCTATATAAAAGATACTTATTTTTAATATACAACTGGTGTGGTGTCCATCTGTAGTGTTGTCACTTGATTACTGTATGTGTTCACAAATGCTTTACACACTGCCTCTGAGATAAGCCTGCCTGCTCGTGCCAAGCTACCAAGGGGGTGAGCAGGGGTTATTTTAGGAGTGTACCCCCTTACCCTGACTAGACGCAAGGGTCCCTATTTGGTCAAAGGTACCTACCTCTGCCAACCAGAGACCCCCAAATCTAACAATCACTTAAACATCATGACATATTTGAGCAGGCACCACACCCAGTCTCTTGCTACATAACTTTTTCAAATCAAATGCAGATCAGTATATATGGACAATCCCAGGTTGTTTACATAAAAAGTGCAATATATGGTTAAGTGTAGAAAAGGCAAAAGAACACCACTGTTCCGTCCTCCTACATCCACGGGAGTGTAGCCCGATGAGTCTCATTCACATCATGACATAACAAAACAAAAAGTACATTTTCCATTTAACCTTGTGACAGATAAGTGCTTTTAACATCAAAGAAAACAAAAGACTATATCTCCCATCAGATGCACAGTGTAGAAAATTAACATTCGTTTTGGGGGTTTTATTCAGTGTATTTATCCTACTGGAGGCCCAACCTCGCCTTTGCATTGTATATGCCCAACCCCCTAAATAAAAAGAAAAATTGTCTCAAAAAGAGTACCATCTCCTTTTTCAATGACGTTTAACTTATAGTAAAAACTAAGCTACAACATTAAACGATTTTTTTTAGCTGACATGCATTTAGGTCGCTTCATCTGAAAGGGAACTTCGGCACCAAGAACAGCAACTAATTCGGCTTACTGATTAATGGGAACCCTCGAATGTTAAAAAATAAATTGAAAACCGAATGACTCCCAACATCAGCACTACTATTCTGGAACCTTTCATCTAATAGCATGAGTTTCAAGGAGGAGGAGAAAATCAGTTTTGAAAGGGCGGCCTAAAACGGTCACTAGGTGACTCTGTCTGCCAGTTAGGAAGCCTCCCTCAATCTAGCCAAAGACAACCTTAGTGGGATAATTCTGCAGGTGAGATCAGGGCGAGAAGTAGTTAGGTGAACAGAGCAGTAGCAGAATGGGGGTTCTGCTTGTCACTCAATTATATCTGGAATGGATTTTCGCTTGTGAAATTATGTTGCATCCTCTCACACCCTCTGCCCAAGATATTAATTTATTTTCCAAATTGTAATTGTCCAGACATTTGTGGAGTTGATTGTTTTCCAGAATATCAGAAATCTTTTCTACCTCCAGTGATAAACTAAACATGATGATTAGTGGTACTGCCTTCACCTTGCGACTATTTTTAATATTTTCTTCTTAAATATCTTGTCTCATCTAGTATTACCTAGTTCAATCATTTCTGAACCTACATAAATCTTTCTTTTTAAGTGGACCACATGTCTGCAACAAACACAAGGTGGAATGAGGGAAGTGTAGGAAATAAAATAGTTCTGTGTTACTCCTGCAATCAAACGATGTCTGTACATGACTTTGTGTGTAAACAACTTTAGTTTAAGCTATTAATTATAGGGCCAGCCCCCTTTATCCATTGCTCTATTATTGTGGCATTCACATGTTGCTCGCGCCATCATGGGGCAATGGGGTCAGCCCACTTCAGCCACTGGTTAACTTCACTGTGAATGACAACATTCTGCTCTTTCATAAAGAGCACATCCGCACACAGAGTAGTTCCCTTCAATGACAGGGACAACTATAGCTTTTAGTCTTTTTTTTTTTTATTGATGGGGGCACAACAATGTTTTGCAAAAACCACGACAAATCAAAATCAGCATTGACAAGGCCAGCTGGCATTCATAACCAGATCAGAATATAAGCTATGCCAATGCTTGTTCATTCTGGGTCCGATTCACAAACTACATTTTGTAGTGTGTAAGATAGTACTACAGCAGTACTACTTACATGCTACAAAGTAAAATTCACCAACCTACGGCTGGAGACCTCCATCTCACCTATCTTTTCTGTGTGGATATTAATTGTGGCAGAGATCTATGCAAACTTAGGCATACAAATCAGCAGAAAATTTGAGAGGGATCAGGGGAAGGGTGGGGAAATGGGGAATAATCTACTACTAAATAGGAGAGCTTTAGGGAAATATATGTGATAAGTAATGCATAATATTTAATTATTGCCTTTTAAAAAAAAAAAAAACATTTAAAGAAATTAATATTTCAATTTTTTTTATAAATTATGTACTTTTTAACCAGTTTAACTAAATAAAAAATATAAATAAAAATGCTAGTGAGAGTTTTTTTATCATTGTTTAAATTAATATTTATAAATTACATTTATATATTAATGTTATTTTATAATTTAATAAACCTTAACTTTAATGAGTTAATGTGCTATAAAATTTTATTTTATTTTTTATTTTAGGTTAATAATAAATATTTTAAATTATAGAGTACAATATTTTTTCATTAAAAAAAAATGTATTACATTTCCCTGTACTTTCCTTAACAGAGATCTCCATCAACAGATGAAAGGTTTCTAGTAGTAACTTTAGATTTGTAAATTTGAATGAGTGGAGACATGCAACTCTTCACTTGGAAATGATGAATAGCAAAAAAGTGGAGAGCTACACATAGGTGTAAGAGTAAATATACATGAGTAAATATGCACGTATATATTTACCTCTGTGAACCGGGCCCCCAGATCTTAACATTTCTGACAAAAGGGCTACAGAATAGGCAGGGGCCTATAATTATGTGGTTTGCCATAGTTTTTGTTCCTTTGTTCCTGAAACACATTACAGTGGATTTTGTAATTCAATTTATTTACAGGTTGTAAAAAATTTTTTTTAAACTCCAGTAGATCCTGCAGTATTCTTTCATGCGTGCACAAACATGCATCCAGAAATTAAAAAATAAATAATATAGGATTTAAAATGTTATGGTACATCCTTCTGTAGCCTGAACAATAGCTTCAAACTAGAAAGATTCCCATCTACAGAGATCATTGTGACTTTCACAAAGGAAGACATGAAAAAAGTGTTCCATTTAAGCACAACAGCACTTGTCCACTTCTGATTTGGTTCTCACATGTTCCCGGCTATGGCAGGAATTGATAAAATGTAAGCAGGAGGATTTCAAAACAGGGGAGTCATTGAGATGCTAAAAAATGTAAGATTTACTCTAGCAGAGACGTCTCCTTCAAGGCATGGTAAAGGGGATGACGTTGCCACGCCTTCTGATGCGGGGCCGGGTGGATGAACACATACCCTACTTAATTTGACATACGGCAGGCCTGTGGGAAACCATAGTGAAAAAGACACTACTTAGAGCCCCCTTTAACAGGGAGTTACCTATTGGGACTTAGAGCCCTTCTATTCTATTGAACAGGATAAGTCCATGGAGAGATGGAGGGAGGGCGGCTGTGGTGTGGCAGAGGACCTGTACCCAGGGGAAATCTTCATTACATTCCAGGAAACACAGGATGCACTCGAAGTCGGGCAAGGACAATTCTTACAATATGCCAAAATAGACAACACGTGAGGGAGCTCTGAAGTACGTGCGGGGCAGTGTCACCACCTTCACATACGCTTGGAGGATTAATTTGATGGGTAGAAGGCAGACATCTCACTTCCCTCTTCTATGGGGTACTCCGCGAGGACCAAACGAATAGAGATCATAAGGTGAGGGCTGCGTGGGAGATGGAGTTGGGGGGGTCCTCTGGAGGATACAGACTGGTAGCATGCATGTACACTACTGAAGAAGGCATCTTCCAATAACCGTTTTAAACTAATCCATTTTAATTACTTATACCGTACGTACATGACACCAGCCAAGCTCCGTAGCATTGACCTGAGCAGGGAGGCATTTTGTCCGCACTGCGGGGAGGATGGGGCCACGTTCTTGCATCTTGTTTGGCACTGTGCAGAGGTCTATAAATTCTGGCAAATGGTAGTGCCCCGCATCTCTGCCGTAGTGGGAATTGTTGTCCCCGTGACCTCTAGTCACTGTTTGTTGGGGAGGGATCAAGAGACCAGAGGGGTGTAAGACTTCATATGAGCTACTTCATCTGACATTGCTCCTTGAAAAACTGAGGATTGTGATAGGCGGGATGTGTCCAAGAATCCCAAGTGTGAGTTTATGGGTAAAATATGTGTTGGAATAGGGTATTGCAGAGGAACAGCATATGAAGCTCTCCTGCACAGATGAAAGGTTACTGAGAATGTGGAGGCTTGGGGTGCAATATTGACCACCTTTAACGAATATGTTACAGCAGACACGGATTCGGATGGCAAAGACCAGAGTTGAATGGGACATTGAACCACATCGTAGGTGCATGACCGAAAGCTATAGTGTACCTTGGTTACGGTGCATACCGCTAAATGCTACATTATGAATTGATAGTCTGAAAGATTATTCCAATCTACTGGAGGAATGATTGTGTACCTGTATTCTGTGATTGTAACAATGGCACCTGTTACCATACACTTTATGTTGAACTATATGAAATGCAAAAAAAAAAGCTAGCACCAAGAAGCTGCCACGGTTTTCATTTGCATTTCAGAAGTGGATCTCACAGCATTTAAAGGTAGGTGTCTGTATAGAAAATGCAGTGAAGGCCTGCATAGAACAGATTTGCACCATCGATGGTGCAAGCCCTTGAAATCGTTATGCTCCTATGTCTCATTGCACAGAAAATGTGCTGCTCAGCTGGATCTATCGCCCATACACAAAAACCTGAAAAGACACTAGTTTGCACAGATAGGACAACTCCTCTTCTGATTCATTTAGAGGGACTGGTAGCAATGGAAGAGTGCTCTGGGCCACGGACCGTTGAACTCTCAAACATGCTGCTTAAAGGGACCGAGTCACTCAAAAATACAGGAACCTAAAAAGCTTTTTTATCTCAAGATAGACTGGAAAATTAAAACGAACCCAAAAGAACTACACAGCATTACACATGGGATATTTGGTTAGGCCATCGCAAAAACTGCATTCATGGTTTATGTCAGGTGATACGTAGGGCTGTGCTAAGCGTTCGTTTTTCAAAACCACTGTAAAATTCTATTGAAATCTTAACAAACTTAACAAAGGAGCTAATCTTTATACTCTCCCCCACACTGGCGTGAAAAGTGAGTGTAACTTCTGTGACAATGTATTTCTCAAAAGATAAACTTGCAGAGAAAAAGTAAGCAAACGTTTGTCAATGTACATAGAAAACATAAGCAAAGTTACGTCTGCAGAAAAAAAAACAGTCTGCTTACATTTCCCATCCTGGCTGTATTTGGATCGAGGGAAAATTATCTCACAGTGAAGTGAAAATATTCTCGCAGTGCACAGAAAACTTCACAAGGCAGAAGCAGCGATGATGCTCTTACCTGCACACTTGTAGTCTGGATCTACTCCTTTCAGAACAGCATCAAACAGAGAAACTTCCACCTTTTGCTTCCTGTGGTGACAGCTCACCAGCAGAGAAGGCTGAGACACCACAAGGTATAGAAAGGGCTCTAGCTGCATATCATCAGCCCCTCTGCGTCCCGGCTGCCGCACAATAGTGATACCCAGGGCCTGCCGAGCAGAAGATCTTGTGGTGGCATGAAGGCTTTCCAGGGACAGTAGGCCTGTTATTCTCTTAGTTGATGAAGACCCTGGACTGTTCATCAAATCATCAGCAGTGAGTGTTGCGATGGAAGGCTGTGTGTGCTTGCCATCCACAGCATTGCCCTCATCTATTTCCGGTAGGTTCAAAGAGCTTTTATCCAATTTTAATCCATCCGCCTGGTCCTGTGTTGATTGGGGTTTTGGCACTGCCGTACACGAGTATGACATCAGCGAAACATGACTTGCTGTAATGAAGATGTCAAATGGGATGAAGTTGAGATTTTTCACAATGGATGATTGTTGAGACAGGCGAGCAATGCGATGATGACTGGTGCCACTGTGCTGCTCAATTTGAACAATTCGAATTTTGGCGCTGTCACTGCCAATGCCACTGTCCTGTGCTCCACTATAACGTGAAGAGGTGTCAACAGTTCCTCCATCAGGGCAATCAATTCTTTTCCTTTCTTGATTGAACACCTGTGAAGAAAAGACAGCCATAAAACAATGACTCAAAGCACTGGGGTATTGATTGCAGGAAGTATGGCAAGGACTGTAACAGGGATGCAAACGCAGGTGATTACAGCCAATTTCAAATAGAGGCTCAGATATAAATATAAACTAAGAAATGTGATCACATAAAAGGAATCTAAAAGAATAAATAACTTCAGGAATCATAGGCTTATGGCTAGAATTTTTATAAATGTACTAACGTTTTGGTTTTCACAAAAATCTCATAGCATACACTTAAAGTTTCCATGTTTGCTCCTAACTATAAACCATTTCCGGGATAAATCAGTAGATCTTCTTATGGCACAAAATCTGTAGCCTTACAGTCAAAGTCAAATTCCCTTTTTATCCCACCTGGAAAACATACTCAAAGGTGGGGATTATTCTTTCTGTAATCCAAGAAAATGTGGAGGGTTCTTCTCTATTTTATTGGAACATTTCCTCCAGCGTTTATTAGCATTAGCTGCAGGTGTGCAAATTCAATGTGAAAAAAACATTAGGAAGGTTTGTGACTGCACACAGTTAGGATTTTATGAGTGTTCACTACATTCTCATTGACCATAACTCTCGCTTAACCAGCATGCACTGGATACCACTTACACGAAAAAGATGCAGTGGGACAAAAACGTACAGCCCCCGAGCTACATTCAATATTGGTTACAAACATGACGAATGAAATTATTATTTTGGCTGAGCCAAATATCAAAATCATGATATCATCTTCATATACTATGTAGACATTTTTTTTATATAAACAGAGTACAACATGAATTTGTAATTGCTGAACTCTTAAAATTTTCAGTGATAAAAATAATCAGCATAATAATGGCTATGGAAATCTAAGGAATCAATATATGAATTACCCTGACAGAAGGAAACACGAGAGTAAATGCTTGGTGGCTGATGAATGAAGAACTGTTAATAATCCTGACAGATGAAACTGAGTAATACTTTCAGGAAAATGTAAGATCATTGGACTGCCCAAGGATTGTCTCGGAGGCATACAAACCAGCGGTAAGAGGCAGAGCTCTTGGGTGTAGTGCATAACTTAAGCAAGGTAGGCGATGTGCAGTATTTGAATCCAAATAGGACATTTTAAAGACCAGAACAGCAATACAGATCATCTGACACTGGTATGCAGCTTTATGAGATAGAAAATGCCAGGTTATGATATTGCCAACTAAAAATGAAGGAAGGACAAGATTACGCTATATGACCAGGTTGACAAATCTGGCAAAATGCTGTTCTGGCTCGGTAAAAGAAACAGCCTGAACAGCATGATGGCTGGCACAAAAAAGTTGGGGAGGCGGCTGCGTCCTGAATCAATGAATATAGCATAGGAATTGATAGATTCCATAAACAACTATACAGTAGAGGAACGGGAAAAAAGTGTTATCTGAAGTCTTTATAGCAGGATGGGTCCAACTAAGGGAGTCACAGACTTAGATTGAAATCTTCTAAACTAGGACATTGAGAATGAAAGATATCAAAAGGGATAGGTCAACTGCAATTGGGTAAAGATACAAGGATCAAATGGACTCTTTGAAAAGTACACCAACCTCCTATCTCCTCATTTGCTGATGCTGTACACTATGTCAAAATCTCAAGGGAACTATTGGAAGACGGACGAGAGATACACAATAATGGGTATACCAAAGCCAGGACGACCTGGTTACACATTACGCTTGTGCAGGCCAATTTCCCTCACAAATGTAATTGTGATTGTAACTGTAGTCAAAGATACCAGTCAAGATTGTAGCAAACCATTTGGAACGGGTTATCAGATTACTCAGCACATTGGCCAGAGTGGCTCTATGCCATGTAAACAACACGCCATAACATCAGATGGCTAACTAATACATTGGCTCTTGCGAGTCGACTTGGTGTGTCCATGGCGGTCCTCCAAACAGACTTTGAAAATGCATTTGATAATCTGAATTGGGGTTACATGTTTGTACCTCTCGAATATCTGAACCTGGCCTGTTTTCATATCGTACATCCATCTCCTATACACAAAACCCAGAGCCACGTTGCGAGTTAACAACATGCTATCCGAATCCTTCCCTATCTAAAGCGGAACAATACAGGTTAGCATGTGGTTCCCACTCCTATTTGTGATAGCAACTAAGGACTAGCCAAAAGGTCTCAGACAGATGGGGACATACCAGTGTCTCTCAACATGCTGACAGCCTCCTACTATACCTTAGTCACCTTGAATAATAAAGACCACGAGCAATGCAATTCTTAAATGATTTTGTGAAATACCCAGGACTGAGGTGGAAACTGAGTCAAAACGTATATATATCCAATATGAGAGACCGAGTCGGAGACTGGGCTACCCATTCACAACTGCATATTACGACAGAGAGAACACAATACCTTGGGTTGTTCATATCTATCAATGAAACTGGTACGTTGGTGGCGAATATACACTCATTGGTGGAATGTCTTAAAAGAAACCTAACACACTGTACTCCTCTACCTCTGTTGAGAAAACTGTCATTGATTAAAGTGGTGATTCCCTCAAATATATTACGTATATAAAATGTAAATGATTCCAAACAAACTATTGGTCTAGGTCTTTAATGTATAGCCTCAACAGTCAGGCCATTCCTCTGTAATAATCGAACTGTCAGAGTGAATATGGCTAAATGTTGTAAATGAGCATACAACAGAGGTCTCAGCAGTCCTTCCCACTTGGTGATGATTAATGAATGGATTTTTGGCATAGGAGATCACCCGGTGAAGAGGAGTGATTTGTGGGCACTTGGCAAATATAAACCAATGCACTTCCTGCATAGGGGGAATTTGCCATCCAGTATTCCAGCTACCAAGACAGTGATGCAGACTTGGAGCAGTTACCTCCAAAATATGGGTTGAGCAATGAATCTGACATGGACAACTAAACTTTGGGTAGGGAAAATGCAGCAGCAAGTCATGGCACTATGGGGATCTCCAGGATAGGCGATGTCACTATACACGAGCACAAGAAGACATTTATCTCTATATAAGAGAAACTTAGTTTCTACCATATTTAAAATTCAGACACGCACTAACACCTTTTCTAAACAACACAGAGAGCCTCTCAGAATTCAATTCACTGGAGGCAAAGTTCACCATGTCTGAACTTCCAGACAAATATATCGCACTGATTTTTTAAGACCCTGGTAATAAAACACATCTGATACATTTTCATCCTTACAGAGGCATGGGTGACTTATGTGAGCCCCTTCGGAGGACAGCAGATAGGTTTAATGGCCTCAAAAGAGATAGCTAATTTTAACTGATACAAGATAACACAACTTAAATTCCTCCGCTGCACATACTATACTAGAAATACATTGTGGCTAATGTGAAGAGAATTGTGTTGCCGACTTGCTGGCGATGTTAAGATTTGGAGGAAGACGTAATGCCCAAAGTGTGGAGCTGCAAAGTTACTATAGGGGGAACTCTGTGGTATTAAACTGCCCAATAGTACTCAACCAGCACTTCTTAGTATATTAGGCGATCTGGATCTCTATATGTATATAAAGACATTTGTAGGATTGAGTCTGCTGGTCGCCAAGAAGGACGCATCATAGAGCTAGAAGGAGACAGTAGTGCCAGGCCTAAATAAATGGGAAGGAGGGATAGACAAATGTAGATTTTTGGAAAAATCAAACCATGAGGCACAAAGCTGTCCTCAAAGCATGAGGAAATGTGGGCATTGTTGATGAAATACCAGGGCACAGTGGAATGAGGCCCAACAAAATATGAGCACACAAAACTGTCAATAATATGTATACCACATTGTAGATACCCATGCATGCATATTGTTTAGATTGTAAGTAAGATGATATTTACTGTGATACTGTACAATGGTTTGCTTGTATTTTATGTATGATAAAACTGAAATAAATTGTTTATTAAAAAATAAATACACAAATAACCCTAAAGTGGGCTTTGTGAAGGAATAATTAAGAAGACACATAACAACAATTCCTCATAAAATATTTGGGAGAAAGGGCTACTGAAAATACACATAGACAAAAGGGTGCATCAATGTCTATTCCTCTGTGCGCGCAATATCCACTTACCATGAATTTCACTCTGCCGCCGTTCTACACTGTACGTGAGGTTGGGGGCTCTACACTCGGAGCATAACTACTGCAGCGCATTTAACGAGACGTTAGGAGTTATTTTTACCTGCGATACTGCCACAATACATGCCTTGACGGTACATGCCACTGCACTAAAGCACCTTAGACGTTTTCCGTGATAATTACCTGCAGACTCAGCGCAGCAGGTACCCCTTTTCCTGCCAGACAAAGGAACTCCTGGGAGTTGCTGGGTGCTGCCAGCAATAGATGTTCTTTATTGAAGTACTGTCATAACCAGCAGCTTCTGGGGCATCATGGGTTCCGGCTGGTGAGACAAGGGCGCCTGGCGTTCTACGGCTGACTCTATACTGGAGCGCTCACCCTTCTCCTCAAGGCATCAGTAACACAGGGTGTTGCAGCTACCCGAAAGACAGAGCTGAATTACTTCGTGCAAGCCAGCTCCCCCCACAAGTACCATTCGGGTGGTAAATAACACTACTATAATATTGTGGTACAAAATATGCTGTAATAGGCCCAACTGTAGCTTAAACAAGGTCCTCCATATCATACCCAAATGACAGGATTCTCGCTCATTTAGTGAATAGGGAAGCCTTTCTGCTTTGATTCGGTGTTCTGACCATACTTAGTTTTGCATGTTAGTAACGACGAGCAGAGGTCAGAAAATGGTTGACATTTGTGAAGGACAACTATGTGGAAAGATATCCGAAAATATTGCTCTGAGGCAGGACCAAGACAGAGCCCAGGTAATACATACGCCGCCTCTACGTCTTGTCCTGATTTCCTGTAAATACACATGCCTACACTAAGGGCCCGATTATGATGCGGGCTGAAACGTCTCCAACCGTCGGTCGATGCCCATCAGACCGCATCGTAATCGGCTGGTCGGATTCCTTTCCGACCGACCCATTTTGATGGGGTCGGTCAGAAGGGAAACCATATCGGGTTTCCGAATGGGCTCCGATGGGCTCGGAGAGCCCGTCCGCCATTCGGAAAGCCTTCAGTAATCCCTCGGCCGGCTCTTTCTGGCCGAGGGATTACAATGGCAGATTCCCACAGCCTTTCTGTGCTGGCCTTTCCGACACAGAAAGGCTTTGGGAATCTGTCTTTGGGGGCCCCCAGCCAGGCCCCCATGGGTGCAAGGCCGCCAAATTGCGGCCTAGGGGCACCTATGGTGTCCCCCTGTTGATCCCTGCATCCGGTGGCAGGCACCTTGAGGTGCCTGCCACGGGGTGCAGGGATGAACTGCAAATCAGCTCTTTACAATGAGAGCATGTATTCCGTTTGGAATGCATGCTCTCATTGTAAAGTATAGGATTGCGACCGAACAGGGTTCGGTCGCATCCTACTTGCTGGGCTGGAACCGACGACAGAAGGTCGTTCGGTTCCAGTTCCCAAACGATGTCGGACGGACTCCGGTTCGTTCGACATCGTAATCGGGCCCTTAGTTGGAACCACTTCAAGGACTAAAGCCTTCCTTTGGCTCAGCAACTACACTACTGCTTCTTTTCAAAGTCACATTACATGTTTCCAGGCAATCAATATATAATGGTTCAACAGGATAATTTCTACAAAAGAGCTACATCTCGAGATCTGCATTTAAGATTTCTTATTGCACAGGTATCGAGTCCTTATAATAGAGGATTAACTACACACTTCCAGGCGAACCAGCTCTGCATCTGGGTGGTGAGAACACAGCTGTGAAACCTGGCAGTGCACCGTACCAATGCCTTCACTTCGGCATTCAGTTATGCACGTACAGTGTATTTCTCGCCATGAGATGGAATTACCTCACCATTTCATTTCCGTCTGCTAACAATAAAATCACATTCCTCCATGAAAAACAGTGTAAAGGGAGCTGCTTCTTAGGAAAGCAGATGACAAGCCAGAGGTAAGACGGCATGGTCTGTGCCCTGTTTGCACAAGAACAAAGGCACGTGAATGTTGGCACAGCTGCTTTCATTTACAGCGTAGTCTTTGAATTAAAAATAGACATAGCCAACTTCAAAACGCTTCTGGGGAGACCTGCCTCTCTTCTCTTCACAGCCACACCACCGTGGCAAATGTTCACTCTCACTCGGGCTAATCTGAGCTCCTTCTATTTTAAAGGCTCGGGAAGACATGTTCAGAATTAACTAAAGGTTCCTGAACTTTGGGCCCCTGTTGAACTTGGAAAAGTCCCATCCTTGGCCTGCACAGGATCCCCTCTTCATTGGTGCTTACTTTAGCATGGACCTGGGGGAGGGGGTTTCTTCTGGTGGGTTATCTGTCCACCATTGAATACCATCTGGTGTCCCTTTTTAATGTAGGATTTTGCTTCAGCTGGGGCTTGTGTGAAGAGCCAAAGTTTTATGACAGCTACCTTAGCAGTGGCTCCACAGGCTCGCTGACACCTCAAGATGCTGGTGCGACACCGTTTAGCTCAATAAGACACTTTGAACTTGGCGTTGGATGGCTTGATCTTGGTGCCTCTTCAGCTTTGAGGGGTTTTGGAATGGTTATTGGTGGGCTCCAATCTGTTGGGAAGGGTGTTACTTGCTCCTTGTTTTTACCTGGTTGTCGCCACAGACTGGTAGGGAAGCGAATCTGGACAATGACATGATTCGAGGAGGTGATGCCCAAACTAGGGTGCCCAATCCTATACCTCTTTGGTGCTGTTGGTAGAGTTCCGTGCTAAAAGACATTTGTCCTATCCTCCAAAGTCATGGCGTCTGAACAGACAACCAGGTAACAAACTCAAATGACAAATTGCAGGGAGCAGTGACAAGGCCACGTTGTCTTCGGGATTTGCAGGAGGAAGCTAACCTGGTTTCTTGGATGACCTCCTACCCTGCTGAGACTGAGCATGTTCGGGTAGATTAGATGAACAGGGTGTTTACATCCTCTCTAGTGGGCCATCTTTATCCTAAATTCTTTGGGGATCTGTTGTCTAATCTTTGGTGCCCAAGGTTGAAAGTGCTTCTCTGGGTGAATAGCATTCTCCCTTACGTTTGTTCCAAAACCTGGTATCTGAAGGCTTGGGAATGGATGCTCTGTACCTCTGGTGTGCCTTGTCTCCCCCTGTGTATTTTCCACCTTTGATCTTGCTAAATAAGATTTTGAGGGACAGGACGGAGGTCCTGTTTCATTGTATCATTCGGGCCATTCTGCTGGGTTTTCCCCAGTTGCACATGTTGTCTTATTTCCTCCACTGTGGATTCCAACATCTCTCTGTCTCTTCCTCTGGCCAAGACCTCCATCTATTGCTCCTCTCTGCCCAAGCAAGACAGCATGGCGGTTGAGCATTTAGCTTTCCAGTATCTGGATTTATGGCCAGGATTGGCTGCATATTAACAAACAGTGACTCTTTTAGTTTTGGCATGCTGACTCTTGTGTCCCAATTTTTATTCTTAAGTTCCGCAGGGGTTATTTCCTTAGTGGTAGAAATTCTACCCGAGCGACAGCTCGCGCTCGCGAACTTACCATTCACGATCGCGAGCGGGGAAAAAACTCTGCTGCACATCGCAAAGCGGAGTTTTCTGCACTCCGCGAGCTCCGCGGAGTGTGAAGTGCAGAAAACTCTGCAAACTCCGCGAACGGAGCGAAGTTCACCGCCCAGGCCTAATCCTTGAGTTGTGAGATTTCGCTGTCGTTTCCAGGACAGCTCAACATTCACAGAGGTAAATCACTCCTCTTCACACAGTCAGGTGGGCAAGTCCTCTGTCCAATACCTAGAGTATTCTCGGCGGGTGAGCCAGAAAATGAGAGCTCTAGCTCATTAGGCATGCTAGACATGTTCAGAACTTCCTCGGTTTCTAGTCCCATTAGAGGCTTCGAAGGCTGTAGAGTTCTTGTTTGACCTTGAACAAACCATTTTGTGATTATATAAAGTTCTCTCTCTTCCTCACCCCTTTTCTCCACCTCCTTTCTGAGAGATGCAATTATGGATACTGAGTGTATGTTTCTGTTTGAAGATTCTACATAATATTGCACCAGGCTTTTTTCATGTGATTTCACTGAGATGTATCTATTATTTTCTTTTATGAGTAAAAAAATATAAACAAATATAATGGTTAAAAAAACACAAGCTTAAGGACAAAAACAAATTATCAAAGGTATAGTGTCTGCTTGTCATGTGTCAATATAACGTCCGCACTGATCGGTGGCCAGTGTGCTCGTTTCAGTTCTGCTCTTTACATGGCATGTGTGCATCGAACAATAAAAGTTTTCTTTAATTAGCTACTGATGTGCAGTAACATGATGGTGATTGAACTGTAAAAACAACTGTACGCTACTTCTGTCCCCTCGCCCATGTGGCTTCAATATCTTGACTTGAAATTGTACGCTGGGTCCCTTTAACAGTGCGCCCTCTGCGTTCAGAGGATTAAATGCATATTATTGCAGCAGAGAAGATAATATTTCAGACCCCCAGGCATATATTAAACACACTGGCAGCACATTAGACAAAATGCTTTACTTATTAGATATTTCCTATTCTAAACAGTGTCATCAAAGGCTAAAATCAAAATCCATATAAAAGCTGCACAATGCTCCCACACAGAACCTGTGCCAAAAGCCCTCTACTCTGCGGCTAATGAGGAAAGGATGTGTACTCTTAACATGTGAATGTAAGATTTTCCAAGCATTCACTTTAGGAAACCAGGCTATTGATTCCATATGTTCCACGTTAGGCCAAACTGTACTGGTAAAATAACCTTTCAGATATCTGGCATGATAACAGTAATTAAACAGCATTCAAAGGGCCAAAACAAAAGGGACTTTGGTTCCACATGCTTAATTAAAATAAAATGGAACAACAGAGCATGTCATATATCAAGACCAATTGTTATTGTTTGAGAACTGTTTAAATGCTGTGAAAATATACTTTTAGATAAAAATCTGAGAGGATTGGAAAAATATTTGCGGCTTAAAAATGGATCGTTTGGCGAAGAAAAACGTATGAGGCTGAAACTGAATGCTGAGGTAATAGCTTTAAAACTTTGAGCATAAGCAGATGGTCTTTAAATCAGGGAGATTCTGCAGTTTTGTTGTCAGGCCTTTCAATATGAGGAGGTCTTCAATGGCTAGAAAAATACTATCATGGTGGGAGTTTTCTTCTCAGATGCTTCAGCTCGCTTACCATCTTCCTGACGCCACATACTTCATGCTGGATGTACCAGGGGACAGGGTAAATCTGTTAAAAGCAGCACCACCAGTAAGTGAACTTGCACTAATTTCCCCCTTTCATGCATATGTATTTGCAATATAATAGGCGTAATTACTTCAGTGTCCAGGGGTAAACTCAAAGAAGCACAGAATACGTTGTAAAGACACCCTTGCAAGGCTCAAAGGCTCAAAAAGCATACTGAAAAACTTAGCAACACATTGATTCATGGCATCATTTGTACATTCAACGATACAGACACCAAATTCTTTACAAACCATTGTGAAGAAGACACATGTTCCACAAGTTCTTCATTCGTACATGAGTCCAAACAACGAGTGCTAGTTAACAGAAACCAAGGGCCAGATGTATCAAGGGTTTTACCAGTCGCAAACGGGCCGATTCGCAGAATCGGCCCGTTTGCGCATGGTAAAAAGCCTTTTGGGATGTATCAACCCAAAAGGCATTTGCAAAATAGGTAATCGCAATTTTTGTGATTACCTATTTTGCGAATGCAGTTAGGGAATCGCAATTTGCGATTCCCTAAATGTAATGTAAGAAGCATTCTCAGAATGCAACTTTACTTTAAGGAATTGCAAATTACCACCAACTTCAAGTTGGTGGTAATTTGCAAATCCTTCGAAAAATGCACAAAATTGCATTTTTCTAAGTGCCATGTGGCGCATACACATGAGCTATGCGCCACATGTGCACACTTACCTTTTTTGGGGGTGCATCAGGGGGGCATTATGGCCCCCTGGCACCCTTGCAATTGCATTTGCAATATGCGATTACCTATTTGGTAATCGCAAATTGCGAACGCCTCTAGGCCCATAGGAATGAATGGGAAGGCATTCCTTAATAGTGAATCGCAATTTGCGATTCGCTATTAAGGAATATGTGGGAATTGCTATTTTTTTTTCAAAACCTACATACATTGCATTTTGCGATTCTAAAATAGCGAATCGCTAAAATTCGCTATTTAAGAATCGCAAAATGCAATGTTGATACATCTGGCCCCAAGTTCCTTCTCACTGTATTTGATTGTATGGGATCAGTGTAGCATTACCAAGTGGAAGCACATAGGATATTACTGAAAGAGGAGCATTCTGCCTTTCCTGGTCTTGAACTGATATGCCAAAACGCTCACAATTTAATTCTCTTAAATAGTCTGTCTCTTTCCCCTTCCAACCAATCAAAATAGCTGGAAGACTGAATAACTCTGACGAGTTAAGTTCTCAGAAGATCAGAAAAAAATCAAGAATTCAAATGGAACAGTACGTTAACAAACGGAAGCGCTATTACCAATAAATCAGACTGATCTATAGAATTGTCCAAGATCTGTTATTGCTCCAGTTTGCAACCAATCGCGACATGCTTACCAACCATACAAAATAGTTCTACTTGAAAAAACAGACATGGCATCTACTTGTAGAAGACATAACAAATATGATGTGCGAACTGGTTCCTGGAGAGGGCCACAAAACAAGCAGGGGTTACGAGGCACCCCGTGTCAACTGGAGCCTTTTACCTCTGGCGTCACATTACTATTTAATCCAAAATTGAACAACTTGTAACCTCTTTAGTGCCTTATCCTCAAGGTAATGGGGAAGGGTCGTCCAAACCTTATTCAGGAAGATGGCATGGGCTATGAACTCAGAAGAAAATAACAACAATACCGTTAGCATCACAGCCGGTGCTTTCACTTTAAAAATACTTTATTCTACAGAGAGCTGAACACCCCAGATGAAACTATAAATCAATATGGAGAAACGATAAGCAAGGTAAAACAGGCTTTTCACAATAAACAATTCATGCCTATTGGCTTTAACATTGGATTTTAATAATCAATAAGACACTGCCTATTGCCTTGAACAGGTTTTCACACATACAGCATCACCTTCTTGAAGCGACTTTGCCTCTTCCATGGAGGTAAATGTCGCACTGACAGCTGGGGTCTGGGTCCATGTCCCATGCACAGATCCTAATCACCAAGGATTCCGGACCAGAACAAGGGAGCTCCCATCACAATCCAATGACTCAGTGTATAAAACATCAAGACCAGAAAGAGGAGACAAAAACTACCAGATCAACTGAAAGGATTCATTATGTCTCAGGAGCACAACAAGAGCTAAAAGCAGATATCAAAGAGTAATTATGTCCTCTCAGGACCTTTTAGCTAAAAGAGAAGGTCCCACTGGACAGGCGTTCCAATTTTCCCAGATTTGTGTTGCAACACGGTTCAGATTATTTGTTTTGGAAAGAGAGAACGAGGACTATCTACTTCAAATACAGAGAGAATGATACATATGCACCTCGTGATCATTCTTGATACGGGGTTGCTTTAATTGTGTCATACCTACTCATGAATAGATCAAGGAGTGTGGGGGCAGGGCTCTGGTGAGCCACCATAAACACTGCCAGATGTAACGTGCCAATATATCCCTGTCCAGGTGTTGAATGAACAGCATCCTATCAAGAGGGTACTGCTTTTTCATAACAGCATATTATTCTCATTCCAAAATATATAATTTTTATTTATGTTGAAGAATACATTATGTTCATGCATCAAATACATAGATACATCTTCATACGTTTTTCTATGTTACTTCAATTAGGAAGACAACAAGATGCTAAATTCAAATTAGGAACTGCAGAATGCCCACATGTTTCTGGGCAACTGCAGGTTTTTTTCTTCTTTTAGAACAGCATAACCAAAATTTTACAGAGGCCCAACACGTTTTTCCAATTTGAAATGAAACACCTCAATCACTAACAACATATCTAGAAGTATGGCTTATAGATCGATGAGTTAGACTGATAAAATGGTTATTAAAGAGCCAATGATATGAAGAATCTTTTAAGTAAGGAGCCGAAAGTAGGTGAAAGATGATGCAACAACATAGAAAAAGAGACCAGGGCCATGAATGGCATTACAAAACCAAAACCAGTTGTTGCTTACGCGCCCTGAAAAGCCTTATGGGTGCCCATAAGCCTTCATATCAAGTTAAAGAACAAGTTACTTACCTTTGGTAACGATATATCTGTAAGAAACATAGGTTAGTTATAGATTCCTTACCTTAGAATCTCCCCCAGGCGTCAGACTGGATCCGGAAAGTTTTTCGTCAGCAGTACCCCTGCGCGTCTGAAGGTGGCGTCGGTCGACTCCGCGTCCGTCATCGGCGTCGTGGTCGCCGGGATGACGTCGCGGAAGTTACTTAGACACCGCCCTCGCGCGCTGACGTCAGTTCTGTACACGACTTTCCACGCCAGAAGCGCAGAGCATGCAAGATACTGACCACTAATGCACAAAACTAGGGCCCTGAAAGGATGTCCTTAACCCTAGAAGTCAGTTCGCAGAACGGGGAGGATGGGTGGGGCGGAAAGGAATCTATAACTAACCTATGTTTCTTACAGATATATCGTTACCGAAGGTAAGTAACTTGCTCATCTGAAAGAAACAGTTAGTTATAGATTCCTTACCTTAGAATAGATACCCCAGCAATACCAACCCCGGAGGTGGGTCTGCAAACCAAGTTCACAACAGAAAGTCCTGGAGAACAGAACGGCCAAAGAAGCCGTCTCAACAGACTTGATTGTCCAGACAGTAGTGTCTCGTAAACGTGTGCAACGATGCCCATGTGGCTGCCTGACAGATGTCATTCAGGGGGACTCCTCGTCCCAAAGCAGTAGTAGCTGCCGTCGCCCTGGTGGAATGGGCGCGCAGCCCCACTGGAGGCTCCTTCTTAGCCAAAGAATAGCAGGCTTTGATACACAGAACGACCCACCTGGAGATGGTCCGTTTGTGCACAGCCTGACCTTTCTTAGTGCCCACGTACCCAACAAAGAGCTGGTCATCCACCCGGAATTGTTTCGTGCGATCCAAGTAGAAAGAAAGCGCACGTTTTGGATCCAGACGGTGGAGCCTCTCTTCCTCTTTTGAAGGAGGCGGAGGCGGAAAGAAGGTGGGCTAAGTGATGGTTTGGCCAATGTGGAAAGAAGTAACCACCTTGGGAAGGAAGGAAGGTCTAGTTCTCAGGACGACCTTGTCCGGATGGATAGCCAGAAAGGGAGGCTTAGAAGAAAGAGCTTGGAGCTCACTCACTCTGCGAGCAGAGGTGCTGGCCAAAAGAAAGGCAGTTTTCAGAGTTAAAAGCCTGAGAGGGCAATTATGAAGCAGCTCAAAGGGAGCGCACATAAGAAATGTAAGAACCAAGTTAAAGTCCCACTGGGGCATTACGAAGGGAACAGGAGGAAAAAGATGAGTAATGCTCTTAAGAAATCAATTTACAACAGGGGACTTGAAAAGAGAAGGCTGATCAGGAAGCCTAAGAAAGGTTGAAATGGCAGAGAGGTAGCCCTGTATAGTGCCCAGAGCAGAGCCCTGCTGGGCTAAAGAGAGGAGGAACAAGAGAACCTCAGAAAGAGGGGCAGAAAGGGGATCCACAGCCTTTGCTGTGCACCATGCCACAAATTTATTCCATCTGCAGGCGTATACCTTCTTAGTGGAGGGACGCCTGGCTGCCAAGATTACATCACAGACTTCAGGAGGCAGCTCAAACGATGTCAACTGCCGCCGCTCAATCTCTATGCAAGTTGATGGAGGCTGGACAGGTTCGGGTGGAGGACCGTCCCCTGCTGCTGCGACAGAAGATCCTCCCGAAGAGGCAGTCTGATCGGAGGATCGATGGCCATGTTGAGCAGCTCGTGGCAAAAATCAAGTGTGCACAATCCACCAACATTATTCATTGAGCAGCTCAGGATACCAGACTCTTTGTGCCCAATCCGGAGCCACAAGAATGACTTGGGCCCGGTCGTGCTTGATCTTCTTTAGAACTCTGGGCAGAAGTGGTATAGGCGGAAAGGCGTATAGAAGACCGCAACTACACTCGCGACGAAAAGCGTCGCCTAGCGAGTGCCGCCTTGGAAATTCCAACGTGCAGAACGGCTGACATTGCGCGTTCTCTTCGGTGTCGAATAGATCTAACCAAGGCTCTCCCCACTGCTGAAAGAGACCTTGCACCACCTCCGAGTGAAGACGCCATTCGTGATCCATCATGCACCTGCGGCTGAGTTCGTCCGCCCTGGCGTTCAGTGAACCTGCCAGGTGTTGAACCACCAGGGATATGCCCTGATGTTCCAGCCATGTCCAGAGGCGGAGAGCCTCCTGACATAGGGTCCACGACCCCACCCGGCCTTGTTTGTTGCACTACCACATGGCGGTGGTGTTGTCCGTGAACACCTGCACTACTCTTCCCCGTACAGAGGAAAGGAATGCCATGAGTGCAAGACAGATCGCCCGAAGCTCCAAAAGGTTGAAGTGGAGCCCGGTCTCCGCCGGAGACCAGAGGCCTCTGATCTCCGCCTTCTCCCATGTGGCCGCCCCATTCCAGAAGGGATGCGTCTGTCACCACTGTATGATCTGGTTGGGGAAGGGAGAGGGATCTGCTGTTGACCCAATCCTGGTTCGTGAGCCACCACTGCAATTGTCGTGCAGTGCTCTCCGAGATCAGGACGTAATCGGACAGATTCCCCTGATGATGCGCCCACTGGAACTTCAGGTCCCACTGCAGAGCCCGCATATGCCACCTGGCATGATTGACCAACAGGATGCAGGAGGCCATGAGGCCCAGTAGCCTCAGGGTCATCCGAACCGAAACCCGGGATAGGGGCTTAAAGATCGGAATCATAGCCCGAATATCCCGGACTCGCTGTTCGGAGGATAAACCTGAAACTGCGTCGTGTCCAGAACCGCTCCGATGAAGAGGAGCTTCTGAGAGGGAATCAGGTGTGACTTCGGCACATTGATGGAGAACCCCAGCGAATGCAGGCGGTCGGCCGTAGTCTGGAGGTGGGAGACGACAGCCTGGGGCGAGCCTGCCTTCAACAGCCAGTCGTCGAGATAGGGGAAGACTGGAACCCCTGATCTGCGCAGATGAGCTGTGTCCACCGCCATCACTTTCGTGAACACCTGAGGGGCGCTGGTAAGGCCAAAGGGGAGCACGGTAAACTGAAAATGCTGGGCCGGCAGGACGGGGATGTGAAAGTAAGCGTCTTGCAAGTCCAACGCTACCATCCAGTCTCCAGGGTCGAGAGCAGACAAGACCTGAGCGAGCGTCAACATTTTGAACTTCTCCTTCCGGAGGAAGCAGTTGACGTTCCTGAGGTCCAAGATGGGACGCAGGCCTTTGTCCTTCTTGGGCACCAGAAAGTAGTGTGAATAACAACCACGACCTGCTTCTGGGACAGAAACGCGCTCAATGGCACCCTTGGCCAAGAGTGCCGAAACTTCCTGTTGGAGAAGGGCCAGGTGTCCTCCGACATGCGATGGCACTGAGGTGGCATGGAGGGAGGGGTAGCCTCGAAGGGGAGGGAGTAGCCCCTTTGGACTATTTGCAAAACCCACCTGTCCGACGTGATGTTGCGCCAGTGGGGGAGGTGATGGCGGATCCTGCCGCCCACTGGCGTTTGGTGGCCCTGAAATGTCGGACTAGGAAGGTTTGGAGGCTGCTGCAGAGGGGGCGGTGGTGGACTGGCCCGCTCGCTGGCCCCCAGAACCACGCCAGTGGTTCCTACGTCCCCGGCCGCGCTGAGACTGTACAGCTTGCTCCGGCCTGTGGCTCTGGGCGGGACGTAGCGTGGCACCCCTTCCGTAGGTCCCGGGAAGGGAGGGAAGACCGGAGTCGACCCTGAAGGCTCCGCACGCGGGGCAGCGGGAGTGGCACCACCCGCACCCTGCGTCGCGTCGGCTGACGGACGAGGGGCAGTCGAAGAGCGACGATGCTTCTTCGACTTCTTCTTGTGCTTCGACTTACCTGACCCCAAGTGCGAAGACTTAGAAGAGGAGTGATGATGACTCCGCGATCGGTCCCTCAACCTCCCACGTGACCGGGATCTTGCGCGACACGGAGCCGACTGCCGGGCCTCGAGGAGCTTTCGGAACCGCTCCCGCAAAGACTTCGGGGCCATGGTTCGACAGTTGGAGCACGACTTGGGGTCATGGTCGCGCTCCAGGCAGAAGAGGCACAAGGGGTGCGGATCAGTCACCGACATCATTCGGGAACAGGAACCGCAGGCCTTGAAACCGGGCATCCCTCGTGCACCAGGAGTCGGATAAAGACTCGAAAACGAAGTCGACAAAAGTAAAAAAAAACTCAGTCAAAAAGTGACTGGGGTACCGTTCTTCCCGGATCTGCGTTTGCTGGCGCGGAAAAAGAAAGAATTGATGTCAGCGCGCGAGGGAGGCGTCTAAGTAACTTCTGCGACGTCATCCCGGCAACGCCGACGACGGACGCGGAGTCGACGGACGCCATCTTCAGACGCGCAGGGGTACTGCTGACGAAAAAACTTTCCGGATCCAGTCTGACGTCTGGGGGAGATTCTATGGTAAGGAATCTATAACTAACTGTTTCTTTCAGATAAGAGGTTTGTGTCATAATGTTAAGCTGGGATGCATTATATCTCAAGAAATGATGAGGGATGGCCAGAGGTGAGAGAACCATGAAAATATTGATTCTGCACGAGATATGAAACATATATTCATCCAATTAAAGGCCTTTTTCTGCAATTCTGAGTATGTTTCAGAATCACTGTCCTGAGATGGCTTCCATATTCTTATAGCGGTTCCCAGTTCCATGATTTGAAGATTGTCCAATAGTATCTATTTCAATGGTAAGGAACAACTGAGTTCACAAAAGTAAATCTGCATATGCAGACCATATACTATCAGAGTTGCGTGACTTTACTCTTCTAAGATTGTCAAGGAAGGTCTCAACAACCACCGAAAAATAGAAGGGATGGTAAAGAGCAAAACAGCCTTATGTCTCTAACAGCAAAAAATAGGAATATAATTAATTTTATGAGCTGAGTAAAGGGGCAGAAATGCAATGAAATGTATACCATGACCTCATCATTCTAGAACTCTCAACACTTACTTCTAATTAACCCTGTCAAATACTTTCTCAACAGTGAGAAAGCTCTTACAGGTAGTAGGAACTGTCAAGTGCTATATGTGCCTCAACAAAACCTATGTGGCATCAATTAATGTATTTAATTATTGAAGAGTTATGTATAGTGCTTCATGTTGCCTTTCGGTTACTTCAATGGGCTTACAGAAAGACGGGACAAACAGCTTAATAACTGAAATGGGACGTTAAAGCCATTGTTCGGTGGGAGCTAGGAGTGAGTAAAAATGCCTGCTATTCCTCAGTTGCAACTCATGTTTTATGCTGAGTTAAATTACAGCATAACCAACACAAGTGACTGAGATTTAGCAACAGCTTGTGTGATATGTATGGACTTATACTCCAGGTCCACATTTAGGGATAGAAAAGCATCTATCTCCTCCCCTCTTTCCTTAATGAGTTGATTATCTATTAGAAGGAACTTCGCCATCTTCCTTAACTCTGGCTAGTGATCAAGTTAAATGGATCAGTGAACGGGTAGTGAAGGGGCTGTTTTCTACTGATCAGGATGAAATCAAATCTTAAATAAATCAGACATACCAGTGATAACAATAAAAAAACAGCATGTATCTAGTATTGTAATCTCCATACCACAATCAATTTATTACAATTATTTAAAGACTTAAAACAGCAGTGAGACAGTGAATATGAGAAATTAACTGTACACTACATGCTAACGGGCAGGTTCGATTCTGTACCAACAACAGTGCTATTTACATATTACCTTACTTCTCCTGACAGATTTATCTAAAATGTAGTGCTGTTTTCAGAATGAGCAGAAACATTTAAAAAAACTAATTCCTGAGAGGTACAGGTAGTGGAGTAAACCCACCCTCTTCGCTTTATCAATTGAACAAACTGATTATTAAGAATTGTATGTATTGGGATTTCCTACTTAAATTTTTTTCCGATATCACACTGATTAAATGCATGAACAAAATCAAATTCCTATTAGACTGAAGCAATTTTTTTTTTAAACTTTATTTTTCGTTTTACAATAAAACCAAAACATCATGAGTACAGCATACAGTATATCATCTTACTTTTGTGGCTTGGATTGCGGCATTGAAGGTCAAACTAAAACAGCAGGGATACAGAATCATTCTTACATAGGGTACAGTATGGAACGGAGCATGGGATAGGCCATACAAACATATGACATACACCTAGAGCATTTATTCTCCTTGACCTCCGCTACCTCGTTGGTCTTCCTCATCTGTCCCGCCCTCCCCAGTTTCTGATGCACTGTGTTCGGACTCACTCCCCATTGTTAGCCCAGTATTGCACAATTCCCGCCATTCCGTCAGATCTGATTGTAATTTTTCATCTCTACGTGTGAGCTTCATGTGTGCCTCCTCAGCTAATGTCCATTCCCGAACATCCTTGAGCCAGACTGGCAACTCCGGGCCCCTCTGCCCCATCCATGTTATGGCCACCCTACGTCTGGCAAGTACTAGCATTAATTGCAATAATTTGTAGGGTAATTTCCGTTTTTTGGGTTTCCGTACGTGGGCTAGTAGGCATTGCAATGGTTCTTTCCGAAACGGAAGGCCTGTAACCTCCCTTACCTTATGAACCACCCCCGTCCAGAACTGACTCACCACCGAACAGTCCCATGCCAGGTGAATAAAGTCTGCATTTTCCGCGGCGCACCTTGGACATCTGCTATCTGGGGGCTTGGAGTCTTGCTTCATGGCTTTATATAGGAGGGAGACCATTTTACGACCAGCGTCGCATGTGAGTAGGATATCTAATGCATTTGTTGGTTGGGGAATGTCTGGGTATTGTGGCCAGGTGATTTTAACTACCTCCTGTATTCCTCTGTAGTGTAGGTAATGCCCCTGGCCTAGACTAAAACACTCCCTGGCCTGTTCGTAGGATATAAAGGTTTCGTTTGGGAAAAGGTCGGCAAGGATCTCACAGCCGCTATCTCTCCACGTCTGAAAAGACATGTGTGTTCCCATCTCTCTGAAGGGGGCCAGGATCCAGATCGGCAACTGCCTATGGAATGGTGCCCGCCCTACAACCCTTTCAACAACTCGCTGCCAAATGCTTGCCGTGTGTCTCACTACGTATGGGAGAGTTCCCTCCGCGCCCTGTCCCTTCATCAGCGCGGTCTGCCCTTCCTGCCAGTAATCGTTTTTCCCAATTGTCTTCCTCTGCCAGCCATCGGGCCGCATGGTGCAGTTGAGCTGCATAATAGTATAAGTCAAATCGTGGGGCTTCCAGACCTCCCTCCTCATAGCTGCGTATGATAGTGTTAAGGGCTACTCTGCTCCTCCTTCCGGCCCAGAGCAGCGAAGTCAGGATCATGTTTAGTTTCGGCAGCGGGCAAAGTGAGTTCTGGAGCGCATATAGGGTCCTCTGGAGCATTACCATCTTTGAGATGGCCAGTCTGCCCATTAGTGACAGTGGAAGGGTATTCCAGAACGTCACCGAATGCTGTAGAGCTGTAAGTGTCCGATCTATGTTCATGGCTACTGTCTGTGTTTCTGACAGCGCAACCTGGACCCCTAGGTACCGGAAACCCACTCGTTCCCATCTAAGTCCCAGGTCCGGGAGATCCCCTATGGGCACCATGGCCAGACCCGCCAATGGGAAAATCAGCGACTTATTGCGATTAAGTCTTAACCCAGAGACCTCCCCGAACCTATCCAGTTAGCGCAGCAGTTCTGGTACTGCTTCCCGAGGGGAGGCTAGATAAAAAAGTGCATCATCTGCGTATAGGGAGATGATATGGTTGGTATCTCCCACCCTGAGTCCCCATTGGTCTAATTCAGCTCTTCCCATGGACCGCCAATGGCTCTATGGCTAGGGCGAACAATAGGGGCGAAAGTGGGCACCCCTGGCGAGTGCCTCGTCCCAACTGCCATTCTTCTGAGCGCGCCCCCCCTAGTTTGACCCTCGCACGAGATTCCGTATACAGTATTCGGACCCAGCGGTGGAATCTGGGACCCAGCCCCACAACCCTGAGTACCTCCAAGAGGTATCCCCAGTCCACCGTATCGAAAGCCTTGGCTAGGTCTATAGAAACCAGTACCATCGGCTCCTCCCGACCGCTCACTTCGTGCATGATATGATTGAGTCGGCGTAAATTTATGGCTGTGTTCCGACCAGGAATAAAGCCACATTGGTGCGGCATATATGGTCCTAGACGGGATGCCAGCAGTTTACACAGAATTTTGGCATCCATGTTTATCATGGTGATTGGTCGATATGACGAAGGCTCATGGGCATCTCCTCCCGGTTTCAGGATCATACATATTTCCCCCTGCCTCATGCTAGGCAGGAGGGCACCCTGCTCGAAGGACTCCAGATATACCTGCAGGAGGAGTCAGGGTAGCTTACCCGTAAAGGCCTGGTAAAACTCAGCGGGGTACCTGTCGCTCCCCGGGAACATAGCTCCCGGTAGCTGTTGCAGCGCGGACTGTATTTCGTCCAGCGTTAACGGTGCTTCTAGCTCCTTCCTTACCGTTTCGGGGATGGACTTTAGGGTCTGATTCTGCAGGTAGGGGAGATAAGTTGCCTCATTGATCGCTAGGTCTGCGGCATATACCATCTGCAGGTGAGACTTCAGCACCCGTAGTAGCCCTACCTCAGAGTGAACCAGGTTGCCAGTAGGTGCACGCAGTGCCACCATTGGGGCGGGGTTTTGTTCACGTCGGAGAATCCAGGCTAGCAAGCGGCCTGATTTGTCCCCCTCCCTATGTAAGCGTTGTCTGTATTGTGTGAGAGTGTATTTGTCGAGTCTGTCCCAGATATCTTGGATGCGTTGACTGAAGCAATTTTAAGTGAAAATGTTCAACATTTAATATGTTTTCCTTTTTTAGAATTCTAAGATATCATCTTATAAAGCATGGCACTTGTAAGTTTTTTGATACTTTTGAAAACCAGACGTAGCAGAAAAAAGGTACTTGCCACAAGCATAGAATTTACAGTCTAATAATGGATAGCAGTTTACTACATATTGCACAAACAAAACAATATCAAGAAGAGAAAAAAAACGGGTATGGAAAGGTAAGTAAAAGCAATTAATCTAGCCCCCAAGAGCGTACATAAACGTTCTATAGGTTTGAATGTGCAGTGCGTCATGGTAGGAGACACTCCTATGATGGCAGAAATAGCGGAGAAGAGCAATGCAAAGCACGTACGATGCTTTTAATCGTCCTTTAAGACAAAAAACATTAAGATCGCTCCCACTGAAGTCTAGATTCTCGAAAGGAGAAATGAGAACCCTCTGTTTGATACTGGTAGATATTAAAACTACATATGCCTCAGAAAAGAACCCGTGCTCGAGAACATGATTTTCTGTGACCCCCCACAGGCTGTACAAGTACATATATTGCATGGGAATGCCAAAGTACAATGCATTGCATAGTTCAACATAAGGATAATGACAGAAGTTACCGCTAAAGGCTATAGATGACCATTGATGACCACAGATGACTTTGTTGAATGATCCTACATGTGTTCATTTTGAAAAAAAGGGAAGGTCACAAAGCCCTTGCTAATATTTAACCTTTTAACAATCTCGTTCTCGGTACTTTAGTAAGTTTAAAATTGGGCACATATTTAAAAGGCATGCGCAAACTGGGCCTTTGCTGGGGGTTTTGTCTTGTATACTTTCCTCTAAGTGGTTTGCACGGCTGAAGACAATAGGGTCATTTATTTAAATGTTTTTTTAAAAGGGATAGCTTTTGACAAAAGTCAACTCATAGCCCTGTTGAAAAAGTAGAGATGAAGTTTGTGATATACCTTATTTCCTTCCTCGGGAAAGAAGTGTTTGTTATGTAGAGTGGGGCAGTGTCACCTGAATACTATCCAAACATGTTTCTCCACGATAAGGGGCTGGGGGCAGTAAAATTGGTTGCAAAGAATGTTATTGAACTTTATTCCTTACTGCTTACTGAAAATCTTGAAATCGGCGACGTTAACTGAGGCAGAACCAGGAGGTCGCAGAATTTTTCTATGGCCTGCAGAAACAGGCAGCCATCCCCCTGGTGCCAATATCGAGAGGCAGGGCATGCCAGAGAACTATTTTTGGAAAATTTCAGGTAAACAACTTTTCACTTTCAGAGGCGCAAACATTTCCAGGATTAACTTTACAGCGATTAACACATTATATACCTATTATGTTATTTAGGTCTGGCAAACAGCACAGCTACATGCAATACCCGATGCTGCCAATTCTTTCAAATATGCTTTGAGAGCACTCTGGCTGCACCCAGATGAGAATTACTCTTTCACCACATGACATTGACTGTTTGTTGTATCATTCTGGCTTCCAGGAAGTACTTCCGCTGGAATACATGAGAGACTATTTTACATCTGAAAAGAACACTCAATTACCACATTGTTTGCACATTCAATTCTTCATCTTCTACATACATTCTTGCAAAAGGCAATACTTTTTTTTCTACTTTTCTCAGCACTGGCAAAGTCAATTGGGCTGCCTTTAATATAATAAACTGCATTTTGCAAGCAACGCATGCAAACACGACTTGGAATGCCCATGTTTACCTGCACTGGCACATTAAAGCCAGGCTTCTTGACTTTGCCAATGTACTCAACTCTTTACACGGCTTTCTTAGATCGGCAAGCTTACGGCCTCGACCTTAGAAACATTCTTGCAGTTTAGGTAACACCCGTGCATGTTTAACTTGGATGAATTTGAATAACATTTCAGCTTTTAAGCGATGTTTCTACTTGAAAATACAATGTTCAGTAAGAACACCCACAATTAGCAATTTCGTTGGTTTCTGCCTGATGTTGGTCATGAGTTCATCCTTTAATGGTGCAGAAATGATGGAAAAACTCAGTGTGAAACCACAGAACTAAAATACCACTGACATCTGGTGCATCAATGTGGCATTTAAACATATCAACAGTTTTTATTGTTCCTGCTAAGATATAGCATGCCCATGGAAAGAAACATTTTGTCTGTTCTGTAAACCAAGTGCATTAAGGAAATTAGCTGAAGTATTTTTATTTGTTATTGCTGATCCCTACACGGGAGTTACAAAGTAGAAGCTTCATGGTACTTTTCAAACTTCAAAAGAGTCGTGCTCTATTTTTAGAAGGTAGGCAATGGACCACTGTTTTATATGGTTTGTTGTGCTGTGGGGAACTTTTGGCCAACAAACTGCTTCCAGTGGATGGCTAAGGCAATTCATCAAAAGGAGGCAAAGATGTCTTTCAGTATTATGAAATAAATACATCAATATTTTTTGTAAAGAAGAAAGAAACCACTCAGGTCGTGTCCTGATATTTTATTTGTATAATGGTTTTTACAAGCACAACCACCTAAATTCACAAGGAAAGAAAAACCTTCCAACATGTATCACATGCTCCAATGCTTTTATTTCCACTGCTGTACTGGTTAGTCAAATCTACCTACTTTCACCCCTCATCTCTTCACAAGTGCCCTCCAAAAATCCACCACATTCCAAACTACAAAATCGATTCCTCAAATACTCATTAATTTATATTTTTTATGTCAATATCCAGAGTCAGGAAGACCCCACAGCTCAACTCCTACTTTCTTCTCCTACCTCATTAAATAGCCCTATCCTAACCGAACTTCGCTACCCGTTCCCTCAAGTAATGGGCCAAACTTGTCCAATTGCCCTAACCCTCCTGTGTCTCATTTGGCCTCAAATCATCACGCCCTCTACCGACTGATCCTATGACCTTTTTCTGGCTAGTTAACCAATTCCTTAACCTGGTGTCTCTCCAGTGTGTTTGAAATAAACGTGGCTGCATCCATAATCAAGAAATCCTCTCCTGAATTGTCCTTTTAATCCAACTATGTTGTTATTTAACAGATGGAATTCTTGAATCCTGATTGCAGCCTTGCTGGACATAGGGTAGTTCTGCAAAACGCTCGCTGGATGCAGAGCGGCAGCTGGGAGAAGGCTTCTATTTTCTCTCTTTTCTGGCCAACTAGCCCAATTTGGATTCATCCTTATCTGGATGAGGTCCTAATCTAAAGAACATCTGAACAGAAAGCTTGTCCAGCTGCTCTCCACAATATTTACTGAATTCCAGCTCCTAGGCTTTTCAACCGGGAGTTTATCTGTGAAAAGGTGTGCTCCGTCTTTGATGTATCACCGTTAGTTTGTGTTTCAACCCATATTTTGAGGCCCCTCCAGAGTGTTTATTTATGAAGCACCCAAAATGATTATGTGCAGTTCAATGTTGGAATAAAGATGTTTTAGCTGTATTGTTTATTCATTGAACGTCTTAAGTTAGCATTCGCGGCACCATTTTATATCTAGCCGCCATTTTGAGCCATGATCGAAAATAACACCTCTCTCTGCCCTTGCTGAAAGCAGCTGCGGTAGTTTTTGTTTCTCCAAGGTTGAGTCCTGCTGTACTAAAGAATACAGTGTTCTTATTAGCGCATACCTTTCCCACTAGATAGGCCTGCTCTCACCTCTAGAGCGGCGGGCACAGGCAAGACGACCTTGGTGTTAAGATGGCGTGTGCCCGGTCTCAGGATCGAAACTCATCCTTCTGTACCTTCTTTGTCTAGCTGCCTCCAACTGGAAATTTCCAGTCAGGGCATGTGTTTATTGGTTCTGAACTGTACATAATGTATCACCATGCTTGCTGAAGTCAGTCCCTCTGCAGCAATCCCAGGAGGCTGGTCAGACTGGACTCCGCTCGAGTGTATCTGAATAAATATACTTGGTTTGTATTCTCTACTGTCTGACCGACTCTTCATTTGTGTGGAAGGCTGAGAGGTGGTCACGAGTGACCCGGGTGGCCCTAGTTGGATCACTTCCTTCAGTTGGCGCCTTAACAGGAACCCCCATCGGGTGACCCATCCTCGCCCGCGGACGGGTGGGGAGGTCGGGGCCATGTCGGGTCGGACGGGCCGGCCAGGGATCCCTGCACGAGAGAGTTCTTGTACTCGCAGCTGCCCCGTCTGTCTGACCGGTCGGTGCCTCGCCCAGTGGTCATCCCGACTGGGGTCCTAAATGACGAAACCCTTGGATCTGATCATTTGGTCCGAAGAGTCAGCAGTGGAGAATAAATTCGTTTGACCTGTGTGCACCAGGTGAGTTTGTTTTGGTTCTTCGTGGATATGGTACCATTTTGGTTTGTCTTTGGTATGGTCTGAGGACCGATTTTGGTTTGCGTTTGGTACGGTCTGGGGACCGATTTGGATACAAAGTGTTTGTGAACACCTTGCCAGGCAACATAACGAATTTGGCTTACTTTTGAAAATGCCTGGATCAGCCGGCTTTTGGTTTCTTGTTGTCGTTGTTGTTCTGCTGATGCTCGACTGGAAGAAAGTCAGCCAGTGCCTCCGGAAGGCACTCCGAACTTTGATATGTATGTGAAGCATGGCCTTGGCCCTATTATGTTTAGTACGCTATGGCACAAATATACGAGGGACAATGCCGAGTTGCAGTGGCCGTTGACGGGCACTTTTGATGAACAAAAGGTTGCCTATTTACAGGAGAAGTTGTGTGCAAGACGAAGTAGGCAGTCTAGGTTTGATTCCCTCAGAACATGGCAAAAGGAGGTTAAACAGATGCGAATGGAAGCAGAGAAAGAGGCCCGGAAGGGGAGGATGCAAACATTGACTCAGAAAGCTGTAGCACATGATAGAGAGAAACAAGAAATAGGTATTGAACGTGAAGATAGGAGATTCCGATTACAAATTGATAAATCTTATGTGGCCCAAGAAGAAAATGATACGTTTGTGGAAGAATTGTTAGATACTAGACCCCCGCCTCTGTGTGCTCCGCAGAGGGTATATCCTGCTCTTTCCTCACAGGCCCAGCTACCCAGCTTTTCTGTTTCTGCTGTTTCTGCTTCTGTCACTGTTGATCAGACTGCCTTGGCCACAGCACCTCCTGTCCTTTCCTTACCCTCGCCGTCTGTGGCAATCGTGACTATTAGTACTCCTGCAATACGTATTGCTTCAGCGTCTCTTTTCCAGCTCTTACACGCACGACGCAACCGACAATGACGTTAGTGCCTGCTCCCTCTGTTGCTACCCCCACTGTGTTCCTCCATTCCCCGACATTATTGAGTAGTGGGACACCAGTACGCAGCCCTGAGAATAGAGATTGGACGACATTTAAGGAGCGTATGGGACGGACGTTAGTCCGATCTGATGTGGGAGATGAGGAGAAAAAGGTGGTGGCTAATCAGGCTGCGCAGTGGGCCCGTAACCCCATTTACAGTGTGGAAGATGTGTGGAGTGTGATGAAAGACTAGGAGCCTTTTGTACAGCAGCATGCCCTTAAGCATATGTCAGCTACTTTGATTGGTCCTTGGGAGCAGTGTTTCAATGGGGCAGCTCCGCAGATCATATACGATATTAGGGATCATGTGTATATTACTGATATGGAGCCTGCTCACGTCTTTGGTAATGTGGCGTCGTTGGTTGCTTATCGGGGAAGGCTGCTTGAGAAGAGCCCCACCCCTGTAACCCAGTTTCCGATGCGGGAGGTTCCTCCTATCTATCATCCCGAGATACCAGAGCTAAGGGATCAGCATGATCATGTGACCAGGCCAAGGGTAGAGGCCCGTTTCCAAGAACAATGGGTTTATACTCCATGGAAAAGGAGTGAGGTTTTCTCCCTCAAGACTCAGTTACCTGACCCTAGGAAAAATCCTACTGCTTATTATAAATAATTGACTGAGGTGAAGACGCTTGTTGATATTGAAATGTTCTTTGGTTTGTTAGTCCCGGTGGATATTTGGTGACAGGTACAGGTACACACACAGGATCATGTTGCGGGATTGGGTGGTACATGGGACCAGATTAAAGCATGGGATCAGGAACGGAAGCCAGGTGATAAGCCTAGAGTAGAGATACTTGCGTTGCCGGGCCGCATAATAACGTATATGCATTCTATTATCCCTCACAGGAAAGTTGATTGGGACAAGCTATCGGCCTGCCGCCAGAAGAAAGATGAGTGTGTCGCATTTTTTCACTCGGTTTGAAGGTGTGTTCATAGACTATAGTAAACAGGACTTTTCGATTGAAAGTGGTGTGCGGCTGTTTGTTAAAAGATTTGTTTCCAATTTGCTCCCTGAGATTTCGACTCGATTGCAGGCTTCTGAGAGTACTTGGTCCACCTCTTCCCCTTCCGTTATTTTGAATATGGCACAGTATTATGAGCACAGGGAAAATGAGGAGAAGGAGAAGACGGAAAAGAAGCACAAAGATTTGAAGACGAAGGTATTGTTGCAGCAGGCTTCTAGAGGGAATGGTAGAGGACGGGGTGGTTTGGCCTGGCAGCTTCCTTGTACCAACAGCAATAGTACGCCTGTAGGGCCGTACCAGTGCGCATATTGTAAGGAGGAGGGACACTGGCGTAGCGAGTGTCCTGTGCTTTTGCAGAAGGTAGCGGTTCCGAGAGGACGAGGTTCTCGTGGACGGGGTCGTGGAGCTGGTGGCCAAGACAGGGCTCCGAAAGCTGTGACCCCGCAGGGTCGCTCAGACCAGAATTATTTTGATGACCCTCTGGGAGGACAGTATTATCATGATGATTACGACACAGATGAGGTGACAGGAATGTCTTACAGCCAGGGACAGAGTGAGGGACCAGTTTCGATACCTGTGGATCAACGTGGTCCGTACGTCAGTGCGGATGTGCATGGTTCGACTAAGGAGTGGATACAGGTGCAACAAATAGCTCTATTTCTCATTCCTTGGTCGGCTCTGTCTGGCCTTAATAATGTTTCGGTAGGTTTTTCTGGTGTACCGGTTGTGAGCCCATTTCAAAACCCCTTGGGTTGACTATTGGTCCTTTCACTGTGGATTCGCCATTCTTGTTGACGTCCAATTGTGGAGAGAATTTGATGGGTTTGGATTTGTTGAAGAAATTGCATGCTACGATCTATTGCTCCCCAGCAGGAGTCTAAATAACGATGGGTCCTGATGTGGTGTGCGCTAAGCAGTGTCTATCCAAAGATGCGCCCCTCCCCGCTGAATTTAAGAATGTGCCACCCACACTGTGAGCAACGGGCGACACAGATGTGGGTTTGTTGCAGATATCGCCTGTTTCGATACGTGTTAAGGAAGGTGCTATCTTACCCCGTATCCCTCAGTATAAAATACCGCAGGCAGGTGAGAGGGCTTTGATACAAATTGTGCAGGATTTGATTAAGAAAGGAGTGGTTGAGGAGACGACTGCTAATGTTTGTAATAGCCCTATTCTTCCCATTCTCAAACGGACACCTTCGGGTCCCTCTGAGTATCAGGAAGATGTTTATCGTTTTGTGATTGACTTGCGTGAAGTTAACAAAATAGTGATTCCCCAGTTTCCGGTGGTCCCTGACATTACGACTCTCTTGACAATGATTCCTTCTTCTGCTAAATTCTTTTCTGTCATTGATTTGAAAAATGCATTCTTTAGTATTCCCATTCATCCTGATAGCAGGTATCTGTTCGGGTTTACCCTAGCTGGTAGGAGTTTTAGAATCTGTCGCGCTCCTCAAGGCTATACAGAGAGTCAGAGTATCTATAGTCAGGCATTGAAAAGTCAGCTGGATTCCTTGTCGCTCCCTACAGGTAATGTATTGCTTCAATATGTCGATGACTTGCTCATCGCTTTGGATACAGAACAAGGTTGCAGAGACAGTACGGCTAAATTGTTGTTACATTTAGCTCAACATGGCCATAAAGTATCCCTTTCCAAATTTCAGTATTGTCGACAGGAGGTCACCTATCTACGTCACCTACTGTCGAAGGAGGGTAGGAGATTGACCACTGAGCGCATCAGTACCATTGTTAAAATGCCTGTTCTGCAAACTCTGAAAGATGTGCGCGCTTTCATAGGTATCACTTCCTATTGCAGGCAGTGAATACCTGGCTATTCCTTGCTTATTAAGCCTCTGCTTGCGCTAACACTAAAAGATGTGCATGAACCCCTGCCTTGGATGCCAGAGTGTCAGCAGTCTTTTGAACAATTAAAAACTGCACTTTGCTCAGCTCCAGTGCTTGGTACCCCTAATTACGCAAAATGCTTTGTATTGTACGTCCATGAGATGGGTGGTTGTGCGCTTTCTGTTTAACACAAAAAAGTTGGGGATAAACAACGACCGTGTGCTTATTTCTCTGCTGTGCTTGACCCTGTCGCACGAGCCCTCCCGAGCTGTCTAAGAGTGGTCGCGGCTGTGGCTGTCTCAATAAGACAATCGGCTGGACTCGTACTTGATAACGACCTCAAAGTGATGGTACCCCATGCTGTGGATACACTTTTGAATAAGACAAGGACACAGCACCTCACCAGTGTGCGTCTGACAGGCTACGAGCTAACGCTCTTTGCAAAGCACATCACGATTAAACGCTGTGCCACTCTGAATCCAGCCACGTTACTACCCCTCCCTTCTGAGAATGAGGAGATTGACATACATGATTGTGTCTTCCGGACGGAAGAAGAGACGAAAGGACAGGTAGACCTGACTGATGTTCCCTTATCTGACACCCAAGGGGAACTATATGTCGATGGCTCTTGATTTAAGTTACCAGATGGCACTACAACTGCTGCGTACGCCATTACTACACTGCGTACAGTAGTTGAGACCTCACGAGTTCCCTACCAGTCAGCCCAAGCTGCAAAACTCGTTGCCCTTATTCGAGCCTGTGAATTCAGTGAGGGACTAGATGTTAGCATTTATACTGACAGTCAGTACGCCTTTGGAGTCGCCCATAATTTTGGGCGGCTCTGGGCAGAGAGAGGGTTCCTTACTTCCCATGGGACGAGAATTCAGCACGGCCCACTTATATGTAGGCTTCTGTCCGCTTTGACACTCCCTAAGAAATTGGCAATAGTGAAGTGCAGCGCCCATAGAAAAGTTACTGACGATGTGGGTAAGGGGAACGCTTTTGCAGATCAGACAGCTAAGGAAACAGTCCGAACTAAGATGAAAAGAATGTTTGTAGCAGGTCCCGCTAGGTGGGTGCCCGAGGTCACCATGTTTGAGGATACACTGGAGAATGTGAAGGAAATACAGAGTGAGGCTACAGTGGAGGAGTTAGCAGTGTGGCACGAAAGTACAGCACAATTGAACAATGAGGGATGTTGGATTGACAAGGCAGGGAAGTAGAGATGGATGTTGCCGGATGCATATGTTCTTCCTGTAGTCACAATGGCTCATGGCCCAGCCCATATCAGTGCTAAGGGTATTTGCATGTTGTTAGACCCCGTATGGCAAAATGACAACATTTCTAAGACAGCTGCACATTTGGTAAAGTATTGCATGGTGTACATGATGCACAATCCTGGCAAGGGTACCCCTACACCACCTGGTAATTTTGCCCCTTCCACTTTCCCTTTTGAGGTCCTTCAAATGGACTTCATTGAAATGGACAGGGTCAATAATTTGAAGTGTGTGTTGGTGGTTGTTTGTGCATTCAGTAAGTGGGTTGAGGCTTACCTACTAAAGAGAACACGGCCATCACGACGGCAAAGGTACTCCTAAAGGAGTTCTTTCCTCGCTTTTGCTTGCCCCGTTTGATCTGGAGTGATAACGGAAGTCACTTTAATGCCAAGGTTATCCAGTTAGTTTGCGACAGCCTGAACATAAAGCAAAAATTTGATGCTGCGAATCACCCCCAGTCAGCAGGTTGTGTTGAGAAGTACAATGGTACCCTCAAACTGAAATTAGTCAAGATTCAGGAGACCACAGGGTTACAGTGGCCAGATGCTTTACCACTGGCTCATTTGTCTACGAGAACTACAGCAAATTCTAGGACAGGATTGTCACCCTACGAGGTCGTGTTCGGACGCCTGGCGAATGTCTGGGGTGTCCCACGCCCGCGTAGGTTCTCAGAGATTGAGTACCCTTTGTTGACAGATTACCTGTGCCAGTTAACTGAAAATCTGCGTTCTATTCACCAACAGATTCGAGAGTCGCTCCCACCCATACCAGAGGGGCCCGGTCATAACATCCAGCCTGGGGACTGGGTGTTGCTCCGAAATTTTCAGCGGAAGAAGTGCTTGGAGCCCCGTTGAAAGGGGCCCGAGCAAGTGCTCCTTGCAACCAGGACCGCTGTAAAAGTCTCCAGCCGAAGGAATTGGATTAATTCCAGTCACTGCCGCAGGATACCCTTGCCCTTACCCAATGATCAATGGGTGAGGGATGGAATTGGGGATGCTGAAGGTGAGAAAGTACCCCATATTGTCCCTTTTGGCGACACAAATCTTACTTGGACCCAAACGGATGCAGAGAATGATGATGTATTAAATGCAGCAATCCCGCCGGAGATTCGAGCTGTTGAGGAGCAGTTATTTGTTGACCCCTCTGTGCCTGGAGTCACCAGGTACAACTTGCGCCCTCGGCTGAGGAATGGTGCACCAAAGGAGAAGTCAGATTAGTTAGGGATGGACTGTGCAAGTTAGGGTGTACTTTGCTATAGTACCAACGGTGTTAGTTTAGGGAGAGGCGAGATTGGTGCACTGTTCTGACATTGGACAGGATAAATCGAATGTGCTCCCTAGGAGGGGGTTACACTATCCTGTGCGACGTGGGATTCCTCGAGAGCTAGGACTGAGCAGCTCCACCGCCGGTGCTCAAGAGCGCCAACATTGATGAACAATAGGAGCCTGTACCAGTGAGGCTCAGACGGACACTGGGAACAATTGCTTCTGTTATCAGTTTCCTTGCATCCCCTCTTCTTGCTTCATAATGTATCCGTTTGGTCGGCCTATTAATGAGGAGGAACAGCCATTTGCACCCCCGCACCCAGCGCGGGGTTGGTCCACCAAGAGTAAAATAGTTTTCATATTGATTATTGCGATTGCATTAATAACTGTACTTGGAATAGCTTGGTTTCTGGAGGAGAAGTATCCTGTACATTCCTTGGTTGGTACAATGCCCACTTCCCCTGAGCATATGTTTGTTACTTTGGCCCCTCACAAAGAGGAGCATAGAAAGACTTATACAGACAATGTATTTATACAGATGTTGCATCAAGCCCATGATGTGTCCAATGCAACTAATTGTTGGGTTTGTGGATTGCTTCTCTCAGTTACCCACAAGAGCGATAATTTGTTGTCCATTCCATTGTCATATATTGGTAGCTGCGAAGGTTGGTTTGAATTGCTTGTTATGGTGAACCACCATTTCCACCTCTCTACTCAGGTTATGACATCTGCTGACTGTCGTACTGTGGTAGAGTATGTACGTTTTCATCACGGATTTACTCCTATAGGACGGGCAGGAAACGGGACCTCCGGTACATTATCCCCAAAATCCTGTATGAGAATTTATGATAAAATGAAGAATGAAACATGGCTTAGGATGGAAATGGCTGATTTTCAAAGGTTCAACACCTCTGAATATTTCCAATCTTTTCAAGATCGTAATGTTACTAAGGACAAACTGATGCCGGTGTCCGTGGTCAACACAACAGCTAGTTTCTGTGTTCAGGGGACAGGGGAGGTAAAGGTGGGGGAGAGTGTATGCAACTTCACCTATAGACTGAGCACGATTAATAGTCCACCCTTAATACTACCCCGGAATGTCTATTTTGTCTGTGGATCCCATGCTCACGTCTGGCTTCCGAGGGGGTGGTCTGGCAGATGTTACCTCTCTTTCCTTCTTCCCCCTGTGTATGTTGTCCCGTCCAATTACCGTAAAGATCATCGGCTGCAACGTAGGAGTATATACCTGCCCTGAGTCAGAAGGGTTGTTGACACTGCGGATATAGACCAGACAGATACCACCTGGCAACAGTTTGATGATGCTGCACGAGGTCTCTTACCTTTCTGGGGCCCCATGGCTAATAGTCTTCAACTTGGTCGGCTAACAAGGGTTATGGAAGGGGTTATTAATACGACAGCTGGGATATTGACAAACATCACCGCCGAGCTCCAGGCCACGAGGTTGGTTACCTTACAGAACTGGATGGTGTTAGACGTCATCCTTGCTGATCGGGGAGGGGCCTGTCGCATAATTGGCAGCAGCTGTTGTGTTTACATACCTGACCGCGCCCCCAGTGTGTATACAGCCATACAAAAATTGCATAGAATTTCATCAGACATACACCAAGAGACAGGCACTTGGACACTATCGGGGTGGTTCTGGAATATGCTAGCAACATGGGGTTGGAAGATCCTTATCTTTTTGGTTGTAATTGCCGGTATCATCTTTACATGTTGTCTCTGCATACACTGCCTCCCGGCTTGTTGCGCTTATTGTGTAAGTGCTCTGACACCTAAGCCGAAGATATCAGTTCATGACACTAATGCTGCGATCATGTTGCAGAAAGATATTGATGACATCATGCAGATAGACGAAGGTATCTTTGAATATCGATTATGCATGTATCAGCTTATAGTGATAGCTCTTATTTCTGCAATATGTTATCTGTTTCTAGGTAGAAACAAAAAGGATTAAGCGAATGCTAAAAGGAGGGTCTGTTGTAATAAAGATGTTTTAGCTATATTGTTTATGCATTGAACATCTTAAGTTAGCATTCGCTGCACCATTTTATGTTTAGCCGCCATTTTGAGCCATGATCGAAACTAACTCCTCTCTCTGCCCCTGTTGAAAGCAGCTGCGATAGTTTTCGTTTCTCCAAGGTTGAGCCCTGCTGTACTAATGAATACATTGTTCTTATTGGCGCATACCTTTCCCACTAGATAGGCCTGCTCCCACCTCTAGAGCGGCGGGCACAGGCAGGACAACCTTGGTGTTAAGATAGCGTGTGCCCGGTCTCAGGATCGAAACTCATCCTTCTGTACCTTCTTTGTCTAGCTGCCTCCAACTGGAAATTTCCAGTCAGGGCGTGTCTTTATTAGTTCTGAACTGTACATAATGTATCACCATGCTTGCTGAAGTCAGTCACTCTGCAGCAATCCCAGGAGGCTGGTCAGACTGGACTCCGCTCGAGTGTATCTGAATAAATATACTTGGTTTGTATTCTCTACTGTCTGACCGACTCTTCATTTGTGTGGAAGGCTGAGAGGTGGTCGCGAGTGACCCGGGTGGCCCTAGTTGGGTCACTTCCTTCGCCAATGTAAGGTTCAGAATCAACTTTCTAGCCCATGCTCCAATTATATAAACAAGAGCTATCTCAGTTTCACCTCCGCATCTTGTTTTCCCCTTTAAGGCAAAAAGGTGTTTCAAATTAATGTCACAAAATAGTGGGAGCAGTCCCGGAATCCAATATAAAAATGCAAACTTTAACACAGCTGCTAAAGTTAGATAGAAGGTCCTGATGCGGATGGACCAATCTTTTATCTTTTTCTTTAATGAATATCTTTTAGAGCATTATTTTTTTCCACAAAAGGTACTTTCCAAAACTAAGAAACATAAAAATGTATCCTTCTCAAGTGTCAAAATCAGAGTGACTGCAAAGCCAGCAAAATCATAGCACAGACTGAAATCAGTTGAGAGGAAATTACCACAGTGTGGATTAGTGGATTGGTAACAAAAAGTAGGAGGAACACTTCCAAAGTTCAAAAGTTCTTCTCAACAGTGAGGTCTTATATTTGAGCACAAGCTCTAAAGAGTGCACATATACTTCAATATTATAACACACTGTAATAACACCAAAGGACAGCAAGAGAAATGACAGACATTAAACAGTTCTTTCAAACAATGGCTGAATTCTTCTTCCAGATAGAATCCAAGAAAGTTGAGCCCTCCTCCACTTGGCAAAAATGTAGGGTTTGTCCACAATCCTGACTTTCACTTGAGCTGGAAAGAGCATGCTGGCATGCACCCTCCCCCCCCTCAAATCATTTTACTTTGAAAGGCCTTATGTTTCCTACTCATGCAAGCTGTGACTGGGCTGACATCAAGAAAAAAGAGCTGTTTCACGTCTGTATGCGATAGTGGCCTGAACCTCCTGACCGATCTCAGGACTATTTCTGATTCTAGGTCATCATAAACAGTCAGGAATATTGGGCAACAGCCCAAGCAGCATCAGACTCCTGTGTGCTGGAAGGACAAAATTCTGCACATCTGGCTCACCATCAAGTTCTTGCCACCTTAAAAACTTGATATGGGCCTCCTTCCTAGCATCTTCAAGTTTCTTAACCCGGTCTTTGACAATGATGATGGAAGCGATGCATCAATTCGGGATTTCAGCTGTTGAGTCATTTGTTTCTTTTAGTATAAAAGAAAAAGTCTCTAGCAGGGCAACCTTTTTCTCCAGAGTCTGAATAACTGCTTCAGGCCCTGCAATCCTAGTTGCCATTGTTTGCACCCTCCACGTTACAGCTGTCGCCTTCATTTCAATGTTTGAATGTCATCCACTTTTTTATGGAGTCTCCTCAGGGACGTTAACAACCCCTTCTCACACCTTGCAAGTTCTAGAGCAGCATCACCCAATGCGCGCTCCGTCCATTATCTCCTTGTGCTTACTTTGTTTGCCCTAAGTTGGCAGGGTATGCCCAGACGTGGGTCCCTTGCTCAATTTGCCACTGGAATCAAGCTAGCCTGGCTGATGAGGGGTGTTACCCCGAAACCGGTCCCAGGATGCTTGTTTCCGTTCCAGGGAAGACCTGGCTTGGCAGTTCGGGCTTGACTGTTCCCATAAGGAACAGGGTCAACACTGATTTGCATATGGCTGGGTCTGAACTGGGGTGGCGAAGTGAGCAAAAAAACGATGATGGATTCAACTCAGATCTGTGACTGGGGGTGAGTGTCTGAGAAGTTTCAGCGCTCCGTCCATCATCTCCTTGTGTTTGCTCTGTAGTCAGTTACTCCATCTCCTCCCCCCGTTCTAGGAAGACTTGTTGGAGAACAAACACCTTCCTAGAATGCCTTCAGGTAGTAGTCATAAACAGCCCCATTTATTTCCTTTTGTGTATATATGATGTGATCTGAGTTCACTTTCAGTGCAATTATGGAATTGCTTTTGTTTTCAGGTCTGATCAGCCAAGTTAACAACATGTTGCTTTTAGAACCTTTGTTATGTGTTCTTGCGACATAGATGGTGTGATTCATACACTGCAGTTCTCAATCCGGGAAGCATGTTTTTCTTTGGCCTGCCAAGGATATTCTGTGCCTATAGAGTTTATATAGCGCTTTACATTTAATTGTAGCAGGGAGTCTTACAGAGCCCGTAATTCAAGTTTTACTGTTTTGCGTGCCCCAATTTTGCATATATGCAGTGCGCTCTATTGACTAATTTAAGTGCTTCCCATTCCATTGAGGGGAAGAAGTCAACCATTCATTGTCTTGAAAATATATATCTATGACCAACTAAGCATAGCGCTGAAGGCTGGATGCTCAAGCATGGTGCTATGTAACTGCCAAGTGGGTATCAATGAAAGATCCTTGACCCTTTTTATTAGGACTTCTAAAGGGTTAGGATTCAATATTGTTTTTTTCCTCTCATATTCGCCCAACTCTAGCATAGACAGTAGGGAATTAGAGCAAAGTATGCAATGTAAGAGTACATGCCAATATTGAGATGGTGAGTAAAAAGAATACTGCCTAACCCACGGGTTCATGTTTCAACAACAATCTACTAGGAATCAATGCATTAACCAGTGGGTCAGCACCATAGCATTGAGGATGGTTGGAATATTGAGAAGTAAGGGTGCAATCTTTTCAAATCTTTATCCATCAGGCTGCTGAAGTCACCCAGAAAGATTAATGGGTGATGTTCCCAACTTGTGAGCCTCACTGACAGTGTTGCCAAGAAGGCAGGGTTACCAGTGTTCGGAGCATGAATGCTGCCCAGCATCACACTGGGGTGCCATCGAGTTTGCTCTATAAAAGCGTGTATGTGCACTAGATGCATTCCTTTTAATGAAAGAGGGAAAAGACTATCAGAGGCCCCAAAAGTCAAGAGGAGATAGAAGAAGACAAGCGGGTATAGCTACTCGAATTAGGTGTGCGATTTAGAGGTAGTCTTAAGAACCCCATGGAGTTAAAGTGCATCCCAACTCCAACACTCATTGCCCCCTCCAAATTACCCCCCCCTCCACCTGTAACTAAAAAGTCCACAATCTTAGTCCGGTTGGAGCTGCCTTACTCTCTGCTTCACTCCTGCCAGATCCAAAAATTGAAGCCTACTCAGATGATCTAATTTGGATGATGTGAAAAGAGTAAACATAATGAAGAAAACAAGACACATGAAGAGTGGGCAGCTGTTTATGACAAAATATCACAAAGAAGAGACTTCTACTAGCTAATCACCCTAGTATGCTTGTCAAGATTAAGGAATCTCAAACGTACTCAGTAGAAGAGTGAATTGTTACAAACTATTACAACTAGTTTCTCCTCAAAGGACTCATAATAGTGTCCACAAAGGTACCCACATGTATACGAACAGAAGTATAGACATTCAGCCCCGAAAAGTACCCAAAGTAGGTAACTAAGTATATGCTAAGGACAACTTCCTCGCATATGGCGAAAGTAGAACCAGGAAGTGTTCCAGCAATTACCACTATAAACACACCACAGAAACATCTTGATATGGACGTCTATTTTTGGATGACGTTAAAGAACTAGAATGTGTCAACTCCATACCAATAAGAGAAGTCTATCTACTGCACAGGAGAAAACCCCCAAGATGCCATTAAGAAGAGATGTTTGACCTGACGGAAAAAGAAAGCAGGCCTACGAATGGTGTGGCCTAAAAAAAAAAAAGAGCCGTAAAAGAATTTCTATTTTTGAATGGAATGTATGTAATGGTTGATAGTCATAGAATGCATCAATGGTAATCTCCCAATCCAAGGATCTGAAAGCAACAGCTGCAAACATGCAAATCATTCAGTAGTTTCCAAAGACCAATTATGCCAGCAACAAGAAGAGCAAACAGAAAGCAGAGCCTACAGAGTAACTGGTTCTTCAATGTCCATCTTCCTAATTTCGCCCATCTCATTTCCCCATTCTACCATATGTTAACCTGGTCCACTCATCATGGACAAAAAGGAGATTTGGGTCTTAAGGGTCTTAAGGTGGTCTTGCTTGCTATATCTGTTGTATAAATGATTCACATCATAAATGTGAGAGGCTGGCTTAGTATATGGTGCTCACTTATGTAAGTGTAGCACCCTGCACTAATCCCTTATGGTGATTTTAGTGGTCTTAGACAACCTTAGAAAGCTCTCTAAGTGATAGCTGTGGAGAGCAGCCTTCAGGCTTAGTTCAGAAGGAGTGTAAAGCAGCTTGTTTTACCACTACTTAATCTTATGGTATAGGTTAAGTGAAAAAGAACCACACAGTGTAGTTATAAAAAAGATGTATTTATTATTAACACTCACTAACACATTGCAATATCTCCTACCAAGAGATATAATCACAATACACACAATACTTTGGGGAATAGAACACATAAGTAGCACAAACACGCAGTGGTCTCCCGGGGGAGACCAAACCATATACTAAAATAGTGGAATGCGAACCACGACCCAAGTTGAGAATGGACCCAGAAGACGTAGAAGAGCCGGGGACCCAAGGAACCACCCAAGGTGTGTATCTAGGAGCCCCACCGAGGTCGTGTGCAGAGTAGGAAGACAACCGCGTGCTCAATAGAAGTCAATGGGTAAGTCACGGTTGCAGTTTTAAAGAAAAAGGACCCTTTGCAGAGTACCCTGAAGAAACCCAGTGGAAGATGGAAGGTTGGAGAGTCACCCCACCCGTGGATACCCCAGGAACCAGGATACCTAACACCAGGGAAGCCAGGTGCATAGGTGCGAAGTGAGGTCGGAAACCGCCGTAGACCACAATGGTGGACTTCAGTGAAGACGCTGCTGGCGAAAGTGTCCGGTGGAACCCAAAGGTGGATTCAAGATGAGAGGTACCTGCAAGCAGAGGGGACAGAGTCTATGCCACTCAGGAGTGACCAGGAGGCACGGAAGACGAATGCCCACCGATGTCGGAGATGCAGGAGAGTTGACGGTGCCTTTGAAATTTCAGCTGTGCAGACCAGGCGAAGCTGTGGAAGACCAGGAGCCGTTCACGAGCTGTCCCACGTCGAATGTCAAGAGCTAGGGGGTCAGTGTCTGGCAGGGGCACCAACAAGCTTTGGCAACAGCAACCAATGTAGTTGTGGAAAAAGGTGCAGTGTAGAGACCAGCAAGGTCCAAGTGACTCACCACAAGCAGGTAAGTCAGATTCAGGCCACAAGCAAGCAGGGGAGCACTGGAGTCAGAGAAGACCCTCGAGAGGACCCACGGGCCGGAGGCACATGAGTCACAAGAGGACCTCGAGCAGCTCACCAAAGGATGAAGGCCCAAGGTGCAAAGGATGCGGTGCAGACGAAGATCTTGGCTGAAGAAGATGCATGAGGCTGGAGCTTCTTGGAGCCCGAAGATCTCTGGAGGAGAGAGTCAACAAGCCTTGGCAACGGCAAGTCGACACAGTGCACAGAGGTTCTGTTCCAGCAGTTCCGACAAGGGATACTGGCCTCAAACACGGTGAGAAGACAGTGCAGGCCTCGACAGAGTTGCAGAACTACCACCTGTGTTGCTGAACCTTTTGGAGCCCAGGATCAGCAGACCGATCAGCTGTGTTGCAGTGTCTGCAGATGCAGGGGAGTGACTCCTTCACTCCAAAGGAGATTCTTTCTGGTGTCTTGGATGTCCACAGGCACTGTGAAGAACCTGTATGGAGCACGGACACAGACTTTGCAGCAGACTTGCAGGACGACGAGACCAGGAGCATCAGGAGTCTTCCCAGTTGCAGTCTTGGTTGTCAAAGCGAACTACAGCGAAGTCCAAAGTGCCCAGACAGTTGAAGTGGAAGTGGTTTCGGATCTGAATCTTGTCCCACAACGAATCTAGGGACCCACCCACAGGTGAGCCCTTAAGTATCCTGAGGAGAGGGTTGGGACGATTCAGGGGACCCTCCCAGAGGAGGGGCTGGACAGTGGGGAGAATTATCCCATGTCCTTTGTCCAGTTTCACGCCAGAGCGGAAGCCAACGGCTCTCTGAACTGGTTTCAACTGGAGTATGCAAGGATGGCACCAAATGTGCCCTGCAAAGCAGTCTAGTGGCGCAGGGAAGCGTCCCCACCTTGTCCCAATACACTAAGTCCTGTTTGGGAGGTGGTCACACCTCCCTGTGACAGGAAACCTATTGTCCTGCCTTCCCTTGCTCGAGCTTGGCTCAGCAGCAGGAGGGCAGAATCGTATCTCTGGTCGGCAGCAGCCATAGTTTGCTGTCTGTGTCTAGAAGACTGGTACCGGGAGCAATGAGGGCCTCCCGGAGGAGCTTTACAATGCATGGAATCATACTCCCACACAGTTACAACATGCTTGATACCAAACACAACAGGGTTCGTTACAGCCAGTTCAGAGATAGCCACCGCGTAATGACGCATGGCCACTCTATGTAACTCAATGGCAACTTACAACCCGGGAGAATGGACTCTGAAGGTTGCAGGGGTGTCCTGCTCATGCAGAGGCACCCTCAAACTTAGAACCGAGCACCCTGCCTTCAGGATTGAAAGGCCTGCCTTAGGGGTGACTTATAGGTTTTAAGTGCAGTGACCTCAGATATAAGGAAAGTTATATCTGTCGTAAGTGGGGCTAGCACCAGCTTACACAGGCTGCAATGGCAAACCTGCAGTAACAATTTGAGTGATCTCTCATGGGTGGCATAATGCTTGCTTCAGCCCATGGGGGACCCCTGGTGTACCTATGACCTGGGTACCTTAGTACCATACACTAGGGACTAATAAGGGCACACCAGTAGCCAATCTGGACTGTACCTAAGTACTCACCATGTCCAATTTAGGGAAGAAGCGCAGAGACTGGGGTCCTGATTAGCAGGATCCCAGTCAGACTAGCCAATAAAACATAGTGACGCCAGCAAAAAGTGGGGGTGACCATGAAAGCAGATCCTACTTTCCTACACATCATAGAGCAAATTATGATCTTTAACACATAAGAATACCTCAACGGGTACTGCACTGGACATCATTATGGTAGCACAGTAATTGCTGGAGAGCATACCATCAATTTCTACATTTATACTGCAGAAACAGTATCTGAAAGTTGTGTGGATTTTAGGTAAACATCAGAGGAGCACATGAAAGACATATGTAGCTAACAAAGCAGGGTGAGGATGGCACTGGTCTGTGATGTGACAGCTTAAAGGAACAATTATAAGACAGGAGTTGATAACCCGTAGCCCTGCATATATATACATTTAATTAGTTATCTCTATTGCTTTGATGTTTCTACATGCTCCTACACCATGGGTTTACAGTGCATACGCTACATAAGTCAGTTCAAGAGGGAGTAAAGAGATTAAATGCATCCAAGCTGTACCAGGAGGATATTACCCAAGGACAAGTCTTCAGGAAGAGTAGCTCGAAATACTGCATATGATACATTGGCTAGCTAACATTACTATTTGTTTAGTCGTTTTTTCAAGCCAACACGCCACCTCAATTTTACTTCAGATTGTCATGCTGTAAAGGAAAAGTCTGAACAAAACAGGAATAGGAAAGTTATAGTGCAGTCAAGTGTGGGTTGCACCCATGACCAATATTCTCTAACTGCAACTACTAATTTATGAGAATAGCAGGCAAAGGCAGCGGTAAACAGTTTGAGTTTCAGGCATTTACAGAACTCCGTGACGTCCTACTGTACCCTTAATGCACAAGTTACTAACTTGTGTAACGATATATCTGTAAGAGACAGTAGTTAGTGACAGATTCCTTACCTTAGAATATCCCCAGGCGTCAGGCTGGATCCGGAAAGTTTTTTGCGTAGCAGTACCCTTGCGCGTCGGTAGGCGGCGTCGTGCGGCTCCGCGTCCGTCGTCGGCGTCGTGATCGCCGGGATGACGTCGCGGGCAGTACTTAGGCGCCGCCCCTGCGCGCTGACGTCAGTTCTGTACACGACTTTCCGCGCCAGGAACGCAGAGCCATGCAAGAAGCTGACATAGGTGTCTGAAAAATACTAGGGCCCTGAAAGGGATGTCGTTAACCCTAGAAATCAGTTCGCAGAACGGGGAGGATGGAGTGGGCGGTAAGGAATCTGTCACTAACTACTGTCTCTTACAGATATATCGTTACACAAGTTAGTAACTTGTGCATCTGAAAGAGACACGTTAGTGACAGATTCCTTACCTTAGAATAGATACCCCAGCAATACCAACCCCGGTGGTGGGTCTGCGAACAAAGATCAGACAAGGAAGTTCTGGAGGACAGAACGGCCAAAGAAGCCGTCCCTCCGGACCTGACTGTCAAGGCAGTAATGCTTTGTAAACGTGTGCAGCGAGGCCCACGTAGCTGCCTGACAGATAACCGGCAGCGGAACACCGCGGCCCAAGGCCGTGGTAGCAGCCGTTGCCCTGGTGGAATGGGCACGCAGCCCAACAGGAGGCTCCTTTTAGCCAAAGAATAGCAGGTCTTGATGCACAAGGTAACCCAGCGGGAGATGGTCCTCTTGTGCACCTCCCGACCTTTTTTGGCGCCCACGTAGCCAACAAAGAGCTGGTCATCCACCCGGAAGTGTTTTGTGCGGTCAATATAGAAAGAGAGCGCACGTTTTGGGTCCAGACGGTGGAGCCTCTCTTCCTCTCTGGAAGGATGCGGAGGCGGAAAGAAGGTGGGCAAAGTGATGGTCTGCCCAATGTGGAAAGCAGTAACCACCTTTGGCAAGAAGGACGGACGCGTCCGAAGAACAACCTTGTCTGGATGAACAGACAGAAAGGGAGGTTTGCAAGATAGAGCCTGGAGCTCACTCACCCGCCGAGCGGAGGTGATGGCCACCAGAAAGGCTGTCTTCAGAGTCAGAAGACGAAGAGGACAGTTATGTAGAGGCTCAAAGGGAGCGCACATTAAAAGGTAAGAACCAAGTTCAAGTCCCACTGAGGCATCACAAACGGAACAGGAGGGAAGAGGTGAGTAATGCCTTTTAAGAACCTGTTAACAACAGGGGACTTGAAAAGGGAGGGCTGATCAGGAGCCTGAGGAAGGCCGAGATAGCACAAAGATAACCCTTGATGGTACCCAGGGCAGAACCCTGTTGGGCCAGAGAGAGAAGGAACAGAAGGACCTCAGAAAGAGGGGCAGAAAGGGATTCACAGCCTTTGCTGTGCACCATGCCACAAATTTGTTCCACCTGCAGGCGTATACCACCTTAGTGGAGGGACGCCTGGCTGCCAGAATCACATCACAAACTTCGGGAGGCAAGTCGAAAGGAATCAACTGCCGCCGCTCAGTCTCCACGCAAGCAGGTGTAGACTGGACAGGTTCGGGTGGAGGACCGTCCCCTGCTGCTGCGACAGAAGATCCTCCCGAAGAGGCAGACGGATCGGGGATCTACGCTCATATTGAGTAGCTCGGGATACCAAACTCTTCGAGCCCAGTCCGGAGACACAAGAATGACTTGGGCCCGGTCGTGCCGAATCTTCTTCAAAACTCTGGGTAGAAGTGGTATAGGCGGAAAGGCGTACAATAGACCGCAACTCCACTCGTGACGAAAAGCGTCGCCGGCGAGTGCCGCCTTGGAAATTCCAACGCGCAGAACTGATGACATTGCGCGTTCTCTTCGGTGGCGAATAGATCTAACCAAGGCTCTCCCCACTGTAGAAAGAGTCCTTGCGCCACTTCCGAGTGAAGACGCCATTCGTGATCCATCATGCACCTGCGGCTGAGTTCATCCGCCCTGGCGTTCAGGAACCTGCCAGGTGTTGAACCACCAGGAACATGCCCTGATGTTCCAGCCATGTCCAGAGGCGCAGAGCCTCCTGACAAAGGGTCCACGACCCCACCCCGCCTTGTTTGTTGCAATACCACATGGCGGTGGTGTTGTCTGTGAACACCTGCACTACCTTCCCTTTGACAGAGGAAGGAATGCCTTGAGTGCAAGTCGGATCGCCCGGAGCTCCAGAAGGTTGATATGGAGCCGGGACTCCGCCCGGAGACCAGAGGCCTCTGATCTCCGCCTCTCCCATGTGACCGCCCCATCCCAGAAGGGACGCGTCCGTCACAACTGTGTGCTCTGGCTGGGGAAGGGAGAGGGATCTGCCCATGACCCATTGCCGGTTCGAGAGCCACCACTGCAACTGTTTTGCAGTCCCCTCCGAGATCTGGACGTGATCGGACAGGTCGCCCTGGTGCTGCGCCCACTGGAACTTCAGGTCCCACTGCAGAGCCCGCATATGCCATCTGGCATGAGTGACCAGCAGGATGCAGGAGGCCATGAGGCCCAGCAGCCTCAGGGTCATCCGTACCGAAACCCAGGATAAAGGCTGAAAGATCGGAATCATAGCCTGAATATCCCGGACTCGCCGTTCGGGAGGATAGGCCCGAAACTGCGTCGTGTCCAGAACTGCTCCGATGAAAAGGAGCTGTGGAGAAGGAATCAGATGCGACTTGGGCACATTGATGGAGAACCCCAGCGAGTGCAGGAGTTCGGCCGTAGTCTGGAGGTGGGAGACGACTGCCTGGGACGAGCCCGCCTTCAGCAGCCAGTCGTCGAGGTAGGGAAGACTGAAACCCCTGCCCGGCGCAGATGAGCTGCGACCACCGCCATCACTTTCGTGAACACCCGAGGGGCACTGGTAAGGCCAAAGGGAGCACGGTGAACTGAAAATGCTCGAGGCCTACCGTGAACCGAAGGTAACGCCGGTGGGCCGGCAGGACGGGGATGTGGAAATAGGCGTCCTGCAAGTCCAACGCTACCAACCAGTCTCCGGGGTCGAGGGCAGTCAAGACCTGAGCTAGGGTGAGCATCTTGAACTTCTCCTTCCGGAGGAAGCGATTGACGTTCCGGAGGTCCAAGATAGGACGCATGTCCTCCTTGTCCTTTTGGGCACCAGAAAGTAGTGGGAGTAGCAACCACGCCCTACTTCTGGGGTCGGAACATGCTCGATGGCCCTCTTGGCCAAGAGGGCCGTGACTTCCTTCTGTAGAAGCGCCAAGTGATCCCCTGACATGCGGTGGAATTGAGGTGGCATGGCTGGGGGGTGGTCTCGAAGGGGAGGGAGTAGCCCCTTCGGACAATGTCCAAGACCCACCTGTCCGAGGTGATGGGACGCCAGAGGTGAAGGTGATGGCGGACCCTGCCCCCGACTGGCGTACTGTGCACCTGAAAGGAGGGACTAGGAGGGCTTGGAGGCCGCAGACGGGTTGGAGGTGGTGGCCTGACCCGCACGCTGGTTGCCCGAACCGCCACGGCGGTATCCACGTCCTCGGCCACGCGAGGCGCTTGCTGCGCGGGCCGTTGGCCGGGCTGCGGACGTGACTGGGCGCCCCTTCCGTGGCCACGAAAGGGGCGAAAAGCAGACGTGAGCGGAGGGCGTACAACAGCAAGGCCCAGGGACTTAGCAGTAGCCCGAGAGTCCTTGAAACGCTCCAGCGCATGGTCTGCCTTTGAACCAAAAGACTGACACCATCAAAGGGCATGTCCATGAGAGTATTCTGGACATCTCCCGAAAAACCAGTGGTTCTCAGCCAGGCGTGGCGACGCAGCGCCACCGTCGTTGCAAGCGATCTGCCCAGCGAGTCGGCGGTATCAAGGCCACAGCGGATGGTATATTTAGCCGCATCACGCCCTTCCGCAATGGCGCGGGTAAGCAGTGTCTGGACCTCCTCAGAACACTGCGGCAAAACAGTTGCCACCGAATCCCACAGGGAGTGGGTGTATCGGCCCAAGAGGCAAGCGGTATTAACAGACCGCAAGCCAGCACTGGAGGAGGAGAAAGCCTTCTTCCCAAAGTGATCCAGGCGCTTGGATTCCCTATCCGGAGGGGCGGTAGGGAAGGCGGTTTGGGAGGCAGAGGCTTGGACAACCAAGCTCTCAGGGGTGGGGTGTTGGCAGAGAAACAGGGGGTCGCCCGGAGCAGGGCGATGGCGTCGGGCCACGTTCCTATCCACAGGAGCCCCTGTGGTGGGTTTGGACCAGGCACCCAAAAGAACGTCAGTCAGTGCGTCGTTGAACGGTAGCACAGTCTCCGAAGAGGAGGCCGCCGGCTGAAGCACTTCAGTCAGGATGTTAGACCTGACGACCACTGTAGGCAACTGGAGATTCAAGGCTCCAGCAGCTCTACGCAACACCGTTGCAAAATTAGCCCCCTCCTCCGTTGCCACGGGAGGAGACAGCATGCCAGAGTCAGGGGAGGTATCCAGACCACTGGCATCCCCAAGTTCCTCAACCCAGTCCGGGTCAAACTCGCACTGTTTTAAACAGAAAATGGAAGGTGCACTCTCTTTGAGTAAAGTCAATCTGCAGCAATAATATATTCAAAAAAATCCTCTTTTGTTCAGTACATCTTTTATTATAAAAACTGGCACTCAGCCAACGCGTTTCGTTCCCATTTCTTTGCCAGGGGAACTTCGTCAGGGCTCTTATGTCACAAGAATTACAAGCAAATTGGGTGTAAGCTAAATCTCCAGATCCAATATCATCAATAACCTTTCGTATGGCAATGTCTTTAATAAATTTTATGCGGCAGGAAAAAGGACCTCCCCATAGATAAATGTAAACGATTTCTCACTATTCCGAAAATAAACGGAGGTGTGAGCTTATTATCCACAATCGAACTTAATAATAATTTGTTCTTTATCCACATCAAAAATATATCTGCGGAAAGGCGTGGGAACTAATTAACGGGAAGGTCCTCCATACATGGCATCATAACCAGTAGCGACAGAGGTCCTTTTTCCTGCCGCATAAAATTTATTAAAGACATTGCCATACGAAAGGTTATTGATGATATTGGATCTGGAGATTTAGCTTACACCCAATTTGCTTGTAATTCTTGTGACATAAGAGCCCTGACGAAGTTCCCCTGGCAAAGAAATGGGAACGAAACGCGTTGGCTGAGTGCCAGTTTTTATAATAAAAAGATGTACTGAACAAAAGAGGATTTTTGAATATATTATTGCTGCAGATTGACTTTACTCAAAGAGAGTGCACCTTCCATTTTCTGTTTAAAATTGGTTCCGGTATCACACCTTTGGACGGCAGGTGTGGGAAGAGATTGCACCATTGTATGAACTATTAGTACTTATGGATTGAATGTGCTTGACCTTGGTCTGCTGTTTGTTGTTTTTTATTTACAAACTCGCACTGTTGTGTGAGAGGGTCGTCAGACCCCCTCCCAGCTCTCCTGGTCCTCCTCAGGTTGAAAATATGGAGGAGGAGGGACATCAGGGACCCAAGGTCTCATCGGCGCCGGATACGGCGTCGGGCGACGCCCGTTCCGGCACCATGTCCGGACCCGGAGAGAACCGGGGAACGACGCCGCCCGGAGCCCCGGACGGCGTCGGAAACGGCACCGGGGACATCGGCGTCGGCGTGGTTAGGTCAACCGGCGTCGATGGAGGTTGCGGCCCCACCGGAGCCGGGGTCGAGGCCGGGCCGAGGCCGGGACGAAGGCTGGTGGGACAGGCGACGCCGGGACCGGAGTCGACGGCGACGCCGGAGCAACCCAATCAGGGCCCGCGGGCCCGGAGGCGCACGGAGGGACCTTGAGGCCCGAAGAGGCGGGCCATGGCCGACAGGAATTCCTGTATATCGGCCTGATTCGCCCCGAGCCCGGGTAGGGCGGGTACTGCGGGGTAACTCGACAGGCACGTCCGGGGCCGCGGGGGCGGGGACGGTGCCGACAGGGACCTCAGCCGAGTCGCGAGACCGGCGAGGCGAAGTCTTAGAGCGATGACGCCGCTTAGACTTCTTGTGCTTCGACTTACCGGAGGAGCGCGAAGACTTTGAATCCGACGAACGGCGGGGACTCCGCGTCCGGCCCCTCGACCTCTCCCGGGACCGGGGCTTGGTGCGGCGCGGAGCCGAATGCCGGACTTCAAGGAGCTTTCGAGACCGCTCTCGCAAAGCCTTAGGATGAAGTTTCCGGCAGTCAGGACACGACTTCGTGTCGTGGTCTCGGCCGAGACAAAAGAGACACTCGAGGTGCGGGTCCGTGATCGACATCATGCGACCACATTCCTCGCAGGGCTTAAAGCCGGGCATCCCTACGACACCTTAGGAGTCGTGAAGACTCGTTGAAGAAACAATGAAAAAATTCACCAAAAAGATAGTCAAAAAGTGACTAGGGCACTGCTCTTCCCGGATCTGCGCTTACTGGCGCGGAAAAAGAAGAACTGACGTCAGCGCGCAGGGGCGGCGCCTAAGTACTGCCCGCGACGTCATCCCGGCGATCACGACGCCGACGACGGACGCGGAGCCGCACGACGCCGCCTACCGACGCGCAAGGGTACTGCTACACAAAAAACTTTCCGGATCCAGCCTGACGCCTGGGGATATTCTAAGGTAAGGAATCTGTCACTAACGTGTCTCTTTCAGATGCAGGGTTGACTAAACTTCACAACTTGAGACTATTGACTCCCAGGGTCTTGACACCATGTATAGGGTTCATTGAAGATCAACTGATTGATTAAATGTGGATTACTTTATTGCAGGTTTCTTAACAGTACTTGCTGGAATCTAATTTGTGTTAGTGCCCTGGACCTTTGTCCTAAACCTTGTGCACAGTGCAGAGGACTCTGAACAAATTGATCTCTGCGAGTGGACAGATTTTATTTCTCGCTTTCAAAGATTTTGCAGTCTGTCGATGATTTTTGTAGGCGGTCTGGTGTAAATAATGTTATTTGCCTTTATGTGCCATTATTTTGGCTCTTGGCAACTACACTCGAGGGTCAGTTTGGAGGAGTAGAAGGATTTGCTTGCAAATGGAAACCTGAATGTTGGATACCCTTTTCTTATAGTGCTGACTTGGAGAATTAAAGAGCACAAAAGAAACTGTGCCAGAGAATAATATCCCACCCCTCTCACCTGATCCAAACGTCTTGCCTACATTTTAGAGGAAGGGGTTAATTCATGCCAGTACAGTTCGACATCACATCTGTTCTACGTTTTCCCAGAGGTCCACTGTATAGCAAATAGATGAAAGGTCAAAGAAAATCAAGGCTCCCTTCTTCATGTCAAGGAGTATGTATTCTGTGGTGTTGGCCATGGCAGTTTTGGTACCTCCTGTGGGTCTAATGGCCAGGGCTGGACTGGACTGGCTGTATTGGGCAACTGGTGTTTCCCTAGGAGGCTGGAAGGGCAGCGGCCGGTTTTGCAGCAGTGGGTGCCAGTTTTGCAGCAGTGTTGTAATATCGGCCCTCAGTAACAAAAGCAGCAGTGCTTCACATTAGCACCCCCCACCCCTGCTTCCCCCGGGGATGGTGGGGGGGCTGGTCTGACAAAATGGCCAGGCATGCTTTGAGCTCCCAGTCCAGCCCTGCTAATGGATGCTTAGTTATAGCAGAAAAAATTGATTGGCTCTGTGTGTACATCAAGCTGTCTTATAGCCTCTCTTTCCATTACATTGCTGGGATATTGTAGGCCAGAGAGTGGTGGACAGCTAAGAATATTTAATCTGTGAATATTTTACTTTTAAATGCAAATGCAGGAAGGAACTGGTTCATGCACAACTCTAGGCAAGTTGGATATACTGCTTTTAACAGCAAGTGACAGAACCTCATCCTTGTAAGAGTGTTTGAAGGTGACAACAGCAGAATGTAGAATAGTTGCACAATGGTAATAATGAGAATCTTCTGTTGGCGGTGGAGTCTCAGATTTTGGACTCAAAGAACTCCAAGACTTCGCAGTGTGTTTGGGATAGCTAGGTCATATTTTAATGCTGCTGAATTAGCAAGTTCTTATTAGATTTTGCAGATCTGAGTTGTTTGGATGGATACTGCACTCATTTACTTTGTTATCGGGTCTTCTTAGACCTTTTGATGGCTTTACGGTAGCTTCTCTTGAAGTGGATCTTTACATTCTTCTTCCTATACCCAGTCAGGACTCCACACAGTGCAGTTCTTATCAGCAAATACAGAGGTGATCAGTAAGCTACAGGATGGAAGGGTTACTAGTCTCACTGGAGAACTAGTGCATGAGGACCAGGAAAGGTTTATTTGATGAAAGGTTACTAAAATTAATTTGTGCATCTCCTTCTGCGCTGGACAAAGACTGACTAATCCGAAGGATCACACTATTGCCAGTCTTGTCATTTAGGAGACGTTTGGAGGCATAATTTGCCTTAAATTCTACTGGATTTGTATTTCTGGGAGTGGTACTATATTGAGAAATATAGCTGGGCACCTGCTGTCTTTATATATATATATATATATATATATATATATATATATATATATATATATATATATATATATATATATATATATATATATATATATATATATATATATATATATATATATATATATATATATATATATAGTTGATGGAATCATTGGCACACGTCATATAACGCGTTTCATATGACTTTTGGGTAGGCCTCACATGGTTCCCATATGCTCACATAATATACTGCTACATGATAGACTTTCACTGGCATATCAGTCTCAGACACTGGAAGATTTTGGCATTAGAAATGTATCTGGACTAGCTACTAATAACAGAAAATCAATATTGTTTAATATTCTAGCTTGACACAAAGCCTTTTAGATGCCATTAAAAGGCTAAATTAATGTGCAACTAAATCTATGGGTATCTTGAAATTAGCATGGACCCAAAAGTGGAATATGCTCAGAAAATACTAACTAGGTTAGAAACTAGAGAAATCTGTGTTCTTTTAATTAAAGCTGACCATTACTGTTATGGCCAGGCATGAATTGGCAAGAAAAGATTATGCCCTACAGGTTGCTGTTCATATTCCAAGTCATGCTGTTTATAACAATATGTTTTTTAGGATTTGGATAAACAGTTCAGCTCCTCTGGAATCACAAATCCCCTAAAATAGCTTAGGCAAACCAGACACAATTTTTTTAAAGATGGGGTCGAAGAGTGTAGAATTGATAGCTGTTTTATGTTGCAGTCCGCCTTGAACATGTAGTTCCTTTGTTCAACAGAAATCAACCAACCCACGTTATGAGCGTGATCCAACACTGAAACTTCTGCTCTTCTATCACTTTTGACAACAGCATGAACTAAGTAGCTCAAATGGGAATCCTTCAGACATAGGAGAAAAACTTAAGGCACAAAGCAGAGATTTCACTGCAGGAAACAGGCTACTTCAGGAAGTAGAATGAGTTTATTGGATGTGTAACTCACTTCAAAAGCTTTACAAGGTGGGAATGTTTCTGAGATATGTAGGCTTCTGTAATAAGTAGGCAATGAGCAGGAAGCATCTTAACTATATGTTGGAATAGAGATAACACTTAAAAAAAACAAAAACGTTTTTATTAATTTTTACTGTAAAAAATACAAGCATATATATTGGGCACAGCACTGCCCTGTAACATCAGAATGCCATCATATAAAATTAAACTGCGCTATACTTGTCTCTTAGTAACAACATGTACCCTTAACGGAGCCTCTAATATGTTTCTATTAGCATGACCAAAGTCCATGTGAAATAAAATAAACCCAATACATATCTGAAACAAAATAATAATCACCAATCGTACTAAAGATTGACATTTCATAAGTGAATCAAGTACACAAAAGGTGAGGGCATGGCCAAGATGGCGACAGGAGCAGACGCAGCCTGAGGAGCTCTGCTGCCCGCCCGTTCAATAATCCTTGATTCCCCTCATTGCCCGGCCGCTACACGCCGAGTGAGTAACCCGGCCCAGAGAAAACAAAGGGAAGAACCGAGCCGGGGAGAAAAAAGCAGCAAACAGCACTGACGAGCGGAGCCTGGCGGGATCTGCGGAGCCTGCGCGGCAGAGCTGGTTGCGGCAGGGGCAAACGACGTGGACGGACGTACTGACTCCTGGGAGCTGCGGGTGGCAGACAGATCACTGCTGGAGCTGAAGCCGTGGGGCGGCCTCCCCTGCCTTGCCGCGACCGTGCGTGCAGAGTGGCGCTGAGGCCCTGGTTGTCAGTGTCAGAGAGGCCCGGATCGAGGGTGCGGCGCTGGGGCCTAGGTGAAGGAGTTGCCTCCGACGCTGCCTACGACTGCGGGCAGAGCAGGCAGTGTCTCTGCACTGGCCAAAAAGACTTGCGGCTTGGGCGTACAAGGTGAGCACACAGGGGCAAGGATAGCACCGGACGGCGAGCCTGATTGTCAGCTATGCGCTTTGCCGGCGGCTGCGGCGCCGTACTGGTGCGCGACTGGTGGGGCTCTGGACTCCCCTTGCCGACCCCTGCCCCTGATCTCCCCTGCCAGACTGAACTGGATACCTGGAGGCACACAGGGGATGACTGAGCGACCCCGTTGAGACTGGGCCGCGCTGCCTTGGATCTGTGCCGGCTGGAGGAGCAAGTGGACTGATGGCTGCATAAACAGCGCTGCCCTCCCATATCCTCAAGAGACACATGTGGGTTACGTCGGTGATACAGCCCACCCGGTGGGTGGTCGAGTGAGGAGGTGGCCTGGGCGCCACATGGCGAGTTGCTGACAAACCGTCACGAAGCAAAGAGGATCGACAGCACGCAACTATTATTGGCAAGGTGCTAGGCGGTCCTACATGCTTCCTGACTTCAGCAGACCGCCCCCCCAGATCATACAGGTATCTTACACACTATATAAAAGCTGCGACATCCGCTAGGTCTCCCGGGCGGCTTTGACTCCAGCGACCCACTGAGCCCATCACTGTGGGTGAATGCCGGAAGTGCTTCTTCGGACAGAGGGCCTCACACTACTAACATAAGCAGACCATTGCAAGGTGAGACGCACCACGGCGCACGTGGCAATCACCAGGGCCCACCTAGCCATCCAAGACACAACTATGGGCAAAGACAGGCCGCAGAGGGGAGTGCAACAAACGAAAATGGACCAATTCACAGTATAGGGGAGCACTTCGAAACCACCCACGAGCTGCTCCTGGAGGGTGAGAGGGCACAGCAGGGACCCACTGGAGCCAAATCGTAGCGGCCACAGAGACATCTAGCACGGCAGTTCAGGCAAAATCAATGTCCTTAGACATTAGATTACTAAGAGTTGACCTCCGTACTGTAGCGGAGCAGTCCATTATCACGGAGCAGAACGTCACTACTCTTCAAAGCGAGGTCTCCACACAAAAAACGGCCCTCACAGACTTAGCCGCAAAATCAATGGCCCCTGAACGCAGGGCCGAAGATGCTGAGGTGTGCTCCCATAGGAGCAACCTCAGATTTGTTGGATTTCCGGAGGGGGCGGAAGGGAGAGCCCCGGAACTCTTCCTTGAACAATGGATAAAAGGCGCCTTCCCTAATGCAGAACTCTCCGCGATATTCGTAATCGAGAGGGCACACCGAGCACTAGTGCCGAAACCTCCTGTGGGTGCCTCCCCCAGAACCCTCATTGCTAAAGTCCTCAACTATAGGGATCGGGATTGCATATTAAGAGCGGCCCGTCAGGAAGGAGACCTCGCGTATGTGATCATGCATTTTTTTCGGTCTACTCTCACCTGGTTCAACAACAAACAGCATCCTTCGGAGGGGTGAAACAGAAACTCAGAGCCCTGAACCTCCAATATATGCTTCTTTACCCCACCAAACTGAAGGTCATGCATGGCAACCGTGCACATTTCTTCACAACACCAAAAGCTGTGTGGGACTGGCTGGAGGTGAGGGGGATGGCAGGACTATACAGCGTGGAAGTGACAAAGTGAAGATGCCTGGTGCAGATAGACTGAAAACATCCAGCGGCCGCAGGAGAAGATCCCGACGAGCTTTGCGCTCGACCCAGCGAGTGGTGGTACGTCAAGATGGATCCCTGGATCTAGAGAGGTAAGACTCCGGCAACGAGGACAGGCGGGTACTCATAGTGGACCCCTTGCTGCAAAAGGCCAAGCGTGGCTGCAAGAGCTCTGGTGGAGGAGGTCACTGCCTCGAGCCTAGACGCCAGCACGGGTGAATTGGTTGAAGATACACCCCAACTGGGAGTGCCCTGAAGTGCGACCACCATAGACAATACATATGGGCAGACCAGTTCCGGCTGGGAAAGATGTGTGCCTGGAGTAAGCGTCTAGCGAATGAATCAAATGCAGATATTATCTTGGTAGCTGTCCACGGACCCGGCCGGGCCGAGGGGCGGTGGAAATGGATGTTACTATGAGACGGGGGGACGCCCCCCCGTTTCCTACCCCCCCTTTTCACCTAATTCCCTACCCACAACACCACCCTACCCTATATCCTGCCTATCCCTCTTCTCGCTTCTTCCCCCTGGTTGACTGTAGGATTGAATGAGTCTGATAGGCGAGTGTTGAGTGGTAAGTCAGGAGTGACTGCAGACCAGGAGTTGGGTGGAGATAGCGGATAGGACCACCATTGAGTGCCCTGACGCATACCAACCCAGTCTGGTATGGTGTATATAATAGTGTGAGTGAGTCATTGGAGGAATGAGCGCATGGTCTCGCCCTATACATGTTTGGAGGTTGATTGGGTCTATTATGAGTGTTGTTATAGGCACGTTTTTTTGGTTATTCGCCATCGCAGTTCAAGTTAAGATGATGGTTCAGAGGACAAGTTGGGGACTGGGGATCTGGGAGGGTACTCCGGGGGTCGGGGACAGATAGGAATGCACGTATTGTTTGAGGAGTGTGTACCCGGGGGTGGGTTGAGGCAAATGTTAGTTTCATGTATATTGACGGCAGCGACAGTAGTGGAACGAAGGGTAGGCAGGACAGAGTCGATCATGGATGAAGTAAGATGGGACGATTTAAAATCATAACATGGAATGTAAGGGGGCTCAATTCTTTTGTAAAAAGGTACAGAGTCCAGACTTACCTGCGCAGACAGGGCGCCCAGGTGGTGATGCTCCAAGAAACTCACCTACTGGACACTGAGGTTCAAAAGCTACATAAGAAATGGAGGGGACAACTATTTTTCTCAACTTACTCTACATTTGCAAGGGGGGTGGCAGTGTGGGTAGCGTAGGCCGAGACTCCCTCTATGGCGCCTGCACCCGGAGACCCTCCAAGTTACACTGTTCCGAGAGGAGCTTAGGGTAACCCTTATGGGATTCTTCAACACAAATTGGTCTTCCGCCACCAGCAGGGGAGTAGAATGGGACACTCTCAAAGTAGTGACCCGGGGAGAATGCCTATCCAAAGTTGGGGGAATGAGGAAGCGGCTGGAGAGGGAACTAGTTGACGCGGAGGCTAAGCTTACTAGATTACAACACAGGGGGCAAGAACCGGAGCCACAGGATGCATCCCTCTTACAGGCACAGCGCCAAGTTAGCGAGCTCTGGGACAGGTTGGACTGTCTTACCAGACGGGAATATTGCCAATTGCTGCACAAAGCAGGCAACATATCTGGAAGGCTATTGGAGTGGCTGTTCAAACGTGAGTACCCCCGCTCCTAGTAATGGCCGTCACGCGCCTGGATGGAACCGCTATCACCACACAGATGGGGATTAACTCACTAATGAATGACCACTTGGCTGTAATATATCGAAAAGACCCTGGGGCGCACATACAGTGAATCTGGGGTTCTTGAATGACATACCTGTCTCCCGGCTTACCAGGGAGCATGTGACTACTTTAGATGCAGAGATCCAACTCGAACTCCGTGAGGCGGTGCAAAGTATGGCCAGATGCCAGGCCCCGGACCCAGACGGCCTCCCAGTGGCATTGTTTCAGACATATGCAGACCTGATACTCCCCAGACTGCTAGAAACATTCAAGGAGGCTAAGAATATAGGAGCCCTACCACAATCTATGAGAGAGGCGCGGATTGTCTTGCTTCCGAAGCAGGGCAGAGACGTGCGGGACCCAGGTTCCTACAGACCCTGTCAATGCTAGGCATTGACGCTAAAATACTAGCTAAGATACTGGTGACTCGCCTAAGCAGAGTAGTGACTCAGCTGGTACATGAGGACCAATGTTCGTTTATGCCACGGAGAGGAACTCGCATGAACATCCGTCGTCTCTCATATGTGCTGCATTTGGTGGCAGACCAGGACATCCGGGCGGCAGTAGTAGCCCTAGACATCGAGGAAGTATCTGACACCTTACGATGGAGGTACCTTTTGGGAGGTCCTCTGAAGAATGGGACTGGGCGAGGGCTTCATAGCCTGGATGCAGCTCCTATACCACCAGCCCGGAGCTCATGTGCGCACTGGTGGCCAAATATCGGAGAGCCTAACCATTGAGAGAGCAAAGGACACAATGTTGATGGACGGAATGCAGAACAAATCAAAACATTCACCCCCAGTCAAGAGATCTGGGTTAAATACATCATTCTTTTGCTCGCCATGCCACCCCAGTTTAGACCTGGCCATATGCAAATAAGTCTTGACCCTGTGCCTCATGGGAACAGTCCAGCCCGAACTGCCAAGCCAGGTCCTCCCTGGACCAGAAACAAGCATCCTAGGACCGGTTTCGGGGTTTCACCCCTCATCAGCCAGAATAGCTTGAATCCAGTGGCACAGTGAGCCCGGGACCCACGTCTGGGCATACCCGTCGCACTTAGGGCGAGGAAGCAAAAGACACACAATTGATGGACGGAAGGCAGAACAAATCAAAACATTCACCCCGTGTCAAGAGATCTGGGTTAAATCCATCATTCTTTTGCTCACCATGCCACCCCAGTTTAGACCTGGCCATATGCAAATCAGTCTTTACCCTGTGCCTCATGGGAACAGTCCAGCCCGAACTGCCAAGCCAGGTCCTCCCTGGACCAGAATCAAGCATCCTAGGACCGGTTTCGGGGTTTCTCCCCTCATCAGCCAGGATAGCTTGAGCCCAGTGGCACAGTGAGCCCGGGACCCGGGACCCACGTCTGGGCATACCCGGCGCACTTAGGGCGAGGAAGCAAAAGACACACAATTGATGGACGGAAGGCAGAACAAATCAAAACATTTACCCCCAGTCAAGAGATCTGGGTTAAATCCATCATTCTTTTGCTCACCATGCCACCCTAGTTTAGACCTGGCCATATGCAAATCAGCCCGAACTGCCAAGCCAGGCTTGAAGAATCAATCCGGTTCTAGAATAGACTCCCTCTCTCGGACGAGTGGCCCTGGCGAGGATGGTCATGCTTCCCCGGTGCCTATATGCACTCCAAAATGCTTTCTGCGACATCCCAAATTCCACTTTTGATGTGCTTAACACCTTGCTGGTCTCGTTGGTATGGGCTGGAGGGCGAAGCAGAGTAAAGCTAGGCATACTCATGCTGGATCTGGACTCCGGGGGACTGGGACTCCCGGATTTCAGACTTTATTACTTTGCGGGATTGTTGCACACAGTGGTGTGCAGACGGTAACAACATGGAAAAGGCATTATTGGCTGACTGGGGCAACGGACAGGAACTGCCGAGATGCCTGATGATGGGCTCACAGGTCCCCAGGGAATGCCCACACATAGTCCGGCAAGTGTCGAAGGCCTGGGAACAAGCCGTTGTCCTAATTATCCTAAGGGCACCATATACTAACTCACTCCCACTACAATGGCTACAGGGGTTTCGCCAGATCCAGTCAGTTATGGATATTACCAAATGGTATGAAGGTGGATGCATGACAGCTGGGGACTTATATACGAACAGGACATTCTTGTCCTTTGAGGAGGCATGGGAGTGGTTCCAAGTTCCGGAGGGTCACATCCTGCAATATGCAAAAATCTCATATGGACCACATTTCCGAATGAGCCGGCAGAGTCCCACACGTTAGCGTTACTACTCAACCCTGGATCCACCAGAGGGCTAATTTAGTGCATCTATAAAGCACTGAAAGAAAACCGCATAGTTGAGACCTCCACGACAAAAGATAGATGAACAGTGGATTTACCTGTCCCAATCACAGAGGGCGAGTGGGAAAGAGCATTTGCCCAGGTACGAGAGGTAGCAAGTAACCCTATGTTCAAACTCACACAGTTCTACTACCTACACCGCACCTTCCTGACACCACAGAGACTGGCACGCTTTAACCCGTGGTGCTCATCGCACTGCCCCCGATGCGGCACAGACCCTGGAACCTTTATACATATGACATGGTCCAGCGCCCGCCTGCAACAATACTGGCATCAAGTTCTACGGGTGCTCTGTTCAACCACAGCAGTCCGAATAGAAGCATCAATCAAGCACTGCCTGCTAGGGGTCCTATCGACACCGTGAAAGGGTACTCGGATAAGACACAAATTCGCTCTTCTGGGCCTAGTCCTGGCTAAGCGCCGCATAACCATACATTAGACACCCACTATCCCCCCCAAGAGTGGAAAGATGGAGGGCGGACATGCAAGAATGGGGGGTGGCCGAGGAGGGCTGCCTACCCGCGGTACGCACGGATGAGAATGCAGAACATGATTTAGAAGACTGGGGGCTTTAGCTGGAAGGATTGCAGCCACCTGGAGACCAAGATGAGGGAGGGGAGGAAGCAATACAGAGGTCACACCGCACATCCCACCCGCCGCACACTGCAACTGACAATACTCCTGGCTCCCTTACACAGCACTGACGCATACTGGATAGTAGTAAAGATTGTCCCTTTGTCGTTTGTTAGGTGAATGTTGAAGACTGCCACTACACCACCTGCTCTCAGGGATTTGTACAAGTTGGTTGTGAGATGGGGTTCGGTCACTAGTCGCTGCCAAGATGTACCTGTTTTTTCTGTTCCGTTGATCAAATTTGCTGCACGTATTACACCTGGGGTGTGAATGATGTAAAACACCACATTGGGAATATACGCCAAAAAAGTGAAGAGCGCGTTCGCTCAGATAGACTGTTATGATGTAACTTGTAACATTCTTCTGAGGATTATGTCTAATGATGGTTGTGAGGTGTTGCAATAAAAATAAGTTTAAAAAAAAAAAGTACACAAAAGGTGATGGGAGGAATGCTTGAATAAGTCTAACCACTGGCAATCACTCAGGGTAGCATTTCAACCCATTGCTCTTTTCTCCACCATGCCTCCTCAGTTTGGACCCAGTCAAATGCAAATCAGTCTTGATTCTGCTCCAATAGGAACAGTCTAGCTTGAACTGCTAGGCATGGCCTCCCTTGACCTGGAACACAAGCAACTCAAGACCAATTACGTCTTGATCAGAGCTCGTCAGTCGAGTGTAGCTTGGTTTCATTGGCACAGTGAGCACGGGACCCATGACTGGGCATTCCCTTGCCACACAGGGTGGTACGTCAAACACACAAAAGGTGATGGGAGAAAATATTGCAATAAGTCTAACCACTCACAAAAGCTCGGGGTAGCTTTCCAACCAATTGTTCTTTTGCCCACCATGCCACCTAAGTTTGAGCCCAGTCATATGCAAATGAAGTCTTGATCCTGCTCCAATAGCAACAGTTGAGCTCAACTGCCAGGCCATGTCCTCCCTGAACCGGAAATAAAGTAACCCAAGACCGGCAATGGCCTGATTGGGGCTCGTCAGTCGGGTGTAGCTACTCCGAGCAATTGCCAGTTCCTCCCATCACCTTTTGTGTGTTTGATTCAAAATAAGTAAACAACCAATTTTCTCTAAACAACATATGTTGGGGGGGCGTGGCCAAGATGGCGGACTGAGAGGTCGCTTGTCCCGGAGGCTCCCTGCTCCCGGCCTACTCGCCCGGCTATAAACTAGCAATTGGCCCGAGTGAAGCGCGGCTCACAGTGAGAAAGAGCGGGGGAATGCGGCGGCAGTCTCCGCAAAGCAACAGGAGGCGATTCGAGCCTACCCGAGGGCAAAAACGACGGAGGTGAGCGGGCGGACTCGACGCGAGAAAATGGCGCCCGGACCGGAGGATCGGTAGTGCGGGGACGCCGGCAGCGGCAGGAGAGACCCAGAGCAGCGGAGCCACAGAGACGTCCCATCGGGATCAACAGCAAACCCTGGGTGCCCGGAGGTGCGGTGGCGCAGGGAGCGGAGCGCCGGCGGACTGAGAGCCCGGCAGCGGCCCACCACGACCGTGAAAGGGATCGGACTCCCAAGCTGAGCGGGGCCTGTCATCGGCCTGTCACCGCTGCAACGGGACGGGGCAGCGCCGCTACGAGAGGGGCCCACGCTGACGAGACGACGGAAGAGGTGAGGAGGGAATGAGGTGATCCGCGCCCCGGGGCTCCAACAGGCTCGGAACACCCGAGGGGCCTGGAGTGCGGGGGAGGAGACGACTACGAGAGCGCACAGGCCCGTCGAGCACCAGGTCGGGCGCTGTGGGCCCGAGCAAGGGGACCTGCGGAGAGGGGGATCGTGACTCCCGCACCTGTTGTCGCCGGAAGAGAGCAAGTCCACAAAAGGGACCTCAAAAGGACCAGGCATAGTAGGGGCCCGCACCAGTGAGCTAGGGAGAGAGAATCCAGGGACCCCCGGACGGCACACAGAGCGCCGAGGCCTGAGAACTGAGAGGCCACAACGCACACAGGGAGCGGTGGCAGGGACAAGACAAGCCTAGAGCACCTTACTACGGAGGGGCCACTACGCGAAGAAGGCGAGCGGTGAGGGGGGGGTGTAGAGATCAGAAACGAGCCCCCGACACCGGGTTAAAAGAGACAACCAATTCCTCCGTGAGCAGGCCCCACAATTACGCAGAGTGGCTGTGGGGGGAAATACCGATAACAGGTCAGGACGGTGGCCGCCGGGGGCACAACATAGACGGAGTGTGACAGACGGCCTTAGAGCAGATTTGGAACGCGACTGACTCCTGTGGGGAGAAAGGAGAGGCCTCGTGTGCACTCCCGTCATTAGGATAGTCGAGAGAGTCTGAGTCTGTGTCCGACTATAGAGCGACGTGGGGGAAGGTGGAGAGGCGGAGGGGAGAACAGAGGAGCCAACACTCGGCTAGATCAGTCGGCTGGCGGAGGAGAGGGGACTTAGCCGGCAACAGCCGCCGCGAGGACGGCTCGGGAGCGAGGGGTGCCTACTGGGGGAGGCGGCACGCCGTCGGTCGCCGGGGGGACCCCCCTGCCCGCCTCCCATACGGGGCTCGAGTGACAGAGGCGACTTGAGATCCCCACCTGTTGGCAGGCTCCAGCAATGTCCTCGGTGAGGAAGAGAGGGGAGAGATCTCTGAAGGAAATGCTAACCAGAGGACCCCTGCCTACGGACAAAGGTAACAGAACATCTCCTCCCCAGAAAACCCAACCAGACCCGGAAGACGGGAGGTCCCCATCACCCGCTCCTTCTTGGAGTCGCTTTCAACGTCCTTCGAGACGACTTCCAGACCCTTAAGAGTGAAGTGGCGGGGGAGGTCCGCGAGATTCGCCGAGATGTTGACGCAATAGGTGAAAGAGTAGCGGCAATAGAGGGAAAAGACATCACCAAAGGGGAAGAAGTCGAGCAACTCCAACAAGAGGTGATCCGCCTGCGAGATCAACAACTGGATCTCCAGGCACACGCCGAAGATCTCGAAAACCGCTCACGAAGAAACAACATTCGCGTCAGGGGAGTCCCTTTGAAAACGGAAGGATCAGATGTGAACCAGTACCTCCAAGGCTTGTTTAGAGACATACTAGGGGAGCCTCAAGGCTTTCCTATCCGCATAGACAGAGCACACCGAGTTGGTCTGGCGAGACGGGCCCCTGCTCCTCCGCCAGACATCCTTGCCTTCCTACCGGATTTTCCTCTTAAAGAAAGAATACTGCGGGAGGCACGGTCGAAACAACCTCTACAATATCAGGGACTTTCCATTGCCCTATACCAGGACCTCGCCGCTAGTACGCTACAAAAAAGGAGAGACTTTAGGGAAGTGACTACCCACCTAAGAACACAAGGAGTGGCGTACTCATGGGGACACCCTTTCCGCCTTATCTTTAAAATGAACGGCAAACTGCACCAACTCCGATCCTTCCAGGAAGCATGTAAGATCCTGGGCTTGGAACAAAGAACCACGGAAGAGTCACCCAGTCGCACACAGAATGTGCCGAGGAATGAGTGGCGGACAGTGGGGGCAAACGCTCCCCAATACAGAACTACGTCCAAGCTCAGACACAATGGCGCAAGAGAGACTGCTGGCGCTAGAAACGGTACAGAAAGAAACCGCGCCGACTGACCCCACCATGACTGTACCAGAGGGAATTTTTTCTTAGCATTGGTATTGCAATAGCCGGGGGGCTCGGGGCGGGGGCCCGGGACACTTGGTCCACACACTTACCCCGATTCTTTACTTACCACATGCCCAGGGTTTCGTACGAAGGGCAATGGACAATGAGGGGACTCTGGGGTTTACAAGTTGGGGTTAGGGAGGGTAGAAGAGGTCAGGGTGGGGAGGGGGCGACAGTTTTTATTCGTTACCGGGTTGGGGGACGAGGAGTTGGGAAAGGGGCGGGGGGGAACCGGTGTGCTGCCTACGGGGGGGATACATATGAGATACATATCCGTCTGTGCAGGGTATCGCGAACACAGGAGGGGGCTTGGAGGACATAAGAGGTGGTCTCCACCAGTCATAGCTGTTGACCACATGACTACCCTATGTCAAGGTCCGCTTTGCAGATACTAACTCTTAATGTGCGGGGACTGAACAATCCCATTAAAAGAAGAGCGGTACTATCCTATCTAGAGAACTCGGAGCGTCGGTGTGCCTCTTGCAGGAGACACATCTTCTCTCCAAGGATTGGCACCGCATGAAAACCCGAGCCTTTCCCCACCAATTCTACTCATCTACTTCAGATAAGAAAGCGGGGTGGCCATTCTGATATCTAAATCATTCCCGGGAACGATGGGGGTCAAAGTGGCGGAGGTGAAAGGCCGGTTACTAGCCTACACACTTTGGGTGGGGGTGCCCCTCTGGTGGTGGGCTCGGTCTATGCCCCGAACTCGGGACAAGAACAATTTTTGAAACTGGCACTATCCGAGGTCTTATGTTCGCAGGAACGGAAAGTGGTCATAGGAGGGGACCTGAATCTGGTCATGGACGCTGAGAAAGATAGATCGGGGCAACGATATGGCCAAACAGGGGCAATTTCTAAGGCAGGAAAGGACTGGCTAAAGGATAGGGGTCTCCTGGACTTCTGGAGGGTGTCTCACCCCCATCTCACACAATTTTCCTATTACTCCCATGCACACCATACATACGCTAGGCTAGACCACTTCATAGGGACCACAGAAGTACATACAATGGTGGACACAGTAAATATCACACCAGCAGCACTCTCGGACCATGACGCAGTGGTAATGATTCTCTCTATCCCCTCAGTTAAGCGACCTCCAGGGAGGTGGAGACTCCGAGAAAATTTGCTTTCCAGAGCAGGGGTGTCCCAACAACTACAACAATGCATCTCTAATTACCTCGCGATAAATGACTCCCAGACACGCCTCTTTCAGCACTCTGGGGGCATTGAAGGCCGTGGTGAGAGGCGAACTAATCGCTATCTCTGCCGCCGAAACCAAAGAACGCAGAGAAAACGGGAACTCCTTACGGAGAAAGTGTTAGAACTGGAACGCATACACCAGCGGCTAGGCGCGCCGCGGATATGGCGTCAACTAAAAGCAGCACGAGCACAGCTAGGATCATTAGACCTTGACAGAGCCGAATACGCGGCCCTTCGACTGAAGCACTTATACTATGTGGGGGCGACAAAACGGGACGACTCTTAGCTAGTAAGCTCAGGGCCCGAGTCCAACGGGCCAAAATACAAACGCTCCGGAATGATGATGGGGAACCAGTTGAGGGAGATGACAAGATTGCTGCGGTCCTTCGGGACTTTTATTCCACGCTCTACGGGGAAACCTCACAGCCAGGTGGTGATGGGACCACATACCTCCAGGGGGCAGCCACGCCGGGCGCTGGACGCCGCGGGAGCTAAAGCACTAGACGCGCCCATTACGATAGAGGAGGTGATTGGAGCCATTTCCCGTCTTAAACCCTTGAAGTCGCCGGGCCCGGACGGGTTCTCGGCGGGATTTTATAAGGCCCTCTGCCCACTTCTAGCTCCGATTCTCACGCGGCTTTTAATTCCTTCCAGGGACCTGGGACTATACCTAGGGACATGCTGACGGCAAACATCGTAGTCATCCCTAAACCGGGAAAGACGCAACCCAATGTAGTTCTTACCGCCCAATTTCCCTCCTCAATCTCGATCTGAAGTTGTTCACGGGGATCCTAGCAGCTCGATTAGGCCCGCGACTGCCCGGAATCATTGAACCGGACCAGTCGGGTTTCATCTCCAATCGTCAAAGCAGTGACAACACTAAACGAATACTGCATTTGATAGATAAGGCCCATCGCACTACCATGAACGCCCTATTGCTATCGGTCGACGCAGAAAAAGCGTTCGACAGAGTCAGTTGGGACTTCCTAGACAAAACCTTAGTTCATTTCGGCGTGGGGGATCGCTTCCGAACATGGGTAGCGAGTTGCTACTACAAGCCCGCGGCAGTAATTAGGGTAAATGGCGTGACCTCCCGACCCTTCGAGATACAGAGAGGTACGAGACGGGATGCCCTCTGTCACCCCTTCTTTCGCCCTATACGTAGAACCGCTAGCGCAACGAATCCGAGACAACCCTGATATTTTAGGTATCCCTTTCGGGGGAACAGCATACCGTGAGCCTATATGCCGATGATATCCTGGCAACTTTGGAGTCCCCTGAACGCTCAGTCCCAGCCTTCTTGCAAGAACTGACCGCCTTCGGTCAAGTGTCCGGCTTCAAGATGAACGTACAGAAATCCATGGTTTTACATCTAGGGAGTGGGGCAGAACAGCGGGAGGAAGAGCGCCCACAATATGGTGAGTTGCAGTCTCGTGACTCAATTACCTACCTGGGGATAGAACTCGCTCCCTCTGTGGCGCGCACGGTCACACAGAACTATACTAAACTCCTCGCCCAAATTCAGAAAGATCTTAGACAATGGCAAAAACATTCTTTATCATTACTAGGCCGCATAGCCGCTATCAAAATGAATATGTTGCCCAAAGCTCTCTACATCTTTCAGACCATACAGGCCTGGCCCCCACCGGGGACCCTACACAAACTCCAGAGCGCGGTGCAACAATTCATTTGGGCTGGGGCCCGCCCGCGCATGCGTAGGGATCTTTCACACCGACCCCCAGACGAGGGAGGATTGGGTATCCCAAATTTCTTAGAATATTTCAGAGCGGTGCAACTTCGACACTTAGTGGAGTGGAGCAGACCCGAGTCCGAAAAAGATGGCTGTTCCAGGACCGAGCACTGGCGAAGCTCTCCTTGTGGAAGGTGCCTTTCCTCAAACGGTCAGATAGACCACCAAATCTCAGGGGCTCCCCAGTCACCAATACGCTGCTAAGAGTCTGGGACTCGGTGGCGGTCAAACGCGGATTCACATCCTTTCCCTCACCAATGACTCCCATATTCGATAACCCGGAGTTTTTACCAGGGCTTGAAGAACGAGTGTTTCCGCAATGGCGAACCACGGAATGCAGGTCGGCGGGACACCTCTTCGATCTGGAGGGGTTTCTGCCGTTGGCGGAATTACAACAACTCTATACAATTTCCGCCCGCAACGCTACCAATACTTTCAGATCCGCCACTGGCTCCTCCATCCCGAGGTGAGACCGCTAGTCCACAGGAAGCTCACCACGTATGAGAGATGGTTATTAACCAAAGAGTCGGATAAAAAGATGATCTCTGACTTATATAACATGTTGCGTCCACCAGTTCCCTCCTTACCCTCTGCGGGACAGAGGCGATGGATGCGGGAACTCGGCAGGGACTTAACGGCGAAGGAGTGGCAAGCGATATATTTTCGGGCTAACCACACAGCCCGCAATACAGCTAGCAGAGAAGCGGCGGTCAAAGTGGTTACCTACTGGTACCTAACACCGGCCAGACTACACAAAGGGAACCCTGATCGAAGCTCGACTTGTTGGAGGGGCTGTGACGAAGAGGGCACACTGACGCACCTACTATGGGACTGTAAAGAAGTGACTGACTACTGGGGTGCCATCTTAGATGACATAGATAAGCAATTCGAGACTGAAATTCCCTGATTCCCCGCATACACGTTACTGGGGTTGCCCAATCCACTCACTTACCCCCTGAAGTCGATTAGGGGCAAACAGATGGGTCTGGCGATGGGGGCAGCTACTCAACACATTCTCTCATTATGGGGGACACAGACCCGACCAACACACACAGGTTGGCTACATAAACTTTGGTACCTTATAGGTATGGAGCGGATCCAAGCCACCCTGACGAACTCTACAGATACTTTCCGCACCATCTGGCGTCCACTGCTGTCCCTGTTAGAACTTGAAATGACTGAATTAACATGCCCTAAATACCTCCGTATCCTAAGGCTCACCGAAAGGGGACATACCGACGAGCCATCTTAACCTGCTCACTAATACAAGACTCCCACATTAGGTTCCTCAGAATCACTTATTCAGCACACCGGTTCGGGGAGGGGAAGGGGGCTAGGGAAGGGGAGGGGGTCAGGGAGTTTCTTTCGTTTGTTGTTGATTCACACATTAGCATCATATATTGCGGACTGCAGACACCCCAGGCAACACCCCCATGAGTCTACCTCCATGCTCGGCCAGAACCGGCTTCAAGATGATGCATTTATATGTCTACGGATGTGACGAAAATGGGAGGGAGGACGATCATATATGTATCTTATGGGTTTGTCTGTTGTAACCAAAGCTACATCATTATTTTGATATGTTTGAAAACAATAAAAAACAGAGTTAAACCATAAACAACATATGTTTGAGTATGATCCCTTCCGACCTAAGTGTCATAACATGTTTACCATTCCCCTTGCATGCAGCATTATGTCTTATGGTGACTCAAAATCCCTACCTCTGCAACGCTCTTGTTGCCTTCCACCCTTCATTTATTTCCAATCAGATGGAAGTATCTACATTGCCCACCCGTGACCCTTCGGAGAGACTGGGTACATAAAGACAAGATTCACAGAAGACGTTACGTATCCATCCTGGACCCAACCTATCCTTCCCTGCTGTTTGATATAGGTACAAAACGGAGAGCAATGTTTTTCAAAGTTTGGCACCCTGCCTCGGACAAGCGTTGTGTGTTTTACCAATGCATACATCGACCATAGCTTAGACCACCATATTTATATAGAAGTCGAGGTCAGAGATCTCCAGAGCTGGGTTATCGTCAGTCTGCCAACTAAAAGCAAGTGTGAGATAAGCCACCATGTGCAGTCAATGGGTATTGAGAGACTTCCCTAGTATCATCTAAAATCAGGGTCATAGGGTCCAACACCACTACATCCTTCATTTTTATGACTATATTCTTCCAAAATGTCTTTATCACTTCACAGTTTCACAAAAGGTGGGACATATTGCCCCTTTCTCAAGCGCATCACCGGCATTCCAGCGGCCTTACAAACATAGCATGGAGGAGAACGGGGGTCAGATACCATCATAATATTAATTTATAGGTATTTTCTTTGTAGAAAGAAAATATGCAAACGGTGGATGATTTAGCACACTTCCATATTTGAATCCAAGAAGTATTGTCTGATGTTGTTCCTAATTCTGACTTAGGTTTAATTGCACAGGGAGGTTTAAAGTCCACTGGAGGGCTATCTAATAGTTGATATAGATAGGTCGTGCCTTTTCTTTTCTCATGTTCTTTCATAAGGGTTTCTATGGATAAAAGATCTCTCGTAGCAAGTGCCCTTTGAGATTCTGAAGTAGGCCAGTGAACAAGTTGCATCAGGTAAAAGGCATGGCCCCTTCTAGATTCAAATGTTGAGTAATCCCTCTTGAAATCAGGAGTTTGCCTTTTAGTATGAAGTCTACAAGGTAAATTGTGTCATGATTGAATCATCTGCAAAACTCTCTATCCATTAGACCTGGGAGGAAATCTGGATTATTTAGTACGGGAGATATTGGAGAAGGGCATGACATCACCTGGGATCGTCTAACAATAGCAGACTAGTGAATCAGAATAATTTGAGAGGATTCCAAAAGATCATTTTGGTCCCTCATCCTTACTAAAAGCCAAGGGAGGTTATGTATGTGTTTAGCAGAATACTCTCTTGCAACCTGAAACCCTGTGGGGATGTTATTGTTGTTATTGTTATTTAATTTTATAAGGCGCACAGCTACCCAGAGGTTTCCCGGCGCCATCAGACACGGGCAGATTGAATGAAGACTATTGATTGAATAACCAGGTTTTCAGGCTTTTAATTATTTATTTTATGGGATTTATAGCGCGCACAGCTACTCAATAGAGTGTCCCGGCGCGAAGCCAAAGCATCAGAGGGAACCAAAGCAGAGTAAGAGAGGGACAGTTTAGTTGAACAGGAAGGTTTTTAGCTTTTTCCTAAACTGAGAGGGATTCTTCAGATTGCGTAGATCCAGGGGAAGGGAATTCCAGTAAGTTGCTGCAAGATAAGACAAGGAACTGCCGCCTTTACGTTTCAGACGAAACCTAGGGACAGACGCAAGGAGCATATTCGAGGAGCGCAGACACCTGCCAGGGGTGTAAAACTGAAAACGTTTCCTAAAATAGGCTTTTGCGGAAGTTCATATAGATGGCCTCATTCCGAAGAGACGTAGGGAGTGAATTCCACAGAGAAGGGCCTAGGCAAGAGAAGGATCGGCCGCCCATGCGTGACAGTCTGGTCCTAGGAACTGAAAATTTGGCCTGGGTGGACGATAGGGATGGACTAAGGTGTTTAGATACTGTGGCGCTGTATCAGATTTGATTTTATGCATATAACTCAGGGCTTTGAATTTTATGCGGTTCTCTACCCTGAGCCAGTGTAGGTCACGGAGCAAGCCTGAGATGGAGGCCCTTCTGGGGATCTGACAGAGTAGCCTGGCCGCCGCGTTCTGCACTACCTGTAGTTTACGAATCACCTCCTTATTGGCTCCTAAATACAGGATGTTGCCATAGTCCAGCCTAGAGGTAATAAGAGCCTGTACCACAGTTTTTTGCGTAGGACCAGGCAATATCCAGAGGATTTTTTTTAGCCACTTAAGGATGGTGAAACAGGTTGAGGCGACTTTGACTGCTTGCTGCTTCATTGACTGCTGGTCGTCAATGATAATGCCTAGATTGCGAACCTGTTGTGCAGGTTGTGGGAGAGCACCCATTTGCAGAGGCCAGTGCTGGGGGCCCCAAAGGTCTTTGTTTTTCCCAAAAATTAATACTTCAGTTTTTTCGCCGTTAAGTTTTAGCAAGTTGGCTTGCATCCAACCTGCTATAGTTTGTAGCCCTGCCTGGAGAGAAGATGGCTTGGATGCTTCTTTGGTGGAAAGGGAGAAGATTAGTTGGGTGTCATCGGCGTAAGAAAAAATAGACAACCCAGCGTCTTCCCGCAATCGTAGCCAGAGGCCTGACGTAAACATTGAACAATAGTGGGCTGAGAATAGAGCCCTGCGGTACTTCGTGAGGAGAGGCATGGGGCTTGGAGCTGGCTGACGGAGAAAAGACCTGAAAAGTGCGGTCGGTCAAGAAGTCGGTGAGCCATTTGAGTGCTGTCCCGACAACTCCCAGTGATTGTAAAGCTTTAAGTAGGGCGGTGTGAGACACAGTATCGAAAGCAGCACTCAAATCAAGCAGTACGAGTGCCACAGTTTCACCCATGTCCAGACGGCGGCGCAATGATTCCGTAACTCCTAACAGAGTGCTTTCCGTAGAGAAACCGGCTCTGAAGCCAGACTGTGATGTGTGTAAAACATTTTGGGAGTTAATGAAATGCGTCAATTGTTGGTTGACATGTTTTTCTAATATTTTAGAAAAAACTGGAAGTAAAGAGATCGGGCGGAAATTGGATGGTACCGCTGGATCCGCGTTGGCTTTTTTCAGGAGTGGGAGGACCATAGCGTGTTTCCATTCAGATGGAACAACTGCTTCCTGCAGGGATGCATTGAGCAGCTCCATGATTAGCTTTAATGATGATGGCTCAAGTTTCTGGAGTATGGCAATGGGAAGGGGATCTCTAGGAGAGCCGGATTTTAGGCAGGTTAAAATACGTTTAAAAGAGCTGGTATCCATAGGTAACCAATCTCCTAAAGTATTGGATGGTATGGGAGTCTGCTTATCCAGTGAAACGGGGCTGACTGATGTAGAGGGAAAGTTCACAGCTTGCTGCCCCATGTTGGTAGTCTCTGCGTTCAGTGCTGAGTGGATTTTCTCTACTTTGTCAATGAAGAAATTGGCTAAGCCCTCACATTGGCCTTTGGTGAGCACAGGAGGGATGGGTTGGCAAGCTGCGCCCGAAAGGTCTTTAACTAGTTTAAACAGGGTCTTGGAGTTGTTTTGTGCCGACGTAATGGTGTTACTCACATATTCAGCTCGGGCAGTGTTGCATAGGGAATGGTACTCCCTTTTTGCTAATTTGTAAGCAAGTTTAAGTTCGGGCGCATAATCCTTCCTCCAGCGCCTTTCTAGCGCTTTACATTTGGATTTCTCTGTTTTAGCCTTTCAGAAAACCATGGGGCAGGAGGTCTATGGTTGTTCACTTTTTTGATGGATAGTGGGAGACACGCATCAGTGGATGTTGCAATCCAAGAATGGATGGTGTCAAAGTCTGATATATATACTGATGAGATAGCAGGGATGTTATTAGATAGGTGTTGGTTAAAAGTATCTATGTCTAATTTCTTCCAGTTTCTAGACCTTGATTTGGTGGCTAAGGTGGACGTGTTGGCGCACTGCAGATCCTGCCTCACCCCAAACCCGACCAAAAAATGATCGGACCAGAGTACTGGGAGAGCTGCCTGGCATAAAATGTTAGATAAGTTAGAGAAAATAGGGTCCAGTAGATGACCCGCCACGTGGGTGGGACCTGAATTGTAAAGAATAATATTCATTGCTGCCAGATCGGCCGTCAGCGATGTGTTTGTTGTGCATGTTGGGTCATCAAAGTGGATGTTCATGTCTCCCAGAATAGTGAAGTTGGTAGCGTCCAACAGAAAGGGGGTGATTAGTTCAGGGAAGGCCGCAGCCCACGGCTCTGCTGGCCCCGGTGGGCGATAGATCAAAATCCCTGCAAATGTAAATTGAGGTGTGAGGGAGAGTTTGAATGAGCTGGCCTCGCAGCCCTTGAAAGGCAAGGCCTCCCATTTAAGTTGTTAAAAATTACCGCAATGCCACCTCCAGTTTTGGCACCCCGATCTTTCCTGATTATCGAGTAGTTGGGGGGCAGGGCGGAGGCGACATCGGGACCAGAGCTCTCGTATAGCCACGTTTCCGTAAGCAAAATAGTGTCAGGTTGTTTATTCCACAAGAGGTCAAAGATGTCATCCTTATGTTTAGAAAGCGACCCGCAATTGATGTTGAAGAAGGTGAATTCCTTGAGGGGAGCGACATTTCTCCTAGCAGGGAAGCGCTTCAGGGAGCCATTGTTAGTGGACCTAGTAGCATTAGTGGTGTAATCCCTACTGGCCTGTATAACAAAAACATATTTACAGCAGGAGCAATAAGAATCTGGGGTATCCAGATTAAGTAGATTACAATCATATTGTGAGCTAGGACGGAGCTCATATAATTGCTTTTGCGAGTAGCTCATAATGTCCCTCGTGCATGGGGCAAGGGTTTGTGGCCCCTGTCCCCGGCCGGACGCGGACGGGCGCAGACGGGCTTGCCTTTGGCGCGCCCGCTGCGCGAAGCTTGTGGCATGTATCTTAAGTAGGAGAGAGGCTCCGCCCCCTCCGGTCTCTTGCCCTGAAGTGGGTAGTCAAAGTTGCCGGATACTCCCTCCACACAATCGGGACAACCCGTGGTGGACCGGGGAGCAGTGCGGATCAAGTGAGGAAGCAGGTAAGTGAAAACAAAATGCGGCGCAATTTTAAAAGGAAGAAACTTGCGTGAAATTCGTTTACTTAAAAACAATTAACAGTGCATACATAAAAGTTGCAGAGTAGCGCTATGGATTGCCAGCAGTCTGCGCGCGTCCGCTGCGCGAAGCTTGTGGCATGTATCTTAAGTAGGAGAGAGGCTCCGCCTCCTCCGATGTGTGAGATCTAACAAAGGACGGAGTTGGGCTGCTCTAATGTACCGAGATATGTTTGGAAAACCCACACCCCTTTCATATTTACCTCTGAAAATGACTTTATTTGATACTCTAGAGGTCTTACTCTCAGAATAGAGATGAGAATTTGAAAAATTGGACATAGGTTCCCGGAGCAGGCAAAAAAACATGTTTTAAAATAATTCAAAACCCAGGGCAACATGAAAGGCATAGAACCAGATTGTATAAAATACTTCTGGCTCCAACTGCCAAGTGTCTAGTTAGAGCTTGTACAAGGCTGTGTCAGATATGACTCTCTTGGACACGGATTAGAAGAGAGCATGTGCTCACACTCAGAAAATACTAATAAATCATTAATCTGTGTGAAGATTTTATTGCACCCGTGGATGTTAACTTGTCAGGTTAAGTTATTGTTATTAAGGTAAGTTAGTTGTTGTTTATCATACAAGCACACCATCCATCTGGAGATCGTCTTGCCTGCAGCGTTTCACTCTATGTTAGGAAACAGAACATTGGAACAGCAGATTCATCCACTGGATGGCCACTCCCGGACAACCTACTCGGCAAACTATCATAGCCACAAAAGACTAGGAAGAATGCTTTTTGAAGAAGAAAACACAAAAATAAATAATTACAAGCTTTAAGACAGAACGAGCGGAAATTCCCGAGGACTGGATGAAAGATCTGCTTGCCTTTAGTGGAGAATTAAAATCACAGAATTTAAGAGGTGTATTGAGCTCTAAGAGATTCAATACACACAGCCACATTTTTGCTCATAACCAAATGATATGAATATAATAGAAGAAAGGAAATAAAATCATTAACTCATTTAAATAATGAATGCTGGAAATCCCTTTGGCGTTAATTGTTCGCATTGAGCAGAATGCCCACTGCAATTACAACTATTCCACACTTAAATAAAGCCTGCACATCCAGTATAAAAAAGGTTAACATTAGGTCCCAGACCCTCTTGGGGAACGGAGGGATTTAATGCTCATATTCATATAATGTGTCAATGCTACTGTACAAACAAGCATCATAAATGTCTTATATTGTGTAGTAGGATGCAGGAGCGTCGCCCCACTGCCGAAAGGCAGCAGATTAAAAATAAAATGATAGTAAAACTATTTTATTATCATTTTATTTTTAACTTTCTCTTCAGTCTGAGTCTAGTGGGGGACGGGCCATCCTCTCTATCCCAGCGTCGTCAGCCAGGAAAGAGCAGTGGTTTGTGCATTTTAAGTGCGCATGTCTGTTTGGCCGGCCGTCTTAGGCCGGCCATACAGACATGCACACTTAGCATTTCTCCACCTGGCTGTGTTGCACAGCTGGGTGAAGAACCAGCACAGGCTCCCAGGCTCTAACTGAGCCACATTTTAGCCCGCTCTGGCCAATCCCGATGCTGCTCTCATGTGAGAGCAGCATCGTGTATGGGTGGGGACGGGGGCAGAGAAGCAGTGAGGCAGCAGGCCCCGCCCCATCCTGACGCTACGTTCGGGGCGGGGAATGAAAAATTAAATGGTAATGAATTACCATTTTATTTTTCTTCTCTAGGGCTTTGGTAGTAATTTAAGTGGGGTGATGCTCCACCGCTCCAACAGAGAAGCCGCTCCTGCAAAACGTTTTTTTGATTCACAAAGAGTAAGGGGTCTTAAAGTGGCCCCTTTACTTTTGCAAATGGGTTACTGCCCCAACACGGGGGTTGGTAAAATTTAAATCTTTTGCAACCAGACTTACAACATGCCCCTTCCAGATACTAAACCAGTATCCACTCTGAAACCATTTAAAATGTGATTAGTATATTTAACATGCTTCAATCATCTAGCCCTAAGACAATAAGGTATTTGTTCAGCAAGTACACAAAAACTCTGCGAATCCTAACAGCCAAATAGCAAGGAACAAAAAACCAACGATTGCTTAACTTTCAAAACTGTGGGCTTTGGAACAGGAAGCAAATCAATAAGACATTAGTCTAGATGTGAATATCACCTTAAGAATGGTATGACTGAAAATATTAGGTAATTCATGCATTTATTTTTTTGTGATGAAGAGGCCAATCTTCACAAGCCTATAAAAGTGCAGCTACTGAAATGCGGTAACCCAAGTCGAGCATAAAAACCTGATTCATAATCCCCACTGCACACCTAAACTTGGCTATGAGTGCAAATGACTTATTTTATGATGGTAAATTCAAGTTTGCAATTCACAAAACATGAATTTACCATTGTAAACTGCTTTTCTCACATGTAACAATAGACCAATTTAGGTATAATTTGGCAAATCTACTCTTCAGGGCGAGATGAAATGTAAGGATTCTCTAAAACAAGTTAAGGATATGGTCAGAAACTCCTTTCAAGTCTATTGTTAAATCACTATTGATATTAAGAACAGGGTGTGAACACCCTCAAGATTGGAGGTGGTGTAGAGGAAGGCGATTTGCCACAAAAAAAGGAGTTAGCAAGCATGTGCAAATGTACTTTTTCTAAGCAGTTTTGCTCGCATGAATGTATGCTGTGTACTTTTATACATGTATAAATATTTACAATTGTGAGTAATTCAAGAAAGCTGTGGCTGTTCTGGCTTCCCAGGAGTCCTAAGCTTGTTTTCAGAATTCTTAAAAAAAGATCACAAATTTCTTGAAGAGTAAACTTGAAATGTTTGTGAATCAGACCAGGTAATTCCTCCCCTTTTCTGTTAAATGCCCCTCGACAAAAACACATCATAAATAAAGGAAGAATAATGAAAAGTGATTTTTCCTCACTGTAAGTGCAATTTGCATTAGTAAAATGCAGTTGATTCAGTAAATTAATTTTTATTTTGTGTTTTTATGTGGCACTTGAGGTGCGAAAAATCAACTGTGAATTAAGCACTAATTTGACGTGACAATTAGGTAAACCACTGATATTACTGGAATTATATATTTCGAAATTGGTACCGGCTGTTTCGCATTAACAGATGTATGCTGCAAACTCTGAATGCCATAGATAACATCTGTCGGCTGCATTTTAATTTGTTGTACAAAATTGTATTTGCTGAAATACCACTGGCACCAATGCAAGATACATTACAGCGTGCAATATTCTCCTAACGTCAAACACTGCTTATTTTATTGCTAACAAATAATAATACTGCTGACGGCTTGCCACCAATACATTTTGGCACCACCAAAGCAAATCTGTTCATGAGATAAGGCCATTACAGCTGAGAGATTCACACACCACCTACAAACATAGTTTTTACCTAATATGACTATTACTGCCAACAAATAAAAAAAATGGCGGTGCAAATCTGTTTACATGACAAGATCATTATGGCTGACAAATTTAAACACCATTGACACAAGAATTTTTTTCGGACCCATAAGCTGCGTTGGAAAACTGTAAGAATGAAAGGTATGTAAAATGATGAAAAGAAAATGTAAATGACAAAGAAGGAAAAGCTAATGGCACAGCACAGAACCTTCCAGATGTGCTGTGTAGGGGCGGGCGGCTGGGCAGGCTTCTACTGCACACAACAGCATATTTTAATCTCACATAATGACTTCCAGCTCCACACAGTATTTATACTTTTCACGGGCTGCTGTAATTATGCAAAGGGGATCAACCAATGCCACCCATCGTTGTTTGACCAAAAACGCTTGCCAGACCGAATTACCACTGTAAATATACGGCCCAGGTGTTTATTAATGTAGTAGTCGTGTCTTTCAGTAAAACAGTTCTGCATAATTTTGGGAAAACAGGCAGCAAAAAAGCCCATAGGCGAGCAGTGAAGAAAAAGCAAACTGCAAGAAAGAGGAGAGCATCTGACATCAATCTGAAGAATAAACATCCGATTTACTGTAACACTGTTCCATTATTTGAAGTTGATGGGCTTACAGAAGTGTGTATTCTCCTGTTACACAGATCAAGGAAAGCTTCATAAGGCAGACATTTGCAATACTTCTCTTCCTCTGCGGTTTACTAATTAACCATGGTAGGTGCATTGTCCCAGATTGTTGTGGACTTAAGTGGCCCAAATTCCTGAGGTTGATTCTGCAGTGACCTATCCTTTCTTATATGTTTTGTCCTGAAAAGATTGGCAACACCCAGACACGCAAGAGATGTGGGGATTCACAAACTTTTCCCTAACCCATTCTTATACTTAGAGGCAGGCGTAGCGAAGTCAATAATGTTATGGGGGTGTGGGTGTTAGATTTCCCAACAAGCAAAGAGCTGTACCCAACTAAAAGGGATAAGGTGGGCTAGGGCCTGTGGGCAGTGGTAATGGACAGGTTTAGGGGTATTAGTTTTCAGTTATTGGATAAGTGAAACCAGTCAGCATAGGACCTTAGTGAGATAATTTGGACTATGTTGCCCACACTAGTCCAGTTCCTCCTCACAGCAACATAGGGCAGAGACGCCCATTACAGCAGGCTCGCATAAGCCCATAACTAAGATCAACAGACCAGGCTCAGGGTGGGCAGTGAGAGCTGGCCTTTTACTAGCCCAGGCCCAGCAACAGACCTCGCTTGGAAGAAGAGAGGCATCAGGCAAAGTAGGCTAGGCGGAAGCCACAAAATAGTATTAGTACTGCAAATAGCTTGCAGTGTGTAATGACACAAGGCACCTAAAATTCCAGGAAAGGACCATAAATCCCTTGTATACTGTGTTTTCTACACAGCAAGGAATCAGTGATCCTTCTTTATTTCTGTTTCACCTGAAAATATAAAAATTGTATTTCAAATTAAAAGATATATAGATTATAGTCATGGATTTGCGTACTGAAGTACATTGCAATTTGTTTTGTTCTACTGAGATATACAGTTGTCCATTTTTTGACGTCAAATGATTGTTATGTTTTGAGATACCTTTCCAAATGTTGTGGCTTTGATGCCATTCTAAGTGTTTGTGGATATGGTAGGTTTAAGCTAACTCACATAATGGAAATGTAGATTGATGATATGATATCATTTGTTAGTATAACTTGAAAGGATGTGCCACTGATTAGACAACTGTATGGCTTTGATCTGAATTGTGCATATGATGCTGACAGGAATTGGGTCTAACATGTACTGTTGTTGTAGGATGATGTGCATTTGTGACTAGATCTGGATGAACTACTGATCCAACAAACATTGAAATATCTGGATGGCTTTTAACTGATTGCCCCAGGAGTTGTCTCTTCACCCACTGGCATGCGACAGGACACCACAATGAACTGACTTGAAGGGCAAAAACAGTAGAAAGAGTAGACTGAACTAGGTTGAGGTAGGAAGAGGTAGGAAGAGGATGAGAGACACCAGGTCTAAGTCAACACCCCTGCAACCCTCCCATGCACAGCAGACGAGGGACCATTAGGTAGATACAAAAGGTAAGGAGCAAGTGGGGCAAAGGTTACACAGGGATATATGTAACAAAAGCTTTAAGAGGATTGAAACTGTGACCAGTGGTCCAGCCAGTGTTTTCATGCCAAGGTAGATAAAAAAAAAGTCATCACAATTCAGTATATTTGCCCTTTGAAATATAAACATAAAGCAGCAACAATAACTAAATAACACGTCAAAAGTATTGTAGAGTTGTCTAGACTATTCCTAAACATTGTTTTTTATGAAAACAGAGGCAGAATTGTTATTTTAAGGAAAAAGAATACAGACGATTTTATACAAACAGCTAGTTAAATTCCACCTCCTAGCTCTTCCATAACCTCCAAATACACAGAAATGTCCAGTATTTTTCTATGAGGAAGGTGGCAGCCCTCTTTGTGGGACTCCAAAGCAGATGGAGACACCGACTGGATGCTCACAATCATGGTTAGAACCCACAGCCAGATGCACCCTCATCGCACCAACAGACAGGTATGCATCAGTGGGTTTTCAAAAGATAAGAGGGGCAGCTTCAGTACAAGCTTTCCTACCTCACAGAATAGGTATAGTACACCCTCAGCATTGCAAGCATGTGCATGGATGTGTGTATGTATGGATGGGTTTTGCGTGCAAGTGTACCCAAATGGATGTATATGTGGATGGATGTGTGTAAATAACCATGATGCTGCTGCGTTTGAAGGTGCTCCCCTTGTACCGATGCTGAGCCGTAAAAAGGTGCCAGTGACTTTGAAGGGCAAGTACATGTACCTGCTAAGCAACGAAGCAAAATAGATCCATGTGATGGGGAATCACAGTTACCAAATCTCATCAAGAATTCTTATACTAAACAAAGACTTGGGTTTATTTTATACGCACGTAGAATTAGAACAGAAAATTCAACAACACAGTGCCAAATCAACAGACTGCTGGCCATATGAGATGCTCATTAAAGAAATAATGGCGTTGAGACATCTTAGAATGATGTAAAACATGTTAACATGTACAGTCCAGTTCTAATGTCACACATGCACATGTGACTTCAGCAACTGTGTTAACCATGTGCCCAGATTTATCAGAACATACGTTATTTACAGCACTTCAGAATGACACAACATGAAGATCCATAGGAACTATTTGTAGGGATGCCAATCAATTGTCAATAAAAGTACACTTCTGTGCTGATATTCTCAGAGTACATATAGAATCACCACAAACACTGGCCCCGTGACCCTCTGTCATACTGCAGAAACAGATGGGTGGCAGTCCACGCAGAGCCTAAGGGAAGAGGGTGGTGTAGTGCTGGCAACTTAGAACACCAGGCTTGGCATGTTGATCCCTAGTGTGATACTTTGCATACACACGTGGGTATTCAGATAGAGGAAGATCAATGCTGCAGCGGGAAACACATAAGTTAAAAGCTGGCGTTAGTTGCTGAAGCATTGTGTCACAAGTGTACAAGGCTTGAGAGGAGTGTGACGCTCCAAAGCTGTGCGTTGATCTAATCATTCTGGTCATCATCTCAGACAGCTGATGCTTTAAGTGGGTTGAAAAACGTGGTGGGTATCTAACACGGTCATTAGCCAAGGAGTGTAACAAGGAATCTATTCCAAGTGGTGTGACCTACGTAATTAAGGGCATTGCTTAAAACATGAAAACTAAAATTCTGTGCTTTACAAAGCATGCCACCTGGCCAGTATTTGTATTCTCTCTTTGAGTTTTATGTTATTGCATCCAGACATATAACACAACAACTGACATAATCCTACAAACAGAAGCCAGGTCTATTGTATTTGCCAATGCTTATTAGTAGTACCAACACAATAATTTGATGGGAATAATTAGAAATGCAAATGTTTTAATTCGGAAAATTTGAGACTGAAGAAAAATTGCTAAGATCTGTGGAAGGGGAGGTGTCTCGATCACTTCTGTTCTGCTTCATGTAATTTGCCACTGTCGTCTCTCACTATGTCAGAAACAGTCTCCCTTTTTCTCCCTACATCTTTCTGAAATCCTCCATCGGCATATACCACACAACATCATTTTCCTCTTCACACCATCTTGTCACTTCACCAACACCCCACACAACCAACCCACCAACTCAGCTTTGGTGCTGTCAATATTTTGACAGCTGTGTACCTTCTTCTCACACTTTCCCATAAAATCACAATTGGCACATATATGAAACTGCTCTTTGTGCTCTACAGAGAGGCCAAGGATTGCATGTGCACGACACAGTCCCCATGAGTGGTACTGTAAGAAATTCACACTAACGTCAAACTCCTCTCTAGAGCCCTCACTTGTGCCCCATCATAAACACTCACCCACAACAGGAACTTATCCAGACTAGAAGCAACTAGTTCACATAAAATAGTCATATGTTGCAAAACAAACTACAGAAACACAACACATGGAAAAAACAAATACTCTTAGGGAATTCAAGATGAAGTTAAAATTAAATGTAAACAGGGACAACACCGCTGTTATGGATTAGCTCAAGATTTTGTATGGTAGTTGGGAATTCAAGCATTGGTTAAGCCTGTAAAGGACATGATTATAGGACCCAATAGTGATCCATTTCAAAAACAGTTTCTAATTACTGTCGCACCTGGTAGGACCCGGCCCACCTAAAGCCATGCAGGCAGCAGAAAGATGTGTAGTGAGTGACAGGCAGGGGCCCAATCAGATACATGCTTTCGGCCCTACCTGCGCATCACACACATCTTTGTAGGTCACGCTGCCATTCTAGGCCTAGTCTTAGAGTGGGCGAGCCACTGAAAGCTCGAGCCAGGCTCGAGTCAGATGCCTGGCTTTGAGTCATCTTGAGGTCCTCTTGGACTTTCGGACCCTTGAACTCATGTGGTTTTTGCCAGTCCCCACATTCTAGTGCCAAGAATTAACAACAAAGCACTGACTTTTGATGTATGAAGGGCAAGAGAAAGAGCTACCGTCTAGTAGCTAAATTGCACAATGTGAAGCCAGAAAATCTTTAATCAATACTGGCTTCCTCCCTCGAACAAAGTATGTGATCCAAGCCAAATATTTTATTTCACTGAGCCTCCTTTTTCTTCATAATCGTACAAGAGTACCTTCAAATGCATGCGTTCGGGAAGTGCGCTGTACAAAAAACTCTTGTGCTTGATTTAACAGACTATAATGTTGGCCCATCTATAATAAGAATCTAGGCCACATCTAGGGTACGCAGAACAACTGACTTGCCTCCGAGTTCACTAGCGGCATTGTCAGGACTGGGGAAGGAACATGAGTGCTGCTAAGATCATGTTTTGAAACTTCACTTTAAAGTAATACTTCTCAATGCAGTGATATAACAAATACACTTCTTTTTAAATTTGAAAGCGTCTTTATCATATTTTTTTACATGACTGTTGTTGCATGATTTACATGTCATATATTTTCTAGGCAAGTCTTGTGCGTGGGCTCTTACAGCCAAGTCAGACCCTTGGCTCGGTTCTGGCTCGGCTTTCCCTATTAGTTTGGCTGCTCACCCACACCTCTACCCATTCTGCAACAACAGTGAATTGACATCACTGTTGCTGCAGACAGCCGATCCGACTGTCACAGCCTGGCCAGGACCCGATTATGAAATTATTAGGGGTGTGCCCCACCCCAAGCACCACTCTGGAGCAACGCCCCTGCACACACTGGAAATGGTTTGAAGTTTTCCCTATTTAGAGTGTCACTGGTAACAGAATACCGAAAAAATTAGTGAGGGCCGTGAGAAAGGATTTTTCCACTGGCAAAAGTATGTCCCTGTGGAGGAATAAAAATGAAACAATCATTGGCAAAGCCAACAGGTCTCGCCTTTAGGACCTATTGACTTTGCCAATATTGTTTGCTGGTGTTGTGCCGTGATGATTTATTCTTGCACATGTGTAATGACTTCTGCTTGTGCATACGTGATCACACATGCACACACCTACGAAATTACACAGGCAACGTTTCTTTTATTTACCACTCCATGATGTTTTGGTTAATAAAGACAAAATTTGACTAGTGTGAAATTTCTTGTAAGGTGGAGCAGCCCATCAGCAATTTGCTGCAGGCCTCCCCAAAAAATCATCTTCAAAATTTAAAAAAGGGACCCCCGATGGCGTCAGGGTAGGAGCAACAGAGAAGCGGGTCGTGGGAACCAATTGGGGGTTCATGGGGGCTAGGTAGTAATAGAGGTGCTTGAGACTGGGCCAGGGAGGCCCAAAATAAATTAATAATAATAAAAAAGCCAGAGCGGGGTGGAGAAAGAATTGAGTGAGATTTGGGAGAGAGATGAGGGAATAACATGGTGCGTACAGTGACCAGGTGCTTGTGGGAGGGAAGCAGCACACGAGGAGCTTGAAAACTCATGCACTCTAATGGATTGTTGAAAGAAAAAAGTAATTTCCTAAATGTGAGCAGTAGAGGGATACAAGTTATCTAATCAAAAGGATAGTAAAGAGGCAGAAGAAGGTGCGGGTCAAACACAAGATGGACAAGGAAAGACACTGAAAAAAGCAAGCAAATAAGAGTGACAACGAAGGAAACCAATGGTAAGCAATGGGATAAGCTAAAGCACACTAGATGTTTTTGATATAGTACACACTAGGCTTTCACCTACCAGGCAGCTATGAGACCTAAAGAGTGCAACTGCACAAATTTGATGGCATTTTGCCATGTGCAACTGTGCACTATGTGGAACTGCACATACCGAAATGCCACTGTGTGGTCTAAAGTGCAAATTCAAAAATGTATTACAATAATACACCCAGAAACCTGTGACTGTTGAAAAAGATGTGCAGCACATACGCTGATGTCAGGTCCTCTTCCCTTTGTGACCTGAACCGACTTGAAGAGAAAAAGCATTTGCACATTTACAGAAAGAAAAATACTTCTTGAAAACGTAACCGTATGTATGGTATCAATGCGCACACAATAAGTGTGCATTTCATATTTTGTTTTTCACCTTAATATAGGTTCTGCACGGAGTGGTACACATGGGGCTGGCCCCCATGCTGTCCTGAAGAAGAGGTTTAGAGGACACCTCGAAACATGTCGACACAATACTAGGGATTATAATCACAACAGTTATTTTTCCCTTTTATAAACCTCCTTTTTATCTTTACCAACTAGGAGCAGGAATAAAGCATTAGCTCACTAGTTAGGTATATTTTTAACTAGCACAAACACCACTCCCCCTACACTGCACTACACATATATTCACAAAACAAGTGCTCCTACGTAACTTCGCAAGTCGCAGCACGCCCCAAGCAGTAGATGTTTGGGATGGCCCCAATGATGAAGCATGTCACCTAGGGGCAACCCTGGGTGAGTGAGGGGACTCAAGAAAAGAAATTTTTCTTTTCTACTGACAGTTGAGGCTCACACCAATTTGGTGAACCCACACTTTCTCCTTGGCTAGGTTCTTATGATCCGTTATTTATGGATTGTTTTGCTGCATTCACATTTTTCATCAAGAAACGAAGAGCTGCTGAATGCCGATTTTTCATTTTCCCTCTACCTGCTCTCTCCAATATATCCTCCCCTACTTCACAATGCCTTTAATCCTTTTGCACGCTCTGTTTTTTTTTTTTTTTGCTCCAGAGGGTTTGAATTTGTAAAATGAGCATCTGTCAAGGACTGTGTAATGGAAGATATCGCCCTAGTTCTTATAATGGCAAATTACAGCGAAAAAGGTTTTACAATACATCTTATACCTTTTCCCTAGTTGTAAAAAACAGCCACATTGAAGGCCCGCTCATGTTCATCCGCCCAAACAACGCGAGATCAAAGGCCTGATGGCAATCCTACTGCTGGATCGAAAGGAGATGTGGACGACTCTTTTTTTAGGTATTATGGAAAAAGGCATTCCTGATTTATATGGCGATCCTTTGAAACAATCCATGTGTTTTCCCTCTGAGACCACGCAGCCTTGCTTGCTTTATCTGTGAGAGATGCGGCCATTAGAGTGAGCATTCAGCCCCCCCTGCTGGGACCAGGCACAAGAATCTGGCCGGTCCCAGTATGACAGAGACTCGCACTGGCTCTGGACCTTTAATTATAGTATCAGTGTTGTTACACAGCAGGCCTCTCTATTCTGGGGCTATCCTACAACATTGCCTTTATATTATTCATGACTAGCTCATAATGTGCCTGTGTAGACCAATGGCATCCTTCACATGGGCGAATGTGGACTATCAAAACTACGCTATGGCTACTGTGAGACAGCAAGCAAGCGTTTGAGTCTGTATAAATCTTGATACACAAGTGTGAGGTGCCACCTTTTAGTTTTCGTGTAGTTGCTCCTTAAAAACTACTAAATGGACACCACTTTATTTACATTGAGTGGGTTCTAAGGCCAGAAGTTAAACAACATTTTATTGTATGTAAAAGTGTGCTTCTGAGGTAAGCCTGGCACACCAATCCCTTCCATGCTGTGCTCCCTTTTATGTCAGTTGCCACCCAAGGGTGAGCAAGTTCAAGCTGCTCGCAAGGGCTCTGCTGCTTACTGTGCACAGAAGTAGCATTTCCCAGGATCCCTCCATCCTCTGAAGATACATCTTACTCTGTGTGTTATGAAGATACAAATATTATTAGATGCTAACTTAATAATATCTGCCATTTATTTCACATGACCCCCCTCTTTTGATCATACGATACGAATACCCCCAAATGCCCTTCCAGTGCAAAATCCTCCCTGCCCTCTGCTCAGTACTGTTACAACTATTGTGCAAGGGTCAGCATTTTATCAAGGTGGGCAGTGGGAACAACACAAACAACGAACTTCGGTAACGATATATCTGTAAGAAACATAGGTTAGTTATAGATTCCCTACCTTAGAATCTCCCCCAGGCGTCAGACTGGATCTGGAAAGTTTTTCGTCAGAAGTACCCCTGCGCGTCTGAAGGTGGCGTCGGTCGACTCCGCGTCCGTCGTCGGCGTCGTGGTCGCCGGGATGACATCGCGGAAGTTACTTAGATGCCGCCCTCGCGTGCTGACATCAGTTCTGTACACGACTTTCCACGCCAGAAGCACAGAGCCATGCAAGACACTGACCACTGGTGCACAAAACTAGGTCCCTGAAAGGATGTAGTTAACCCTAGAAGTCAGTTCGCAGAACGGGGAGGATGGGTGGGGCGGTAAGGAATCTATAACTAACCTATGTTTCTTACAGATATATCGTTACCGAAGGTAAGTAACTTGTTCATCTGAAAGAAACAGTTAGTTATAGATTCCTTAACTTAGAATAGATACCCCAGCAATACCAACCCCGGAGGAGGGTCTGCGAACCAAGTTCACACCAGAAAGTCCAGGAGAACAGAACGGCCAAAGAAGCCGTCTCTCCGGACTTGATTGTCCAGGCAGTAGTGTCTCGTAAACGTGAGCAACAATGCCCACGTAGCTGCCTGACAGATGTAATTCAAGGGGACTCCTCGTCCCAAAGCAGTAGTAGCTGCCGTCGCCCTGGTGGAATGGGCGCGCAGCCCCACTGAAGGCTCCTTCTTAGCCAAAGAATAGCAGGCTTTGATACACAGAACGACCCACCTGGAGATGGTCTGTTTGTGCACGGCCCGACCTTTCTTAGCGCCCACGTACCCAACAAAGAGCTGGTCATCCACCCGGAATTGTTTTGTGCCATCCAAGTAGAAAGAAAGCGCACGTTTTGGATCCAGACGGAGGAGCATCTCTTCCTCTTTTGAAGGATGCGGAGGCGGAAAGAAGGTGGGCAAAGTGATGGTTTGGCCAATGTGGAAAGAAGTAACCACCTTGGGAAGTAAGGAAGGTCTAGTACTCAGGACGACCTTGTCCGGATGGATAGCCAGAAAAGGAGGCTTAGAAGAAAGAGCTTGGAGCTCACTCATCCTGCGAGCAGAGGTGATGGCCACCAGGAAGGCAGTTTTCAGAGTTAAAAGCCTGAGAGGGCAATTATGAAGCGGCTCAAAGGGAGCGCACATAAGAAATGTAAGAACCAAGTTCAAGTCCCACTAGGGCATTACGAAGGGAACAGGAGGAAAAAGATGAGTAATGCCCTTAAGAAATCTATTTACAACAGGGAACTTGAAAAGAGAAGGCTGATCAGGAAGCCTAAGAAAGGCTGATATGGCCGAGAGGTAGCCCTTAATAGTGCCCAGAGCAGAGCCCTGCTGGGCTAAAGAGAGGAGGAACAAGAGAACCGCAGAAAGGGGATCCACAGCCTTTGCTGTGCATCATGCCACAAATTTATTCCATCTGCAGGCGTATACCGCCTTAGTGGAGGGACGCCTGGCTGCCAAGTTTACATCACAGACTTCAGGAGGCACTTCAAACGATGTCAACTGCGGCCGCTCAATCTCCACGCAAGGAGGTGGAGGCTGGACAGGTTCGGTGGAGGACTGTCCCCTGCTGCTGCGACAGAAGACCCTCCCGAAGAGGCAGTCTGATCGGAGGATCGATGGCTATGTTGAGCAGCTCGGGATACCAGACTCTTCGTGCCCAATCCGGAGCCACAAGAATGACTTGGGCCCGGTCGTGCTTGATCTTCTTCAGCACTCTGGGCATAAGTGGTATAGGCGGAAAGGCGTATAGAAGACCGCAACTCCACTCGCGACGAAAAGCGTCGCCTAGCGAGTGCCGCCTTGGAAATTCCAAAGTGCAGAACTGCTGACATTGCGCGTTCTCTTTGGTGGCGAATAGATCTAACCAAGGCTCTCCCCACTGCTGAAAGAGACCTTGCACCACCTCCGAGTAAAGACGCCATTCGTGATCCATCATGCACCTGCGGCTGAGTCCGTCCGCCCTGGCGTTCAGTGAACCTGCCAGGTGTTGAACCACCAGAAATATGCCCTGATGTTCCAGCCATGTCCAGAGGCGGAGGGCCTCCTGACATAGGGTCCACGACCCCACCCCGCCTTGTTTGTTGCAGTACCAGAAGGCGGTGGTGTTGTCCGTGAACACCTGCACTACTCTTCCCCGTACAGAGGGAAGGAATGCCTTGAGTGCAAGACGGATCGCCCGAAGCTCCAGAAGGTTGATGTGGAGCCCGGACTCCGCCGGAGACCAGAGGCCTCTGATCTCTGCCTCTCCAATGTGGCCGCCCATCCCAGAAGGGATGCGTCTGTCACCACTGTATGATCTGGTTGGGGAAGGGAGAGGGATCTGCCGTTGACCCAATCCTGGTTCGTGAGCCACCAATGCAATTGTCGTGCAGTGCCCTCCGAGATCTGGACGTAATCGGACAGATTCTCCTGATGCTGCGCCCACTGGAACTTCAGGTCCCACTGCAGAGCCCGCATATGCCACCTGGCATGATCGACCAGCAGGATGCAGGAGGCCATGAGGCCCAGCAGCCTCAAGGTCATCCGAACCGAAACCCGGGATAGGGGCTGAAAGATCGGAATCATAGCCCGAATATCCCGGATTCGCTGTTCGGGAGGATAAATCCAAAACCGCGTCGTGTCCAGAACCGCTCCGATGAAGAGGAGCTTCTGAGAGGGAATCAGGTGTGACTTCGGCACATTGATGGAGAACCCCAGCGAATGCAGGAGGTTGGCCGTAGTCTGGAGGTGGGAGACGACAGCCTGGGGCGAGCCCGCCTTCAACAGCCAGTCAACGAGATAGGGGAAGACTGGAACGCGTGATCTGCGCAGATGAGCTGCGATCACCGCCATCACTTTCGTGAACACCCGAGGGGTGCTGGTAAGGCCAAAGGGGAGCACGGTAAACTGAAAGTGCTCGTGGCCTACCGTGAACCACAGGTAACGCCGATGGGCCGGCAGGACAGGGATGTGGAAATACGCGTCCTGCAAATCCAACGCTACCATTCAGTCTCCAGGGTCAAGGGCAGACAAGACCTGAGCGAGCGTCAACATTTTGAACTTCTCCTTCCGGAGGAAGCGGTTGACGTTCCTGAGATCCAAGATAGGACGCAGGCCTTTGTCCTTCTTGGGCACCAGAAAGTAGTGGGAATAGCAACCACAACCTACTTCTGGGACAGGAACGCGCTCGATGGCACCCTTGGCCAAGAGTGCCGAAACTTCCTGTTGGAGAAGGGCCAGGTGATCCTCCGACATGCGATGGTACTGAGGTGGCATGGAGGGAGGGGCAGTCTCGAAGGGGAGGGAGTAGCCCCTTCGGACTATTTGCAAAACCCACGACGTGATGGTGCGCCAGTGGGGGAGGTGATGGCGGATACTGCCGCCCACTGGCTTTTGGTGGCACCGAAATGTCGGACTAGGAAGGTTTGGAGGCTGCTGCAGAGGGGGCGGTGGTGGACTGGCCCGCTCGCTGGCCCCCAGAACCACGCCGGTGGTTCCCACGTCCCCGGCCGCGCTGAGACTGTACAGCTTGCGCCGGCCTGTGGCTCTGGGCGGGACGTAGTGGGGCACCCCTTCCGTAGCCACGAAAGGGGCGAAAAGCAGACTGCGCAGGGTGGGTGGTGGAGAGGCCCAAGGACCTGGCTGTAGCCCTTCAGTCCTTAAAGCGCTCCAGCACGTTGTCTGCCTTGTCGCCGAAAAGGCGACAGCCATCAAAGGGCATGTCCATAAGGGTGGATTGGACATCCCCTGAAAAACCAGTCGAACGCAACCAGGCGTAGCGTCGAAGGGCTACTGATGTTGAAATCGTCCTGCCAAGTGCGTTGGCTGTATCCAGCCCACAGCGGACGGTAAACTTCGCTGCGTCTCTCCCCTTGGCAACGGCACGGGAGAGTGTGGCCCGGGCAACTCTGGGCACTGAGGCAGCACCTGCGCCACCGTATCCCACACAGAGTGGGTATAATGGCCCAACAGACATGCAGTGTTTACCGACTGCAGTCCCAAGCTGGCGGAAGAAAACATTTTCTTTCCAAGGTGGTCCAGCTTTTTGGATTCCCTTTCCGGCGGTGCGGTAGGGAAGGCGCCCTTGGATGTGGAGGCTTGGACTACCAAGCTCTCAGGGGTGGGGTGTTCCACGCAGCCTAAACCACGAATGCGTCTTAACAACGCATTCCTTTACCATGCATGCCTTTACCACATAATTTTGTGGTAAAGGCATGAATGGTAAAGGGGTATGCGTGGCTACTCTCGCGACCCCCTCCCAAGCTACAAACTCCCTGCCCGCCCCCCGCCCTGCGGTCCAAATACCTAGACCCCCTCCCAACCCCCACTCTGTCCCTAACCCTTAACAAACACTACCCGACCCTCTCCCATCCCCCTGCGCTGTCCCTATAACTATCCCAAGCCCACTGCCCTTAGACCTAAAACTCAAACACCCATTTTTAAAAAAACTACCCGACCTCTCCCTCCCCCCATGAGTCCTAAAAACTACCCCGCCCTCCCCTAAGCCCTAAAAACTACACCGACTACCCATTCCCCTCCCCCTGCTCTGAGGCCTAAAACCCTGTCACTTAACATACACTATCCCAACCCCTCCACCCCCGTGCTGTCCCTAAAACTATCCCAACCCCTTCCACTGCCCTTGGGCCTAATACCCTAACCCCTAATTAAAAAATCTACCCGACCCTCCCCAGCCCTGAAAACTACCCTCGATCCCCCCAGCCCTGAAAACTACCCTCGATCCCCCCAGCCCTGAAAACTACCCTCGATCCCCCAGCCCTGAAAACTACCATCGACCCCCCAGCCCTGAAAACTACCATCGACCTCCCCAGCCCTTAAAACTACCCTGACCCCTCAGCCCTGAAAACTACCCGACCCCCCAACTCTGAAAACTACCCCGACCCCCCAGCCCTGAAAACTACCCCGACCCCCCAGCCCTGAAAACTACCCCGACCCCCCAGCCCTGAAAACTACCCCGAACCCCAGCCCTGAAAACTACTCTCGAACCCCCTCAGCCCAGAAAACTACCCTGACCCCAGCCCAGCACCACTTCCATCACCGCGGCTCTCTTCCTGGCGAGGTGTTCCTGCTTCCATCCCTGCAACAGCAAACAGCTAGACCGCGCACAGCCTTAATCACGCATATGCGTGGTTAAGGCATATGCGTGGTTAAGGCATATGCGTGGTAGCGCTTGCGATGTTGGAACACGCAATGCTGAGGCCGCAGTGTTCCGACTGTTTCCCATCTTAATCACCACATAAACCATAAATGCTTGCGAAAAACACAAAGAAATCCAACATCTACCCACACCCTTGCCAAATTAGGACATTACCCATCCTCACAGAGGATCTTAAATGCCAGAAGAAATCCTCAGACTTTAAAGGTCTCATTCTCAGTGGCTTATTATTTGGTGTAGTACTACTGCACCCTGTGAATACCAATATGGCAGGGTGTGGTATTTACCCATGTAGTATTACTACGTCAATCTGAGTTTGCACCTCAGAATGGGGTAATACCACATGTGCCTCCCCATTCCGTGCTGCACAACCTGGAAAATGTGGTATGCTACCCACACAAATTCTGAAATGCTTTATCTGCTGAAATTAGTTCATGAAAAAGTGTGGTATTACAGCACCAATAGGAATCCTGATTCGGGTTCAAACTCCTCTTTGTGAAAAGAATCAGAATTTCATGGCACTTGAAATAAGATTTTAACAATGAAAGCCTAGGGAGACCAGCAAATAAAATTTCTCATTTAAGAACAATGGATATTAAATGCACTTGCACTATGGAGCTGAAACATATATATTTTAAATATATAATTCCTCACATCAATGGCTTTACAGTTTCCAATTATAAATATTTGAATTTTGTGACCAAAGGACAGTAGCTAAAATGTGTTGAAAACATGAATACTTTGTAGACATCTGTTTTCCCTAAATCTGAGTTCCCATTTCCCTTCAAGTCATCCATACTAGCACTTTGTCCCATTTCCTATTGTATACTTTTTGAACGTGTATACTACTTTCGCTTCTTTGCCCATTATTTCTTCCTCTTGCTTCTGATGCCCTAATTTTAATCTGAGAATAAACCCCTCCCTTAGGCGGGAATAGCCATGCCTACTTAGTCCCGAGTTTAATCACAATAAAACACAAACTTCAAATGCACCTTTTTCCAATCCATTCTCCATGAAGCAGTACAATGGTGGGATCCCGAAACTTTCCACGGCAGTCTAATAACACAAACATTGTGTCTAGCAAAAAAACGCTAAGGGCTCGTACAATTAAAGAAAGATAGATCTCTACCGCTTTGATAGCCACTGAGGCACAGTCCTGTAACGACAAGGAGGTATCAATCTAGGTGTAATAAACAAAAGGAACACAAAATATTTCCATAAAAAGTTAGTGCTTCAGGTTTCTGATGCAGCACATCTCTTTACCATCAGGCTCTCACTTAGTCAAACTCCCGAAAGGAAACCACCGTTGGGGCCTTCCAGATGTACTTCATAAGTAACATTCAAAGATAAACCGCATGAAAGAAAGTTGCTATCTGATCACACGCCCCCATTCAACTGTCTGAATGTTGTAATTGAAAAGCAGAGATTAAACAGACTTTGATTTTAAACAGGCCATAACCCAAGTATAGAAAGTAAGAAAAACGTGGCTGGTTTTCCCATTATTGTTAACTAACTCTGCCTTTGTGCACGTCTTGTGTCATAAGCGAGACACGTGCACAATTATTGAAAGAGAAGAAGCCACACTTCGGTGGGTATACGTTTGGAAAACGCAAGAAACAAATTAGTTTTCTTTGTGTGCCTGCATCCAAGCTTGTGGTAGACATATTTATTGGTGTATAATACCGGGTTTGTAGGGCCAGGTGGGCACAGTAATTCTCCAATGATCATTCTTAATTAACACAAAAAAAATGTAAGAACATTCATTATTAAAGCTATATATATTAAGAAAGGCACTATAAAGGAGAACAAAGTAATCCAAACAAAAACAAATCCGCCTCTCAAACCAACGTGACAGGGTTGTATAAACCAAATTACTAAATGCTCTTAGTGACTACTGAAACATAACGTCGTCACAACCGTTCAATCTCACACCAATCACACAGATAAACACATGCTCACAAACATGGCAAAATTGATTACCAGAAAAGCTTAGAAACATATATATGGTTTTAATCCCGCAACATGATTAAACATACTTATGATCACATACAAATATATAAAAACCACATACCACAAAAACAACGAAAATTCTTCCAAGACAAAACAGTCTGTCTTCAAATACGTACACCTCTACTACATGCATTACTGTGTGTTCATGAATTTTTATTAATAACATATAAGGACCGCTAGGTGTTCAGCATTTATACATTTCAAGTGAAGCACTTTTTCAGCTGCCCCTTTGACATTTAGGACTTTATCAACATTGGATGCTGAATGCAATTGTTTATTTTAACTCATAGAAGAAATGTTCATCTATTAGTCCTGAAGAAGGTGGAACCGATGAGTCACTCAACAGAAACACGCTAATGAAATATTAAGACATGATCTACAGACAGTAGATGTCCTGACGTTTACAAGTCGATAAAGGTAGCATTTAGTAATTTGGTAAAGCAAAACAAAGATCATCCTTTTACTGTGTCATGTTCACATGTACAGAATTATGATTTTGAGGATTTGAATAGGTAACAAGTGGTATTTTCTTCAAGGTGTGGAGATGAAAGCTGATGAAACCTTGTTAATGTATGGAATAACTCTGAGTGCTGAATCTAGAATGAGGCTTAAAGACTTGGCAGATGGGGCTGATGAGGTGATAAACACTCCAATTTGAACAAGACCAAAATACTGGGTCGAATTTAATTGTTATAGTTATTGAGAGGAGAAGGAATTCAGTTTTCTGAGGGCTTAGAAGAAGAAAGCACCAGAGGCAAAAAGCAATTCTACATCGTAAATACTCCGAGTCAGAGTTTACAACTGTAAAAATGCTTTTTATAATTACCAATCCCATGAGTCGCCAAACTTTCACCCACTCCAAAATTGAAATTCTGTTCCCAAATCGACTCGGTATTTGGAAGAGGCATATTGAGGCGTCCCTTTAAATACCGAATTGGTATGTTACGTATCAAAGCTTTGCTACAGTAATCTAGTCCCAAAACATTTAAAAGTTATCACCAGTACTTAATTTGAGACGGTGGTTGTCGGTGTGGGACACCGACGCTCTTTTTTGGGGAAGAACACTTATTTTTCCTCTTCGGACATTTACAGAGCAAAAGAGGGAGGGAAAATACACAAAGGGGAAAGAGAAGGACAGAAAAACTGTAATAAAGGGAGGAAGCAGGAACAAGAGCGATATAAAGGGACAGGGAGGGTCTGGTAGTGAATTAAAGAAGTGCCAAATACACCGCTTTTGTATTTGGTGCATGGACATTTAATAGCACCGCTGGAGGGATTCGGAGCAGAGCTATGGGCACCGGCATTCATGTTTTACAAATTAAGCACTGGTTCCCGACTCCTGATATGAGGTGGTAACCCATTCACAAAAGGGAAGTGGTCTCCTTGTGAATGTAAAAACAAAACTTTTTGGAGAACAGGCTGCCAACTTTCAAACTTAAAATATATGGTTTCCTCAAAAGAAAACTGGATGCATTTTTTTAAATAAAACGTATTTAAAGGTGATCACAGACATGGTGGTCTGCTGACCCTAGCAGGTCACCATCCCTGTGATGGCCACCAATCAGAGTGAGTCGCAGAGGTAGGTCAGATAATGACCCACTGGGAATTAGAATTTTATGAACCAACCTATTAGCAGATAGGTCAGTTCATAAAATTGTACACTAGTCGCAAAAATACTGATAGCAAATTGTGACCAGTTCTTTGCAGCCAATATTTAATACATCTGGCCCAAAGTTTTCATGCATTCATTGCTGAAGATGAAATAGGCAATTTCTTAGGGTGGCAATGTCAGAGGCAGAGCTTGGAGAAAACCAAGATCGCCTTGCCAGGCCATCCTGCCTCATCCAGTGGCTCCTGGGAAAATTATCCTGGGATATCTTCCCACAGCACGGAACGGGGCAAACGGCGCTGCTGGGCCAGGCAATTGTTAATGCTGAGTGGGGCCATATCAGGCTCTTTGAAGTTAAAGAGGCTGTCGTCCTAGGCCCCAACCATCCACCGCTGGCCGTTTCACCGCGGCACAGCCCCCGGATCACGCCCAAATCTGCTGCGCTCATGGCCAAAGACCTCAGGGTCTCTCACTTGGCCCGCAGCGCTGACACCTAACAGTGGAGCTCCCATCATTGGATGGGGCTGCCCCCTGTCGTGACACTGGAACCTCCTGGGCCTGGACCGACTGCCCCATCCAGAGCCGCAGCGTTTGGACTGCTGCTGGCCTTACAGCAGCCTTTTGAGGACTGCAGATGGGGCTATGTGCTGAACCGCATTGCCCCCTTTGGTCCTTGGTCACGGCTGCTGGCTCCTTGAGCTTCCCGTGGGGATGTGGCCCCCACTGCACATAGCCCCTTGCGCACTTTGGTGTTGCTGCGGATCCCTAGGGATGACACAGTGGTTCCACTGTGGCACCTCCTTCCCCCTTGCCTGCCGCAGTGGGGGAGTGCAGTGGAGGAGAGTTGGGTGAGGCCGGAGCGCCAAGACCCACAGTGAACACATCAGCTAGCGGATGATGAGTGCTCCAACATTCTTCAATCTCTCACCGCTCTGCGTCGACTCTGGCGGGAGTGATTCGATGGGCTTACTGACACTTCCTGTGTTGCCCTCCGCCCTCACTTACTGCTGGTCTGCCATCCACTTCCCTTCACCGAGGCGACACTGATATTATCATCAAGCAGACACTGGGGGCAGCGTCATTACTATGGGAGGCCCTTCAGCTCCCCTGTTCTCTTTGGCCGGTGCGCAGGGTTGCTGTGGGGCGCACCTATATATCTGACCACCCTGGAGGCTGACGGTGAGGCGCCCATACCCACTAGGACTATGCCTGCTGCACTCTGACCAGATTGCCCTCTGGGAGAGCCCTCTACACTGAGCTGAGGAACATTTCTCTATCCTCCTGTCCAGGCCAGAAAGACAACACTCTCAGCCGTTCACCATATCGCTCGTTGGGCTGGTCTCCTCCTCCCCTTGGTTCTTCTTGCCTGGGACTTATCCTTGGTTATCGGGATTCAGGACATCCTCTTTCTATGTGCCCCAGTCCCCACCCGCATGATGACACATTGGCAGCCAGCCCGCCAGTTGCATTTCTTGGAAGCGGTGAGACGCTCACAGCAGTCCACAATGGGGAATGCCGCGGCAACACCTAATCCCTCCGAGTCTGACACGGAGGCGTTCCTTAAGGAAATCTCATCAATTGGGTCCACCCACGCAGCAATGGACATCAAAATGTCTGATCTCATCTCAGAGATTAGGGCACTCCGACAAGACATGTCAACTATCCACACGCAACTAGATGGAGTGAAGAACCAGCTGGACAAAGTCGAGACACAATACGAACATCTCCCAGACTGGCAACGCGACATCGAAAAGTGATTGATTTAGAGGACAGGGCGCAGAGAGACAACTTTCAGATTCATGGAGTCCCAGAAGGTGCAGAAAAACCAGACATGATCTCTTATCTGACGTCTATGCTACTGGACCTCCTCCACCTACTGCTCCTGGAGGTCCTCGAACTGCAGTGGGCGCATCTCGCTGCGCCTCTGACACAAACACTCCCCGCCCCATCACTGCATGTGCGCTACACCATCAGGACACATAAGCGATCCTGCAGGCAGCCAAAAAGGCTTCCGAACCCCTTTCTTATTGGCAGCAACAGGATCTCATTTTCTGCAGACTACTCAGCAGCAATGAATGCCAGGCTCAGGAGATTCTTGGAACTTAGACCTCGGATGAAATGTCAAGACCTGATTTATGGGCTGCTGGACCCAGTGAGGATGAAAGTGACTGTTGATGGATGGACCCGAGAATTCTCTAAGCCAAGAGAATTGGAAATATTCCTGGAGTCGCTGGAGGAGTCCCCAATGGGCATGGCCGCATCAACCCCTAAAGACAGAGTTAGTCAAGACGACCCCCTCCTGCCACTGCCTGCGGGAGGGTAGAGCCCCCAGAAGGGAATCGGGCAGGGCTGGGCTCCATCAGGAGGTGGAAGCGCACCATAACAGAAAAGGGAACGAGATAAGTTGCGTTCTCCTCTGAAGACCTCAATAGGAGCTGAGGGAGCACCTGAGAAGGACTGATTGTATCCTTTTTTCTTTCACTTCTCTTTGCTTGATTCCAGTGATTACTGTTCTGCATATTTGTCTCAAAGTGACTGGTGACTGCTGATTGTTGAGTGTTGGGACTTGGGTAGATTGGCTACTCTGCTTGCCCCCGTTGTGGTTTTTCCTCCCTTGCCGGCTAAGGATGAACAGGCCTGCCGGATGCCTACCCGTTGTCTTGGACAGTTATCACATTTTTCCCGGGCCCTTCACCACAAACCATGGTGCAGGGAGCAGAAGAAACCCACCTTCACAAGAAGCTTGCAAAGGTATACTTTAAACCCTTCCCTCGCCAGAGAATCTGCCAACGTTACTCAAATATTTGTTCCAGGCCCCTGTGCCGTACAAACTACCTCAGACCAAGTAAACATGTAGGGCAAAATCCATCCCTCCTTTCTGTAGGGGAGTCTATCATGAAGCCATACAGAGAGATACCAGGAAGGAACTGGTGCCCCATGATAGACAACAGCAAAGCCCTCTTCCAAAAGGAAGGAATAGCACATCAATGAGTGACTGCTCATTGCCCCAGACTTATGGCTGGCAAGAGGACTCTCAACTTCCTTGATAAAGTCACCACTCATTTAGGGGCACAGGAAATAAAACCCATGACCAGGCCACAGGGTTTGGGACCACTGAGCCTATGAGTGTCACACAGAACCCAGAGTGTACAACTCAGTAGGATTAAAATAATGGCTTCTGCAATGTACAGTTCACTGTGCACAGGAAAAAATAAGTGTCAGGGAAATACAGTTATGAGAATTCCATCCCACAGAGGGGCAATCAGTGACGTTTCAATGAGGTACTGGGTCTCTTAAAAATGCTGAGGTGGGTTTGTTGCAGGAAAACGATGATGGGCCTATTACGGAAACAGAATCCTAAATCTATTGCTTCTGATGCACCTATGTAACAAGAAAGGTAACAGTTACTCATGCAGGAGGAAGACAGAAAGCACTGTTGAAACAGATCACACAGATGTTTGAAATAAAGTTCCCACAAGCAATAAGGATGACCAGTCCCCATTGCAGGAACCCCTGAGGTCAAAGGACTGCAATCCGAAAACTTCACAAGAGAAGGTGCGCTTGGTGAAAATACTGAAGGGTAATACCCGAGTGACTAAAATACATCCTGAATAGGCTTGATCCTCAGAGAGCATCGCCCATTATGGACACTGGGAGGGAATCAAACAAGGACTAGAGCATACTCAAGGAAACCCAGGAAGAGGCCCCAGAAGGCCCCTAATGTAGGGCTCAATGATGCTTAGGCGACCCTTGCTAAAGACCTCAGAGGGCACCTCATATGAATCCTGGAGAACAGAACTCAGTTGGAGTCTGGTGACAAGTGCCAGAGACAACTTCAGGCACTGTCTGGTGGTAAGGCCATGGAAGGCACCTTTGGGTGGAAGTTGAAGAAAAAGGGCCTAGAAGGCACCTGAACTAAGCCCAGTGAAGAGCTCCCAAATGCATCTTGAATGGAACCCAGTGAAAAGCTGCAGAGGGTGCCTTGGGTGTAGGGAGGAGGTTACCACAAACAAAATGGGTTTTTTTAGAATATTTTTCTAATTGCTGCTAACCTGAAACAAAAAAAAAAAAGATGAAAAGAGTTAAGTATCCCAATAAAAAAACATAAATCCAGGCCTGATGTATCCGAGTCCCGGTAACGGACCCAGTGATGAGTGGTTTAGGCCACAACATATGGTTAATATACTGCCAAATCATATTTATAATGAACCCACTTCTGCCTCTGTGGCAGGAGTTCTCAAAAACGGCCTTTACAAACAATACAAGCTTTAACAATCTGAATTCTAAATGGACGTGTGCTTGTATTTTATAGTGCGCAATCGAATAAAATGATTTAAATAATTTAATCTGCAGTTTTAGAAAACTTAATTACCCAGTAGAGGATAACCCGGGCCAAAGTTGGTCCACACCTTGACCACGGATTATTTAAAGTGGGGTGCTAAATATGTGAGGCATTATTCTTTAGCTAGCAATGTGCTCTGACCTATCTGTGGATACATTATTGAAAATGTTAAGTAATAAATTAAAAGTCAAGTGTGATATTTTTCTCTGGATACAGTAGTTGAGGTGGTGTACTGTCCCAAGAAAAAAATACTCAAGTCCAGCTGGAAGGCATTTCTTTAGAATACATTTCTCTTGTGGCCCGGTCTCCCGCTTGATAAGGGCTCATCCCCATATTTAAAGGGGCCTACAGAGTCATCTGTCGTGGATCTGTTACTTTCAGTTACACACACTCGATGGAACTCGAGGGATTCGCTGTCCAGAAACCCCTACAGGCTGCAGATGTGGCCCAGGATTTTCACTTTAAATTGACAGCTCAAAGCACCAGTCGACTCTGAGACGACACCAGCGGGCTCCCTTCTTGCTCCAGCCTCTCTTTTCCGGATGCAGTAATCTCCTTTTGACATGAACAGGAGTCTTGACAAGTCAGGCAGCTCGCGGACTCCAGGCGAGGGCCTGTCTGCACCAGCGCAGGCAGGACAGGAGCCGGCGCACGTCATACCTTTTCCAGGCCCTGACCTCTCGTCAGGCATTGCTTTCTCTCACATACTGTCCGTTTTGAAGGATGGCGGATTGCATATTTTGTGAGTGACCCCTGTTTATTACCACGCTAAAAGTGGCCAATCCGTGAGTCTAAAGCTAGAAGTAAAGTAAGTGTCAAGCAATCAAAAAGCAATGCGTTGGAACCACCGTGTGGCGCATCATTAAAACGTTTGAACTAGAGAGAGCCGCCATCTGGCCCCTTTCAACACCATGTATTCGTTGTACCGTATGAAACATTTCAGCGGTTTAACAAAAGCCACTTCTGTGGCGATGAAAACCAACACCTTCCTCGCTTCCACAAATAATAAAGAACAAAAAACGTATACTATTAGAATGCTTGAGAGGGTTTACTACAGTACGTAATAGCGAACCGACAAGTCTGTTTACAATCAGAAGCGTTTCTACGTTTCATCTTTACAAGAAGGACGAAGGCTCATTTTCAGAATAGGTTGCATCTTTTCACCAGTGCTTTCTTTCATCTTTCATTTTTTTATGATGTTTTCCGTTTTCTTTTATTTTAATTTTCCCAACTTCGGGTCTTGTTTACAGTATGAAAATATCCTATTTCTCAATACGTACATATTTCACTATGTCAATTTGGGTGACCACCTGGCAAATTCTGGGCAGTGAGTGTAAAAATTCAGGACAAAAACACAAAATTCAGGACAAAAGGACAATTTTACAGACATAGCTGAGGAGGTCACGCAATATCATAGAACTAAGAAATAGACACCAAACAGAAGCACAAGTCAAGATATGTAATAATGTTGGATTTATAATAAGCCAGCATGGCAAACTGCCAGGACAAAGAAGAGATTGAAACTGAATATACGAATGATAGAAATGTCGTAGCAACCAATACAAAGGGGGACCCCTGCAAGAGAATGAAGGGCGGGTAAAGCAGGGGAACAATTCAAGGAAAACTACCACTAGCAACGGTCACCCGCCCCTAGAAAAGATTTACACAAAGGCCCAACCAGGGGTCCTAGTATTGCAAAACAACACCCAGGGCTGTCAAATGCATATGTTCAAAAGATTCAAAGAACAGGTTGCTTAACAAAATTAATTTTTTCTTTTTTGTTTTCATGGTATCAAAACATAATTAACACATTCCAACAAATTCATAAATAATTACATGTATAGTATCTGAAAATATGTCCCACACAAAACAATCATACCATCAATCATACTTGCATTCACTCATAGTGACATACACATTTATTCCTCAAGACAAACATATTTATAAAACATCGCACATCATTCCAGATGGTAAGGCTGCCACTCGAAGTTGAGATGGAGCATTCTCGTGTGTTCTCCCGGTAGTGGATGGAAACAAGGTCCAAAAGCACGAGAAGAATTAAACGCCAACGCGCGTTTCGGTGTGAAGCCCTCAAGAGGGCAACACCTTCGTCAGGGCGGAGGTAGATAAGTAGTGTGGGACACACAAACACACCAAATCTGTCTTGATGAATGACAATGTTCGCTAAGATTCTTTTTGTAAGGTCCTCAAGAGACCAAACCATACAATAAAGCTGGTATCAAAGGTCCGGAGTACTTCATATAGGTCAATAAAGCGTTTAGTCCAGGGATTGTGACCACTGCCAACAGCACCGCAGGGGAATCGATAATGGATCGATTGGATGAGCCTCTCCAAAAACATCAACGAGGGCTTAGGATACTTCCGACCAGATAACGATTAAGACTCCGTCCTGCGCGATATTTCTCCTGTCAGGCGGCGGGGTAGGAATTCCTCCGACCGTAGCAGTCAATGCTGCGCCATCTAACACGTTTTCAAAGAATATTTACATACTGTTTCCAAATTACATAGCTAATCTGTTTCTATTGTGTTACAGTTATTAGGTAGAAAATGGCAACAATTCTTCATGCACATTTTGGCATCAGAAATTTTCAACACTAAATCGATTTTCTGAAAGAACATAGACAGAAGGCACCATTCTGTTGTCAAGGAGAGAAAAAGAGATAGAAAAATTGTTTTGTGTACAAACGTACCCCACCGCTACCAATAATCTGTTCTCCTTCCAGCAGTAATTTTTTTTTTTAATGTTTGCGCCATGCGTTTTGCTTTTTTTTATAGTATACAGCACAATGACACTACGGGGCCAAGGGTGCACTTATACAAAGCTATGGAACAATTTACTTACCTTCGGTAACGATATATCTGTAAGAAACATTAGTTAGTTATAGATTCCTTACCTTAGAATTACCCCCAGGCGTCAGACTGGATCCGGAAAGTTTTTTCGTCAGCAGTACCCCTGCGCGTCGGTAGGCGTCGTCGGTCGACTCCGCGTCCGTCGTTGGCGTCGTGGTCGCCCTGATGACGTCACGGAAGATACCTAGACGCTGCCCTCGTGCCTGACGTCAGTTCTGACCACGACTTTCCGCGCCAGGAACGGAGAGTCATGCAAGACACTGACCACTGGTGCACAAAACTAGGGCCCTGAAAGGATATCCTTAACCCCAGAAATCAGTTCGCAGAACGGGGAGGATGGGTGGGGCGGTAAGGAATCTATAACTAACTAAGGTTTCTTACAGATACATCGTTACCGAAGGTAAGTAACTTGTTCATCTGAAACAAACACGTTAGTTATAGATTCCTTACCATCTCAATAAAACAGATTTGAAAGAGAATGGATACCCCAGCAATACCAACCCCGGTGGGGGGGTCTGCGAACGAAGATCACACCAGAAAGTCCTGGAGAACAGAACGGCCATCGAAGCCGTCTCTCCGGACTTGGCTGTCCAGACAGTAGTGTTTCGTAAACGTGTGCAGTGATGCCCACGTAGCTGCCCGACAGATGTCATGTAGAGAAACTCCTCGTCCTAAGGCAGCAGTGGCTGCCGTCGCACTGGTGGAATGGGCGCGTAGCCCCACAGGAGGCTCCTTTTTAGCCAGAGAATAGCATGCTTAAATACACAAAACGACCCAACGAGAAATGGTTCGCTTGTGTACGGCCCGACCTTTCTTGGGTCCCACGCAGCCAACAAAGAGTTGGTCATCCACCCGGAACTGTTTTGTGCGATCCAGATAGAACGAAAGAGCACGTTTTGAGTCCAGACGGTGGAGCCTCTCTTCCTCTTTCGAAGGATGTGGAAAGAAGGTGGGCAAAGTGATGGTCTGCCCGATGTGAAAGGCAGTGACAACCTTAGGAAGGAAGGATGGACGAGTCCTGAGAACTACCTTGTCCGGATGGACAGACAGGAAAGGAGGCTTGGAGGAAAGAGCCTGGAGCTCACTCATTCTTCTGGCAGATGTGATGGCTACCAGGAAAGCAGTTTTAAGCTCCAGAAGTCTCAAAGGACAGTTGTGAAGCGGCTCAAAGGGAGCGCACATTAAATAGGTTAAGACTAGATTCAAGACCCACTGAGGCATAACGAAGGGAATAGGAGGAAAGAGATGAGTTATGCCTTTCAAGAAACGATTAACCACCAGGGACTTGAAAAGAGAAGGCTGATCTGGAAGCCGAAGGAAGGCAGAGATGGCCGAAAGATAGCCCTTGATAGTGCCCAGAGCAGAGCCCTGCTGGGCTAAAGAAAGAAGAAACAAGAGAACCTCAGAAAGAGGGGCAGAAAGGGGATCCACAGCCTTTGCTGTACACCATGCCACAAACTTGTTCCACCGGCAGGCGTATACCGTCTTAGTGGAGGGACGCCTGGCTGCCAAGATTACATCGCAAACTTCGGGAGGCAGGTCAAAAGACGTCAGCTGCCTCCGCTCAATCTCCACGCAAGGAGGTGGAGGTTGGACAGGTTCGGGAGGAGGACCGTCCCCTGTTGCTGCGACAGAAGATCCTCCCGAAGAGGCAGACGGGTCGGAGGATCGATGGCCATGTTGAGCAGCTCGGGATATCAGACTCTTTGTCCCCAATCCGGAGCCACAAGGATGACTTGGGCCCGGTCGCGCCTGATCTTCTTCAGCACTCTGGGCAGAAGTGGTATAGGGGAAAGGCGTACAACAGACCGCAATTCCACTCGCAACGAAAAGCGTCGCCTAGCGAGTGCCACCTTGGAAATTCCAATGCGCAGAATTGCTGACATTGCGCCTTCTCTTCGGTGGCAAATAGATCTAACCAAGGCTCTCCCCACTGTCGAAAGAGACCTTGCACCACCTCCGAGTGAAGACGCCATTCGTGATCCATCATGCACCTGCGGCTGAGTTCGTCGTGTTGAACCACCAGGGATATGCCCTGATATTCCAGCCATGTCCAGAGACACCCCGCCCTGTTTGTTGCAGTACCACATGGCGGTGGTGTTGTCCGTGAACACTTGCACTACTCTTCCCCGGACAGAGGGAAGGAATGCCTTGAGTGCAAGACGAATCGCCCGAAGCTCCAGAAGATTGATGTGGAGCCCGGACTCCGCCGGAGACCAGAGGCCTCTGATCTCCGTCTCTCCCATGTGGCCGCCCCATCCAAGAAGGGATGCGTCCGTCACCACTGTGTGCTCTGGTCGGGGAAGGGAGAGGGATCTGCCGTTGTCCCAATCCTGGTTCGTGAGCCACTACTGCAATTGTTGTGCAGTGCCCTCCGAGATCTGGACGCAATCGGACAGATTCCCCTGATGCTGCGCCCACTGGAACTTCAGGTCCCACTGCAGAGCCCGCATATGCCTCCTGGCATGATCGACCAGCAGGATGCAGGAGGCCATGAGGCCCAGCAGCCTCAGGGTCATTCGGACCGAAACCCGGGATAGAGGCTGAAAGATCGGAATCATAGCCCGAATATCCCGGACTCGCTGTTCGGGAGGATAGACCCGAAACCGCGTCGTGTCCAGAACAGCTCCGATCAAAAGGAGCTTCTGAGAGGGAATCAGGGGTGACTTCGGCACATTGATGGAGAACCCCAGCGAATGCAGGAGGTCAGCCGTAGTCTGGAGGTGGGAGACGACTACCTGGGACGAGGTCGCCTTCAACAACCAGTCATCGAGATAGGGGAAGACTGGAACCCCTGATCTGCGCAGTTGAGCTGCGACCACCGCCATCACTTTCGTGAGCACCCGAGGGGAGCTGGTAAGGCCAAAGGGGAGCACGGTAAACTGAAAATGTTCGTGGCCTACCTTGAACCGCAGGTAACGCCGATGGGCCGGCAGGACAGGGATGTGGAAATACGCGTCCTGCAAGTCCAACGCTACCATCCAGTCTCCAGGGTCAAGGGCAGACAAGACCTGAGCCAGGGTCAACATTTTGAACTTTTCCTTCCGGGGGAAGCGGTTGACGTCCCTGAGATCCAAGATAGGACGCAGGCCTTTGTCCTACTTGGGCACCAGAAAGTAGTGGGAATAGCAACCACAACCTACTTCTGGGACAGGAACGTGCTCGATGGCACCCTTGGCCAACTTCCTGTTGGAGAAGGGTCAGATGATCCTCCGACATGCGATGGTACTGGGGTGGCATGGCTGGAAAGATAGTCTCGAAGGGGAGGGAGTAATTGCAAAACCCACCTGTCCGACGTGATGGTGCGCCAGTGGGGGAGGTGATGGCGAATCCTGCCACCCACTGGCGTGTGATAGGCCTGAAAGGTCGGACTAGGAGGGTTTGGAGGCTGCGGCAGAGGGGGTGGAGGTGGATTGGCCTGCCCGCTGGCCCACAGAACCAAGTCGTTGGTTCCCACGTCCTTGGCCGCGCTGAGATGGAACAGCTTGCGCTGGCCTGTGGCTCTGGAATGAACGTGTTGGGGCACCCCTTCCGTGACCACGAAAGGGGCGAAAAGCAGACCGTGCGGGGCGCATGGTGGAGAGGCCCAAGGACTTGGCCGTAGCCCGAGAGTCCTTGAAGCGCTCTAGCGCACTGTCTGCTTTGTTTCCGAACAGGCGACGGCCATAGAAGGGCATGTCCATCAAGGTGTTCTGAACATCCCCTGAAAAGCCAGTCGTCCTCAACCAGGCGTGGCGGCGAAGCGCCACTGACGTCGAAATAGTCCAACCCAGTGAACCAGCAGTGTCTAATCCACAACGTATTGCGAACTTTGCTGCGTCTCTCCCCTCGGCAACAGCACGGGAGAGCACGGCCCGGGCCTCCTCCGGGCACTGAGGCAGCACCTGCGCGACCGTATCCCACACGGAGTGGGAATAACGGCCCAAGAGGCATGCGGTGTTCACCGACCGCGGCCCTAAACTGGAGGAAGAAAACAACTTCTTCCCAAGTTGATCCAGTTTCTTGGATTCCCTGTCCGGTGGTGCGGTAGGGAATGCGCTCTGGGATGTTGAGGCTTGGACAACCAAGCTCTCGGGGGAGGGGTGTTGGGAGAGGAAAGTGGGGTCGCCTGGAGCCGGGCGGTGGCGTCGGGCAACCATCCTATCCACATGAGCCCCTGTGGTGGGCCTGGACCCGGTGCCCAAAAGGATGTCTGTTAGGGCCTCATTAAACGGCAGCAGGGGCTCCGAAGAGCTCGCTGCCAGCTGAAGCACCTATGTCAGGAAGTTAGTCCTGACTGCCACCGTAGGAAGCTCGAGGTTGAGAGCCTCGGCCGCCCTACGCAACACCACTGCGTAAGACGCTCCCTCCTCCGTAGCCACGGTAGGAGGAGACAACATGCCAAGGTCTGGCGAGGTATCCAAACCACTGGCATCCCCCAGGTCCTCTCTCCAGTCCTGGTCATATTCTATCTGTGCAGTGAGAGTGTCCTCAGACCCTGCCCAGTCTTCCTCACACTCCTCTGGCTGCCAAACTGGCTGAAAGTGGACAGGGTGGAAAGTAGGCACAAAAGTACCCATCGACGTCGGCCGACGCCGGTCTGACTCCGTTTCCACATGGAGGGGGAAGCCGAGTTCGACGTCGGCTGGGGGTCCAGCCGGCGTCGTCTGCGGACATGGTGCCAGTGGAGTCGGCGCCGGTGGATGTGTCACAAGGTCGACCGGCGCCGATCCGGATCCAGGCCTGGATCCAAGGGGGGCCCTGCGGTGCCGAAGCCGCCGGCGTCGAAGGCCTAGGGCCCCCAGCCGAGTCCGTGGGGCCCGAGGGAGCACCGGCGGAGTCGGACTGCCCAAATATAGCGTGCATGGCTTCGTAAAACTGACTAAGCTGGGCAGGGGTCGCTGCCGGTCCCGGAAAGGGTGGGAAGGCCGGAGTTGACCCTGAAGGCTCTGCACGCGGAGCCGCGGGAGTGGCATCACCCGCACCCTGCGTCGCGCCGGCCGAGGGAGAAGTCGAAGAGCGATGACGCTTCTTCGACTTCTTCTTATGCTTCAACTTACCTGACCCAGAGTGCGAAGACTTCGTCAAAGAGGAATGATGATGGCTCCGCGATCGGTCCCTTGACCTCCTACACGACCGGGACCTTGCGCGACGCAGAGCAGACTGCCGGGCCTCGAGGAGCTTTCGGGACCGCTCCCGCAAAGACTTAGGGGCAATGGTTCGGCAGTTGGAGCACGACTTGGGGTCGTGGTCGCGCTCCAAGCAGAAGAGACACACGCGGTGCAGATCCGTCACCGACATCATGCGGGAACAGGAACCGCAGGGCTTAAAACCGGGCATCCCTCGTGCTACCAGGAGTCGAACGACTCGAAAAAATGTCGACAAAAGTCGCAAAAAAACTCAGTCAAAAAATGACTGGGGGTACCGCTCTTCCCGGATCTGCGCTTGCTGGGGCGGAAAGAGAAAGAACTGACGTCAGGCGCGAATGCGGCGTCTAGGTATCTTCCGCAACGTCATCACGGCGACCACGACGCCAACGACGGACGCGGAGTCGACCGACGATGCCTACCGACGCGCAGGGGTACTGCTGACGAAAAAACTTTCCGGATCCAGTCTGACGCCTGGGGGTAATTCTAAGGTAAGGAATCTATAACTAACGTGTTTCTTTCAGATAAATGCATTTTAGTGGAAATCGTCTTTAAGCAGAAACCCGTGCCTATTCATTTTAACCTTTTCCCAATTCAGAATCTCCCTCTGACACCTCTACACGTGAGTAAATAGACACATGTATTTTCTACCTTTGTAAATAGGTTACACATACCTCCTGACTGCACAGTTTCCTTCAGTCTACTAGACTGGCAGTGATTCTGGTGAACAAGGTACTTGCCTTCGGTAACACTCTTTCTGGTGGATACTCTAACTGCAGGTTGATTCATCACATTGCGAATATCCCCAGACCTCAGGCTGGACCTGGAAACTCAAAAAGCAGTGCTCCCGCGTGCCCATAGGTGGTGCCCTGTGACTCCACGCTCACTTCCTTCTTCTCCTCCATTCTTCTCTGCATGCTCTAGTTGCCCAAGGGGATTGCGGCACTGAATGCTTAAATCTGAGACTGTGGAGCAGATGCGCTGTCCTAGTTAATTTTTACGCTCTCTCTCTCTCTGCCTAGTTGTGTTTTTAGCTGCTCTGTTCTCCCCTGTTTTTTAGTCTGGTCAACTTGTTATTAATTTGTTTTCATTTTAAGTCGGAATGTGTGTTGAGAAGGTGGGCAGGTGCCTGTATCTTGGCAATTACCTTGCTCTGCTGAGCCTGGGTCGGGCAGACATTTTTTCTCTTTGGGGACAGCTAGAGGTACCTTTTTTTGATAGCGCACGCTCTAGTTGCCCAAGGGGATTGCAGCACCAAATGGGTAAATCTGGGACCGTGGCGCGGACGTGCTGAAGGCAAGCCCGTCTGCGCCAGCCATTGTGCCCATGGTAAGTTAGCTTCAGGATTTCGCACTTGTTATTCCACTTCAGTGCTCTTTAATTTGCACATGGGTAATTGTGCACCCGGCACCCTACTTATATAATATAATGGCACACTCTCCTGTTCGACCTGTTGCTTTAATGTCAAACTGTCCCTCGACGGGGTGGCCTCAACCTTGTCCTCGGTATAACTGCAGCAGGCCGAGTTGTTTTCATGTTTTCTCATCTACGTGCGCTCTCTGCAGAAACATGCTGCCTTTATTTGGGACTTTTTATGTGATTAACTACCAGATGTCCTTTTCATAACTGAGACTACGCTCTCCAGTACGGGCTTCTCTGCGTTTGAAATGGCCACCCCTATGGGGTATAAACTCTTTAATTTGGATCGGCCTAGGGGGAGGGGTGGGGAATTGCCATAGTGTATAAACAAGCCTACAGTTGTACGTATTTTGCGACTGATGATTTGATAGGAGCTGAGACATTTGGGTTTGTCTCTCACTCTTTCCTAAACAATCACTAGGCGGTGTTTTAATTAATGACCTCCTGGCCCGGCGCGACACTTACCTTGTCCAATTTGGCGCGGACGTTATCGCATTTTATAGTATTAGGAGCTTTTAATATTCATATGGACTGCCTTCCTGTAAAAGAGGCTATCTCCTTGCTGGATATAATGTCATGATGTGACCTGACCCAATTTGTTAAAAAGCCTACCCATCTACATGGTCACAAGATTGAGTTGTTTTTTTCTAATGTCAGGCTGCAGATATTGGGCCCCCTCACTCTCCCATGGACTGATCACTTTTTAATAAAGTTTAATTGGCCTACAACACCTTGTACAGGCGAACAGAATAGGGAAGACCCTTTTTCATGTAGGCCTTATAGTACGGTCAATCAGTGTGATCTTCTTGGCTCGCTGATGGAGACTATTCCCATGCTCTCTGTTAATGTTGAGGTATATGCCACCACGATGGATATGGATACGCACCGCGGTTAACAAGCTAGCTCCTATCTCTGTTTGGAAACCATGTAGAAGCAGACCCTCTGTGCCTCGGTTCACTGAAACTATCACTACTGGAAAAAAACCTCTGTAAAAAAGCAGACAGAAGTCAGTGCAAACATTAAAAGGTAGGAAGATAAAGCTATCTATTGGGCTGCCCTTAAGGAAATATGCTTCAGTTAAGACTGCCAAGAAAGCCTTTTATGAAGTCAGGATTGAAGCTGCAGGCAATAAGTCGTGAGAAGTGTTCAAGGTGGTAAAAAAATTCACGGCACCCACTGTTTGTGTTAGAAGTCTGCCACCCTCATTAGAGTGGTGTGAAAAATTGGCTTCTTTTTTTCAAACCAAAATTCTTAAAGCACAAGTTACTAACTTGTGTAACGATATATCTGTAAGAGACAGTAGTTAGTGACAGATTCCTTATCTTAGAATATCCCCAGGCGTCAGGCTGGATCCGGAAAGTTTTGCGTAGCAGTACCCTTGCGCGTCGGTAGGCGGCGTCGTGCGGCTCCGCGTCCGTCGTCAGCGGCGGGATCGCCGGGATGACGTCGCGGGCAGTACTTAGACGCCGCCCCTGCGCGCTGACGTCAGTTCTGTACACGACTTTCGGCGCCAGGAACGCAGAGCCATGCAAGAAGCTGACATAGGTGTCTGAAAAAATACTAGGGCCCTGAAAGGGATGTCCTTAACCCTAGAGATCAGTTCGCAGAACGGGGAGGATGGGTTGGGCGGTAAGGAATCTGTCACTAACTACTGTCTCTTACAGATATATCGTTACACAAGTTAGTAACTTGTGCATCTGAAAGAGACACGTTAGTGACAGATTCCTTACCTTAGAATAGATACCCCGGCAATACCAACCCCGGTGGTGGGTCTGCGAACAGATTCAGACAAGGAAGTCCCGGAGGACAGAACGGCCAAAGAAGCCGTCCCTCCGGACCTGGCTGTCAAGGCAGTAATGCTTGGTAAACGTGTGCAGCGAGGCCCACGTAGCTGCCTGACATATATCCTGTAGCGGAACACCACGGCCTAAAGCCGTGGTAGCAGCCGTTGCCCTGGTAGAATGGGCACGTAGCCCAACAGGGGGCTCCTTCTTAGCCAAAGGATAGCAGGCTTTGATACACAAGATGACCCAGCGGGAGATGGTCCTCTTGTGTACCGCCCAACCTTTTTTGGCGCCCACGTAGCCAACAAAGAGCTGGTCATCCACCCGGAACTGTTGTGTGCGGTTGATGTAGAAAGAAAGCACACGTTTTGGGTCCAGACGGTGGAGCCTCTCTTCCTCTCTGGAAGGGTGCGGAGGCGGAAAGAAGGTGGGCAAAGTGATGGTCTGCCCAATGTGGAAGGCAGTAACCACCTTTGGCAAGAAGGACGGACGCGTCCTAAGAACAACCTTGTCTGGATGGACAGACAGAAAGGGGGGTTTGCATGAAAGAGCCTGGAGCTCACTCACCCACCGAGCGGAGGTGATGGCCACCAGAAAGGCTGTCTTCAGAGTGAGAAGACGAAGAGGACAGTTATGCAGAGGCTCAAAGGGAGCGCACATTAAGAAAGTAAGAACCAAGTTTAAGTCCCACTGAGGCATTATAAACGGAACAGGAGGAAAGAGGTGTGTAATGCCTTTAAGAAACCTGTTAACAACAGGGGACTTAAAAAGAGAGGGCTGATCAGGAAGCCTGAGGAAGGCCGAGATCGCACAAAGATAGCCCTTGATGGTACCCAGGGCAGAACCCTGTTGGGCCAGAGAGAGAAGGAACAGAAGAACCTCAGAAAGAGGGGCAGAAAGGGGATTCACAGCCTTTGCTGTGCACCATGCCACAAACTTGTTCCACCTGCAGGCGTATACCACCTTAGTGGAGGGACGCCTGGCTGCCAGAATCACATCACAAACTTCGGGAGGCAAGTTGAAAGGAATCAACTGCCGCCGCTCAATCTCCACGCAAGCAGGTGGAGACTGGACAGGTTCGGGTGGAGGACCGTCCCCTGCTGCTGCAACAGAAGATCCTCCCAAAGAGGCATACTGAGTAGCTCGGGATACCAAACTCTTCGAGCCCAGTCCGGAGCCACAAGAATGACTTGGTGCCGGTCGCGCCAAATCTTCTTCAACACTCTGGGTAGAAGTGGTATAGGCGGAAAGGCGTACAACAGACCGCAACTCCACTCGCGGCGAAAAGCGTCGCCGAGCGAGTGCCGCCTTGGAAATTCCAACGCGCAGAACAGATGACATTGCGCGTTCTATTCGGTGGCGAATAGATCTAACCAAGGCTCTCCCCACTGTAGAAAGAGTCCTTGCGCCACCTCCGAGTGAAGACGCCATTCGTGATCCATCATGCACCTGCGGCTGAGTTCGTCCGCCCTGGCGTTCAGGGAACCTGCCAGGTGTTGAACCATCAGGAATATGCCCTGATGTTCCAGCCATGTCCAGAGGCGCAGAGCCTCCTGACATAGGGTCCACGACCCCACCCCGCCTTGTTTGTTGCAGTACCACATGGCGGTGGTGTTGTCTGTGAACATCTGCACTACCTTCCCTTTGACAGAGGGCAGGAATGCCTTGAGTGCAAGTCGGATCGCCCGAAGCTCCAGAAGGTTGATATGGAGCCGGGACTCCGCCGGAGAGCAGAGGCCTCTGATCTCCGCCTCTCCCATGTGACCGCCCCATCCCAGAAGGGACGCGTCCGTCACAACTGTGTGCTCTGGCTGGGGAAGGGAGAGGGATCTGCCCATGACCCATTGCCGGTTCGAGAGCCACCACTGCAACTGTTTTGCAGTCCCCTCCGAGATCTGGACGTGATCGGACAGGTTGCCCTGATGCTGCGCCCACTGGAACTTCAGGTCCCACTGCAGAGCCCGCATATGCCATCTGGCATGATCGACCAGCAGGATGCAGGAGGCCATGAGGCCCAGCAGCCTCAGGGTCATCCGTACCGAAACCCAGGATAGAGGCCGAAAGATCGGAATCATAGCCTGAATATCCCGGACTCGCCGTTCGGGAGGATAGGCCCGAAACTGCGTCGTGTCCAGAACTGCTCCGATGAAAAGGAGCTGTGGAGAAGGAATCAGGTGCGACTTCGGCACGTTGATGCAGAACCCCATCGAGTGCAGGAGTTCGGCCGTAGTCTGGAGGTGGGAGACGACTGCCTGGGATGAGTCCGCCTTCAGCAGCCAGTCGTCGAGGTAGGGGAAGACTGGAACCCCTGCCCGGCGCAGATGAGCTGCGACCACCGCCATCACTTTCGTGAACACCCGAGGGGCGCTGGTAAGGCCAAAGGGGAGCACGGTGAACTGAAAATGCTCGAGGCCTACCGTGAACCGCAGGTAACGCCGGTGGGCCGGCAGGGCGGGGATGTGGAAATACGCGTCCTGCAAGTCCAACGCTACCATCCAGTCTCCAGGGTCGAGGGCTGTCAAGACCTGAGCTAGGGTGAGCATCTTGAACTTCTCCTTCCGGAGGAAGCGATTGACGTTCCGGAGGACCAAGATAGGACGCATGTCCTCCTTGTCCTTTTTGGGCACCAGAAAGTAGTGGGAGTAACAACCACGCCCTACTTCTGGGGTCGAAACGCACTCGATGGCCCCCTTGGCCAAGAGGGCCGCAACTTCCTTCTGAAGAAGCACCAAGTGATCCCCTGACATGCGGTGGTATTGAGGTGGCATGGCTGGGGGGGTTATCTCGAAGGGGAGGGAGTAGCCCCTTCGGACTATGTCCAAGACCCACTTGTCCGAGGTGATGGCACGCCAGTGGTGAAGGTGATGGCGGACCCTGCCCCCTACTGGCGTGCTGTGGACCTGAAAGGAAGGACTAGGAGGGCTTGGAGGCCGCGGACGGGGCGGGGGTGGTGGCCTGACCCGCACGCTGGTTGCCCGACCCGCCTCGGCGGGAGCCACGTCCTCGGCCACGCGAAGACGCCTGCTGCGCGGGTCGGTGGCTGGGCAGCGGACGTGACTGGGCGCCCCTTCTGTGGCCACGAAAGGGGCGAAAAGCAGACTGTTGCGGAGGGCGCACAGCAGAAAGGCCCAGGGACTTGGCTGTAGCCCATGAGTCCTTAAAACGCTCCAGCGCATGGTCTGCCTTGTTTCCAAAAAGACCGACCCCATCAAAGGGCATGTCCATAAGGGTGTTTTGGACATCGCCCGAGAAACCAGTGGTTCTCAGCCAGGCGTGACGGCGCAGCGCCACTGTCGTCGCAAGCGATCTGCCTAGCGAGTCGGCGGTATCAAGGCCACATCTGATGGTGTATTTTGCCGCATCCCTTCCTTCCGCAATGGCGAGGGAAAGCAGTGCCTGGGCCTCATCAGGACACTGGGGCAGAACTTGCGCCAGCGAATCCCACAAGGAGTGGGAATATCGGCCCAAGAGGCAAGTGGTGTTGACAGACCGCAAGCCAGCACTGGAGGAAGAAAAAACCTTCTTCCCAAATTGATCCAGGCGTTTGGATTCCCTATCCGGGGGAGCGGTAGGGAAGGCGCTTTGGGAGGCAGAGGCTTGGACAACCAAGCTCTCAGGGGTGGGGTGTTGGGAGAGGAACAGGAGGTCGCCCGGAGCAGGGCGATGGCGTCGGGCTACGTTCCTATCCACAGGAGCCCCTGTGGTGGGCTTGGACCAGGTGCCCAAAAGAACGTCCGAAAGTGCCTCGTTAAACGGCAGCAGTGGCTCCGAGGAGGTAGCCGCCGGCTGAAGCACTTCCGTCAGGATGTTAGTCCTGACAGCCACTGTAGGCAACTGGAGGTGTAAGGCCTCAGCTGCTCTACGCAACACCGTTGCAAAGTTTGCTCCCTCCTCCGTGCCACGGAAGGAGGAGACAGCATGCCAGTGTCAGGGAGGTGTCCAGACCACTGGCATCCCCAAGTTCCTCAGCCCAGTCCTGATCAAACTCACATTGGGCTGTGAGAGGGTCATCAGACCCCTCCCAGTTCTCTACGTCCTCCAATTCTGGTTCAAAGTAAGGAGGAGGAAGATGTGGGACCCAAGGTCTCATCGGCGCCGGAGCCGGCGTCGATCGACGTCGGTCCGGCGCCGTGTCCGGATCCGGAGAGAACCGGGGTACCACGCCGCCCGGAGCCCTGGACGGCGTTGGGAACGGCACCGGTGAAATCGACGCCGGCGGAGATGTCGCCAGGTCAACCGGTGTCGATCGGGGTTGTGGCAGCACCGGAGCCGGGGTCAAGGCCGGGGTGTGACAGGCGTCGCCGGGACCGGAGTCGCCGGCGGCGCCGTAGGAACCCCATCAGGGCCCGCGGGGCCCGAAGGCGCACCGGGGGGACCTTGAGGCCCGAAGAGGCGGGCCATGGCCGACAGGAACTCCTGTATCTCGGCCGGAGTCGCCGCCGTACCTGGATAAGGTGGGTAATGCGGCGGCGGCTCCACAGGCACTACCGGAGCCGCGGGGACGGTGCCGACGGGACCCTCAGCTGAGTCGCGAGACCGGCGAGGGGAAGTCGTCGAGCGATGACGCTTCTTCGACTTCTTGTGCTTCGACTTACCGGAGGAGTGCAAAGACTTGGACCCCGACGACCGATGAGGACTCCGCGACCGGCCCCTCGACCTCTCACGTGACCGGGGCTTGGATTGGCGCGGAGCCGACTGCCGGACCTCGAGGAGCTTTCGAGACCGCTCTCGCAAAGCCTTCGGATGCAAGGCCCGGCAGTCGCGGCACGACTTGGAGTCGTGGTCGCGGCCGAGGCAGTAGAGACAGTCTCGATGCGGGTCCGTGATCGACATCATCCGACCACAGGCGTCGCATGGCTTGAAGCCGGGCATCCCTGCCGACACCTTCGGAGTCGAACGACTCGAGAAAAAACTGTGATAAAAATTTTAAAAAACGTAGTCAAAAATTGACTAGGGCACTGCTCTCCCCGGATCTGCGCTTACTGGCGCGGAAAAAGAAAGAACTAACGTCAGCGCGCAGGGGCGGCGTCTAAGTACTGCCCGCGATGTCATCCAGGCGATCCCGACGCGGAGCCGCACGACGCCGCCTACCGACGTGCAAGGGTACTGCTACGCAAAACTTTCCGGATCCAGCCTGACGCCTGGGGATATTCTAAGGTAAGGAATCTGTCACTAACGTGTCTCTTTCAGATATTCAATCTAATCTGGCTACATTCTTTTTGGATGATTCGAGCGTAACCCTCCCTAAGAAAGTAATAGAGGATGCGGAACGTTCCTTTTCTTCCTTTAAATTTATTTCTTTGAAAGATACAATTGCAGCTATCCGGATCCTCAAATCCAGCTCACCGATAGAACCCCCTGCCCTACAAATCTATTAATTCTGGGGGAAGAAGTAGTTAACCCATTGTTGAACAAATTGCTCAATGAATCCTTAGCCATGGTGGTGGTCACTTCTGTTTGGATGCATGCAAAAATTCTGCCACTGCTGAAAAACCCTTCAGCTGACCCTAAAACGTTGACCAATTATAGGCCTAGTTCTCTGTCAAAGCTACAAAAGAAATTCATTAACCAACAGCTCTACTGCTATCTAGAGTCTAATGACCTGCACCCAAATCAATCGGGATTCAGGCTTAAGTTGAGCACTAAAACTGCGCTTCTTGAGATATCTGAGCACATTAAATGTATTTTACATACAGGTGCAAGGCTGTGCTGATATTGTTAAATCTATCAGCGGCCTTTGATACAGTTCCACTGTCTTCGTCGTTTTTGAACTATTGGATTGAAGGGCTCCGCGTTGAGATGCATGGACTCTTTTTTAGGGAACAGAGGTCAAAAGGTCTGGAAACCTTTTTTCATCAGGTACTAAGGCCTCAACAGTAGGGGTCCACAAGGCTCTGCCCTAAGCCCCATTTTGTTTAAAATATACCTTTCTCCTCTCACACATCTGGTTGAATCTTTTGAAGCTAAGATAATCTAGGATGCGGACAATACTCAGCTGCTCTTCTCCTTTAATAAAGGAAAAGATATTGCCCCAGATTTATTCAGGCCTTGCCTAGCTGCAGTTTTCTCTTCTATGCACCAGAACCAACTGATGTGCAATGCTGGTAAGACTGAAGTACTTTTCTTCTGACTGGTTGGCTTGCTGGCCAGAGGGAGTCACCCCCCCCCCTCCTCTGTTCCGTCAAACAGAAGTGGTTAAGGGTAAAGTTCGATAATCAGCTCTCGTTCCAGCCTCAATTAAGACTGTGGTAGAGATCTGCTTCGGGCTCCTCTGCACATTGAAAACGTTTTTGCATTTCCTTTCTGTACCTGACAGAAAGACAGTAATTCAGGCCCTTATTACTTCCAGGCTGGATTAGGCGAATGTTTTGTACCTTGGCCTGACAGACTATTTAATCCAAAGGCTCCAAGTGGTTCACAATGCAGCGGCACAGCTGCTTCTCAATCTTCCTTTGAGAACCCAGGTCTTCTCCTATCTTCATTCTTTGCATAGGCTCTCAGTGAGGAAACATATTTTGTTCCAGACTCAAGTTCTTACCTATAGAGCTTTACATCAGATAGCCCCCAAATATCTAGCCACCAGAAATCACTTCTACCTTCCTACTACAAAGTTTTGTTCCTCTAATATGGCCTTGGCTATGGTTCCAAAGATCTATCGCTCCAAGACAGGTGGGAACTCCTTTCTAGGTCCCTTTGCCTGGATTAAACTTCCCCTTGAGCCCCGTTTTGCAAGATCTGAACAGATCTTCAATAAGAAGCTGAAGACATTGCTTTTGCTCAGATGTAAGTGTTTGCCTGTGAAGACTAGTGCCAGGACACTCCTCGGAGCATCTGCACGCTTTACATATCCTATTCATCATCGTCATCCTCTCCGGAAGTGAAGAGCAGAGCTGCATGTAAGCACCACCAATGCATGCAAACATTAGTTTCTATTGTAAGCTTGTCCGCGCCCTGAGATGCAGAGCCCATCAGCAAATTGGAAGGGTCAGCGTGCAGATTCCTAATTTGGGAACATTTTAGATGGAAAAGGAGAGCATTTCACAGAACGAGGAGGTTGGTGAGGAATCTGCGATCAGATAGAGTATCCAGCAGAAAGAGCGTTATCAAAGGTAAGTACCTTGTTCTTCTGATGTATACTTCTAACAGCAGATTCAACAACTTGTGAATAGATACCAAAGCAGTACCTTCCAGGGGATGGGTCTATGAACGGTCTCAGACCAAAAAGTCCTGCAGGACCAGCAGGCAAAAAATGTCAGGCTGTCCGGACATTAGTGCTACATGAATGCTAAATGAACATGTGGAGCAACGCCCACATAGCAGCTGGCAAATGCCCAGAACAGGCACTTCACATGATAACGTAGGGGTAGGTGGCAGCCTTGGCTCTGGTGGAATGAGCCTACAGGTTCTCCGGGGGCTGATTCTTGGCCAATGCAAAGCACGAACCACTGAGAGGCGGTCCTCTTCTGAACTGTTCTGCCTTTTTTCGCTCCAGCGAATCCAAAAAGAGCGGATCGTTCACACAATGCTCCCTGATACAATCAAATTAGAGGCCGAGGAAAAAATCAGGTGCCACACTAAAACACTAAAGAATAATTCTGTTTTAAACATTGTGGGAGAAATTAATTTGTCCTGAAGAAGGCGTTTGTTATCAGTGGGATCCACTGAAATGCGTCAATGCACTTAGAAACACTAAAATACTTTGTCAGGCATGATAAAAAGGTTTTAATAAGGGGTATTTTTTATGAAAATAATCTTTTAGAAATGATGCAACAGTGGTTTTAATCTTGTAATATCTATATGAAATATGATTAACGTTGGTGCTTCTTCATCAGATCTGCTAATTTATTTGTCAATAAAGTGAATAATATCTTTCAATACCATATAGGTGGTACTTAATCTTCTATGTGACCGTATACTAAGCGAGGATTGGGTAGATAGTAAGAGTGTGAAAGGCGTGAATGGGTCTTTGCATACGCCCATATGGAAATCCTTTTTTACTTAATAGTCCTATACGGTGCCCTGTCCCTTTGAGAAAATGGGGTCCCTCTCTGTTTATTTTGATTGAAATAAAGAGGACTGCTCCTTCAATGGCACTAAAAGCCTAAAGAAAAGACAAGCTTTAATTCTGTCCATAGCTAGTCCTTGATGGGCTAAAGACAACACAAAAAGTAACACTACAGATACTTTGATTTGAAGTGAGTCAATCTGCCTAGTACCACACCAAGCCAACGGCAGGCGTAGACTGATTTCTTGGAAGGACAACTGGCTGCCAAAACGACATCAACTACTTCAGGAGGAAGATCGAATGAGATCAACTGCCATCGTTCACTCTCTAAGCACTAAGATGAAGACTGCGTTTCCGGGGTTGAAATACAGGGTACAATAGTATTTCTACACCTTTCCTTCACTTCTATGAAGCACAGAATTACAGGGGGGCTTAAACAGTTAGAACACTGACTCTGTCGGAGCACTGAAGTAAAATGTAGACAGTACCAGACCTTTCAAGTGCTACATAAAACGACACCTACTAAGTACTCTTCTTAACAGCACAAAGAAGAGTGTAGATGGCAATGCCTCCCATGTCCTGGAGAGGTTGCACAAGACAAAATGGATTACATCAGTACGGAGTCTCATATTTAAGCTTGAAAACATACTTTGAGTAAAGGTTACCCCTACACCTTAACATTAAGGGTGTCTAAAAGGCCATTGCCGTGTGAAGTATGAATACCATATGATACCTGGCAGCACAGCTTTAAGTGGGATGAAAAAAGGGGGAGGGGGGGGGGTCTCTAAAAGCGGTGTGGACTGTGCAATTACAGGTGTGGCTTAAAATGGAAACTACATTCCTGTGATTTCCATAGTGTGCCACCCGACCAGTATTTTAGTGTCTCTCCAAGTTTTCTGTTATTATATCTAGATATAACGCAACAACTGCTATACACCTAAAGCCAGCCAGGACTATTGGCTTTGTCACTGCAGAGAGGCCAAGGATTGGATCACCATGCATCCTGAAATCCTTTTTGGCCTACTGACAGGCATTGTGTGAAACTCGCAGTGCCTTCAGCCTCAACTCCATAGCTCTCAATTGCAACCTGTTATAAACACCTGAAGGCAACTCAGTTCAAAGTATGCACTACACGAGAGATGTATGCTGCATGAAAAAATACACAGAAACACAACATCCTGGAAACAGCTAACAAACTGTCTTATGGAGTTCAAGATTAAGTAAAACATGTGAAATATAAACAGGAAGGGAGGGCCTGATTTAGATCTTGGCAGACGGGTTACTCCGTCACAACAGTGACGGATATCCCATCCGCCGAAATATAAGTTCCATTATATACAATGGGATTTATATTTTAGCGGACGGGATATCCGTCATCCTTGGAAAAGTTACTTACGTTCGGTAGCGCCTTCTCTGGTAGAGACATGAGCTAGCCGCAGATTCCTTACCTTCCCAGGCGTCAGACTGGATCCGGAAGATTTTTCTTCAAGCAATACCCTTGCGAAACCGGAAGGTGGCATCAGTCGGCTCCGTGTAACGTCGTTGCCGTTATCTCCGCCGTTGTGGCATCCGCGTCACCGATATAGGCACCACCTCGGCGCGCTGACGTCAGTTACTTTCACGACTTTCCACGCCAGGAGCGCAGAGCAATGAAGTGCACTGACATTGGAATGTTTTGAACAACTAGGGCCCTGAAAGGGAACAGCCCTGCCCCTAAAAACCTGCCTGCAGTGCGGGGAGGATGGGAGGGTCAGTAAGAAATCTGCTGCTATATCATGTCTATACCAGACAAGGCATTATTGAAGGTAAGTAACTGACCATCTGATAGAGACGTGTAGCCACAGATTCCTTACCTTTGAATAGATACCCAAACAATACCATCCCCGGAGGAGGGACTGCAGACAAGTTTAGACCAGGAAGTCCTGCAGGACAGAGCAGCTAAAAGGGCCGTCCCTGCGGACTTGACTGTCCAGGCAGTAGTGCTTGGTGAACGTGTGCAGTGATGCCCACGTTACTGCCTGACACATGCCAAGGGCTGGGACGCCACATTGCAATGTCATGGTAGCAGCCTTAACTATGGTACAATTAACCATTAAGCTTTCAGGAGGCTGCTTTTTGGAGTGTAGCAGATTTTAATGCAAAGGACGACCCATTGAGAGATCATCTTATTCTGCACAGTATGACCATTCTTCGCTCCTACGTACCCCACGAAGAGTTAGTCGTCCACCCAGAACTCTTTTGTGCAGTCAAGGTAGAACAACAACACTCTTTTTTGGTCCAGCATGTTGAGTTGCTCCTCTTCTTTAGAGGGGTGCGGAGGAGCGTAGAAAGTGGAAAAAGTAACCGATTGCCCCAGGTGGAATGGAGTTACCACTTACGGTAAGAAAGAGTCCCTAGTGCAAAGCCCCAACTTATCAGGGAAGATGGTCAGGTAAGGAGGCTTAGCTGACAGAGCCTGCAATACGCTTACCGTCCTGGCAGAAGTTATTGTCACTAAAAAGGCTGTTTTTATGGAAAGCAGCCAGAGAGGACAGATGTGCAAAGGATCGAATGGAGCACATATGAAGAAGGTGAGAACCAAATTAAGGTCCCACTGTGGCATGATGAAAGGGGCAGGTGGAAACCTATGTATAAGCCCCTTGAGAAATCTATTTACAATAGGGTATTTAAATAAAGAGGGTTGGTCTGGCAGCCTCAAAAAGGCAGACAAGGCCTAAAGCTACCCTTGAATTTGCCCAGAACAGAGCCCTGCTGGGCAAGGGTCAACATAAAAAGTAAGATTTGAGAGAGGGAAGCAGAAAGAGGATTAAGAGATCTTTCTGTACACTATGTTACAAATTTGTTCCACCAGCAGGCATACACGGTATTAGTGGAGGGTCATCTGGCCGCCAAAATAACATTGCAAACTCAGAAGGAAAGTTGAATGCTATAAACTGCCGCCACTCAATCTCCATGCAAGAAGGTGTAGAATTGACAGGTTTGGGTGGAGGACCGTCCCCTCCTGCTGCGACAGAAGATCCTCCCGAAGGGGCAGCCACATCGGAGGATCAATGCTCAAATGGAGAAGCTCGGGATACCAGACTCTCTGTGCCCAGTCCGGAGTCACAAGAATGACTTTGGCCTGGTCACTCCTGATGCTCTTGAGCACTCTGGGCAGAAAGTGGTATGGGAAGGAAGGTGTATAGGAGGCTTGAGCTCCACCTGAGACGAAAAGTGTCTCAGAGCGAGAGCCGCCTTGGAAATTCCAAAACGCAAAACTGCTGGCATTGCGCGTTTTCGGTGGAGGCGAACAGATTTAACCAAGACTCTCCCCACTGCTGAAAGAGACCTTGCGCCACCTTCGGATGGAGACACCATTCGTGATCCGCACTGGCATTCAGGGAACCTGCCAAGTGTTGAACCACCAGGGATATGGCCTGCTGTTCCAGCCATATCAAGAGATGCAGGGCCTATTGACAAAGGCTCTACAACCCCACCTCGCTCTGTTTGTTGCAGTACCACATGGCGGTGGTGTTGTCCGTGAACACTTGAACCAGCTTTCCCTTGATTGAAGGAAGAAAAGCTTTCAACTGCAAGCAAATTTCTCAGAGCTCCAGCAAACTGACATGTAGTCCAGATTCTGCAGTAGACCAGAGTCCTCTGATCTCCACCTCTCCCAGATGGCCACCCCATCCCAGGAGTGATGCATCTGCCACTACTGTGTGCTCTGGTTGGGGAAGGGAGAGGGGTCTAACCTTGATCCAATCGCCGTCAGTCAGCCACCACCGCAGGTCCTGTGCAGTTCCCTCCGAGATCTGGAGCATGTCAGAGATTCCCCTGATGCTGCGCCCACTGGAACTTCAGGTCCCACTGCAGAGCCCGCATATGCCCTTTGAAATACGCCATCTGGCATGTGTCACAAGCAGGATGCAGGAGGCCATAAGGCCCAGCAGCCTCAGAGTCAGTCTCACCAAAATCCAGGATAGAGGTTGAAACATTGGAATCATAGCCTGAATATCCTCGACTCGCCGCCCGGGAGGATAGGCCTGAAACTGTAATGTGTCCAGAACAGCTCCGATGAAAGAGAGCGTCTGAGAGGGAGTCAGATGTGACTTCGGCACATTGATAGTGAACCCCAACAAATGCAGGAGGTTCGCAGTAGTCTGGAGGTAGGAGAGGACAGCCTGGGGCGAGCTCGCCTTCAACAGCCAGTTGTTGAAATAGGGGAAGACTGGCACCCCTGATCTGCGCAGATGAGCTGCGACCATCACCTTGGTGAACACCCGAGGGGCGCTGGTAAGGCCAAGGGGGAGCACCGTGAACTGAAAGTGCTCGTGGCCTACTGTAAACCGCAGGTAGCACCGGTGAGCTGGCACGACGGGAATGAGAAAATAGGCATTCTGCAAGTCCAACGCAACCATTCCAGTCTCCTGTGTGTAGGGCAGACAACACCTGAGCCAGAGTGAGCATCTTGAACATTTCCGTTTTGAAGTAGTTAAGGGCTCCAAGATCTGGCATATGGTGATGGTCTTTTTCCTTCTTCTGAACCGGAAAGTAGTGGGAATAACAACCACAACCTACTTCTGGCATTGGAACCCTCTCTATGGCTCCCCTGGCTAAGAGAGTCATGACTTCTTCCTGAAGCAAAGTCAGGTGATCCTTCGTCAGCCAGTCATAAGTTGGTGCCATGAGGGAGGGGTAGTCTTGAAAGAGAGGGAGTAGTCCCTTCGGGCTATCTGAAGAACGCACCTGCGCGACGTGATGTTTTGCCATTGGTGGATATGATGGCTGATCCTGCCACCAACTGGCCGTCCATGATCTTGGAGAGCCGAACTAGGAGGGTTTGGAGGCTGAGGGTGCAGGGGAGGTGGTGGACTGACCAGACCTTTTGCCACTCAACCCACGGGGTCGGAACGAGCCGCGCCCACGACCACGCAGAGGTTGCTCAACTTGCGCTGCCTTGTGGTTGGGGCATGGCTCGTGCGACTGAAAGCCCCTTCTGTAGCCACAAAAGGGGCAAAAAGCAGACGGAGGACGTGTGGCCACTGAGAGGCCCTAGGACTTGGCCGTAGCCCGTGAGTCCTTAAAGCTCTCCAGAGCCCTGTCTGCTTTGTCTCCGAAGAGATGGGTGCGATCAAGGGGCATATCCATGATGGAAGCCTGGACATTTCCAGATAAGCCAAAAGTTCTTAGCCTGGCGTGGTGTCGAACACCTACCGTAGATGACATCGCTCTGCCCAGCGAGCCCGTCGTGTCAAACACACAGCGAATGGCGAACTTTGCAGCATCTCTCCCGTCTGATACTGCTTGGGAGAGGAAGGCCCGAGCCTCCTCCAGGACCTGTGGCAGCACTTGCGCAGTCATTTCCCATAGGGAGTGTGAATAACGGCCTAATAGGCATGTGGTGTTCACCAACCGCAATGCAAGGCTGGCGGAAGAAAAACCAAACTATCCAGCCTCTTGGATTTCCTGTCCATCAATGCAAGACTGGCGGAAGAAAACATTTTCTTACCTCAACTATCCAGCCTCTTGGATTAACTGTCCGAGGGTGCATAAGGGAACGCGCCCTGTGATGTAGAGGCTTAGACCACCAAGCTCTCAGGGGTAGGGTGGTTGGTGAGGAAATTTGGGTCGCCCAGTGCAGGGCGATGGCGGCAGGCGATTGACCTATTCACAGGAGCCATTGGTCTAGGCTTAAACCAGGTTGACAGCAGGACATCAGTCAAGGCATCATTAAAAGGCAGGAAGGTTTCCGAGGAGTAGACACCCTACTGCAGGACCTCTGTCTGGATATTCGTCTTGACTGCCACAGAAGGGAGCTGAAGGTCCCCGACCTCAGCTGCCCTTCGCACCACCATAGCGTATGAAGCTCCCTCCTCCGTAGCCACGGTAGGGGGAGAAAGCAGACCAGAATCTGGAGAGGTGTCCAGTCCACTGGCCTCAACCAATAACTCATACCAGTCCATTTCTTGCTCTGGTTGGTCTTGTAAAGGTTCCAGCGACCCCTCCCAATCGTCCTCCATGCCTAGCCTTTCAGAAGGGGGCTAAGGAACCGACCGAGGACCAAAGGATTCTGTCGGTGCTAAAATAGGCATCGGTAGGTGCCGATCCGGCTCTGGGTTGTCGGGGATGAGAATGGGGCTGACGCCGCCGGTGGCATCAGGAGTCTCCGCGTGGGGGCCGGTGCCAGGTGAGGTCGCAGTGGCATGACCGGCGTCGGTCCGGATCCATTATTGTATCCATGGGGAGGGGTCATCGGTGCCGGAGCTTCCGACGTGGAACCCGATGCAGCCACCTCTGAGCTCACGGGGCCCGAAGGCGTGCCAGTAGGGTCAGGCCGCCCAAATGTGAGGCACATGGTGTCATAGAATTCTTTGAGCTGGGCGGGGGTCACTCCGGATCCCAAAAAAGTGGGGAATAACGGAGCTAACCCAGGTGCAGGTTGAGGCAAACGAGACCTTGAACGCTGAGATTACTCCATCGCGTCAGCCGACCGACAGGGAGAAATCGAAGCATGCTTCGACTTCTTGTGTTTCTTATGCCTCTTACCTGACCTACCTGACGAATTCGAGTGGGAGGACGAGGACTTGGGACTCCTGGAGTGGTGCCAGGACCTTCCTCTCGACTGGAACCGAGAACGAGACCTCTGGGGCAAATGATGCGGTGCCGAGCGCCAAGGCACAAGTAGATTTAGGGATCCCTCCCTAAAAGCTTTCAGAGCCATAGCCTGGCAGTCGGAGCATGACTTCAAATCATGGTCGCGCTCCAGGCACCAAAGACAGACCAGTTGTGGATCCGTTACTGACATGGCGCTGTGACAGGCACTGCACAGCTTGAATCCAGAAGTCTTCTTGGACATCCTATACACCAAGAAATGTTCAATAAAACATAAAGTAAAGCCTGTCAAAAGATGACAGAGGGTAGCTCTCTTCACGGATCTGCGCTAGCTGGCATGGAAGAAAAAGAACTGATATCAGCGAGTTGAGGTGGCGTCTATATAGGTGCCGCTGACATCATAACAGTGGAGACGACGCCGACGACGTCACGCAGAGCCAACCGGCGCGCAAGAGTATTACTCAAAGAAAAATCTTCCGGATCCATTCTTACGCCTGGGAAATTCAAAGGTAAGGAATCTGCGGCTAGATGTCTCTATCAGTTGTGTTGGAGTAATCTGTCCGCCAAGATCTAAATTAGGCCATAAATCACTGACATGGATTACCATAACGTTTGTACATTAATCGTTCAGATATCAACGTTTTTACCAGTAAATTCAAGGACATGAATATAGGGCCCAATAAGGGCCCGTTTCAAATTACCACCGGGTCTGAGACTCGGCCCACTTAAAGCCCTGCCTGGCAGTGTAAACTGGCGGTGTTGGACATGGTTCTGTCGCCCATTTTCTTACAAACGTCTTCCCTGAACCTTTGTTTGTGAAAGTTCACAGCACCGTCCTAGTATCTGGGACGATTAGAAACCCTGCTTCAAGAGGGCCTTGCTGCGAGGGATGAAGAGTAGCACAATGATGCATGGAAAAGCAGAATGAAACATGGAACCACCTTGCAGCAGGCAAGGGTGTTATAATGACTGTTGCCACGGTAATTTCCAGGGTGCAGGGTATCCTTGTTGCGTTTAAGCTTTGGGGCTTCACAACCTGGTAATAATATGAAGGCCTCAAGGTAGAAGTGAGGTCAGAGTGAGCCCTGAAAAGAGGGTACTCCTTAAAGAGAGTCATCAAAGGGTGAACTCATGAGCATTCATAAGTGAGTGCCCAAAAGTAAACTTCAACCAATCTTGACTAAAGATTTTATGTTTGCAAGTTACATATTTTATGCACCCAAGTTCACCTTAGATGCGCAATATGTTTTGCAAAAGAGACCCTACATTCAGGAACTAACGTGGGTAGCACTGCTACTTTCTGATCGTTTCACCTTGATCTTGAGTTTGACAGCCTAAAACGCAGCTGATCTTAAGTCTTTCCACAGCAACATCAATTAGATTTTTTTTTTTTTTTTAAACAAGCATTGGCAAAGCGAATAGGTCTGACTTTGGCAGGCATGCATTATTTTTGCAAACATACTCAATATGAAAAAAGGCAAAACATCTTTTAAAAAACATAACAATACGTAGTGGCCCAGCAGTCCTGGCACACCAGCCATGTCACTCCTTTTCAGGCTGCTGTGCACACGGGACCAGGTAAAACTCTACTATGAGCAGTGCAAGACAACAAGGGAGTAAAGTAGGCTGACCCATTCCCTCATTCTGTATGATGTGGTGAGAGAGTGGAGCTAACAACACTTCAGCATAGCAGTGGATGAAGAGTACTGATTGATAGACCATGTATATATCTTTTTTGGTCAAAAAAGAGGACGGCACAAAGCTATAGAAGCCTCTAAGCCGGACCTAAGAAGCAAGACTACAGCTCTCACAAGCTCGATAAATCAACAAAGGATTTACACACAAATGTTGTATTTGCTGATATCCCACTTGCTAACAATTATGTAAAACAGACAAAGGACAACAACAATACACAAAGATCTCTATTTTTTTTGTGCCTTTTTTAAGGTTGGTGATGAGTTTGAATTACAACTTCCTCTCAATGGTTATTCTAGCTTTCAAATATCTTATTTTTAATTGCATTCTTAATCTTCCAATTGTACTTGTTTTCTGCAACACCCTCGGCAGTGCTGTTTTGCTTATTTTACCTGTTTGATGACTCGCACCCAGGGGAGGGAGCTCCTCATACATTTTTTCATCCCCCTTACCAATGAAATGCTGCCTAATACCTAGTGTACCTGGACAGTACAGTATGACAATCTCTTGCACAGTCCAGGTCCAGTGCATCTGTGTGTTTAAGGGGTCTGGGGAATGTGTTTGCAGGACTTCCCAATGACTATCAATGATCATGACCATTTGTCATTTTATGTCTGACACCAGCACATGATCTTGTAAAACTGAACTAGCAAATTAACACTTTTCACTTATACATTCTACAAATGTAAGTCCTTCGCTTTAGGAAAGACAGTGAACAATTCAAAAGAAGTGACAGTAAGGAGAAAAAGAAGAGGCACTGCAAACCTGAGATGACGCCAGTGGTATCTGAATGATGTCAGACGCATGTTTAGACAAAATACTCTGATGCAGTAATGCAAACCGCGCGCAAAACGTGCTGGAGTCCGATTTTAATAATTCCAAGTGCAAAAAAGTAAGGCTGGGTAGGATCGTAGTACAGGCGATAAGAGCATCCAATGTGATTCATTAATTGAAAACACAGACAAAAATGCACTATCTGACTGCAACAGCCACCTTATTGAAAGTGCAACGAGTAATACATGATGTACTGGTAAGATTACATTGTTATTAATTGGTGTAATTGTTGACACGTGAGTTATCAAAGCTAAAAGGTCTTGAGAAACGAGCAAAACATGGAAACCATCTGAGAAGCGAGAACTTGTCAAAAAGAGGACTGAGATGGCCAAGATAGCCCTATCCAAATGTGTATTGGGATTCAAATAAGAAGAAAGTAATGCCTGACTTACAGAAACTGATAATAACACCATTAATAAGACTGTTAAACCAAACATGATTCAGGAACGGTACTAGGATTTGTTTTTCATCAAAGCAGTAAACTTCTTAAACATATCGGATCGGAGGTGGATGAAAGCTCATAACTACCAAGCAAGCTTTAAATAAAACATATGGAAATAGAACAAGCATTGGCATAGCCAATAGGTCTCGCCTTTGGGATTTTATAAGTGTTTAGCCAGAGCTATTGGCTTTGCCAAAGTCTTTAAGCTATGTTGTAGAGCAGTGTAGCTGCTGTGCAGCATGTTGAAAAGTTATAATAAAAAAGTATTACAAGCATTTTTGTTACCTTATATATAACCAAGAAGACATTATGTACAACTGAACGACCCTATTAAAAAAATAATTAACATAAAAAATATCTTCTTGTTTTCTTGTCCCTGCAATGCTGGTAACTTCTTCCTGCCTGTTCTAATGTTGGTTTGTTATAGTTTTTTTAAAGTTTTTTTATGGGGGGCATAAACAACGGGAGGGTGGAAGTTGTGAAATAGTACCTGAATTACAACACTAGCAGTAGACGGAGACTAGGGGAGAATCAACAGATGCCAGATTCTGAAGTCAGACTGAGGTGGATCTTAAAGGAAGGATGTTTGAGAGGGAGAGAAGAACAGCTGAATACAAACAAGCTGCAAGGGGCAGGAGGTGTTGTTCTGGGGGCACAGGAAATTAAGTGAACTGGAAGCATCTGCGAGGACAGAGCAAAAGACAAAGTAGTGCTCTGAAGGAAAACATATGGCCCATAGTGAAAAGGATTTGTGTAGCAGGGTCAGTCTCCAGGGCGGAACAAAAGGAGGGACTTCTAAGTGTATTAACCTATGACAAGCCAGCATTTCTAAAGGACAGTCAGAGGAACCAATGAAAAACATGAGCTTTTTTTGTAGCCCATACCCTAGATACTACAGGTCTCTTTGAGACAGCGCATGCGCTGCCTAGGCGAGACCTAAAAATAGTAGCCTACCGGGCTAAGCAGAGTGAGTGCGTCCCCTAGTCCCATTACACTATGCTGGCGTACCAGTCCCTCACAAGCCCCCATCCACTGGCCCATGTCAGAGCTGCAGGAGAGGCGCGGGAGAGTCAGCACTCACAGGTTGAACACTTGTAAGCGGGGTTGCAAGGGCACTTGGTGCTTTCTGGGCAAAGCAGAGGAGATAAAGCGTGAAGATCGCTTCCCTGGCCTGAGCTGACAACCATGCATCTTGTGTTCTGGGCACTGGCATTAATTACAGTACTGCAGGACCTGATTGCAATTGCAGCGACAGACAGAAGACAGGAGACGCAGCGCTCAAGACAAGGTAAACTTTTCATTCATCCGCTCGCACTCCCGAGGAGAAATGAATGAGTTTGTTGCACGTAGAGATCGCATAGCACGGATGCAGCGGCCGAAATCAGAATAATTTAGATTTATATTGTATCAAACTGCGTTGTAGAACAGAAGGTTGGAACCCATGGTTTTTAAATGCAGACTAAATATTTTGTAAAAAAGTAAATAATTCGCTTGAGTACAATTTAACAGCGGAGACAGAGATTGTGCAGTTTCATGTGTCATGCAAAGTGTGAGTACAATATGAGAGTTGAAAAGTAGCTTCCATTGTTAAGTATGGATTTGAAGGTCAAGTTTGGAGTTTCTTCTTTTTGCAGTGAAACTGTTGGATAAACTTGGCGAGTACGAGATAGTGACCCCCACACGGGTGGATGAGTTTGGACAAGCGTTCCCCACCAATCTGCACTTCAAAAGGAAGAAGAGAAGTGTCCCTTCTGACCCCTTGGCCCTCTCCCCTAAAACCCACTACCGGCTCTCGGCCTTCGGGCAGCAGTTCCTCCTCAACTTGACGGCCAATTCTGGATTTATTGCCCCACTTTTCAATGACACGCTCTTGGGCGAGGCCAGGGATAACGGTACCGACTTATACGGAGACGAGGACGGGGACATGAGGCACTGCTTCTACACTGGGCACATCAATGCCAGGGCTGAGCACACTGCCGTCATAAGCCTCTGTTCAGGGATGGTAAGTGCCACATTTAAGCACGTTTATGTCCAACGGCTTTGCCATTGACTGATGCACTAGGTAGTCTGCTAGGTACAGTCATCTCTTAATTTACAAACATAGCGCCCTGCAAGTTTAAAGCACTTTATTACGCTGAGGTTCAGATCTGTTGCGTTTTGTGCAATATTTAATTCCATATTTTGAAACCCGGTACACCATCACTGGAAACTTCACCATGGGGCCGAGTGGGCTGGGGACTTGATGTCCTTAAGACGTACACTGTGAATGCATGTTCACGAATGTAAAATATAGGGAGGGGAGGGTGGTTATGTTTCGAGAAAGAAAAAATTGTAAAACTTATCGATCGATCGATCATTGAGAAATGTGTTCTCCAGTCTAAATCGTATACAGCACTGTAAAATAATACGAATCTGGCCTGTGTTTTTCGTTCTAAGTATAACCTTTCAGATACGAAACCAGCTCAGCTCTGAAGGCGCCGCAGTTTCCCCTGCAGTAAAGGTAGAGCCCCGTTGCGTAACTCGGCTGAAGGCTTCCCTGGAATTAATTGGTGAATTCCGAAGTTTTCTTAGGGTCACCGGGGGCATGTACTTTTCACACGGCGTTGTCCTATGCCGGTGGCCCCCTATGAAATAACCATTGTATATCATGTTTTGTTTCTTTTTTGTGCTCTGGTTTCACTTTGATGTAAATTGCACAGTACCAGAAACAGCTGCCATGACAAACAAGCATTTGAAGGCACGCGCGGGGAGGAGGGGGGGCGACGCGAGTGGTGCGCGCGCCTCGCGCTGAAAGTTAATAAAAAAAATGTTTTAAAAATGAAGCTGATAGCCGCGCGGCCGTGAAAGTGACACGGCCGCGCGGCGCGAAAGTGAAAGGAAAATGAAGCTGACGAGGAGGGAGTGGGAGGGAGGAGGGGGAGGAGGGGGTAGGGGAGGGTATTCACGCGCTGTAGAAAGCCAGATGGCAGCTGTGCACGTCGCGCGCGCTTGTGCGCTTGCGAGCAGCAGGCGTGACCACACGCTCGTGCACCATGGCCTTTTGCGTGCGGGTAACCGCAGGGAAAAGGCCATTGTGCACGAGCGTGTGGTCAGCTTTGAAAACCCCACTACATAAAGTCTTCGCCAGAAGCAGCGCTTGCGCGCTACTCTAGGCTCGACCTAAAAAGGGGTGACTGTGCTGGTGGCTGTACCGGAAGGTCGCTGGAGTCTCTTCAATTCCATGGGAGGTAGCTAAAGCTGAAAGGCAGCAGGAACGGAATGTGTGGAACCCTTAAAACACAGGTATACCCTTGCATTCAAAAATGGAATCCATAAAAGATTTACAGGAGTGCGCCTTGAAACCTGGAATATCATGTTTTCCAGGCGTTAAATGGAAACATTTTGTAAATTCTATATAGTCAGAAACCAGCACTCATGCGGTGTCAGAAACCTATGTGCAAACATTTGCTTTTTTTTTTTGGAAGGTTCCCAAAAGTGGAAACGATGCCACTATATGGCTCCTTCATGCATTACAAACGTAAGTGGCATCTTGGTTGGGCTTTCCCCAAAACATAAGAGCGATCGCAATGTCCACAAAGAAAAAATATTTCACAACACAAGACACACTGTGTTGTCATTGCCATAGCTTTGTGGTCACGTGACACTAACTAAAAGGAGGAACAGCAAAATGTCAAGTTCCCACAGCAAAAAGCACCGCAATGGTCACAAAAGATGAGGGGTGAAAGCATGGATCTAATGTCCTCAGCAAATACTGGTAAAGATCTTTTAAATACGCAATGGTCATTGCCCCCCAAAGGCCAATAAAGAAATTGCACTTCGCTGGCATTAACAACTTATAAATTCAGTGTAATTGTGTAGTATTTTAGGGTGAAAATTTGTTTATGGTCAACAGAATGCTTAATTGAGAAATAGTTTTGATATTATCTACACAAAATAAACATACCTTAAAACAATTTAGGTAAAAACTGATATTCTATTAGAAATCTTTATTTCAGTACCTCAGAGGATTTGCTTGGAGGTTCCAGACCAGCCATGTTGACGTGCATTAACTGCTGTAGAAGTTGGACCTGAGACACGCTAAGGAAAAAGTCCAAGCTTGTGATCATGTTCACTTCCAGGGAATGGCCACACACTAAAATTTCCTGCGAAGATTAAATATAACCACGTTTTTTTACTTGTGAGAAATTGAGCTACACAAAAGAAGCAAATCACATTTTAATTGCCAATGAAGTTCAGTAATTAGTAGTTAGCGTACGAAAGGAAAAAAGCACAAAAGAAAGAAAATTGTCTCCCAGTGAAATGCAATGATTATGCCTTTTCTATTTAAAGTTTACTCACGCCTATATGTCCTGGCTATCCCCACCAAAGAGTTTCAGGATGTTTATGTGAGCGTAGAAAATAAATGTCAGAGTTGCAATGTTTCAATATAAGACCACAAAGCCACTAGGTCTCGCCTTTTGGACCTATTGGCTTTGCTGCTTGTTTCTCTCCACCCGAATAAAAAAATATTTAAAAAAATATATAGAAAAGAAGGATGGGGGGCAATGGTCAGCGAGTCAAGTAACAGGGAGTGGACTAGGTAGGGGAAAGCAACACACAAGGGAGAGGAAAACAGGGGTGTGGTAAGAGACGTAAATGAGCCAGAAAGCACCACAGATCACGGGGAGGCGGGAGAAGTTTGTCATGGGGAGAAGCAAACAAGATGGTCAAGGTGGCAGTGGTTAGTTTGTAAAAAAAAAAATAAGTGCTGGGGCTCTCGTTAGGAGGCAGCTTGCACCAGCCCATTTCTCCTGTTAGCACCGCCTAAAACAGAACCAACTGCTAACCATGAAAGTTGGGGGGGGGGTGAAATGGCAGAGCCGCTGACTTCGGAGCTGGGGAACCAGGTTCGAGTCACCGCATCACCTCACCCTCCTGTGATTCTCGGCAGATCACTTAATATGTCCTTAGCTGATGAAAAACGCTGGTATTAATGATGAAGTGCTGGTGCTGAGCATCGGAAACCATCAGCTCAAATTAAGCACCGGGTGGCACAAGGAAAGCCATTGAGTAAGAAGCAAATACATTAAAGTTAAAATCAAGTCAAGTAAGCAAAGGGCAGACTGTAAGCCCGTTCAAGTCTTGGTAAACCCAAAATAGGCCTGTGGCGATCAGATACTTCTGCGGTCTGGTTAGTTCGACCTAAAAAAGTAAAATATATAATGCAGCAGTCCAAAGCCAGTGAGCAAAGCTTTATGTTTCCAGCAGTATAAAAAGTGCAAACATCTTAGCCGTGTAAATAGTATGTGAGCATGCCACTCACAGTGACCGGATTTGAACTGTTTTGGATTTATAACATACTCAAAAATCACTAAGACGCTTAAGGGAACTGTGTTTGAATATTACAAACATTACAGTAAGCTTCTACAATGGAAATTGCACCATTCTTGTCTACAAAATGTGGTGCTATTTAATACTGTCAATAGTTTTCAGCTCAATAGATCACATTAATGCAGGATTGAGCAAATGCCAACAAGCCCATAAAACATTCAAATGAGCAAGGTTTGAAGACACCCTATACTCGACCTTAAAATGTGCATAGCTAGAGAAACTCAGAAATAAATATCTGGAGTCTTTTCATCCCCAAGGAATAGGTAAGGAGAGCAGGTCTCCTGTCCACTTTCCCCAAAAGGAAGGAGAAAAGATGATCAACAGACCCTTCTACGTATGTGTGCCGCCCTTTAGGATCCTGCAGGAGTGGAGTGTGGTAGCATCATACGCTCACTACACTGTGTTAGCCGTCACCCTATCCAGACACTGCATACAAAATGCAATTAAAATCCTGGTCGCTTCCATGCCTAAAAAGGATGATCAAACTTCCCTGAAGAGCTTGTGCCCTCAAGTACTGCGCTTATAATCTGCAAAGGAAGGAACTCATGCAGTGGTAGATTTAAATAGTGAAGCGGCTGACCAGGTGTGGCTTGAATTTTGACTTTACCTAAACTACCCTTGGGACTAAATGTAGCAACTCCCCCTGTTGTTCTAATACCAGAAGGAATGTTGTGCTCTGGCACAGCATAAAACCCTCTGTGGCATAAATAACATAAGTAGTTACACTGTACCAAAAACCTACTATAGAAACCAAAGGGTTTATGTAAGAGTTAAAGTGTCTATGGTAAACACTTTTGTCTTAAAAAGCATATAACAATTGAACATAAGTAAATTAATAAATAGAGGTTGTAAGGAAATACTTCTTTTTGTATGGTCACCTCAAAACTTTGGACTGGTTTTTCAACTCAATGTGCACCGAGGTCTGCTAACCAGACCTCAGTGCCTGTACCCTGACTTTAAACTGTGTATGTTTGTTTGGATTATATTCAATTAGCATAAGCTAACTTACTTGTAAGTCCTTTGTATATGGCACTCAGGTACCCAGGACCTGTAAGTTAGAGGGTCACCCCAGGGACTGCAACACTGATTGTGCCTCGATGAGTGTGATGAGAGTAAAACATGGTTCCTAGTCTGCCACTGCAGACAGGAAGGACAGTTTCAAACTGCGAACCCGACGTTGCCATTTAAAGTCATGGCAAACCAAATCTTCCCTTTTTAATATACATAAGTCACCCCCTAAGGGTGGCCTACCGAGCCCTAAGGGTTGTTCTGTATATTCTAAAGTGGAACGTGTTTTTACAAGTACCAACAGTAAAAAGCCGCAATTGTCGTTTTTACTGGGGAAAAGGCTAGTAGCCCTATTGGCAAGGGCAGAGTTGCAGGCTGCCACAGCAGCTCTCTTAACTTCTGACTGGGACTAACAAAGTTGATATTGTAAGGTATCAAACAACTGATTACATTAAGCCCGACTTGATGGTCAAGCCGAAATTAATGTAACTTGTTGCACTGTGCAACTTTTACAAAGTTGCCACTTTGTTGCCCTAAATCCCCCTCTGCCCGTCCACGGCTGCACAAGGGGTTTCTTCTTGAGCCAGCTTTCTGCCAGCATAAGAAGACGTGAAATGACTCTCGGGAACAAAGACAATAGAAAGCTGCAAGGGAGAGAGGTGTTGGCCCAAAAGGAGAGCTTGAAAGGTGAAGCAGCCTTTGAAGAGCAAAGAGGGAATACTTGGGAGAGGGGTTGCCCTATTATTGGTAGACAGTCTGGCACTCGGGAAGGAAAGGGGAAACCAGCTGCCACACCGGTTTTCCAGAGGCATGTAGCCCCCTTAGTAGCCACACCTCTGGATGGGGCTAGGGAGCTCTGGATGCCAAGAGAGGGGTTTTGCCATATCAGACATGGGCAGAATGCTGCATCTTGGGATAGCCAGAGGCCACACTTCGCTGGAAGTGGTGATCAGGAGGGAGGGAACTCAGAAGCACATTGGCTACTGACTGAGTCCACCCTGAGGGCATTTCCTTTGCATAAAAAGGGCACCCTTGGCACCCAATACTCAGATTTTGATAGCCTGGAGAAAAGGACTGTCCTGTTCCACCACGAAACCGGAAAAGAAAGGCTGTACCAGCATGGACTGCACCAGCTGAACCTGGTGGCTAGCAAAGGAGAAGGGACTGTGCCTACTGTGCCTGCTGTGCCCTGCTCGTGGAGAAGTCATCTCCGGAGCCCAGCCGAAGCAGGAGACTCTAAGGACCAGGTGGCTGATCTCTTTGTTCGCAGCATGGAGCCACAAAAGCTGAAGAAGCCTGTTGGGACAAGTTGAAAGCCCAAATCTTCAAGCCGCCGTTTCTTGTTGCCATGCAACACCAGAAACCAGTACCGATGCTCAAAGTTGCACCCAAGTCTGCTGGACCCAGGAGAGTTGTTGGAGTGCAGCTTGGTTACCAAGAAGGCAGGTTATTGTCTAAGGAAGGATTTTGCTGTGACCTCCATACTGATCGACTAGTAGCCCAGAGACGACTGGACTTCTGACAGGCTGGAGAGTGTTTTGAGGAACGTCGACCCCTGTGCAAGGATTGCCTTACCAAGCTCGTGGACCGAGGGGTAGCCGCAGGAAAACCCCCGATGTTCGCATTGCCTCTACAGCACCCTTGAGCATCCTGCATACCTTGCATCAGGACCATTTTCATACGATCCTATTGCAAAGGGATAAAAGTGCCTGGAACTTCATGAAGACTGCTTCTTCCTCTAAAACTGTTTCTGTGGACCTTGCTCGTCCCCCTTATTGGCTCCCTGCCGCAGCTGGTCACCTAAAGTAACTTAAAGTAACTGCATCAATACTCACCCAAGTTTTTCTCGAAAGAGGTTTACGTCAAATTTGTTGAATTTGCCAATTCTTGTTTGTGGTTATATGAAAAGGTACATATTTACTATACCTTGCAATTGTGATGTCTCTGGAACCTTCAGGTGGATCTTTTTTCGTTGTGGTGTTTAAAAATACATTAAAATACAGTCTATTTTTATAAATTGGTGTTGGATTTAATAAGTGTCTTGCTGATTTCTTCTTCAATTGTTTTTGGTGCTGTTTAAATGCTTTACACTAGTTCCATTGTGTAAGCCGTGCTGCTCAGTGCCACATCTATCCAGGGTTGAGCTAGAGGGTTTAACAAACGAAACCTACTGGTTCTAAAGGTGTTGGTAAGTGTATTACACAGTGAGGTCGCACAATCACACCATATAATACACTCTATTTCCTCACAGAAGTTTAAAAGTGTAATTAATTGATATTCTCACTTTCGCTTGATAGATTTTTTCCCACTGGGGATCAAGGTGATAGGTAGGTGGGGCTGTGACAAAAACACCTATGGCATGCACACTGACCCACATCAGAAGAGCCCTTGGAGCAGTAGCGGCTGGTGTGCTGGACAAGTGGCGGGGATAGGGAGGGGTAGAGGGGGCATAGGGGTCGCAGGTGATACAAATAAAAAAAGGTTTAAAAATCTTACCTGCAGCCAGCCGCGTCGCGCTCTTCTGCTCCTCTTCTCCAAGCGACACAGGCTCCCAGAATGCCCTGCGGCCAATCCTGAAGCTTCTCTCACGCATAAGAGCAAGCCTGAGCGCCCTCGATTTGCGCTCCACGACAGGCTGGGAGTCTGTGCGTGCTCTCTACAACCCAGCTGCATTGGAGAGAGCTTTCACTGCACATGACGGTTTGGCCGGCCTGTGACAGCCGGCCAAACCATCATGCGCAGTGATGGGAGTGCACTACCACTCCCCTCAGGGCTGTCACCCGCCAGGCCCCGCCACCAAGACTCGGCAGAAAAGGAAAAATAAAACAAGTGTTTATTATAGTCTTATTTTTTCTTTCCTGCCGTTTTGGGGGGGGGGCGACGCGGAGGAGCCGCCGCTGCCTTAGAGAAATGTGACAGTCTGATACAATTAGGATGATCAGAGATTCCCAGAGCTCAACCAGCATGTAACTAAAAGGAGCCATAAAACTGTTCAGCAGCCAAAGCGGTTTCCGAATATTAACAATTTTCTGCTACGAACGATAAACTCCTTGGTTTGAAATATTTCTTGGCAACTCAATAAAAGGAGCAAATTTGAAATTATTAATTAATATGTTAGAGGGAAACATGAACCAGACAAACTCCTCATTCCGATTACCAGCAGGCTCCAGATAACAACTGCTAAGGAGCTGACCTGAGGGCTGGCAAAAGCATCAAAATCACCTCTTACAATTCAGTTAGAGTATATGAGGGAATCAAGATAACCAATGACCCTTAAAGGTCTCATTGGAAGGATGCTTGGCTTAAAAATTGTTTATATTGGATAAAAGAAGAATTTTATGTTTTTTCTTTCTGTCTTATCAAAGCCTTCTAACTTACCAAGCTAAACCCGAAGGCCTTGGGCACGAGGGCACAAAAGCTGCACGCTGCTCTCCTGCATTTCAGGGCTGCTACATTTTGTAGATGGTTGTGCAAATACTCACAAACAAAAGAACCAGTTTACGCCCATTAGGGGGCGGGTTTGGGAAGGGAGGCTCAAGAATTCAGTTCCCGGCCATCTGAAATAATTTCTTTACTGATCAAAAAAGGTTCATTTTATCCTGATATTGCTGGGGCTTAATTTGTAATAGAATGAATGCTGGTACACAAAGCTCTGCTCTGAAACCAGCGGCGGGTACAATTAAATGTTGATGCACCGAATACCAAGGCTGCGTCTTGAATCTACGTCATGCCTCTTTAATCCACTACTGCTTTCTCCCTTAGTAACGGTTTTTCCGTCTTTCACTTCCTACATCTTTTCGCTCTGTTTGTTTTTCCTCTCTTGCTCTCGGTGAATGTTTGACGCAGAAAAATAAGTGCCAGTCCCCCAAAAAATAAGCCGGTGGTCCCCACCGGCTCAAATTATGCACTGCTCGTGGCAAAATCCAAGCAGAAATCGTAGGTTATTGTGGCTCCTAGAACCTACTGATACATTTATTTATGTTTTACTGACCGTTGTCACATACTGAAAAGGCGCTGTTCATGCTCTTGGCTCCATGGTTTCTGCTGAAAGATGCCAATCATTCAAAGCCACAGATAATTCCTTCTGGCCTCACCAGTCACTGTGGCCAGGAGAGGGAGGGCATCTTTTGTTGGGGTCAAGGCATGGGATGTAATGGATCTTGTTTGATGCATGAGTGGAGCTCCATACAGACCACAGCACCCTGAGACTCTTGCCCACTGCGGGTTCAGCTATTACTGCGGAATATATTGCAACAAGAGGGAATAGTTGTCAAGTGTTTGCTATGGTATCACGTGTATGGATGGCAAGCATTATTGATGCTTGCCTGTGTTACAATATGTAGGACAATTACATCTACGGGGGTATCACAAAAATGCCAGGCCTAGGGTGCCTGGACTAACAACAAAAGTGAAGTACTGGCAATTCTTGGCTCACTTGGTAAAGAATTAACTTATTGGGGCCTAGAAGGTATGAATTGAGTAGAATAAATACATCCATTATTCAGTAAGTACCCTCTTCTGTGAGAAAAGCAAAGGCAAAGCAAAAAAAAAACACCCGCAACAAGTATTGTTTTTGCTGTACATTTATCAAATGTCTGACCACATGACTAACTATTAGAGGTGCTGAGAGGGTTACTACCCCTGACAGGCGTACATGGTCCGCTACACCTGAGGATTGAGGAATGCTATTTGGCTTCAAGAAGGGTAAGGGAAACATATTTCTGTAATGTTAGATTGAAGAATTACCTTATGGAAGATACGGAGTTTGGGGCTGCAAATGTACCACGCAATTTTACGGATTTTAAAGGGAGCACTGTAAAGTCAATCTGGGAGCTAAGGAGAAGCGAGAGGTGTGGCCGAGCAGGGCAGCAGTGTGTTGGTTGAACTGACTGTGGAAAGGCTAAGTGGAGACTGCAGTATCACAAGGGTATTGAAACAGATGTCAGCTTTGTCATCAGACAAGGATGGGAGGGACAATGTTATGATGAAAACAATAAAATGAAAAGCATCTGAATCTGGGGGCCAAAAAGAGGGAATGTCTAAAGTGGTACCATGATTGCAAGTTTGGAAGAGTGGAAGATTAGTGTTGGTTTAAAAAAACATGTGACCTGCAGCTCCCGTAGATTGGGGCGAACAATTCTGTTGTAATAAATTCAGATTCAGATAGAGGCCCGCGATCCACAGGCAGACTATGATTACAGAATGTAATAATAATAATAATAATAATACTGAAACTTATAAAGCGCGAACAGCTACCTCAAATAGAGGTGTCCCGGCGCTAAGCAGCAAGCAACGCGTGCACAAAGTTTAGGCTCAGAGGTCAGGCCTGATTAATTGCTGAAAAGCCATGTCTTCAGCGCTTTTCTAAAACTAGTCTCAGTGTCAGCTTGGCGGAGAAACCCTGGTAGGGCATTCCACAATTGAGCCGTTCTAACTGAGAGCGCCCTACCGCCCAGACGAGCTTTCACAAAGCGAGGAGCGGTAAGCAAGTTCTGAGAATTTGACCGCAAGGCGCGATCTTGCTTATACCTGCCAAGTCTTTGTCTAAGATAGCTAGGGCATCTTCCCTGAAGAGCCCGATAGGCCAACGTCAAGGCCTGAAATTCAATTCTTTTGGCCACCGGAAGCCAGTGCAGTTCCTGTAAATGCGGAGAGACATGATGTCGAAACGGAATGCGTCTAATTAGTCTCGCAGCCGCATTCTGCACCATCTGCAAACGTCTAATCGCATATTTAGGCAGACCGAGATACAGGCCGTTTGCGTAGTCCAGCCTGGATGTCACTGTGGCATGGACTACGGCCTTACGGCAATCTTCTGGCATAAAATGTAGAAATTTACGAAGATTTCTCATTTTACTAAAACATGAAGCGGTGACCTGTTGGATTTGGGCCAAAAAGGAGAGATTCGCCTCCCATCTCACCCCAAAGTTTTTAATACTTGTACTAGGCGAAGGCGGAGGGCCCATTTCTACTGGCCACCACAAATCTGAAGCAGGCACAGGGCCGTTGCCGAAAAACAGCACCTCTGTTTTTCCCGCGTTGAGTTTTAGTTTGTTAGTATTCATCCAAAAGGCAATATCTCTCAAGCAGCCTTTAAAATTCATAAAAGCCTCTGTCGTTTGCTCCTGAAAAGGGAAAACCAGCAATGTACTGAGCAGTGAGGTCAGGGGTACAGATGTACAATTATGTACCATCTGAAAGAAGGCGACAGCTGAAACCAAAATAGCTCTGTTGGTAATAGTGAAGGTTCTGAAGTTTATGATCTGTGGGCCAAATAAAAAGGAACGTTCCGCCGTGTCTGCTGTTCCGTGGCTCACTCTATGATGATTAACCCTTAGCCTTACAAAGAACATTGAACCATTCAAATATGCCCACCGTTTCAATGTTTTGGAAGTGAGTGTCGTAAATATACTTAAACTGCACATATGCACCTAGTCTTCCCAGATATCTACTGACCCATGAAAAGTTCATCATTCATGCTAAAGCCACTTCTAAACAAGATGACTCTTCACAAAAAGATGTAAACATATTTTGCTGCAAATTAGGAATTACACCAACCTCAGTTTGCAAATTCTCCATGGAAATAACTTTGGTGAAAATTATAGCAGGGGCTGCAGTTATTCGCACAATGAAATCCGTCAAAATAGGACTCAATATAGCCCTTCGTTCCTGGTGTCGCCGTATGCTAAAAAGACAAAACAGTACGAAACAAATGTAAGTACTTAAATTAAAAATAATATCGAATTCATCTTACAATTTAAATAATGTGCATCAGCTAGCGAACCCGATATGTCCATGCATGCAAGACATGATGTTGCAGGAAATCTTACACCAACATCTCACTGATTGTAACATTGGCCAGCTAGAACCTACTACCTAAATTAAATTAAAAGCCTAAATTATATTTTTAAAACTTCAATGTTTCTAGGATTTGTAAAGTCACTTAAGAATAATAAATACAGTGTGTGCACCACTGGACAGGTAGGATGATTTTTAAAGTTTACATTTATGATAAAAATGTAAATCTGTTGTGTGATATTTATCACCAGGGTTAGATTTATCTTGTATGAGCGCTTGCTGAGGACTAGATGAAGATCGGCTATGTTAAAACCAGAGAATTTCAAAATGGGGGACTTTCTTTTTGTTTATCACTGCATATGGATATAAATAATAAAAGGGGCAAGCACAGAGTCCTATCTCACCTATGAATCGCACAAAAGGAGGGCAAAGAAAAAACCTGGCCCAGTAGCAAACTTCAAGATGTCCAGAATGTCCAAACATGTTGCTAATGAGAAGTGCTAACAAGCCTGTGGCACCCCAACTGATCACTTTTTTTGCACCAGCTTATCCTTTGGTGTTGAAGGCCCTGGAAATATCAATGAAGGGATAATACAGCAGGCCATCTGTCCCATCAATTCTGAAGCCAGCCAATAAGTCCAGTGCTGTTGCATCGTTGATATCTCAGAACAAAACCTCATTGGTACTTTGGAAATAAATGCAAAGCTTTCAACCCATTCTGATAGATCACTCATCAAGGACTTAAAGAATACTTTGATACAAGAACATGGCACTAATAATAGCAATGGGTCACGGGAAGGCAAAAAGTCATTGTTATTACTATGCACTGGAAATATCTCTGGTAACTTACTGGTTTCATGAAACATCCTGGCTGGAAAAAATATACCAATAAAAAGGCCCATCATTCGATGTGTGCCTTAGGGCCGCTAGAGGACAACCCATAGGGCCAAATGCTCTTGAATTCTTCAACCCTAATAATATATTACTGGAATTTTCCAAGTCAGTATCTGCCAGAGGAAGATACTGGATCTATAGTTTGATTATTACTACAAGAGCTGAAGAGAGTTAAAAAAAACTCAGGCTCTTCATTAATGTTCATATCATCCTCCTTGGCAACCACTTTGCAGAATAACGTATCCAGGCCATTTAGGACATTATATAATAAACCCTAGTCCAATTCCTATTAAGAGTTTCTTGTTTCTTAAACATCTACAGTTTTAAAGTGTTGTCTCTATTTACTTCGCCTGGCACAGGATTTCCAGGGTTTTTACCTAAGAAGGCAGGCTCAGCAGAGGAGCGCCCTTCAGGTTGCCCTCACTTCTCCATAAATCAAGAGGGAGTCTGAATTTTTCCACTTCCTTCGCCCTTCCTCATCCGCTTTTGTACCAATCTGTCACTAAAGCATGTGAAAATATATTAGTGAACCATCCCTTGGGAATAGAAGTTTGACCTGACGAGTAGGTTGAAGACTTCCCTCAGGTATAAACATCATCATGGCCAAGACTTTTCTCATCAACATAAAGGTTAAATCCCCCATTGCCACACCCAGTTCCACCTAAAACCACACTGGACATACTAAGCAAAAACGGAAATATCCATTATGATCCACTGAGAGCTATGATCACCTTCAAGATGAGGTAAAAATTGCACATACCTAAAGATATTATACAATGACCAATCACAAAGGTTTATCAATGACTGAAGATACTGTACCATGAGACCTACCTGAATTCCACAGGCATCTCCTAGCAATCTTCCATGAAAATATCTGAAACCCCCCATAGTTAAAAAGTCCACAAGACAAGATACTTTAATTTTCCTTGCAGCTGCAAGAAAATATGGAGAAAATATGTACCAGACAGAATTGCAGCCTAAAACAAATTCATTTTACATGTCTATGGTGGTGTCCTGGGCTTTAAAATCATAAGTTATGGTTTCTCCTTAAGTAGGTGACAAAGACACAGAAGCACAGTTCAAATTTGCCTGTCGTAATGCCTACATGGGGACAGTACATTAAACAGTGATCGCGAGATCAGGTCTGCACTGAGATGTAGGATTAAAATTGACAAAACAGTCAAAACATAAATGAACCATTTCCCAGAAGGGAACAAGGCTATCCTAGAAAAACAGCAAAGCGTGAGGCAAGGCCACGTTTCTGCTTGCTACTGATAAATGGCTTAGATGCAACATTGAACAAGCATTTGCAATGCAATAGGTCTCAAATTTAAGAGAGTTTGAGCTTTATGCATTGCAAATGACAATGCCTTTTATTTATTGTTGTTTTTAAAACTGATAAATAAAAGGCATCGTTATTTACAATGCCAATAGCTTAAACTCTCGCAAATGCGAGACCTATTGAATTGCAAATGCGTTTGGCGCCCCTGCTACAAAATGTTTTAAAAAGCGTCAGAAAAAGAGTTGTAGGCAGGACAAAGCTATTTGAGAAAATAGTGCTCGGAGGCGGTAAATAAAGCCTACCGAGTAATAACACACGTAACAGGGGGTGTCGCAATGGGAGGTTACAAAATGAGAGAAGGAGGGACTACTAAGCCTATTGACCAATGAACAGCCACAGTTTACAGTGGACTATGAGACAAGCCAATGAAAAATATGGGCGGAGCTTCAAGTCCCTACCTGGATACAGCATGCCTCGCAGAGCAGCGCATGCGCTGCCGAGGCTCGATCTAAGAACTACATTTCTCAACTGCAATTTTACCAGATGACCTTGTTTCTTGCAAGAAGATAATTTCAACGTGCAAAAGAAATGGTACATTAGAACATTCTATATCTCTTTTATAGAGGCATATGTGCACAAACTAAAGTGGCAAAGGCTTGTGACAAGAGACAGAGAGACAGATTTCCCTGCTACCACACGGCCCCCAACCCTTACTTTTTTCTGCATTTTGTACCTGATCTTTCCCTGTGCCTCTGACTCAGAACTCTCTACTTCTCTGTTCTCTCTGGCTCGCATGTTTCTGTTTCTATACTCTCCTTAGTTCTAACAAATCCATACATAAGTTATTTTTCAGCTCTGTGCTTTGGAGGTACGGTCTCTCACCCTCACAGTTTTAAGGCTTTCACTTCGTTCACACATATCTTCTGTCTATCTCCCTTTTTTACCTGTGTCTCTCTCAACTCGGTAACTCTAATCTATCTCTGACACACACACAGGTACGTTTTATTATCCAATAGCACTGTAACCCTTACACTTACTAATGTATAAGAGAGTTGCATGGCCATCACACCAATTAAAAAGCCACCTCAAGAACTCACTTGAATTCCCAACTTTTACGAGTGTGTGATTACTTTTACGAGTGTGTGATTATGAACTTTTAAAGTGTAAGTGGTGGAGGCCAAGACACAAGCCGCTATAAAACACCCGCAGCTGGACTGAATGCCTGAAATGAGATGGCAATGTGCAACACTGACTGTTTACGAAGTTTGACCTCCGTATTTCACATGCGTGCCTTGTGATTTGCCTCGGGCTCTCTCCTCACGCTCTATCGCTCTTACTCTGTGTCACTGAGACCTTTATCTCTCTACCCTCCTCCATTCTAATCCTCACCCATGAACCTCACTCCCCCTAGTTATTACCCCAGCGAGGATCTGGAGTTGGTGGTGTGAAATGGGACAGGAGGAAATAGTAATGACTTATCCCCACTCCTCCCCTTGCCACATTCAGCACCCAATGTGCCCTTTGTGACCTGGAAGAGAAAGAGGTAGAGGGAGGCTGTTGAAGGGGAGGACCATGGGGTGCCAAGAGAAGCAACCACTCATTGCTTCCCTCCACATCCTCCAATAACCTCCCTTTCTGGAGGGTGGAGGTGGCGAAAGTTGCATGTCATCGACAGCTGCATCCTCATATAAAAATTATGATGTAACCTTAACAGATCCCTGCTGTACTCCATACACATATCATTACTCTAAGAGGCACATACTTCATTTTTTCCTGTTTGCAGTTTAGAAGTCAGCCAACGAGGGCCTGCTACACAATCTTTGACCGGGACACCTGCTGAGCAAACACAATTATGAAACAGCAAAGAGGAAATGCAAATGTCACGGTGTACAGGAGGCATGGAACCATTGACCTAAATGCACCATTTGAGCCTTTACGTAGATGAGGACTTCTATCGTCAGCAAAGATGAGAAAAACTTAAAAATGAATCAAAACTCTTATTCTTCAAAAGTATATGAATTTCTTTCAAATAGAAAAACAAAGCCTGCCACTTTTGCCCAGTAGGAAATCGTTTTGGACGAGATTAAAAGGTTTGTCATCTAGATCACCACTATAAACTAACCTACATTACTGACAGACTAAAACAGCAAAGCGTACTACCCAAGAACTGGTCACAACTGCCTCACCCTACAAAACTTTCAAATAAAGATCTGTAAGGTTTGTTGTCCCAAACTCACATTCACCTGTGAAAACTTACTGATTACGTTTGGGATTATCTAGCACCACCATTTTATACATATCTCACAATAATTGTATTCGTACATATATTAATGCGGTCTGTTGTCCTGTCTCCCTGTTCTGTGGGTGCAAAATATCTATTATAGTGATACTTATTACAGTGATGTCTATTATTTCTTCAGAGTAACCATGTTACTTGCCCCACTGTGCTTGTGACCCAACACTATACAAAATATCTATAATTGTAATACTTGTTATAGTGGCCTCTATTATTTTTCCTGTGTCCATGTTACTTATCCCACAGTGTTTGTAACTGAGCACTATACAAAATATCTATAATTGTGATACTTGTTACAGTGACCTCTATTATTTTTCCTGTGTATCCATGTTACTTGTCCCACCGTGCTTGTAACAGAACACTATACAAAATATCTATAATCAGCGGTGGCTCCTCTGCTAAGGCGGAGGAGCGTCGCTCCACTGCTCTCCGAGCAGTTCAAGAAGGAAAAATAAAAGACAAGACTTGGTCAGATAGACTAGGGAGATATGCAGCACTTTCCGGGACATGGGCGGGAGACGTTGTGAACTTACTCTCATTATACGTCCCCCCGACGCTGAAAGAAACCACACTGGAAGATTTAGGTGCCCTGATGTTGGAACTGCCTACAGGGCGACTTTTTATGGGGGGCGACTTTAATATGACGGGGTGTGAATGCCTAGATCCCTGGCTGGCAAGGGCACAAAGCGCTACCCCCACACGATTGGCGAAGTTCCTAGACGCTCTGGGTCTCCTGGACGTTTGGCGGGCTTTGAACCCTAACACACGTGAATACACCTTCCACTCGGGAGCTCATGGGAGCCGATCACGTATTGATTACTTGATCGTCTCAGCTTCACAACTCTCATATTTCACTGACGTCACACAAATGGCACGGGGAATCTCAGACCACTCCCCAATATGGACAAGATATAGGGTGGGAACCCCACGTAACACGGGCCCGATTCCAATAAACCCTTGGTACCTGAAAGTACCTACAATCAGGAAGGGAATTACTGTAGCCACGGCACACTACTTGAAAAAAATTTTACACTCAGTCACATCAGCCCAAATACTTAGGGAAGCATATAAGACAGTGGTCCGGGGGCAGACCCTATCTCTGATCGCGGGACACAAAAGGGAAAAAAGAGCGAAGGTGGTCGACATTGAACAGGAAATCCTTGATCTCGAACGCCAAGTGGTGGACGGGGAGGGAGCAGGGGGGTTTGGGGGGGGAACAACCTACAACACACATTGAAAATTAAATAGCAGGATTATTCGGACTGGGTGACGGAGGAGGCCAGAAACAAAATAAAAGCGACGCAACACCGGGTCTATGAGGTCAAGGATAAAACAGAAAAGTTGCTGGGGTGGCTTGATCAGAGAGATAGGGCAAATCGGTGGGTGCCGCAAATTACACTAGACACGGGGGTGGTTCAGCGAGACCCCAGAGAAATTGCAGAGGCCTTCGCAGACTATTACTCAGTGATTTACACCTCAGGATCGAGGGCAACGATACAAGATGCCTCTGACTTCTTAGCAGATATAGCACTTCCAGTTGTGACGATGGAAGAAAAACAACTCATGGAGACGGAGGTCACAGAGGAAGAAGTTACGCAGGCGCTTAGGGCCCTTAACTCGGGCAAGGCGGGAGGACCAAATGGAATCCCTATAGAACTCTATAAACTCACAGCTTCTAAAACAGTACCACATCTACTATCAATGTTCGAAGAGAGCAGAATAAAAGGCATGCTGCCCGCCGACCAAAGATTGGGTACAATAGTAGTGATCCATAAAGAAGGGAAACCCAGAGATAATTGCTCCTCCTACCGACCCATCTCCCTCCTCAATGCAGAGGTTGAAATTCTGGCAAAGCTATTAGCCTTGAGGTTGCTCCCACTATTATCGATCCTAGTTCATCCAGACCAATCAGGCTTTATGCCCGGTCGTTCCACGGCATTAAATCTCAGGCGCCTATACGGAGTGCTGGGAAGGGCCCAGAGGATCCGAGAGGATGCAGCGGTCCTCTCCCTCGACGCACGGATGGCTTTTGACACCATTGAGTGGCCATATATGTTCGCGGTCCTGAGTCGTATGGGGTTTGGCCCGCGATTTATGTCCTGGATTAGGCTTCTATATGAGAGGCTCCTGGCTCAGGTAGTGGTCAACGGGAAAATCTAGAGAACGTTCCCGCTGCGTAGTGGTACGAGGCAGGGATGTCCCCTATCTCCGCTAATATTTGCATTGATGTTAGAGCCATTGGCGACTTGGATACGGCGGAATCCCATAATAAGAGGACTCCGTTGGACGGAAGATTGGGAGGATAAAATATCGCTGTATACAGATGATATTCTGTTGTACGTGGCCTCCCCCCAGGCCTCTATTGCCAGAATTCTTAATACCTTCAACTCCTTTAACAAATACTCGGGGTATACAATCAACTGGGCAAAGTCAGTGGTGTTTGTCCTTAGCGGCCAAAGGCTGTCCCTCCCACTGGAATGTGAGGCTTAAGTGGTTTCGGAGGGATTCAGATATCTCGGAATATTCGTAACGCCAGACCCAGCTCGGTTTTATGCTCATAACTAGCTCGGCCCCTTGACTAGACTTCAAAATGATGTTCAACACTGGTGGGCCCTCCCGCTGTCACTTTTGGGTAGGGCAGCACTATTCAAAATGATGGCGCTGCCTTGATTTTTCTATATGCTGCACAACACCCCAGACCCGGTCCCTGAGTCATATTTTAAATCAATAGATGGGGCGGTCCGATCGCTCCTCGGAGGGATTCAGATATCTCGGAATATTCGTAACGCCAGACCCAGCTGGGTTTTATGCTCATAACTAGCTCGGCCCCTTGACTAGACTTCAAAATGATGTTCAACACTGGTGGGCCCTCCCGCTGTCACTTTTGGGTAGGGCAGCACTATTCAAAATGATGGCGCTGCCTTGATTTTTCTATATGCTGCACAACACCCCAGACCCGGTCCCTGAGTCATATTTTAAATCAATAGATGGGGCGGTCCGATCGCTCCTCTGGGATGGGGGAGCCCCCAGAATAGCTCTGGTGAAGTTGACGCGTAGTTGGTACGATGGGGGTATCGCACTGCCACATGTGGAGTCCTACTAGAGGGCGGCCCAATTGGTGACTATAAACCAATGGGTCCACCAACCACCCTCGGAACCAGCATATAGAATGGACCGGTTAAATCTCCAACGGAAAGGTTACCTGAAAGCGCTATACGCCGACCCTAGGTACCTCCCAGTGGGCGGCCCTACAGCATTGACAGTAAAAGTCTGGCATTCAACCCTGGCTAAACTGGGGTGGAAAAACTAAAGCGAACCCCTTAAGGGATTCACAACGACTGGGCACAATGAGGACGAAAGCGGGATTTGACAAATGGGACCTGATAGGGCTTTCGAGGGTGGGCGACCTGCACATAGGAGTGGACATGAAATCATTTGAGCAGTTGCAACAATCAAATGAATTAGCCCCGACTGAGTTCTTCCGTTATTTACAGATTCGGCACGCCATAAGAGCAGTGGTACCACGAGGAGAGTCAATACCTGAATCCTCGCCGCTGGAATGTCGGCTCCTGGAAGAACACTTAACCCGAAAGGCAATATCCCTGACGTACAAGAAACTTATAAATAATATGCCTGACACCCTGGCGAGCCTAAAAGATCGTTGGGGACAAGATATTGTTGATCTACAAGAGGAGGACTGGACGGAGGGGCCCTGGCATCCCCAAAAGAAGTGGCCATTAGGGCCCGCTTCAGACTGATCCAATAAAAAATGTTACACAGAGCATACATTTCCTGTAACACACTACAAAAAATGGGTAGGAAACCAGACACTCTTTGCCATAGAGGATGCGGGGAAGAGGGTTCTTTCTTTCATATCCTGTGGAATTGCCAAAAAATGTAAACGTACTGGGAAGCTATAATAACCTGTATGGCAGGAGTGGTGGGATTGGAACTGACTGCAGCCCCGAAGTGGTGTATATTAAATGTATGGGAGGACTCCGATCTGGGGCAAGCAGACCAGACCTGGGTTACCCTGGGACTGATGGTGACTAAGCGAAATATAGCCCGTCTATGGGGATCAGGAGAACTGCCGACCAGAAGTGAATGGAAGCGAGATATGGACTGGTGTATGGTAGCAGAAAAAGCAGTATATGTTAGCAGGGGTTGTCCGAAGAAATGGGGGAAAATATGGGACAAATGGAACAAGTATAGAGGGTACCCCTGTACGCCCCCCCTAGGGGAGACCGCCCAACCTGGACTCAACTTACCCAGCCTGGAAGAAAACTAGGAATAGTAATGGAAATGTAGCCCTACAAAGTGTATTGAAAAAGAATGTGACGTAACCTATCACACTATGCAACAAAAGATATGATCATGTACGTACAAAACTGTATTGATATGCTATTTATCTGCCTGATTTCAATAATAAAAAAATATTTTTAAAAAAAGAAGGAAAAATAAAATGATAACGCAGCGTTATAATTTTTTTTTTTTCCTACTGCAGTGGCTTAGTTGTTATATGCGGGCGGAGCTGGGCTCCGTGATGCCAGAGCACTGCTGTGGGAGGAGTGGTGGGCACTTCGTAAGTGCGCATGATGCTTTGGCCAGCCGTCTAGGGACGGCCAAAGCGTCATGCGCACTTTGCATGTTCTCCACGCAGGGGGTGGAAAACATGCCCAGGCTCCCACTTCCAGTCTGAGCAACGAACCATGGCACTCAGACCAATCACAACGCTGCATTGCAGCGCTGTGATTGGCAATGGGGATCCTGGGAGCCCGGGTGCTTCCTGCTGCCGGACTCGAGGAAGAGGACGGAGGAGAGGAGGCGGCCGGTCGAAGCGAGGTGCTTTTTAAAAAAAAAATTAAATCTTTTTAATTTCCCCCTCCGGTAGCAGCCGCTAGTGCCTATTATTGTGATACTTGTTACAGTGACCTTTATTATTTCTCCTGTGTATCCATGTTACTTGTCCCAACATTTTTGTACCAGGATACTATATAAAGCATTCTATCACCCACAGGGTCTGTGCAATATCAAACTGCTTATAAATAAATACATGCTAGAAAATAAGTGATGGGACGTAGGTTCCAAAAAGATTTCAGCGTGCATCTCACTGCCAGGGCTAAGTTTGTGGGAATCTCAAGGACAAACTTGAAATTCACTCTTCAAACACAATTGATTATGCTGCGATTTTCAAAGTACACAGGCGTGTTTCAAAGCAATTGGCAATACTTGGACACATACGAAAGGGCGCTGCGGTCAACGATACTGCTCACTGGGAAACCTGGTGCCCCAACACCCCTTTCTGCCTCAAGCCCTTGTCACTCACAGCAATCACAGCTGTTAAATACTCTTCTTTTTCTTGTATTCATTAGAGTGAACACGCTCTTCTTCAGACTCCTGTAAAAATCTAAATTGTTACTAATGTTTTTTCCATGATTGCTAACCTACTGGACAAATGCATCAATGGGTCTGCCCAAAATGAGCAGAGAGCACACTGGGGTGCCTTGCTGACCTCATAGCGACCCCTTTCTTCTTTAATTTCCTACACTGACACCTGTTTCAGCAAGCAGCACATGAGGATTTTAACGATTCTGCTTTCTGAATTTACAGTAAGATCTGCCAATAGGTGCTTGTAAAAAGACTTGAAAGTGCACAAAGGCGCGGAGTAAGGATGTGGCAAGCCGTCGATCCTACTGTCTAGCACTCATTTGTGTAGCAATCATGTGCGCAAAGCTTTGAACCGCAGAGTCGCACACACCATATAAAAACACGGTGCCAACACACCAGACCTGTGCACCACGTGAGCAGCTCTTGTGTTTGTAATGCACTCATCAGAGATGCACTGGCGCAGCTGCTTTCTGTTAAGGAGAAATCTGTTTAAAGCATAATATTAATACTCACTAAAGCAAGCACTCTACTAAAAATAAAGATAACAAGCATTGGCATAGCCAATAGGTCTCGCCTTTGGGACCTTCTAAGTGTTTAGCCAGAGATATTGACTTTGCCTAAGTGTTTGAGCTGTGCTGTACAGAAGTCTGGAGCATGATGAAAAGTTATAATAAAGAAGTGTTAGAAGCTTTTTTGTTACCTTATATATGACCAAGAAAGCATTATGTACAACTGAACGACCATATTAAACAAGAAGCAGAAAATGCATGTATGTCACAGAGTCAGCATGAATGGCACAAATCATGTTGGACTTCATGGTCACCATAGTTGCAACTCCCATATCCACTACAACTTGACGGTAGTACCTCCAATTTAAACATTCTGGCACCTCCCACTCGCTCGAACTGAGATGCATGGCTCTGAACTGTGTGTGCGTGCGAGTGAGAGTCAGTGACATGCGCATATCAGCAGAAGCTAAAATGTGTGTATACAGCACAGTGTGATAGTGTGTGTGAGAAGTGAATGAAGAGGGCATTGCTAGCCGAGTAATAGTTTTTCTTAATGCAGCACGTCTTAATACGGCAAGGTAACAGGCGTTTCACGTCATGTGCAATAAACGCCACCGGGTGGCTCTAGGAGATAACATTTGTAACTGTCACCTAAAAAGTTGCACTGATATACAAGTGGGCAGCATGTTCTATGGAAAAGAAAAGCCATTAAATTCTGTGCTGTGAATGTACCAATGCGTTTCTGAAAATGTGGTTTTTCGGTTCTTCTCACAAGAAATAGGATATCTATGGATGCATGCTTGCGGGCAAGAAACAGTGGTGATTTATTTTTTACACATTTACTCTCACACAGTGACAAACCCCACTTTTGACGATCTAGCTAGGAGTCCGAGGATTACGATTAGAGCATGTTTTTGATTAACACACCCAGAACAACGGGCAGAGAAGCACGCGCTCAGAAAGAGCACCCTGGCTGGGGCCAGAAGTGCTAGATGGCAATAAGAAAACTAGGCGGAGCGCTTCCAGGAGCTGTGGCTCACAAGCCGGTAGCCAAGCCTCCGTGGACTCGTGGTCTGCGAAGATCGCGTCCGAGGGAGCCCGGGGAACGAACGGGTCGATTTAAGTAGTGCCAGGTGTTTGTACCTTCCCCGGCCTCAGATGGAAAGTGAAACTAACCTTTCACAAAGAAGCGCTCAGCTTTCCACACCTCCCCTCGAGCCGCACCCTGTTTGCAGGCAGCTTATTATTGAGAACCGTGGATACCGGGTGCGCGGGCGCACCTCAGCCCCCCCCCACCATGTAAACATACAAATCAAGACACTGGCTTTCGGATACACCCTTTCTTTCAGTCGTTGCCTGCCATGGTTCTGCTGGCTTTAGCCAGCGGCTGAAAGGAGTATCAGCTGACTGCTTTTCGCACATGTGCACCGTGAACCACTTTAACAAGCATTTGAAGGCACGCGCGGGGAGGAGGGGGGGCGACGCGAGTGGTGCGCGCGCCTCGCGCTGAAAGTTAAATAAAAAAATTTAAAAAATGAAGCTGATAGCCGCGCGGCCGTGAAAGTGACACGGCCGCGCGGCGCGAAAGTGAAAGGAAAATTAAGCTGACGAGGAGGGAGTGGGAGGAGGGTATTCACGCGCTGTAGTGCACGTCTCGCGCGCTTGCGAGCAGCAGGCGTGACCACACGCTCGTGCACCATGGCCTTTTGCTTGCGTGTAACCGCCCGAAAAACGCCACGACGCACGAGCGTGTGGTCAGCTTCTGAAACCCCCTTACTTAAAGTCTCGCCAGAGCAGCGCTTGCGCGCTACTCGAGGCTCGACCTAAAAATGATATGCTTAAAACAGAAGTTCATGTATAGAGGCGGGTGAACACAAATATTTTTAAACGGTTTCCAACGTAGCTTTAAGAAATCCCTTAACTCATTTTGCACTCAGGGTTCCGGCTAGGTCGTGATATACAAAAACCAAGTACATAATCACATATCTTAAGACTGCCCTCTCCTCAGACTCACAGGACAATGGTACAGGATGTAAACACCGATGTCTCCGCGGGGCTCCAGCAACATTAAGATTCCGACATCCACATTCGGCACCCCATGGAGGCTCAGATTCTGTAGGTACCGTAGGCTCTTGCATCACAAAACTCTGTCAAGGCCACGGACTTTGCATTTAATCATGTATCTAAAAACACTGAATGCGTGTATCATGTCCTATTACCTCATGATGTGATGATGAAATCTAGCCCCTGGATTTTAAACTTGTAAATGTTTGTTTTGGGGACCATCGGTGTAGCCACTGTCTCTAAGGAGATGCCAGGATAACAATCTCCTGCAGGTTATCATAACAGTGCTAGTTTAATTAATTAGTACCACATGCAACACAGTTCCCTGGAAAACAAGTAAATGAGAGTTGTAAAAATATGTAGGACTGTAACAGTAAGGATCATATAGGCTACTGTTACCCGCTTACCTATAATGCAAAGCATTTATTTGTTTGCACTCATTGCAACAACCCACACTTAATTCATTATCCAATGTCTTGAAATCTTGGACTTCGCATTATCTATTTGATACTCAGAAGCCCCTCCAATCTGTTGTGAATGTAGTAAGAAATACTGATTTTTTCTACATTCACATGCCATGGGGTAAGTGGTGAATTGGATTTCTTTTTTTTTTGCTCTAATCAAGCGAATGCTATCAACAGAAATCCGACCTAAACTTCCACCCACTGTTGCAGTAGTGTGTCTAGAACACAGACATCAGCAGTGGCCTACGGCAAGTAAGTAGCTCTACTTTTGTTGTTACCAGATTTGAAAAGGGGATATGAAGTGAAAAAACCCTCTTTTCATGTATGTGAATTTGCAAATTGAAAAAAATCAAGGGATGCACGAAAAAACACCCTTCGTTTCAAATAAAAATAGATTGTTAATTATTTACCAATTTAAAAACATTCCCATCAAAAATGAGAAATATTATTTTACTCTCCAAGAAATCATTTTATTCCTGTGATGAACTGGTTGTTCCTTTTCAGAGGGTCATGGTTCAGAGCACTAAGTTCTGTGGTCGTTTTTAGGGCTGCAACATTACAGGGTTTTGGTCCATTTATCTAAGGCCATCCGTGTGGACTCCCTCTGGAAAGGCGACCGTATTACTCCAAAGGTGAGAGTTGGCCCCCGACCATATTCATGATTTTTTTAGACCTATAGAAGCAAGAAGATCAGGGATACAGGAGAAGCTGGGGAACAAACAAAATACATCTCTCACTCATGCCACCATGGTAAATCTGTGGGAGGAAGAAAGGTAGAAAGTCCCTAGATAGCATTTGGAGCCGCTGCGGTCCAAAGACTGTCCACAACAAATAACCATAAAAGTGGGTGCACTGTGGATAACAAAAAAACATTCCAAGTGAGCAGGCATAAGAAGGGTAAAGGTGGTGCACTTGAGCCCCAGCCCCACATAAATGGCAAGCAGAGAAGCAAGAGAAGTTGGAGGGAGACCGATAGCCACATCTTTTCTGTCGGAGGCAAGTGAATTTCCTTCGAGGTGGGTCAATAACAGGGAAGACTGGTGGGGCAAAGAGATGCAGGAGCAATTGGTGGGAGACTGACGAGTTTCTGCTACAGGAATGTCAAGTCCAAGATTAGGATTGGCAAAGTCTTAATGCCACTTCCAAAAAGAAAGAGAGATTAGTTTTGTTACCCTCGCCACAATAAAATGGCTATTGTACTACTAAAGATGCTTGTTGATAGACTGTGTGATGGGTTTAATATAATATTTCTACCAAAGTATCAGTAAAACCTGTTAAACATAGTTGTTACAGGAAGAGAGTACACAGGTTGATGCTATGATTACTTACCGGTAATCCCCATTACTCTTAGTCCTACTCGTCCTCGACCCAGTCATCACTAATGAGGTATATTCCACTGACAGGAAACAAAACAGGAAACGCTTTTAGGCTCCACCCACCCTCCTGCCAGGGGCTATAACTACATAGCCAACAGAAAGCACTTCCTGACATACCAAGCAACAAAGGCCTGAACAGGGAGGGTGGGTGGGAAGTATGACTGGGTCGAGGACGAGTAGGACTAAGAGTAATGGGGATTACCGGTAAGTAATCATAGCATTACCTCTACGTCCCTCGTCCTCGACCCAGTCATCACTAATGAGGCATACCAAAGCAACAACACAGTAAGGCCTTTGGCACACCACACACAGAACACAGACCGAACACAAAAGTGGAGTGCAGCAAGTGAAAAATTCTTTAATGAAGACACAGAATCAGGTGGGAGGCACACGTCCCACAGCACGCAATACATCACAACCAAAATTCGTCCGGTCAGACAGAGCACAATTCAGACGATAATGCTTCACAAAAGTAGAATCAGAACCCCAAGTCCCAGCCCGACAGTTCTCTTCAAGGGAAACCCCATGAAAAGCAGCCCAGGAAGCAGAAACACCCCAAGTGGAACGGGCCTGAACCCCAGAAGGGCAAGGCAAACCAGAGGCCTGATAAGCCAGAGAAATAACAGCTTTGATCCAGCGACCCAGCGTAAGACGGGAAGCAACCTTCCCCCGACCAGCCAGACCAAAGGTCACAAAGAGAGGGTCGGAAGAACGAAACACCGCAGAGCGGTCAACATAGACAGATAACGCACGCTTCACATCAAGAGTGTGCAGCAACAGCTCAGCAGGAGAGGAAGGAGAAGGACAGAAAGAAGGGAGGATCAACTCCTGAGAGGAATGAAACCGAGAACGAATCTTCGGAACAAACCCAGGATACAAAGAGAGGACCACCGCGTCATCCAAGAAACGCAAAAAGGGAGGAGAACAACCCAAGGCAGTGAGCTCACCCAACCGCCGAGCAGAAGTAACAGCAACCAGAAAGGCCACCTTAAAAGAGAGGAATTTAAGGTCAACCGACTCCAAAGGCTCAAAGGGAGAGGACTGCAGAGCACTCAGGAACAAAGAAAGATCCCAAGGAGGAACCGGAGAACGAGCAGAAGGAGAAGAGAGAGAGAAACTCCGGAACAACCGAGAAACCAACAACCCATCCGAAGACGGGAGCGAAATCGGATCCCGGAATGCCCGAACAGCAGCCCACTGGCCTTTCAGAGTAGACAAGGCATAGTTCTTCTGAAACCCATCCAGAAAAAACTGAAGGATAGAAGCGATAGGGCAAGAGGTAGGAGACAGACCAGGCCCAGACACCAGGAGGAGAAGGAAGCCCAATGTTTAGAGTAGGAGGACAAAGTGGACTTCCTACGGGAGGCCTGCATCACCGTGATGAGGTGGTCAGGCAAACCCCGGACCCAAAGAGACAGCCGTTCAACCTCCAGACCGCCAGGGTGAGAGGGACCAGGAGGGAGGGAGAGGTCGACCTCAGGGGAGATGGGCAGCGAGGCAGAATCCAAGGAGGACCCACCGCCAGGCTCAGCAACAACGGGAACCAGGACCTCCGAGGCCAGTGAGGTAAGACAGCCACCACCTGGGCCCCCCCCGCCCCACCTTCAGCAAGAAGGCCGGAATCAGAGGAAAAAGAGGGAAGGCATACAGCAACCAAGGGGGCCATGGGAGAGACAAGGCCTCCACCCCCCAAGCCCCCAACTCCGGTGTCCGGGAACAAAAGAGGGGGAGCAGCGCATTGGTCCTGGAGGCAAACAAGTCCAGCTTGGGAGTCCCGAACCCCCGACAGAGCAACTGGAAAATCCTGGGGGAGAGGCACAGGGTCAGAGAAGACGGAAACCTGCGACTCAAGGCATCCGCCACCACATTGTCCATACCCCTGATATGTTGAGCAGAGATGGCCAGAAGATGAAGCTCCGCCCAACCTGCAATTGCACAGGCCACTAGATTCAAGGAAGGACTGCGAGTACTGCCCTGGTGATTGATGTAAGCCACAGTGACCGTGTTGTCGGTCTGCACCAGAACATTGCACCCCAGCAGACGATCCTGGAAGAAACGAAGAGCACGTTCCACAGCAGACAGTTCCTTCTAGTTGGAGGACCGGCGGGACTCCGTCCGCAGCCAACGAGCCTGGACAGACCACGGACCCAAAGTAGCCCCCCAACCGGACGCACTGGCATCCGTCGTCAACACCACCGGAAGCGGCGGGCGCAGCCACATCCCCTTGGAGAGATTCGAAGAATCCAGCCACCACTGGAGAGCAGATACAATCTCCAGAGACACCGGCACCAACACTGCAAAGTCCTGAACCGGAAAAGGCACCCAATGGTGAAGATGCCACAGCAAAGGCCAACGATGGAACCTGTCCCACGGAACCGTGAAAACAGTAGCGGCCATATGACCCTGCACCTCGAGCCACTGAAGCAGGGGAGCCGAAGCCCGAGACAACAACACCTTCAACAGGGACTGAAGGCGCAGAAGCCGGGAAATAGGAAGGAACACCTTACCCAGAACAGAATCGAAGTCCGCCCCAATGAAGGACCTCCGGCTGGCAGGAAGAAGGTGGCACTTTGGAAAGTTCAGGAGAAATCCATGGCGCTCAAGCGTATGAATGGTCAAAGACAGGTGCTGAGACATCACCATGGGCGAAGGGGCCTGGAGAAGCCAATCGTCCAGATAAGGAAACACAGACACTCCCAGGAGGTGAAGATGCGCCACCAGGGGAGCCACCACCTTGGTGAACACCCTGGGAGCGGACCGGAGACCAAACGGAAGGACACAGAACTGACAATGACGACCGGCCAGGCAAAACCGCAGAAACTGCTGATCCTCCAGAGCCACTGGTACATGAAGATAAGCGTCTTGGAGATCCAGCGTAGACATCACCCAACCCTCCTGTATCAAAGGGATCACACGCTGCAGGGTCTCCATCTTGAACGGGATCTTCCGGACAAACCTGTTCAAGGGCCAGAAGTTCATCACAATCCGAAACCCCCCTGTGATTTTCGGAACAAGAAAGATGATCGAATAGGTCCCCAGACCCCATTCCGCCCGGGGAACCGGAACAATCGCCTTCTTCAGGAACAGGGAGTGAACGCCGTCCAACAGAGACCAACGACGAGCCCGGCCCGAGGGAGTTGGAGTCCGCACCATGCCGGAAGGCGGAGGAGGGGAAAGAAACTCGATCCGATACCCCAGGCAGAGGACATCCAGAACCCACTGGTCGGAAGTCGTCAGACGCCAAGCAGGCAGGAACAACCGCAGTCTCCCACCAACCACTGGCGGACAACCAGCGGGATGATCCCGGGGAGCGGCATAGTCAGGAACGCTGTGGGCCTTGTCCAGCATCCTGAGGGGGCTTCTTCTGGAAACGGCGGTGGAAATCTTTACCAGCCCCTTTCTGGCCTCGAAAGGAAGACTTCTGAAACCGCAAAGGCTGGCGGAAGGACTTGGCATTAGAGAAGGAAGAGTCCTTACGACGAGGCTGATGCCGGAAGGACAAGGAATGCTTACGTTCCTTGAACACCTTGTGAAGTTTTTCCTCAAGGACATCCCCAAACAGACGAGGCCCAGTAAATGGCAACCGTAAAGCCATGGATCTCTGAGCGGCATCTGTCTTTCAGCCCTTCAGCAACAAATTCCGCCGAGCAGCAACAGACGAACCACAAGATAAGGCAGAAGCGCGCACAGAATCAAAGGCAATATCCAAGAGGAATTCTGCCTGACGCTCCATGGAGTCCAGCAGGTCCGGACAACTGCCACCCTCCTGCATCGTGGAAAACAAGGTCTTAAAGTCGGCCAACAAGGACTGAGCGACATAAGCCCCATAAACACCAGAACGGATAGCAAGGTGGGACCCCGCATAAGATTTCTTCAGGGCAGAGTCAATTTGCTTATCCACCCCATCACGAAGGATATTATCGTCAGCCATAGAAGGACGACCCACCAAACTGGCCACAATAGAATCCACATGTACAGATTCCGGAATCTTATCCTCCATGTCCTGCAAAGGATAGAGCTTGGACATAAAGCGGGGCATCATGATATGATCCGGGTCCTTCCACTCCCTCAACAAAGCATCCATCACAAAGGGGTGGATAGGCAGAGACGTAGTAGCAGGCTTACGAAATTGAGGCAAGACCGCATCCTGCAAAGTGCTGGCCACAACCTCATCAGGAAAACCCATGTTCTCCCTGACATGAGAGAGGATGTCCGGCAACAAGTCCTTGGAGATATATTTGCCCTTCATGTGCCCCGCACCCAAAGAGGAACCATCAGAGGAGTCCGAGCTAGAAATGTCCGAATAGAGGGCAAGACCCACACCAGAACGACCACCAACAGACTTTTTGAAGGACTTCAAATCGGACAAAGTCTCCAAAATCAGGCGCTTCAACCGGCTGTAATCCAATCGGGACTGCTTCACAGGAGGGGAATCCCCACTGTCCGCCTGGGAAGATGGAGAAAAGACAGGGGACACATGCCGACGTTTCCTCAGATGTTTACCCATCAAAAATACAAACAAGAGGAACCAACACACAGCAAGTAAAAGGCGGAGGGCCAACAGAAGAACCGTAACCCCCACCCCTTTATAAAAAGCCCAAAAACCGGAAATTGCCTCCGCAAGGCAAACCGCAGGCTGAACAGCTGAATGGAATGAAGAAACGAGGCGGGGGCGAGGCCAGCCGGAGATACAAGAGACGACCAATCACGGCCGCCGAAGGCAGGAAATAGGGACGAGTACTCCAGCAAAAAGCAGAGAGGAGAACCCAGAGCCCAACCGGAGGGCCAACAGAAGAACCGTAACCCCCACCCCTTTATAAAAAGCCCAAAAACCGGAAATTGCCTCCGCAAGGCAAACCGCAGGCTGAACAGCTGAATGGAATGAAGAAACGAGGCGGGGGCGAGGCCAGCCGGAGATACAAGAGACGACCAATCACGGCCGCCGAAGGCAGGAAATAGGGACGAGTACTCCAGCAAAAAGCAGAGAGGAGAACCCGGAGCCCAACCCGGGAACCCCACAGCGAGACAACAGCGGGCGCACCCAGCCAGAGTAACCGTCCGTCCAACGACAGGCCATCGCGGAGCACTCAGAGCCCAACCCGGGCGCTCACAAACAGAGGGCGGTCCCGAACGCGGAAGATGTTGCCAAGGAACGGAGCACCCGGAGCCCAACCCCGAGTGCTCACGAACAGACGACTC